>OZ038451.1:15884354-16190852 GCA_964036195.1 Sphaerolaimus hirsutus | reverse complement strand
GACAACATCTGCTCAAATTTTTGGAGGGATAATTTTTCAAACAGGTCGATCACTTTGATGTGATGCAAAAGGCAAACAGAGATAAGTAACCGATAATAACTGATCGGCCACACAGGCTAAGCCGATCGGCTCAGCCGCAAACTTGTGCCAAATCCGGCCACCCAATTGGGCCATGGGAAAACAGAGGCACACAAATTCAGAGGTGCAGGCCACCCTGCTGCCCGGAAATGGGTCGGCATCGGCGGCAAAATGAAAGTGCACGCATGGAAAGCATGTGCACCGCTAGAAAATTTTTGATATGTACATACAAACATATTTGACCATTTTTGGTGTAAAAAAATATTTATGATCGCCTTCGCCTTGAAAAATATTTATGATTCGATTTTATGATTTATTTATTTTAATATTTATGATCGCCTTCGCCTTCGCCTTGAAAAATACTTATGATTCGATTTTATGATTTATTTATTTTAATATTCATGATGAAATTTATGATGTAAAAACTCCTACACAAATAGATACAAACACCCAAACCGGCGACCATTATAAAAATAACCTAGTGTTCGGATTTGGTTACATTCGTTGAAAAGGTTGAACAACCTCAAAAATATTTTGCGTTGCAAACATGATGACAAAACTGCTATCGCTCTTTTCCCTGACGTGTCTGCTCATAGTCGACACTCAGGGAGCTACATTCAGCTCGATATTGAAAAACATTGGCATGAAAAAGTTTGAGCGTCAAACGAGCCACCTGGTGCCAATCCCAGACCGTGTAAAATTCCCTCTAAAATGTGAAATGTCATGCAAAGTGTCAAAAGTCATGTAAAACGCTCTGCAAAATGGCAAACGTACGTTTTACATTTTACAGGGCACTCTACAGGGTCTGGGACTGCCCCAGAGCCCCACGCTGAAGCGAATCGCTCTGATGGCCAATCGCTACAAAAGGACAGCATGGTCATGGTTTTCGATGAAAGTGCCAGTCACTTTGTAACTGTATGTGACCGAATTGTCTCCTATTTATATGGGGCTTGGTTTTTCATGGTTCCATTTTGAAAACTCGACCGAAATCATGTCGATCTCCTTAATGCTGCGATTCCAGGTCGGGCGTAAGATTGACCGGGCGTAAAATTGATTGCAGGTGAATGGATAAAGATATGGCGTTGTAATTTCAGTCAAAGAAAGCGCACATGCAGATGTTGCTTGTGTCCAAAGCTCATCAGTTCATTTGAATCGTACTAGAAGTTATGAATTTTGGTCCAAATTTGTTTAATTTTACACCCTGATTTGACGCAACTTTCAGCGCATAATTGAAATAATTGTGCTAAAACTCATAACTCCCATCCCAGTATGATTAAAAAAACTCATGAGCTTTGGAAACAAGAAACGTCTGCATCTAAGCTTTCTTTGACTGAAATAACAATGTCGTATCTTTATCCATTCATCTGTAATGCATTTTACGCCCAAAATCAATTTTACGCCCGATTCAAAACGAAAACCGAACCGACAACTGAAATTTGTTTTCACGTCTTGAACGACATGCACGAATTATCTGCGAATTAGCATGCATGTACACTCAACTAGTAAGTATATATACCTGCTTTGTTTTGCAGATATGAAACTATTCTGGAAGTATTATACGAAACTTTTTCTCTTCATTTATTGTCGGCACAGAATTCAGCATAAACGCCGCTTAAGCAAAAATGTGTCTACTCCCCATTTACTTCGGGATAAATTTTTACTTTTCAGTTTTCTAGCAGCCAAAACAGCTTCTTACACACACTACACCCGGCTCTGGCATGGGGGGCGGGGGTACAAATCTACAAAACTCCTGCCAGAAACAGTTCCATCTACACAGCCTACCAGAATTTCACTATTTATTTCAACCCCCCCCCCCCCCCCCCAGAAAGTGTCAATGGGAGCCGTTGTGCCACTGCGTCAGCTACAGCCCCACCAGCTTCCAGTGCGTCATGGCCGCCGTCCACTGTTCCTCCCCTAATGTGTCATACCCGGATAACGATGATGTCACTAATATGCTGTTTGAAGAGGTTCCATTTGAGGAGTGATGTGTGGCAGTGATCCAGGGTTTCATTTTAACGTAGTCAAAAATTGAATTTTTAATTCGATTTCATCAAAAATCGAAAAGATAACCGCAAGAAAAATTGGCAGCACATACCATTCGAAAAAATAGCACTTGCACTATGGAAGGTGGTGGCAGAGTTGTTAAAAGTACTGAACTTTTTTGAAAGTATCCGTAATTGCAAAGTTTTTTTACTCACCCCCCCCCCCCTCCCCAAGTACAGAAAATGTAAAGTAATTTATTTTACTTTTACTCGTAAGTCAACATGAGTAAAATACTATTTTCTCTGGAAAACTTAAAAGTGAGTGCTTTTGAGAAATTGTGCCCCACTTTTAACTCAAAATTAGGGTGTCAAATTTCCGTTTTCCATTTTCCGTTTCCGCAGGCAATTTTTTTCCGTTCCGTTTTCCGGGAAGTGCAAAAAATTTTCCGTTCCCGCTTTTCCGCAGGCAAAATTCTTTCCGTTTTCCGCAGGCAATTTTTTTTCTGTTTTCCGTTCCATTTTCCGGCAAGTGCAAATATTTTTCCGTTTCAGTTTTCCGGCAAGTGCAAAATTTTTTTCTGTTTCCATTTCTGTTTTCCGTAAAAACAATTGTTGACACCCTACTCAAAATCACTACTTAATTTTCATTTTTTTGCCTTCAAATTCGCCATTTTCAGCTCTTTTGGTTATATAGGATCTTATATACAACTTTTTGGTTATATTTCTTTTTTTAGCTTTTTTTCACCCTTATTTAAAACAAAATGATTATCAGAAATACGTTTTCTGTACTTGAGTACTTTCAAAAAGTATACGTAAAAGTGAGTAAAGAAAGTTTTCCCAGGGAAATGTAAAAGTATTTACTCCGTACTCGAGTATACATAAATATTTATCGAGTAAAGTAAATACGTTTTAACAACTAAGGATGGTGGAATTCAAACAATGCTGGCTTTTCTACACCGGTACCAGCACCAGGGTGTCAAGACCGAGAGGTAAATATAACATTCAAAAATATTTATGTAGATATTTTACACAGAATGAAGAAATGTAATTGGTAATGCTAAACTTATTAAAGAGAACCGATATTGATAGTAATAGCAATACCAGGTGTGGATACCGATACCGATACCGAAAAAGTATCGATATTTTGTCGATGCCGATACCTACCGCAGTATAGTTTGAACCTTATCCTTCAAATGCAGCCAGCGCTGTAGCACAAAACCAATAATTTTGGTAAAAGTTCTGATAAAAATTGTCTACTGTACCCTAAACGCTTCTGAAATCATTGATTGTAGATTATTTTGCAGACACTTATCATGCAGTTTTCAAGAAACCTGTTCGACGCAATAACGGCGCGAGAAGCCATAAAAGAACTGAGCATGTTCGATATGTGGGTTCATAGAGGGAAGGTAGATGTCGTCATTCTCAAGGTAAACATGCAAATTACCCCCCCCCCCCCACTCTACTCAGAATCCCAGGCGGCGGCAGGGAGTGCGGGGTCGCGGTGCGCGATTTGCTTGCCGGGCGACTCGAGGCCGAGCTCATCCCTCCGACAGTCAAAGGGGAATGGCCGGCATCAACGGCTGAAGGGATCGCTCGCTTGTTGGAGATCCGCCGTTAAAAAGGTGTGTTTGAAGAACTTAAGCCACACACGAGGGTGTGGCGCGTATATGGCCGCGCAAGGCCTGAAAAGCCCAATACGTCCAATAATGACATGTAAAATCACACGCTCAGGCACCCCGTCACAATTTGGGCAGTTTGACCCGGCGGGAAAGTGCGATTTTTTAGCTGTTAGAGAGGGCGTGCAAACTTATGCTTTCTGTTGTAATACAAGTACTGTAGAGCTTTAGAAAAGCTTGAAAGTCAGTTATTTTTAAGTTTCAGAGAAATTATCTAGCTATATTTGCAGCGTGGATTACACCTCATCAATCATTTCCGATTTTGTTTGCAGAAATTGCACGTTCTTGCCGAGAACAAAGTAAAAATCATCTTGGGAGTGAACATGGATGCATTTGCATAAATGTTTGATGTTAAAACACATAGCATAACTATGAATACTTTCCGAAATGATTCATAGCCTACCTTACATGCTTAAAAGCACACAGAAATGGGTGCTACACCACCAAATTAGTTGAAAAAGTAATGAAAAAGCGAATGATGGATTGCTTGCACGAAAATGCGCGCTTGCGCGCAAAAAAGTTTGCATTTTACCTAGTGCAAGAGTACCAAAAATTTTCGCCAGCGATTTTTTTAAAAAAAAATCGGTACGGGTGCTGCGATTTTTTTTAAAAAAAATCGGAATTTTTTTAAAAAAAATCGCTTAAAAAAAATCGCTTGCCAACCCTACAAGCGGGTGTGCCGGAAAAACTCAAATTGAACGTGCTGTACCAAAATGTATGTGCGCTGCGAGGGAATTTCAACGCATTGAAATCCATGGTGGACAAACACGGATATGACGTGATCTGCCTCTGCGAAACACATTGTGAAAGCGGAATTGACGCACCGACACTGTGCGGTTATGACAGATTTCTACATTTGAAATCCGATAAACGACAGACCGGCGGCTTGGTAGTCTATGCGAAAACAACACTTAAAGCTGAATATGTAGCTTGCAAAGTAGGATTGATTGACGACAAATGCACCCTACAAGTGCATTTGAAGGGTGTCTCATCTCGCTTTGCAATATTCATAGTCTATCTGGAAAACAATGGAAAAGCATCAAGAAATGCGGCTGTTCTGGACTCAAACGAACAAATACTGACACGATTGTCAGAAATGCTGGCGGTGAATCGCCGCAAAGGCATCGAAAGTCTCATAGTCGGCGATTTCAACAGCCACATCGGTACCGGTAAGTGGGGAATCCCGGGTAATACGGCGAAATTGAATGCGAACGGCAAAATTGTTTGAGAATGGCACAAACACTCGGGTATGTCGTTGTTGAACTTGAAACTAAACAGCATGTGGACATTCACACGTAGCAATTGCAGATCTATAATCAATCTGGCGTTTTTGGACCACTGGCAAAGTCGACTTTTAGATGGGCATGTAGACAACAATTCTGTTCACAGCCCTTTAAGCAGTGATTATCACGCACTGCAATTGAAATTGGAACTTGGAGGATTCGTCGCCGACCGTCCAGCCGAGAAAAAGGCGTGGAATCTAAAACGCACAGAAGATTTTGTGCAATTGAGGGAGGTGATGGAAAACAATCCGATCACAGATAACGGGCTGCCATACGATCATGGCACTCTGATTAACTCGATACACGAGTGTGCGCGCATCACAGAACAGATGATGGGTCGCGTAAAATCGAAATCGAAAAAAAATTCGACAAACCAACGATCAGATGCGTATGAATCAAAATTGGCTTGCAAGGTAAATAAGGCACGGATGCATTTGAAAAAAATGCGCATGACAGGCAGGCACGCCTGACGTTACAGATTGCACGCATGCATCTGAATAGATATCGGATTGAGAAGAAAGAGTTGATGGAGCTGGAATATGTTGAACAGCTACAGAACCAGTGCTCGACAGCGGTGCGTCGCTTGTACAGACATGTGCACGGGTTTAGGGACGTAGCACTCCGTCGGCTGGCTCTCGAAAATGAGAACGGTGTGATTTGCGACGACAACGCAATGAAAATGGAACTTGAAAAAGCATGGTCCATAGTTATGTCGCCCAATCCAGGGGCGAAGCACATGGATGCGAGGTCATGGAAGGGCGCCGACATAATTCATCCCGAAACAGGGAGAAAACTTGAGGAGCTGATAACAGAGGACGAATTAAAACAGGTGATTAAAAAGTTGAAAAATGGAAAATCCGCAGGCACAACTGCAATTCCGCATGAATTTTTCAAAGCGCTGGACCAAAGTCGACTGGTGCAGATGCTAGCGCTAATGAATTCGTGGCTGTCAGGTAAGCCGATTGATGATGAAGCGAAAATATGCTCAATGGTGTTGCTTCATAAAAAGGGAAGCACGATGGACATTCGCAACTATCGGACTCTGGGAATTGGATGTAATGTACTGAAATTATACATGTCCATCCTGAATAAACGGACCTTGTGGGCATTTGAGAAACATGATGGTTTCGGTGATGCCCAAGGTGGATTTAGGGGGGGTCGTAGAACGTTGGATAATGTGGTGATTATGCAAGCATGCAAACGCCACGCGGACAAAACAAAAGGTAAACTAATTACCTGTTTTGTAGACGCTGTCAAGGCATTTGACAGAGTCAACCGGAAAAAATTATGGGCAAAAATGCGCCACTTCGGATATCTGGCGGGTTTTATCACGGCCATAGCAAATATGTATGACAATTTAAAGTGCAAAATGACTTTTGGCGAATACAGCAGCGATTTGCTGGATTATCCCACTGGCTTGAGGCAGGGATGTTGCTGGTCGCCAACGGGCTTCATTTTATACTTGGCCGATTTACGACATCACCTAGAGCAGGCAGATGTGGGTGCCAAAATGGGTATGGAAAAGGTTCCAGGGCTATATTTTGCTGATGACATGTGCTTTTTAAGCAATACTGAAGCTGACATGCAGCGAATCATGGACATTTTCACGCAATGGTCCTGGTCGTGGGACATTGCAATCAATCCCTTGAAAAGCTTTGTCCTGCGATGGGGACAAAAAGCCAAGCCGGACAAAAAATGGCGCTTGGGGTTTGATCATTCCAAGAAACCACTCACGGTGTCGGAATGTGACAAAATCAAGTACCTCGGCGTGACTATTACGAGTCACAAAGATACTTTTGAAGAACACAGGAAAAACTGTGTTTGCAAAGCAGCAGGGTTGAGCAAATTGGCATCAAATGCTGCGAAAAGGACATCAGCAAAATTTTGGAGTGTGGACATGATTTGAAAGTGCTAAGCGGAAAGTGCTGTCACGTATGGGTTAGAAGTGACAGGCATTCGCAAATGCCAGATGGATGCAATCGATAGATCGTTTTTGGGTGCAGTAAAATCAACTGTGGATTTATGCAAAACCACTTGTAGCGATCTGCTGTGGAAAGACTTGGGCCATGTAAGGCCCTCAGATCGGATTAAAAAGCACACAGTAAGCTACTGCGGTTATCTGTCGCGATTGACGAACTGCTTATGCAAACGTGGCTATGATTTTTTGCTGCTGAATAAGCCGCGACGTGCCGCGACAACTACACGAGAAATCATGGGTGCATGCATACCCGATAGAGCGGAAATTTACGCCAGAGGATGGGGTAATACTCTGGTGGAAACGAATGAAATGAAAAAATTCTGGCTGAAAAAGTTGGTCCGACACCGCTGCATGGAACAGCAGGATCGCGCAATCTTGCAGCGTGACAGCCTGGCCAGCCGGCACATGGACCTGTGCCCTTTAAACCTGCGTGCATGCAGAAATGGACACTTCCGGTGGCTCCAAGCGAGGTATAATAGTTTGCGGTTATCGGGCGAACAGAGATGCTCTCACTGTGCTGGGACTACGGGCGGCACAGTGTTGACTGTGAAACATGTGTTGTTGACATGCCAACACACGAAAACCCGTGAGAGCAGCAAAAACCTGTTCGAAAAAATGGGTGAAAATTGCAGATGCTTCGCAAAACCCGCTATGTCTTCACTTCAGAAATTGAGTTGGCTGACATCGACTGACAGATGTGACTTGCATCGCACTGCAGTCAGCATCCATATTGAAAAGATGCTTGCCAGATGCGCGAATACCGTCTGGAGGCCACACATGACTTCTGTACCAAATCAGACATGATGTGCTGGCCAAAATTCCACTGCATTGGAATTTTTTAGATATCGTGGAGTTACGAATACACCGTGCCGGCAGCCGACGACAACTTCAAGGCTCTCCTCGCGTCACTGGTCGACTGATACTAGTCCCATTTTTACTTGTGATTTGTCATTGAAGTACGAGTATTATATGTACAAAGTTACAATTGCATAATAGTCATTGCAGTTTATTATTTAACCCGTTCGCGTAGTAACTGTGATACAAAAGTTATTGGTGTGACTCGATACACATGTCTTGCATGGTAGTCACTGCCACGGCGAACCAATAATGAACAAATCAAATTCAATTCAATAGTCATGAATTCCAACAATGCCGGGGTCTCCAATTGGGAGAGTCGTGATACCACCCTCAATTTTTTTATATGCCAGACCCCTCAGTTATCAATATAAATTATGTATCCGCTGGACTATCGAAGTAATATTGAGAAACAATTCCACCATACGAATTCTCGCTCTCACAGCACTCTCTACATGAAAGCATTTTAAACTTTTTTGTATTTATGTTGCAAACTAAATTCAAATCAGTATAAGGGGAGAGTCGGGAGAGTCGTGATTAGGGTGTCAAAATTCCGTTTTCCGCAGGCAAATTTTTTCTGTTTTCCGTTCTGTTTTCTGGCTGCTGAAATTTTTTTTCCGTTTTCCGTTCAGTTTTCCGGCAACTTTTTTTCCGTTTCCGTTTTTCCGGCTCATTTTCCGTTTTCCGGCTAAATTTTCAGTTTTTCCGCCTTTTTTCCGTTTTCCACCTCAATTTCCAGTTTTTCCACCCTTTTTCCATTTTCCGCCTCAATTTTTCATTTTTCCGCCTCATTTTACCTTTTTCTGGCTCAACTTTCTGTTTTCTCATCAGCCAAACTGGTAAACATTCATGCAGATTTTCAATGATGTAAATTTTTTTCTGTTTCCAGCAAAATTACTGGACATTTTTTCCACTTCCAGCAAAATTTCAGCAAATTTTATCCATTTTCCGGCAAAATTTCAGCAAGTTTTTCCATTTCCGAGCAAATTTAATTTTTCTGTTTTTCCGGCCTCTTTTTCCGTTTTCCGGACACTGAAATTTTTTTTCCGTTTCCGTTTTCTGCCAAGTGCACATTTTTTTCCGTTTTCCGTTCCGTTTTCCGGCCGCTGAAAATTTTTTTCCGTTTCCGTTTCCGTTTTCAGTAAAACAATTTTTTTGACACCCTAGTCGTGATACCACCCTCAATTTTTTTTATATGCCAGACCCCTCAGTTAAACTCGGCAGACATGAAAGGAATCAGTGATTCGGCCCTTACGTACCAATTTTAAATTTCGTTAAAATTGTTAAGTTAATTTTGAATTTGAATGAATGCATTCGAATCGATTCATGGTAAATCTTATTCAATCCGACGTTTTATGCGAGAACAGGATAAACTGGACACGCATATTGTCATGAAAGCAGATAACAAGGTATTTTATTGTAACAGTCCGGACAAATTCCAACAAAAAAGTACGTATGTGTGCGTGCGATAGAACAAGGGAAGAACGACCCTGTACACTGTACACCACTAGCGAAATCTGGATCGTTTTGAAAATCTAAAAATTGCTCTGAATAACATAAAATGCTCACTATGTTCGTAATAATAAGAAATTATCGTATATTTATCAAGTGTAGATCTTAAATTCAAATTTCGACGGTGACGTTCACTTATCTAATTGAAAAATTTGTTGATGGTCATCCCTACGCATGAAATACGAGTGTCAATAACAATGAAATTGGGTTAGAATGGCACTTGTACAAAAATTCGTTAGACCATTGACTCGCATAATGTCTGCCGAGTTTATCAATCTACATTATGTATCCGCTGGACTATCGAAGTAATATTGAGAAACAATTCCACCATACGAATTCTCGCTCTCACATCACTCTCTACATGATAGCATTTTAAACTTTTTTGTATTTATGTTGCAAACTAAATTCAAATCAGTATAAGGAATTTAGACACTACTGATACGACCTCGACTATGGGATCTACGGGCTGTTCTGATCATTTGTAATGTTGAACAGTCCAGATCAACCCAGAAATAGCCGAGTTATTGACCGTCATAAATTGGTCAGATTTGCCATGTAAAAAGCATGCGTTTTTGTGTAGGTAGCTCCGTATCTTGGGACCGGATGATTAAATATAAGAGAAAATTTTATTTGTTTGTAGCCGCATCCTCAGATATAATTATACCAACATAATTGAACAGCATCAAAATTGGCAAGGCACAAAAAATGGGAAGCAACAAAAGTATGGTGGACCCCCAGCTCGTTTCTTTACGGGTGAAGTCTCAACTATTCTGCACGGTAGTGTATTTGCGATTTACCACCTCTATGCTTTTACACCCGCAAAAGCCAAACTCAGGAGACCCATGTAGAAATGAGTATGAAATAGAATAATAATATCTAAAAAATATCACAACATCACCAGACATAAGGCACCAGTCGTTTCGTTCGCTTCATGTAAGCTTGAAATTCAGGATTTTCTCCCCATTTTTTGAGCGCAGCCTTTTCCAACATTGGTATGCCGCTGATCTGAGTTTTATCGTATTGTTTTCAATCAAACCGTGAATTTGTGTGATTGAGATCATAAGGTATCGCTAAGGTGTCTTACTTAAATAGATAGATAGTATTTTTTGCATGTGATGCTCCCTCGTCTAAAAATTAGCAAAATGTAACACTAGTTCGCGAATAAAAATGAACATAAAAATAAAAAAACGCGAATAAAGAACTCGCCTTGATAATCAAGAGGGCCTCCAAAAGTGGACATACCACAGTCAAATATTCGTACCACTCTGTAAACGATCTGGAAGCCGTCAGCCACAAGCCGAGCCACATTATAATTTCGCCCGTATAATTGGGGTGGCGTATTATTGACCAGGTGCCAGAAGTGATGAATTTGTTCTGAAGGATCAGGGATTACGGTCAGGAGAATTTCAATTTTTTCGAATTTCTTTTGGCAATCACTGCACTATAGACAGTTTTTTTTTATTGTGATCAAATTTTTCGGTGTCCTGCAGCTTAACCTTTAACCAGGCTTAACATGCTTAGCATCACCTGAACATTTTTGTCTCGTAAAAAGAACTTCAACGATAAGACGAAACCAGCCGCAACGCTTATGACCAAATTTTAACAACGTATAATAGTAACACATTTATTTAAATCCTTCCATTTACAACAAACCTTGTTCAATTTTACGTCAATTTTACGTGTGAAGAATTCAAACGTCAAACGCCCAAACTTCCAAAAGTTCAAACACTCATTTTAAAAATAATAATTAAAAAACAAGAAACCCACCCTATTCTCGGGGTTCTTTTTGAACTGGAATTTCTGATAATCGGCGAGACACTGGAGGACGAATCCAAAAACCCACAGGCCATAACCGACGCCATCCCTGGCGCCAAAGTATTTGGTGTCTTGCGGCATGGCGCTAGTGCCTTTCTCCCACAAACGGAGGGACGGGTATAAGTTTACGGAAATCCATACACCTGCAGGGGGAATTTGGGGTGAACTCAGGATTTGCAGTTTAGTTTGGTTGGTTTGTTGTCACTCGGGACGGGTTTTAAAGGATGCATATTCATGACTGAAACGATTCGCCGGGACAGAAAAATGCCGAAATTTAAACACTCCATGCACCTTCAGACAGTAACTTATCATTAGAAAACACGTAAATACATCAGTTCCCAAAACACACCTTGAAGTGTCCACGCAATCAAATTCTTTAAAGGGTTCACTTTTATCTCGTCAAATCTCTTATCTTTGCCAGTGTACATGACCCTATAAGAGAGAAAAGAGCCCAATCTCGTCGCCCAAGCCAGAACGCACGCCGCCTGAACTTTTTGCCGCCATGTGGCGCACTTGTGCTTGTACATGACCGACCACAAGGTCATGCCCACGTAGGTGGCGCTGCCTGGAAGTGGATGGTTTAACGTGAAATAAAACATCAAATAAAAAGTGTTGTGTTGTTTCAATCTTGGTTCTATTTGGTTTAATTGGTTCGGTTGGGGAACTTTTATCCCCGCACTGGGACAAAGTGTTTGGGAAAAGTAGGTCACACACGCGCTCACAGCTGAAATTGCTTAAACTGAAAAATCAGGCCAGGCGGGCAGTCCCAGACCCGGTAAAGTATAAAGTAGTGTCAAACGTAAAATGTCAAGCAAAACAAAAAAAAATTATCAACTTTGCACGAGAATTGACAGTACACACTTGTCATGACAATTGACACTACGCTTAAATACATTTGACACTTTACTACCTGGACGCATTGCTACTTTACAAACTCTTTTAACCAGGAAATGACGACCCTTAGCAAGGCACAGCATTGTATAGAAGCATTGTATTTACTTACAGGAGTAAAGCGGAGAAAATATAAATTAACCCGTCAAATCGTAGAATTTTTCCGTTTTGAGAAGTGAAGCGAAGGCCCAGCCCACCCACTGGACACCGAAGCAACCCACTATCGCCGGCCATTTCATTTTGAATCACCCTGTAAAGTTGCCACACACCGGGTTGCCTGAAACCTTAGCATTAACTCGAACCGCGACCAAAGCTGGAGGTTTCTCTCATACTTAACACCATAAACAACCGGACCTAGTCAGTATACTCGGCGGACCGCAAAGTATGTGCAGAATCCTACCATAACTCAATGAATAATATCTTGTGATAAATTTCATAATTAATTATTACACGTAAAAACGAAAAATTATGATGAAAAATCTGTATAATTTTTTGTTAGTTTTTCAGGCAAGTTATGGTAGGTTTCCATACGAAGCGTGTGATGTCCGCCGAGTATATCGAAAAAGAAAAAGAACACAAAAAAGTTGTTGCCAAATAAATACAGTTGGAAAAGCCGTGGTCACTCTAACGGAAAACACAACAGTTTCAGTGTCCATGAAAGCTTCGTCTATCATCTTTTCAACATTTATTGCGACATCACAATCACGTTATCAGTGGGTCATTTGATAAGATTTTACTTAGAATGATAAAATAATTTGGTGCGGTAATTCGTATTCAACCTAAAATTACCTAATTAGTGCATCTAAATACATTATTTACACATACATAAACATGTATCACATCAGAAAAAAAAGAGTGAAACAAATCAATAAATAGTTATTTAGTTGCAGAATCAGTGACAAAATTTCATTAGCTGGACATAATTTCCGGGCATGCCGATTTGTTGTTTGTGAAGCTATGAGAGGCCCAATGTAATGTTATTAGCTGCGAATTAGCACACTGAATTGAGCAACGTAAATACGAGTTCGAAAGTTTCCTGTGAAATCGTCTTGCACGTGCAAATGGGCTATACTCGACGGACCGCAAAGTATGCGTTCAAAATTACTTATGTCTTCACAGTCGATAACGCGGGAGCAGAATACTTATGAACACACTTTCACAAAAAAAAATCAAAAAAGGCTGACCACCGCAGAAGCGTCGATTTTTTTGATTATTTTTTGGGACAATTTGATTTCATAAACGATGACGTAATGATAGTGTTTTCTTCAGAAAAATGCATGGCATGCGGCCAGCAGAATATATTTACGTTGCGGCAAACATCTGTAGAAAGCATTCCAGTTGAGTATAGCCAAAACCCAGAGAAAGCTGAACCCCCTAAAATGCCATCCCAAATTTTGCCATTATCGGGCTGCTCGAAAGAGACATTTCGTGCTAATGAAAGTCACCACTAGAGGTAAATACTATTCGTATTTATCAAAGCGCAGGTATTAAAAATTAGGCCCCTCAGCGATGTCTCATCAATAGACATTTTCTTAATTTGCAATTTGAAACACTCGTCTATTGAAGGGGACATTTATTATTAATTAAAATTACACATTTCTCAGCCATGTTGAATGTCACCTTTTTACTTTTGAGCCACTCCAAGGTGCTATTGACAGATTTTCTCTGCGCTGATTAATCGTAAATAATTTCACAGAGGTATTAATTTGTGTAATTAAATGTCAGCCAAAAATTTAAATTAGCATCATTGTGACCCGCGCACTAGTTAACACATGTGTCAACTTGCATGTGTCAACTCAGATTTCGGCTTCATGTGTTGCAGAGCGATCTCTAAATGCTTGTGTAGAAATATTAAATAAAATATTATAGTAAGTGCATTGGAAGACCGCCTAAATCTGAGTTGACACAGACCAGTTGACTGACACACAGGTGTCAACTAGTGTGGGGGTCGCCAATAGGTTACATATATTTATGTATTTTTTTGCGACACTGCGACAAAGACTAGAAACAAAATCTAGATTACAGTAGTGAAATATTTATTTCGAGCCATTCCAAAAATAATTCGTCCATCAAGGCTTTTAGTTTCCAAATGAAAAATTTCGAACACCTCAATTTTCACGAAAAATATATAAACCGAAATCATGTTTTGGAATGCCGCCAACCAGAAAAAATGTCTCATGGTAATAAAACAATCAAGGTGCCACAATCAAAAAAGCAGTCAGAAAAAGTGGAAAAACTCTCCAGACAAGTGACATTTCAAACAAGAGTAAAAAGCATGCTTTTTACAGCGCTAAAAAGGGAATAAACAAAAAAAACATATGAAACGAAAAAAATAACAAAATGTGGGGAAAATTTGCAGTGTCAGATTTATCGGGCAGGTTTTTGTACTTGAACGATAATACCTGCAAAAAAAATTAATAAAGTCGGTATACAAATTTTTGCCCATCGATGGGCTACATTTGCAAAAATAACTGCATTGAATTGAAAATTCTGTACTGTACACCTTTTAGTCGAGATAATTACAAGATGAACGACTTGGTCAAAACGGCGCTGAGTATAGATGGATAAATACTAGAGGTTTTAATGCTTATAAATTTATATGCAAATACATCTGCGCAAAATCGTATTTTGTAAAACGATATTTAGGCGTGAAAAAAGATAGTTTATGACCTGCAAAAAAATGAGAAAACGAGTTTTTCAAGACCTTCCCAAATATGGTTCAGAGATATGATTTTGCGTATTCGGTTTTGCACATACAAATGTAAATACGGTTTTACTCACCGACGGAGCACATTGAAATTCCATACTTGAGCCAAATTACCAAAAATTCCACACGTAGTCAAGAAAAATGAAAAAAATAATGGCTACGAAAAAGGAATCGACAGAATGGTAAAATGGCTGTATTTATATTTAGATATAAACGAGTACCGCGGATAGGGTTGGTGTAGACTATCGAGATCGAAAATTCTACAACAATATCACCAGCGGACAGCGAGATATCAAATTATCGTATCCAAGGATGTATCCAGAATTTTCTAACGGTGTATTTATTTCACCGATTGTACTCATACGAAACTCGCCCCTGTCACCCCCCAAAGTTTTGTCCCAGTAGCAAGAAGGCGCCATAGCGCTCGTGCCTCTCGCAGGCGCACGCCATGGCGCCGTTGGCGTTTACGCCAACGAAATACTTTACACGCACGTTAGGAATATTGCGCGTATAAATACGTAGCACGGAACCTGCACTCGTCGGTGCATTGCGGAGAGATTTCGTTACCAAAAGGTGCAGCGTCTGATAAAAAATAACTTGAAAAATAAAATAAATAAACTTACACGTAGCCATGCACAACAGACGAAGCACCTAAAAACATAAACAGCTGACAAGCCAGGTCCGGCCAACGATGGAAAGAACACAGAAATTGAACACAGAAACTCATTGAGTTTCTGTGTTTTTGTTTTACACAGAAACACGGAAACTCACAAATTTTGAAAAACTCAAAACTCAAATGAGTTTTTTTTTGGAGAACACAGAAACACAGAAACACGGAAACACAGAAAAGTTTTTTGAGTTTTTTGAGTTTTTTCAGCGAAGTGGTTGAATTCACATGAATTCAGCTAAACTAATTCAACAAGATAAGATATGCATGTATAGTATATGTGAATAATATGTACATAAATGTATTCATATTTTATTATAGAACAAAGAAGAAATAAAAGATGGCATGCACAATTGCACATATCCTGGTGGAATTGACAATTTAGTTTCAACATGTTTCAGTATACCATATTACCTCTAAAATCAATTCTGTAGCCTTCCATACAGTGCACATCCATTGAAGAATTTTGGAGTACTGCGTAAATTGTCATTTCTGGGCATTTTGTTGATGTGGATGTCCTCATTGTGGACATTTTTATGGACTTTTTCGACACTTGATTGAATACACAGATGTTATGTGGTGCTAAAACATGTGCAAAACCAATATTTTATAAGAAAACCACTGTTTCCACATCGAAATGCCGTAAATCATAATTTTTTGGAAAAACTCGAGTTTTTTCCAGAAAAACTCGAGTTTTTACAAAAAACACAGAAATAAAAACAGAGTTACTCAAGTTTTTTCCGAGGAAAAAACTCAAAACACAGGTATTCATTTTTGAAAAACTCAAAACACAGAAAGTGTTTTTTTTTGGAGAACTTACCCATCGTTGGGTCCGGCACCTACTACAAATTTAGACTGTAAATTTATTTATTTACAAAATCCTATAACACCGAAAATTGTGCAAACCTCTCTGGATACACCCTTGAAGTATCGAATATCTTGAACTTTTTCTATGTGAAAAATCGATCTCGAAAAAAACATTTTGTTCCAGCCATAACTACGAAGATACCTAAATGCCTTTTTCTGATCGGGGGAGCAAATAATGAAACCCACATTACATGACGTAATAATTAAAAGGTATAAAATAATTGAAAAAGTACTCCGAATAACTCCCCCGAGTAGTCTGGCGTGGAAAAGGCGCACATCCATAAAACAACTGCCCCATATAAATCATATAATGGTGGTTCGGTGGGAAATAGTGGGAATTATTCGAAATGAGTATGAAGCATTTTTGTCATTCTGCGGTAAATTACGTACGTTAAATCTTCCCAATCTGAATGGAAATAAATAGTGTTTGCTAAGATGAAACGTTTCTAGAAACACGCGAGAAATCGGCCACAGCGACAAACATTTGGACAACAACAATCTCCCGGGGGATTTATTCGACAAGTCATGATGGTACACATTTCGTTATTTTTAAATCACCGTTTTGCATCAAATTGCGTTGCTACCAGTACAAAATAAAACAGAAGATAATTGGACAGACAAAAAAATGCGCAGATGTAACGCCCAAACATGTCAAGTGACAAGTTCCAAAAGTAAAGTAGACAGGTCATTAGGCACTTGATCCTGGCTAAAAACTTACAGGCGTTGTGATCTTTTATTCTGTAATTTACCGATATTTCGCAAAAGTGTACGAAAGTTCGCACTTGACAGCTTCAGGGATTACCATCTTGTCATATTGAGTCACCCCAAAAACGCCATACGTCAACTCACCTGCTAAACTGCAATGCTTCTACCCGGAATAGAGTACTTTTCCAATTTACGTTTCCGTGTAAGTATTTACATTTTCTCGACGCTGACATCCGTTTTCTCACCCGCTGAATTATCGGCATCATCGATGTGCTCAACGGGAGGATTTCTGACATTTTCCACATTTTCGGGCGATTTTCCGGTTTCAGGCTGTGAATTCTGCTCTTCATTCGCGTTTACGCCGAGCAATGGCTCCTGGCCGTCGCCCGACGCCTGAAAAAATGCCGTAAAAATCTGACGAATGAGTGTGAACTTTCCCAACGAGTACACGGCTACCATAGCCGACGACGCACCAAAATGACACCTAGGGATGGACTGAGTTTTTCCCCTAGTTATTATCAAAAAAGAAACTTTTTAAACGGGGTCCTTGAAAAAGACATTCTTTCCATCCCTAGTTGCACCCATTACTCCCCCCCCCTATACCAACCTGCTGGTGCGCATTGGGCGTCCTGGGCGGGGTCACGAAGGGGCTGCCACCGGCGCCGGGGTCGCCCTGGGGGTGCGGGGGGTGCTCGCCCGCCGCGTCGACGAGCTCCTCGTCGCTGGGGTCCTCGGGCACGTACTCATCGTCGGGCAGGTCTAGCACGGGCGAGGGGGGCCGCGGGCGCGACACCCGGCTGATGAATGTGGGCCATAGGGAGGCGGCTGGGGGGGGGGGTTAGGGTTGGGAAAAATACGTTGTTTTTTTACTCGATGTTTTTTTAAAAACAACGTTTTTTTAAATAAAAAACGTTGTTTTTTTAAAGCTCCCAGATATGACCTTGTGTCAACAGTGATAGGTATATCAGACAGTGGCAATACTCCGTGATGTTATATATGACCAAATAATGGCTGTTGAGCCATGGGATAGCATTATAAGTGGTTATTTGTGTCAAAAATACCCATTTTTTTGTTGATACGTTCGTATATCGCCGTGTAGTCGAATGTTCGTGACTTCAGGTAAAGTTTAGCACGGAATAGTGATGAAACAAGGTTATAAAAGGAGGTTGTTACTTTGGGAGTGAAGTTACACACTGTGGAGGTACATGGAAGCACATTACCTCAATATTATATACTACACCGACATATGACGGCTTATAAACCCATTGTAGCATATATAAATGGATACTTTGATACTAAAAATGCCACAAAACCAATGAAAACAACCACCAATGTCAATTTGTGTGTGAAATTGCGTGCTTGCGCGCAAAATTTTTGCAAAATACCTAGTGCTTAGTACTAAAAATTTCTGTCGTCATTAAAAATTATTAAAAAATAAAAAATTTAAAAAAAACATTTCGGACGTCATGTTTAAAAAAAAAATCCCGATCCCGAAAAGTCAATCCCGTTTGAATATCTGCACATTGAAAAAGAGTGTATATTGAAACCCCGCGAAACAAGGACGCACGCAGCATTTTCGAGGGGGGTGAATTGTATACGGAGCTCGGCGAACGCCCCCCCCCCCTAACATTCGTCCATGTCATAGAGGAATGGAGGCATAGCGCTGGCGCCATTTGTTGACGCCGCGCCATGGGGGGATTGGCGCTGGCGCCAACATCTACGTTATACCTAGGGTTGGAAAAAAACGTTTTTTTTACTCGATGTTTGTTTGTTGTTTAAACGTTTTTTTTTACGTTTTTTTAAATAAAAAACGTTTTTTTTTAAAGCTCCCAGATATGACCTTGTGTCAACATATATAGGTATATCAGACAGTGGCAATACTCTGTGATGTTATATTTATATGACCATATAATGTCTGTGGAGCCATGGGATAGCATTATAAGTGGTGATTTGTGTCAAAAATATCCATTTTTTGTTGACATATCATTCGTATATTGCCTTATAGTCGAATGTTTGTGACTTCATGTAAAGTTTGGCACGGAATAGTAATCAAACAAGGTTATAAAAGGAGGTTGTTACTTTGGGAGTGAAGTTACACACTGTGGAGGTACATGGAAGCACATTACCTCAATATTATATACTACAGCAACATATTACAGCTTATTAACACATGGTAGCAGATAGAAATGAATACTTTGATACTAAAAATGCCACAAAACCAATGAAAACAACCACCAATGTCAATGTGTTTGTGAAATTGCGCGCTTGCGCGCGAAATTTTTGCAAAATACCTAGTGCTTAGTACTAAAAATTTCGGCCGATGTTTTTAAAAAAAAAAAAACATTTCGGACGTCATGTTTTTTTTTAAAAAAACAACGTTTTTTTAAAAAAAACAACGTTTTTTTTAATAAAAAACGTTTTAAAAAAAACATCGGCCAACCCTAGGGGGGTAGAGGTGTTTGGGAGTGCCGAGTAAATGTAGTGAGTCAGAGAAGTAACCAGGATTTGTAAGCGGGGGGACTGTTTGTTTGGCCCCACACACGCTAGTTGACATCGATACAAAATGTCAACTGGTTCCGTTCCTTATTCAAAGATTGCGTTTGAACGTCGTTCGTCCACTCGTCAGCAAGCTTTGAATCGGGATCAGCACCAGTTGACATTTGATGTCGATGCCAAGTAGCGTGAGGGACCCTTTACGGAGCCCGACTAACGGGGCCATGGGTCTCAGCCCCCTAAAAATTTTCCCTGCATAGTGACGGAAAGGCGTAATAGCGCTGGCGCCATTCGTAGACGCCACGAAATCGTGCCATTGTTGCGCAAATTTTTTACATAACACGTAAGAAATTAGAACCAAATATTGCATTTTCCACGAGTTTTTGCAGGTCTCACACGGGAAAGGGGGGGGGGGGCATTCTAATTTCGACCCCTTGCATCGCCGAGCTATCTACCCCAATCAATAGCGCAGTCTCTGTAAACCGATCCAATACACCATGTCCACCCCAAACCGACCGGTGCCGGTGTGCGGCAGCGTGTTGCTGTTCGACGGGTTCAGCAGGCACACCAGCACGGCGGTCATGTTGTCGCAGCCCAGCCCCCCCATCTGGCAGTCGGGAGCCAGACACCGAGTCAGCAACTCCTCGCACACCTGCGATCGGGGGTGGCTTTGTTTGGGGTCGGAGCTGGGGGTTTTAAAAGAGGGTGCACGGAAAAGACAATCAAATCGCCAATTTTCATACCATTTTAATAGTTTTTCACCGTCAAAATCCACTACCGGGATTTTACGGTATTCAAAATCATTACGTTCATGTGTATTATTGCCCCTTTTCAACTATTTTTGTTTATATACCCATGTGCTCATATACCCATTTTTAGTCGTTTTTCGCGATTTTACCCGCTTCTTTCCTATCTGGACATTGAAAAAGAGTGTATATTGAAACCCCGCGAAACAAGGACGCACGCAGCATTTTCGAGGGGGGGTGAATTGTATACGGAGCTCGGTGAACGCCCCCCCCCCTAACATTCATCCATGTCATAGAGGAATGTAGACATAGCGCTGGCGCCATTTGTTGACGCCACGCCATGGGGGGTTGGCGCTGGCGCCAACATCTACTTTATACCCTAGACTACATTAATTAATTGAATATATTGTGCGAAGTGGAAATGCGCGCTTGCACGCATAATTTTGAAAGGAGCCTTCGAGATCGCTATTTAAACGTGCCTTTTCAGACACATTTTATATCTTAGCCACGAAGGGGGGCGGGGGTCCCCAAGTGCACAGAAAAATCTTGTCAACCCCTCCGCACTCACCACCTCCGGTTCAATATTGGCTGCGAGTCGATCGCGGCAGAAATCGACCACTTCCTGGTTGCTCATCACGTCCCAGATGCCGTCGCACGCGAGTACCATAAATTCCACGTCGGCGCTCAGCTCGCGCACGATGATTTCAGGCTCGGCTGGGCAGAAATTGAAGTCACTTTACCGGTAATCTTCGGTAAATTTACTAGATTTACCGGTAAATTTATGGGATTCGGTACTAGACTAGGAATGAAATTAATGGATTTTTTTGCGTTTTCAAAAATAGTCGAGAAAAATGATTTCTAAAATGTGTAGTTATTAAAATTATAAATCCACCAAAGGCATAGAAACAGAAACCTCTGCTACGTATAAAACAGACGACAATAATGCAAAAACGACACATTTCCGTAAGAGCGCTCAAATTAACACCGTCGCTTTCACAATCCCCCAAAACCAACCGGTAACAATCTGTTCCGCAGCGCTTTTCTCTTCATTTCTCTTAAACACAAAGTCGCCCAGCGCCCTGCTAAGTGCCAAATTTCCGTTGACTCGATTGAACTCGACCCAGCCGCCGGCGGCGACGATCCTCCTTGCTTCGGGCTCGTTGGCCGGCTTGTGGTCGTAGCTGAGGCTCTCGGCGAGGCCCGACACGGACAGGACGGCGCGCGAGTCGCCCACGTTCGCCTGGGAGTGTGGGGGGTATTGTTGTATGATTTACAGCCGTGCAGCGTTTACCGCTCACAGCTAGCTCCATCGTGGGACCAACAAATACGACATAGCGTATCGAATATCAAGGAACAAGTTATTTTCAAAATCGTTGTCATCGATCACCCGACAATTTTTAGAATAAAAGTAAAAATTCATTTCATCAGAACACTAATGCTTTATCACCATCGCCAAGTAATTGCGTAAAAATTGTGGTCGCGTAAAAATTCTGCAGTAAACTCACGCAGTAAATTCTGTTGTTTTTGACAAGACACACAATTGCCGTTGTGCCAGCCAGTTCGTCTTTCAATTCTTCATCTGTAAAGTGAGCATTTTTAGAACGTGTAATTTTAGTAATTTTAATTTCATTTGATAAGCTGGGAAAGGTATGCAAAAAAATTATAAAATGTAGCCCTTGTTATCGGCCGCAGAAAATAAAAAATAAAAACCCAGTCAAAAACCATCAAACACTTTTGAACCCTTATCATCACCTTGCATCATATCTTCATCCATCGTCAGAAATCCTTCCCTGAGCGCCGCATCATACCGCCCATTTTGATATTCTTCGGTTGATACGATTTTCTTGTGCAAATTTGCTCCAGCGTACTGTGCCACTTTGGCCCCGCCGTGACCATCGTAAACTGGGGCGTAACTTGTTTTATAAATAGTCACCTCAGAAAAAAAAACATTTTATCGTCCACGTGCCAGTCCCAGACCCTGTAAAATATCAAATGTCATGCAAAGTGTCAAAAGTCATGTAAAATGCCCGGCAAAATTGCAAACACGTTTGCCATTTTACCGTGCATTTTAAATGACTTTTGACACTTTGCACGACATTTTACATTTTACAGGGCATCTTACAGGGTCTGGGACTGCCCCCCAGTAGCAATGTGTTTACAATGGTATTTTTACAATTACCATTTAATTAGAGACGTAGCAGGAAAATGGGGGAAGGGAAGGTTGACAAATTGTTTTTTAAACCACACCCAACCTGCAAAAAATGCGCCGTTTTTGTCTCCGGGCATCGAAAGCAGATGCGTGTGGGAGTCCTCCATGTCTGGAATTAAGAAAAAGGGTAAAAATAAGTTAATATATAAATGTTTGCGCAACTCCTATTTTATTCAAATACAATGGCTATTCCCGCACCCTGCAAAGTCTGATAAGAAACTATAGCAAAATTCAGGCAAAAAGTTGTAGATGTAGTTGCGGCTGCGTATTGATCACTACGAACCGTGTTTTGATACATTTTGAACTCTTTGAAACGAATTTTTGTCAATTTATATTACACATTTTTATATACATACCGCACTTCAAGCAAAGATTGACTCGAAAAGTCGTTTTGTAGGAATATCAACATCGGAAAATTTTGGAATTGGCCAGCCAAGACGAATTAAAGATGACCATCGGCATGGCAAAGTAAACTGTCCCGTGAAATGCCTGACAAGTGTAAAATTCTTGTCAGCGCCTCAAATTCTCTGCGAAATACTCAGGGGTTCTCACACTTCCATTGTCAAGACACCGATACACAAAACATTCACCCTTCACGAAATTAATCTTTCCGGTGTGTGGGAGATTCACCAGAGACGAATAAAAACAACAGAAAATGAACTCACTTATCCTCCATCCTTGCATGGATGAACTGCCAACCTTGTACAAATGATTGGCAACGCTGTGAGTTTCTTTGGCCGTGACCGGCTCACTCAAAGTCTGACCCATATTTGCCGCCGCTACGCGCAGATTTTTGTCAAAGTTATAATTTCGAATGACCGCACTGTTTCCGACGCATCACGATTTCCGGGTCTTGCAAATTATTTCCGACGTTTGTCCAACGGGTAGTTAGGATTTTCAGGGGGGACGTTTTTTCGTACTGTTAGTAGTTTTTCACAGAGAAACAAACGCTTTTAGCGCGGTTTAAAACGTTTAAGTTATTTTTTGCTGCTCCCAAAACGGGCTCGTGCTTCCTTTTTTTTGTTTGTTTTGGCTCAGTCCCAAAAAATTGATTGTATGTCCCACGATAGTTATGTATTCAGAAGTGATGTCACTTATGAAATGTCGCCTTGAAATCCATGCGTTCTTATATCATTTTTAACTCTTTTGAAACTGCAACTGTAAATAATAGAAAGTTGGCTGTTACATCATCTAGTAAAAATAATAATAAAAAAGTAATTTCTCTCCGCTTTTGCCATTTCACTTGCCAATTCACTTGCAATTCCACTTCGCCTTTGCGCTTCTATCTCGCCTTTGCCATTTCACTTCTCACTTCTCATTTTGCGTAACTGGCACCAGATGAGAACATTCAGTTACCTATGTAGGTAGGTTTTACATCAATACTACATAATGTATTAAATAAATGTAGTAAATATTATACAAACACAAATATGCACACCTGTTGTGTGCTCTAAATATAAACTACTACATTTTTTGCCACATGCCATCAATTAGTTCTTACTGTAAATACACCAGTGACAAAAGAAAACTGGTTTGTTCAATAAAAAAGTCATTTTGGTCTCATCCATACATTCTGAGACAAACAGCATCTGTTTCTTTCATTGTGTAGGTAAATATCTAGATTTCGAAACAGCTTGCGACAAATTTTCTGTGGACACTGTTGGATATTGTCCAACATTTTACATTCAACATGTCCAACAGGTATACTCCAGCGACATTACACCTTACGATGAAATCTACCATCTTCCATCTGAATAAAAGAACAAACATAACAAAAATTTCATCATATTTATCAAAGCAATTCGATAAATATGATGGAAAAATTTTTGTGTTTGTTTTTTTATTCAGGTGGGATATGGTAGATTTCATTGTAAGGTGTAATGTCGCTGGAGTTTAACTACTGAAATTTTTATTATGTTAACACATTTTTTTCCGAAACTTTTCAGTTAAAATTATGTCTTAAGCAACTACCGTATATCCTTGAATAAGCCCCTCTCCCTCGAATAAGACCCTCCTCGATAAACTTCCCCTCGGATAACTTCGCCGTGTTAGCTGACTGAGGAAACAAGAAAACCCAGCTCGATAAACTGATCATGCATTTTCATATTCAAACGAAAAAATAGCCCCCCACCCTCGAATAACCCCCAATCAAAAAAAGTAGGACGAAAAATAACTCCCCCAGGACTTAATCGAGGATATATTTACAGTATATTAAGCAAGTCTTCAAGTAAAGTAATATACCTGTGTCTGCGTGTATCCGTACAAGTAGGGAACTAATTAATTATATTTAAAACGTTCGTAAGCACCCATTGTTTCACGTTTCCATTGACATTTATTAAAAATATTTGTCAGTTGGGTGTTAAATGTGGCATGAATGTCAAGATCAAATAAACTTGGATTTGATACTTTTGGACATCGGAAGTGGAACAATTGCATGTGCAAACAGTGCGAATGAATCAGCGCAATGTACCTAAATGTCCTATTCGGTATGTACAGTGACATCAGTGGGATATGTCATGGACTCCATAATTCTTTCCATAAATCAGAATGGAAAATAACAACTTTTTGTTGTAACAAAATTTACATACTTCACACGCAATGAGAATCTCAAATCTGTTGCTAACTTTGTTGCTAAATTATGTTGTTGACTCGGATAGTTACCATTTAACAGTTTAGATGAGGGGTGGGTCTAAAATAGAAGGGCATCTCCAATAGAAGGTACACCATAATGACTTTATTTGGGCCACAAAATAAATAGAAGGGTGGTCTCCAGTAGAATGGTCAAAAACTGCTTGACTTGTGCCAATAAAAAGCAGAAACAAATATATTTTTAAAAAATGTCAACAGATGCTGTTATTTAGTGGATTTGGTCCTGTGATCTGTTGCTATTTTAATATCACATGTAGAATGAACTCTATGAATCATCATTCTATGTATCATCTGTTATGTAACACTTTGAAAAACGTTGTAACCTATTTAACTTGAAAAAATTGGCTGAAAAAAGAAGTGTGAGTAAAAGAGATGACAAATAATAGAATAGCTTCCTGTTAGAAGAACTATGGTATTTTTCATGAGCCTGTATACTTGTTGCACTGACATGTAGGAAATTATTTTCATGTGAGCATCAATGGGATCATGGCACAGGCCCACTTAATGACTTGAGCCCACCAACACAGAAACACTATTCAAACATTTTTTTACATGCCCGTTGGCAATGTGTGTTTGAATGCTAAATATGTTGATGCCTTGAGCCCCTCATATGTATTTCATATAGTGTGGATGGGTGATTTTACTGCATTTTTTTCTGGATTTAAACAGCATGACAACCTTCATAGATGACACTGTATAAAAGCTATACAAATTCACCTTCAACATTCACTGGGCACATTAGTCAGCCCCCTGGCATGCAGTCACAGTGCTACAGTATTATTTATACACAGAATTTCACTCATTCCTCTACTCTACTTGAAATTATAGTGTTTGTTTTTCAACACTGAAGCAAATTTTCACCCCGAAATCTGTTATTTGTACTTGAGAATAGTAATTTGAATGCAAGAGTTTTGCTGGGTCCTGTATTTATTTTACTGAAATGAACTGTTTCTACAAAAGATTTACTAAATTTTTAAAATCTGGTTGAATCCTGCGATATTTCTTCGCAGTGACTCTTACTTCAAACTGTTTCAAGTTTACTGTTCGGTACCTAGTTAGCTTTGAATGTTTTTCTATTCAATCCACAGATGGTAAAGGGTATAGGTAGAAGGGTAAAGGGTATAGGTATAAAAACCTCATAAAATTACTTCTTTCCATGCAAATATTTCGTCTATAATGTGTTATATCGCCAGGCCATGATCATATGTGCCGTATTTATTTAGTAGTCCATTTTTCTGTTACAAAAGTTATTGTTACTGTCCCTTCCATCTGTCCATTTTCGAGGAGACTACTACCTTATACCTAACTGAATTGATTCATACTGGAAACATCTCCACAGATCACAATGGATTATTACAAAGGGAACCTTTTTTGATCAACGTTTTGCACTGTGTGTAGGTAATACCTATAATATTTTCAAAAATTCTGAGTGTACACTACTGAGTGTTGGTACTGAATTTCGTTACTCCGACAAACGTTACCCCGCTACTTTTAAAAACCCGAAGTATTTTTTATGCCAGGTGTCAATTCCGAAAGTGGATGGGTACAACAAAAGTGTTATTTCAAATAATTTTCTATTTACCGATTTCATTTAATAGAACGGCATACTTCCAATAAAACGGCACTTCCAAAATAATTTCAAATTGATGCTCAGGTATTAAAATATCGCACAAGCTTCATTAAAAATTAGGCTATGTTCAAATTAATGTGTGATAAAATTGGTGAAAAATAGAACGGCATTCTCCAATAGAACGAAAAAGGAAAAAAGGTTGATGAAAAAATAGCACGGCGCCATTCTATGGGAAGAATTTCGGTAGATATTCACTAAATACTTGACTAAGAATGTAAGTTTACCCATCACTTAAAATAACACATTTGGTTTCATTTACCCTCTTGACCGGAATCAGCACCTGAAATCTTGCGATTTCAAAATCTGATAATTTTTTTCCCAATTCATCGCCGTTCCAATCTTAACCTATCGGGTTACCCGAAAAACGTGTCGGGCAAAATCACGATTAGCCCCTGTCCAAATAGGTATTTCGGTATGTCGGACCTTCGCATATATACTGTACCAGTCAGTGTTTGTTTGTTGTGGTAGCTTTAAGGTGGAATTTTCAAACATCTTGAAATTCAGTGTAGTCATCTGGAACTTCGCATTGAGTTGTTATTTTTAGTTGAATAGGCTGCTAGTATTTTAGCCACCTCCAAAATTGTATTATATAGCTAATAGACCTGTTAAAAAGTTGTGACCGTAGATGATAGATATTACTCAAGATGCAGCACATGTAAATAGTAAATAGGCAAATGTCCATGTTCAATTTTACACGCTCATTTATGTGCTTTTGTTTGATTTATTTCCCGACTGCATGAGGTTTATTATTTCTCCAGTTTTGCAGAAATTTAAACTGCACCCAACAGGCTTTTTATAATCAAACAAAACTGACGTTTTTGATGCACAAACGATCCATCAAAAATCTGAGGAAATGAAGGTAGAACATGGGAAATGAAAATTTCAAGGCCAATATTTGAAAAGCAACTATTTCCATGCAGAGCTATCAACGGAAGAACGCCAATAATATGGCGCTGGCGCCAAAAAAACAGCAAGGCGCCAGATATGGTAACGCATTTATTGGCACTGTAATTGGTCATGAATAGTGCTGGAAAAAGCGCCAAAAGCGCCGGAAAAAGCGCCAAAAGCGCCATGTCGCTTTTATGTACCCAAGTACCAAGCGCCAATGGCGCCAGAGTGAAATGGCGCTTTTTGCTTTGGCGCTAACGCCAAGCGCCAGAGCCAGGCATTTTGTTCCTAGCGCCACGGAAAAATAGCGCCAAGCTCCAAAAGCGCCATGGCGCTTTTCCATCACTAGTCATGAAGCAAGTACTTACAATATCGTAATTTTATTCAAAAATGGGCAAGAACATTCTACGTTTTCCATAGAGTTTTGTCGATTTCAATCAATTATACATCATAAATTGTTGTAAAATTGACTGAAATCACCGAAAAACTGTGATCTTCAAAAAAGTGGGCTATTCATACAGATTTTTGGACACAATAAATAAAATTATGATTTTTATTCACTCCATCACAAATCTCAGAGTCATATTTACCTTTATATATTCCTATGTGTTTAATTTTACTGCAGGATTTAATTTTTCATGTGAGCACAATTTTTTCCCTGTTGTAAATGTCTCTTCACCTAATAGCATCAGCGATCAATACTTTTCCGGTAGAAAAAATGGCGCCATCCCATTACTAAGCACAGTAGCGCATATAGGTATGCTATTTGGATCTCATATCATACACGAAATTTGATATTCTTGTTTTTTTCATGTGAAATGAATATCACTTTTAACAGAAAAGAGGTCTCATGCAGTTTGCAATTCATTTATTCCTGGGGTAATATTTATGTTACATTGTTAAAATTGGAATGTAGGGTAGAATTAGTTTGTAGGCTATTATTTCCTGTCAAAATGTTTGCACAATTTTATGATTGGATGTACTAAGCTGTATTTATGTTTCATTTTTATGGGTATGAAAATAAAAGGCATGGAATTTTATAACTTGGTCGCGGCGCAAGTTATATATTACCAACATCCAATTTAAGAGCATCACAGTTTGCAATAAATATTATATTATACACGAACACTATTCTCTTTTACGCACTTTGTGTTTTACTAGATAAATATATAATAACATACAGTTGCAACAATATTACTTTTTGCTATCGATATAAATATACCTACCTATTCGATATTTCAAGAAATTTTCGATTTTCAATAACAGAAAACGCTTGATACTCAATGCTATATTATGATACCTATTCATTTTGTCTACCTTTTTGTTGATAAGATGATGGAATTTGATCACCTTTGTCTTTACAGATCAACACATTACAATTCCTAAATATATTTATCTTGTTTAGCTTTTCTTCTAAATATCATAATTTGTTCATAAGTGTACATACCGTATTTCCTCGAATTACCCCTGAGGGGTTTATTTTTCACAGTGGAAATTTTGAGGGGGGGGGGTTAAACGAGGAGGGTATTTCGAGGGGGTCTATTTTTTCGCCAGAAATTTTTTGACACCCCAGTACTAAATCGTTGTTTGTAACGTACACAGACGTCGAAAAATGCAACAAAATCAGCCATTTATAAGATTCTGTAGACTTACCTATATAAGTACGTACACAGTATAAACCCTGTTCTAACATAACACAGTCCTTGTTTTTCACGTGTGTTCTGCGTTTCCCGGAGCTTTTGTCATCTACGTTCTCTATACACTGAAATGGGTGGGTATTTCGAGGGGGGGTTATAAGTTCATAGTGTCCATTTTGAGGGGGAGGGGGGGTATTTCGAGGGGGGGGGGGTATGTCGAGAGGGGATATTTCGAGGGGGGGTCTTTCGAGGAAATACGGTAGGTATATTTATTCACTTATTTTCCAATTCTCTTTCTTACATTTGGTCATAATTATTCCATGCCTCATGCGAACTCAGGCAAAAATTCTAGCATTGGCGATATTTTGAAAATCATTCAATAAACTAAAATGTATGGAGGCTTTCACGGGGCTACATACAGGCCAGGCGCCTATTCCAATTCAATCGGTTCCCGGACAACCGCTTTCGGTTCCGGTTCCGGTTCCGGTCCGGACAATCGGTTTTCACGAATCGATCTGTACCAATACCAAAACAGAACTGGACCCAGATTGGAAAGAAGCGAGCCATCCGCCGAATATTGGGAATGGAACAATGAAGAGAAAATTAAATGGTGTATTAGGGATTTTGATGCCCCGGATATCGTCACCAGAGGTCGTTTTTGAATTGTTGTTTTTCTTCAAATTTTCGATATGTATCCAAACATTGCGCCAGGAAATTTAAAAAGTAAAAAAATAAATTTGTATTCTCTTGGGCGGTCCGGTGTCGAAATCGTTCCCCAACACGTTTTTGGACAGCTCAAATCAATTCGCTTTATGCTCCCGGGGCAACACTTTTGATCAGGCAGGCTATATCGCTCTATTTAGGGGTTTAGTTGATTTTACTGTTTGTAAGACATTTTGTACCTTGTGTGAACCAGTTATGAGTGTTATTTTGGGTTAGCGGCTGTGGCATAAATATTTGCTCTGACAAGTTTCTCTACGTAAAAGTAGATATTTAGCTACACAGTTCACTGTTGATTTAAGATTGAATAGGCAAAAGAAGGATAAAGATTGAAAGGTTCTAGATGCATTCATAACCGTGTGTATAATCGTTTGTGAAATGAATTTTCGCAACATCAATTACAATTCTCACCGTGTTTTCCTACGTTATTCCAGTAAAATTCAATTACAGATCTACTATCATCCATCGACTCCAATCGCAGCCGGGCAATTTCTTTGCTTTTAAACGTTGTTCAGGGAAATCGAAAAGATGTTATTTCAAATTCGGGCGAATGTACAGTGGCTGTGGATTATAGAGTGCAAAGATTTGTCCTGAGATGTCTTAGTTCATGGCAGGTAATGTTGATTTTTTTGGAATTTTGCCAGTTCTGTCCATTTTTGGGTAGCGGTTCGTTTTGGAAGTATGCCAATTGCATAGAATCCGAGTAATTTGAATGAGTTTATTCTTGATTATTCAATGGTCTAGGTGATTTACACGCGTTAATTGCAGTCAAATTCGACAATTTAATATTTCTACATACTTCTCACAGTTCGTTCAAATAAAACAGGAGCTAATTTCTTCGCATACACTGAACAATAATTTGCACTTTAAACTTTAATAGCCAATCAGAGTGACTTTACATGAAGACAAAATGTACAGTTTATGTGTATTTCTGCGAACTTTGCCCAAGTGCAAATAAACCAATTTTGGTTTTGAATGAATGATTCTTCATTTACCATAGTTGATGGGTGGGTCTCAAAATTCTTTAAAACTGTTTACATGGTGGTTCATAAATATTTAGGTTTAGATTAAATTGATTTGCAGATTTTCATTTCCAGTGAATTGATGGAATAGTGACCAATAGGTTCTCTGTATCAGTAGGGTTCAAACGGGATTGACTTTTCGGGACAAGGGCGTACGCAGGGGGGGGGCGGGGGGGGCGGCCGCCCCCCCCCGTTCCCGGGTCGGACAGAAAAATTTGCCAGAAATGGCACTTTTCTCAGGCGAACTGGTAGGCACTTTAAAAATTTTTTGCGCGCAAGCGCGCAAATACCCACCCCATTCTTTAATATGTCTTTTCAAGCGTCAAATTGCACTAGAAAAGTGTCCAACAGTGCCAAAAGCGGACCTAGTACCATATATAGGTATAAATAGATACCTATATGGTAGACGTTGGCGCCAACGCCAACGCCAATACTGCCATGGCGCTGGCGCCTACAAATGGCGCCAGCGCCATGGCTCTTTTCCTTAACTATAGGACAAAATTTTAGGGGGGGGGGGCGCCGCCCCCCCCCCGTTCGCCGGGCTCCGTATACAATCCGCCCCCCCCGCTCAAAACTCCTGCGTACGTCCCTGTTTCGGGATCGGGATCGGGATTCACTTTTTGAGATTTCGGGATCGGGATTGGGGTTTCGGGATCGGGATTGGTATTTTGAGATTTCAGGATCAGGATTGGGGTCACGGGATCGGGATCGGGATTGGCATTTTTTCGGGATCGGGATTGGGGTCTAGGGATAGAGATTTTCGTCACTGTTCTGGCATTCACAGTTGTTCATAAAGGTCTCAAAACACTGTTGGATGCCAGAAAAGTGACATAAAATGGATGCTGGGGGTTTGCGTTCACATTTTTGCATCCAAAAATGTCATTTTTTCACTTTTTATAATTTTCACTATTTTTTCCAGGATCGGGATCCCGGACTTGGGAGATTCTCGGGATCGGGATTTGAAAGTTTTCGGGATCGGGATCGGGCTTGGTATTTTTGGATTTCGGGATCGGGATCGGGACTGCTAAATCCCGGAATTTCACGGGATACGGGATCGGGATCCCGTTTGAACCCTATGTATCAGTTACTTTGTTCTTTAACTAGGGAGTTTTTTGTAAGATTTTCCCAGCTTGGGATTTATTAAAGGTGGAAAAGTGATTTCTTATATAACTTATGTTCACGAGCTTGTTCGTTGCATATGCAATGAATCATGGAAACAATTTCTAAAACTACTATTTGCATTTTTAAAAAACAAAAATGGACCCAATAAAGTGGTCATGATCATATGACTGGTCATATGCAGAACATGACACATCACTGCGGCCAATTTCCGTTAAACACAAATGTTCCCAAAAACAACAACCCAAACAAACCACCCTGCAGGTGTGAAGTCGCTTAGCATTCACACACACTCTACTATTTGCACTATTTATGAAGTCCCCGCCGCGCGTGTAAACGCGACATTTCGCCCTTCCATTGTGCATTGTGCTTAATAATGCGTACGTAAATAGTTTGCTTGGGGTCGTAAATTCTTGGAAAGATAAACAATGTTGACCGTGACATTCAAGGGACACCCTGTAAAATGTGTATTACCGTAGTTTGGTGAATTTGATGCTTTTTGTAATGGTTACATTTAAAAAATTCAGTTGTTCCCTTTGTGATTTCTTAAATGCTTTCTTAAATTTTGTTTTGTGCCCTTCAGAATACCGTATGATTTTGATAAAGCCCCACCCCTTCAAATAATCTCATTCAATTACGGCAGGGCCGTATCCAGGGGGGGGGGGGGGGGGGCGGGGGGCCTGCAGCCCCCCCCTTCCCGGGGTGAGACGAGAAAGTGACCGGAAAATGCGACTTTCTCAACGTCAGCGTAAAATTTTTTTGCGCGCGAGCGCGCATTCTTCACCAGACCTAGGTATTATCATCAGATTATCTACATGTGGCCACAAATCGTTACAAATACACTCAATTTTGTTCTTTTTGCTGTTTTGTATGTATATTTACATACATATACAGCGTTCCATGGCGCTGGCGCCAACGCCAATGGCGCCATGGCGTGGCGCCTACTAATGGCGTCAGCGCCATGGCGCCATTCCGCCACTATGTAACTAAAAATTTTAGGGGGGGGGCTCAGCCCCCCCCCTCGCCGGCCTCCATAAACAAGCAGCCCCCCCCGCTCAAAAATCCTGGATACGTCCCTGAATTACGGACGGCACCGTCTGTCATCAGACTGAGTTTTCAAACCGAATTCCCATTTGTATGGTACTGGGAACGTTTGTAAATGCAGCATTGCTATTGACTATACAAACTTTAGCTAATATATACTTTGCACTTGAGAAATTCCACACATGAAATGCTATATGGTGTAATGTTTGGACATGATACCGAAATGATTTATTCCATACAACTGGTGTTCTGAAATTAGCGAGCCAGATACAGGGTGCAATTTTGCAAGTGGACAAGTGACATCAAAGGTGTTAAGTGATGTGTTAAGTTTAAAAAGTGGCACGTGATGTGAAATTTGAACTTATTAGCAACTAGTAGTCTCATAAATTGACATATTACCCTTAAGTTTGCTTGTTACCTTACACAAACTGACCTAACACCTAAATTAGCACTTTCTTTGTCACTTGTTCATAACATCATCGCTAAATCCTTACTTTTTTATTACATTACTTTAAATAAGCCTCCATGCTGTATCAATTTTAAAAATAAAATAATTTCAGGGCAGGGCGGGTTGTGTAGAGCAAAGGTTTAGTAGGGGGGTTACCCCCCCCTCCCTAAATCGCCAGCTATCACAGAGGCTGCTCAGCTATCTAACTATCCCGGGGGTAAAATTTTCTGCTATCTATCCCCAAAATCAGCCAGCTATCACAGAGGCTGCTCAGCTATCTAACCATCTACCTATCTGGAGCGATTTTTTTTGGAATTTTGCCCAAATTTTCACTAAAAATCGCTAATTTTGATACCTTGGTAACATCCGTCCCACCAATTAAGAAACACTCCTGAAACGTCATCTATGGAATCTCATTGAACCTGATTGATGCATTTTCACTATGGCAGAAGTCTTGATTATGATGAAGTAAATAGCCTATTTCATCGTGTAGAAATGGTCGTTGGAGTGAATAGAACCCCCTCCCAAATTTTTAATTTTTAATAAAACCAATTTCGGTATAAAAATCGGAAAGCTACCTGAGTATTTGCCTTTGCTTTTTAGTGTAAATTTTTAGTGTAGCTAAGTTTATGTCCGATTTTGAACCATTTTGCAGTTGTCTCAAACATTTTAACGATTTTTTCATATCCTCTTCCCGATTTTTGCGTTTTTCCACATCCCAGTTTGCGTTTTTCCACACCTCAAATCACTAAATAAAGCGCCAGATACGAATGACAAATACCTACCTAGTTTCCTATATTCCATTTCCAGGTGAAAATGTAACTTCGAAAATGCTTGAGCAGCAGACATAGCGACGTCGGCATAAATTATTCATTGCTGATTAGATTGATCGGTGCTTTTATTATGGCTCCATTTGAATCATTTGCTGTCACTTTCAGAAACTCATTTGCCATTGCGAGCATAAGTATTTACGTATTTGAGTTTTGAGGTACCGCCTTTCTCGATTCACCCTATCTCGTATAATCCCCCCGTCCGTGTGAGAGGGGAAAATTCTTTTCACTTGAATAATACCCTTCAATTTTTTTGTCATCTGAGAAAATCGGGTAACTAAGTAAAGTTTACGATGTCAATGGGTGTAATTAAGTTTACAATGTCAATCGGTGTCTAAGATTTAAATTTTCGCAGAGGTTCCATACCATTCATTTTTTTCAACAAAAGCCTTTCTGTATTTTTCAATGTGTCGGTATATTATTTTTAAAAATACCCCCCCCCCAAATTACAGCGGTCGACATTCGGTGCAGTCTTCCGGTTTGAGCCGCTATTCAACGAACTCCTAAAAATCATTGCGAATACTGAGAAACAATTTGCATCGGAAAAAGACCCTGAATATCAAGTTCAAACTTGCATTGATGTGCTGAAGTTGTGCATTCATTTGCTGAAAAATTCCCAGGAAGATAATGTGGCTAGAAAGAGACTAATTGATGAGTTTATGAGTGAGTTTATGTTTATTAAATTACTCATTTGTTGTAAATAAAAGTAAGTAAGAGTGTTTCATCGAACAAATCCGCACATCAATTCAATTATCGGTTAAATATTTAACTTTAAGCAGTTATCTAAAATTTACTGCTTCTATATGTCAATGTGAATGTCAACTAGGTAAATATAAATTATTTTATGTACATAAATAATGTGTTGCAGTATGATAGTATTTGTGAATGTTTACGAAATTCATGCAAAAGACAATAGGCTTGTGGAATATTTACGAGTGCACATGCAATTTTGCATGCAATTCATGGCTCATTTGACGTTTTAGTGTCAATTTACCTTGGGGTTCATGTACAGTAGCTGGGATTAGATGGCACTATACATCGCAATTTCTTTGATAAATCATTCCCCTGGGGCCAGATTCAATTAGAACGCGAGTAAGCATGCCAAGTTGGACCGTTTTTTCTCTCTTTGCATTTTAATCTGTAATTTAACAAAGTGCGAGCACAATATCATAGTCACGCGCGCCTTTCGGGCGTTTTAATCGAGCCTTACTTTCTAATTGGATCTGGGACCTGGAATATTACAGTCGCGTTTGTTCAGTAAGCGAACGCAACCCAGTTCAAAAATTCATGGATCTGGAAGTGTGCGAATTGTTCAGATATAACTAAAAGATCCTATCAAAACTGGTATCGTGATTATTGTAAAAAATTGAGTTGACGTAAACCATTTACTATTTTTAAATCCCACATCACTGTACTGATGAAATTCTGACGAAAAATATCTCTCGTTTGTACCTGTCGTGTAAAAAAGGGACAAAAAATAGCATCCAGGAGGTATACATTGAGAATCTACTGTATCAGATTTCAGGTCAAGAATATGACAAACGATGACTGAACGAAAATTTACATATTTTGTAAGATTTTGATTTTTGAAACAGTAAATACATCTAGTCATTCATAGTGCACCTAATGCATTTTTCACTCAGGCGCTGATTGGCCGGTGGTCGTCAATAAACTCAGGTATGTATTTTTGCGAAAACAGTATAGGTACCTATAAAAATAAGTAGTTTATTTACTTTTTCGTGTTAAGAACTTAGAGCCCCACTTCATAAAGTGACAAGAACATTTTTAAGTGATATTTTCTCAATACCACTTTAATTGTCACTTGTTCACATGTGAAACTGGCCCCTGAGCACTCATCCACTAATGATCATTTTATATTTACTTTCTTATATCGGCATATCAATCTATTTATTTTCATCGCTTTATTTTTCACCCATTTATTTATTTCACACATTGGACTTCGAAATTGCGCTTTCATGCATACATAAAATGTCGCATTTTCAAGGTGCCATCAATTACTAAATTCTTGATAGTGTGTCCCAATGTTTCTGGAACTGAATCCGTGCTATTTTGTGCAGTGTTTCAAAAGTTTTGAACCATTCTTTTGAATTGAAATTTGAGGAAATATGTAGACTGTGAAATTTTGATGAGCCACTTTTGAGCACATTCGAGGTGAAAAATCGTCCAACTAAATCATCAAATACTGGTCTTGAATAGAATTTTTTATTGGGATTCCAATGTCAGATCCAGTTTACCCAGTTGTTTTTGTTGTTTGTTTGTTTTTATTCAAAAATAACGTTGTTGAATTGCAATGTTCTGACAATTTACATATAAAATTCACATATGTAAAGATCACGACAGGATGTACTCATTATGCGTCACGACTAATAAATTTATTCTAAATTTTTTAGTTGATCGAGAACGGTTTCTTGAAACGTGAACCTACTAAAATTACTCTCATAAGAATCCATTTAAACATTTTACTAAATAGTTTATATCCCGGTACTGAATGGCACTTTTACTCCCATCCACGAATGTCCCAGATGTTTTTTCACTCCAAAAATGAATCTAACCATCTGTTTTTTATCGTTTTTAAAATAAATTTACGTATGCAGACATGGGGCAAGTACCTTTTTAAGCACCTATATTGAGTGGCATCCATAAAATGAGTTGAACCTTTATTGGTGCATTGCTGAAAGTTCGAGTGTCCTTAAACATTTACGTGGTTTCCATTTTTTATGTTGCTGACCTAATTTTTGACCATTTGATTTTTATCCCTCCCCGACACAAGGGAGTTATTAAATCTCCCAGGGGTCTCCAAGATTTTGGCCCTCGCGAGGGCTGGATGGATAGCAAATCGCTCCTCCGGGGGGATATATAGCAGAACAAAAAATTTTTTGGGTTGGGGGTTGGCGCCTGGCGGGGTTCAATATAAATTTATTTTTTCAAGGTGTAGAAGGAAGAAAAAGGGAAAAGTGCTAGCGCAATACATCATTCCTTCAATATGTAATACACTTTTATGGTGGGGATTGTAGCCCCCCATTCGTTGGGCTATCCGTATACAAACAGTCCTCCCGTGTGAAAAAATCCTGCTATGATTATGATTGTCACCCAAAACCGCACCTATTCCGCAAGTGTAAAAGTGAGAAGGAACAAGGTAAAGTATTCAAGTCAAATGTAAGCAACAAATAAACTTATAAAGCGACAATTATTTACAATTAGTGTTCATTTAGAAATGTGATCGCTACTAGGTGAAGTGTTTTTACCTGTTGCTCAGTTTATCACATAACTTTACTTATCACTTCTGCTATCCCTAATCCACTGGCGGAATTGGCACCAAGTTTCAAGCCCTCTAAAACTGTTTGAAAACAAACTTGATTTGGAATACATCTGTGGTGAATACCGCTATAAATATTTGAAGGTCATACTGAACAGAAACTCAATGGCAGAACGTGCTTGTCAATGTAATATATTTAAATTTAGCTTTAACTTTGGCTTGTTACATATAACATATTTACAACCTTACATATAGTTTACAATTCTGCTTTTTCGGTGTTCATGCTGTAGATTAATTGTTGGGTTTTTTTTTCTGAAGACACGATTTAAACCGAGCATTTATAATTTCAACAACTTCTCCTAGATATTGTTTTTACAACAATATTTGAAAGGAAATAATTCTTCGCTTTCAATCACTGAATTGATTTTGATAAAAAAACCCTCTGTTGCCTTCAATGTTGCAAATATCCACCACCTTTACTTTATTTTTTAATGCAGTGAAACATTGCAATAACTAGTGATGTAAAGGCACCGGGGCACCGGTGCCCTGGTGCTGGGCACCGAAGGGCACCAGCACCGGTGCTGGTGCGGTGCCATTGCAATCTTCAGGGGTGCCATGCCGGTGCCGGTGCCATTTTTTTCAGAATAGCACCGGTGCCGGTGCGGTGCGGTGCCATTTTTTTGCCGGTGCCAAAGGTGCTAGCACCAGGGCAAAGTAAAAGGCACCGGGAAAGGCACCGGCCAAGGCTTCATGTGCTGTGCAATTTTGTTCATAGTATGTGCTTATTCATATTTCAAAAAACAGCGATATATTGACCCAACTGTTTTTGCCTATTTTGTAAACCTCCCTATCAAATAAATATACCTACTGTGAAATCCATTATACCCGATACATGATCTGATGTGTGAATCTAAAATTTTGTTGAATTTTAAATCATTTTTATATTTTATATTTATCTTACTTTTTTGTTCAAAATTTGTTGTCAGTATATGACAGAGATAGTTCCATTCTCTGTACAGCAATGACTCCGATCAGTAGACAATAGTGGCTATGGACATTGTAATTAATTAAATATTTTATCTTTCATTTGTAATCATTGTAATTGCTTCATAAACGTGATTGCCACATCATTCTGATCATTTTAAGTGCTCAACCATCAAAATCGGTTGAAAATTCATGGAAATATGCACTTCCAAAGGTGAGACCACTGAGAAACTGCCCGATATTTACTTCAGAAATTCCAGCCCGGTGCGGTGCCTTTCGGTGCTAGCACCGGCAACCCGCCGGTGCCCTTCGGTGCCGGTGCCATTTTTTCCAAAAGGCACCGGTGCCGGTGCGGTGCGGTGCCATTTTCTGGCCGGTGCCCCAGGGTGCCAGGTGCCCTTTTCATGCGTTGGCAAAGGTGCCGGTGCGGTGCGGTGCCATTTTCTGGCCGGTGCCCCAGGGTGCCAGGTGCCCTTTTCATGCGTTGGCAAAGGTGCCGGTGCGGTGCGGTGCCATTTTTCCCGGTGCCTTTAACATCACTAGCAATAACACGTGTATGGTATACCGTATGACCTCGAAATACCCCCATGGGGGTTTATTATTTCGCCAGCAAAAGTTGAGGGGGGTAATTCTAGAGGGGTTTTATTATTTCGTCAGAAATTTTCGTAAGGATCGTAGTAAATACTAGGCATTTGCGTACCCAAAACAGGTAATAAATGTGTCCAAACAGGATATATTTGGACATAAAAGCGTAGATATCTACACAAACTAGTGTATTTGTAGCTGCAATGTAAATTAGCAGTAATAAATAAATCATGTACATTGCATACATAACGTATTTATTACGTACATGACGTACATCATTCCGGAGGGGGGTATTTCGAGGGGGGGTTATTATTTCCCCAGCCCATTTTGAGGGGGTTTATTCGAAGGAGGGTTAATTAGAGGTAATACGGTAGCTGCTTGTATGTCATATGCATAAGTATTTATGTAAAACGTGTGTTGTGCTCAATATTTATTTCAAGCCCAAAAGACATGTGGTTCGTGAAAGTTTGCTTTCACGTTTTAGTGTCATTCAAAAAGTCACGGAAATATCAATTGAGTGAAGTTCACATTTTCTGCTACTTCCCGCCCTAAATTTTTCACTTTCCCTAAATAATATACAGTTTTTTGGTGTGATTTCATCATAAATTTCCCCTCCAAATGGCAGCTACGAAATTGTATTTTTCAACGTGTATAATGCTTTTTAGAGACATATAAATAGAAAACCCTGCCAGCTAAAGTGGAAGCTGTGCATAATTCATGAACCGTATACATGCATTGGTTGGAAATGTTTTGCCAATGTAGACAAATATCACAAAAAAAAAGATTTCTTCGTTGAAAAGAACGACATTTGAAGGTGACATTTTTGTGATAAAGTTCAGAGATATCTGACATACATTCATAGCATGACATAAGCACTTTAACAGTAAGATTTTAAAAGCGTTTACCATTTTTGTCTGCTTATGCGTTTGGTGTTCTAAAAAGTCGATTCAGAAGTATTCATTTATCCTGATAAAAATTCTGTTGTGTCTAGGTATTTACACGTGCTCATGATTTTTCTTTTTCAGAACATAATTTGCAAATTCATTCAATTTATTGTCATTCAGTGAGTTTCTCGGTACACTTTTTTGTTTGAGGATACCAAAATACGCAACTTTCTTTGATGGACGACGTTTTTGCAACTATCGCTTTGCGTGCCCAGTTTGTTTTGCATAGTAAATTAACGAGCCTATTTACGAACGATTTGCCATTTGAGCATTCCTTATCGGTGTACGATTGAAAGTTAGAATATGGTTGAAACATGTCGAAATTAACCCTAAATGAAATATTATCCCTTTCGATAATTGACATGAAGAATTGATTAATATTCTAAAATTCGAAACTATATCTCGACATTTTCATCGTAAAATGTTCCAAAATTCCGAAGTTCAAAAATATTCCACATCCGTACTCTATACTAATCACATTCGATGCGACACGTTGCCTCAACAAAACAGTCACCCCACATTCTTTAAACATTTCCCGCCAATGCGGTCGAGCCAGCGCACATTGTCGGCGATTAAAAAACATCTGTTCCATGGGAAGTTCATGAGCCCCGCTGCGTAGCTTGTCAGATACGTTCTAAGCGTGTTTTGACGGCTTCTGGCTGCCAGGAGTGCGTGCACTCTGGGCCATTCATTACCTGGGGCTAGATTTAATTCTCCCTACAGATTTGAAGGGTAGGGCGCCCGATAGATTTTTTAAAGTTCAGCCACGTCGACGCCCGTGCACTGAGATCAAGGTTTGTAGATTAGATGGAATGTAGATTTTGGCCCGGAAATCACGATTTCGTCATTTTTTGGCCGTCAGCCAACTCTTTCTTTTTCGATTTTGTCGGGCGCATTACTCGCGTAACTCGCTATTTTGTTTGCACGTGCAGCATTCCTTTATTTTCACCGCCCTCATGTTTCGTCTGTAGGGCAGTGAAAACTAAGTTGTGCAAATCTGGCCCCAGGGGTCGGATTCAATTGGGACGTAAAGCGCCCGGCGATGAGTAAGCCCAAAATATTGTGCTGTACTTACCACTTACCGCTTTGCTTGTCACTTGTCACTTATCTACTGACCTAATCAGGCTCAGAACTATTCCAGTATTTTCCAAACAAACAGTCTTAAGCAATCACGTACTATACATACCTATTTTAGTTTTGTACTTACTTGTCTTTTCATTCATGCCTGTTTGTTCCTTGCTTTCAATCAAACAAATGAGCATAAAATTTTAATGATGCCCAGTAACTTGTCGGTCATTTTTATTACTTATGCATTTAATTTCACAATGTGGTAGGTCTAATTGTCTCCACTAGTGATGTTAAGCACCATGGTGTTTGGCCCTATGGCGCCATTGCCATCGGGCACCATCTGCGTGGGCGTATTTTTAGCCATTTTATACCTACTTTTGGCTACTTTTAACTGATTATTAGCGATTTTTTCCCCTTTCTGCCTTCTTAACCTTAAGCCTATATATTGTGCCCCCGCCAGCCCCCCCCCCCCCGCCAGCCCCCCAGAAAAATTTCCAGCAATCTATCCCTCCGGAGGAGCGATTTGCTATCTATCCAGCCCCCGCGAGGGCCAAAATCCTGGAGACCCCTGGGGCTGCAGCCTCCCGTTCCCAGGGTGAGACCTGAAAAGCCTCAGGAAATGCGACTTTTGGTATTAACTTTTCAACATTTGTGTCCGAATTTTGCGCGCGCAAGCGCGCATTTTACCGTTAAACACATTATATTTGAGGCGTCTAATTCTAAAAGTCGACAAGTCCACAAAATGTGATTTCGAGTAAATCGCATTTTAAGTTTCCGAGCCAATTCCAGGCCCGTGGTGCATGTCCAATTTGGCTCTCTCATGCTTTTCATAAAGTTCCATATGTTGACAATAAAGTGTCAAATTTTCAGCCCCTAATCTCAACGTATATGTGAAAAATGGGGTGTCCATAAAATTCCATTCGGTCAGAGCAAAACTGTTTTTGGGAGGGAAATGGACTTGTCGCCTTCTTGCACGCGAGAACAGTTTTGTTCCCGGGGAAGCCGAGGCTGCCTTATGGGAAAATTATGCACTTGTCGCCTTTTAGAAATCGGTGCCCATAGTGGACTTATCACATTTCTTGCTTTTTTTTTACCCATCAAAAAAAGAATCGGAAGATGGACTTGTCGCTTTTTAGCCCAAAACTAAGTGGACTTGACGACTTCTTGCCCAAAATTTTTGCATTTTTCCCCAAAAATGTCGAATTTGGCACTTTGCCGTATGGGCATGTGAGGTCAAAAAATTTATGGAAAATGATGAAAAATGTGCAGAAGTAGCCCCAGATGACGTTTCCGGGCCTAACTCGAAATTTTCATATTTTGGACTTGTCGACTTTTAGAATTGGACGCCTCATTTATTATCTGTTGTTCTGTCCCCATAATCAGAAATCAGTGAAATTGTACTCAATCGTGTACCTTTCGCTGTAAATATATGTATATTTACGTACATATGAAGGGTGTGCATCTAAAAGTACCGATCTACAAATTTTTCAAATTTGAGTTAGGACCATTTTTGGGGTCCCCATAAAAATGCGCTTCAAAAATATACATAATATGTGGGGGGTGCGAAATTCAATTTTGAGATATGGGGGGTCGAAAAAGCAAAAAATTCGCAAAATACAGTTTTTAAAATTTAAAAAGTACCAATCTACAAGCTTTTTCAGCTTTTGTATTTTTAAAAGTACCGATCTACACACATTTTTCAAAATTGTACTTCTGAATGTACCGATCTGCACTTTATTTTGTGTGCTTCTTAAAGTACCGATGTCAGCTCAGGCATCATCAGCAGCAAAAACTCAATTTGTGCTTTTTTTCTATGGGTAAAAGTACTGATCTACATCTATCTGATTTTGTGCTTTAAAAGGTACCGATCTACATGCTATTACCAATTTTCTCCTTAAAAATGTACTGTACTACAAAAAATACGATTCACTAAATGTTATATAGCTTGTGTTATGTGTATAAACAATGATTATACCCATGCATGTGGATACCCAACAATATGGCCGAAATACCCATACCCAATACCCATGTATGGGTATTGCATACTCCAAACTTTCAATTGCGATTATCTCAAAATCGCTTTTTTTGTAGATCGGTACATTTAGAAGTACACCCTTCATTTACAGCGGTTACTGGCGCTAGCGCCAACGCCATTGGCACAATGGCGTTGCGCCTACGAATGGCGCCAGCGCCATCGCGCCATTCCATTACTTTGTAGGTAAAATTTTAGGGGGGGGGGACTGAGCGGAGCCCCCCCCGTTCGCTGCGCTCCGTAAACAAACAGCCCCCCCCCCCCCCGCTCAAACATCCTGGATACGTCCCTGTCTGGCGTCATCCATCTGGAAAAATTTCGAAGCGCTTTTCACACCACTAATCCGCACACATTTTTTTGTGCAGCTCAATTTTAACGAGGAAACCTGCGCTTGAAAGGGATAACAAAGATTTGAGATAAGAGGTTCAGAGCGGGGCGGTAGGGGATGACACAAACGTCAGTCATATTTCGCTTAAGTTTTTTTTTGGCAATATGTGTAACTAAAATCGTGAGTCTTCAACTATCGACCGTATTTCCTCGAAATACCCCCTCAAAATTTCCACTCTGAAAAAATAAACCCTGAAAAAATATATAATAAACCCTTAATAAAAATAAATTTTTTAAATAAAATAAATAAGTATTTCGAGGAAATACGGTATCTCATTTGGGCCCAATTTTGTAGCTTAATATTCACATATTCTATCATTTAATCGGCTTCTACCCAAATCCTGTATTTGTTGGTGTCTGCCTACTTATACCCTATTTTAATTTTGTAACATTTATTATACGACCTACCTGCCTTCAATTTAAATCAAATTCCGTATAGAATGCATGATATGTATGATTGTTCTTTATGAATTGGAAATATGTGACAATGCGACAGAAAGTGAAGTGACCTTTGTGTTTCTGAGGTCATATACTCTGCTTGTCTGTTCCATTCAAAAATTGTAATTTTGATTTCAGATTGCCTGCATGAAAATTGGGATAGAAAAAGGTAATCTATTTTTGGGTGTTTGTTTTTCTGCTGTGCTCATTTTTTTAATTCAGCCAATGATTTAAAAGCTTTTGCTATTATGTTGCACACATCTCGAATACATAAATATGTATAGTTCAGACTGTTTGAGCTGTATAGAATAGTAGAAATATTTTTCTGATGTAAATGTGAATAGCACTTTATTCTTCATGCCAAATGGCATGTGAAAGGTTTTTTTTGTCATATTCTATCAAGTATTTGAATGTCAGCGGCTGCGGGAAACCTGAATGCTCTCCGCGCAATTGAAAATTCATATCATTTTTCACTTCGATGCTTCCATATTTGTTTTTTCTCATATCTTTTCCATGGTTCACTGGGTAAATTATTTTTTGTTTTCTCGAGAGTATAAAGAATTAAAATGAGAGAAATGAAACTTGCAAAAATGGCCTTGAATACAACCCCCGCTCAAATTATCCCCATGTGTCAGCTGACTGAGTCATTGAATAAGAATTCAATGTGGGGTTTAGCAGCTTTTGAACTTTGATAGGCTGATATTTAGCCAGATAAGCCCACTAGACAGGATAGATAGCTAAAACTTTTTCTTGTGTGCTACTGCTAAAAAAGGATTTTTACCGCTTCAGAGACACTAAAATGTTCGAGAAAAAGTGTTGTTGTTTTCTTGGTGAAATTCAATAGCTATTTTTTCTTCATTTTCCCGGGTTCTTATTCGAGCATATGTATTTGTTGTTTTTTTAGAAAAAAAAACTATTTATAGACATAAAAACGGATAGAGATGCCTCGGTTTAAGCTCTGAAAGTGCATTTTGTATTCTCCACATTTCATGCGCTAAATTGTTTTGTTTTCGAAAAGAGTGAAAACTGGCCGGGAGCTAAATTTGCAGTCACCTAACAATTTCTCACTCGGTATTCTTTCCGGTAGCGGTAACACTTCCGGTGCGGTAATCGCTTGCTGTCAGCCCAGTTTTTTGTGTTGATAATTTATTCTGCGACCGTTTTGCGTGATGTGAACTGAATAATCTATTGTAGATAAGCAGTGCATAATATTCGCTGAATGTAATTTTGACACATTTCTCGATTTCCCACGACTTTTAAACCTGTGCCAGAAATGAAACGATCTCCTAACGGATCGCAGGTTTATTCGAGGAAATTTGGTCCGACGGCCAATAATTAGCGTTTTACGTAGCGATCGCTGATGGAAAAGCGCCATGAAATAAATATCGTTGAAAATAATTGGCGCGGTGGATTGCATGACAATGGGCCCACACACTAGTTGACATCGCAAATTCTTGTCAACTGAATGTCAACTAAGGGACACGAAAAGAAATATTTCTTAAGCATGACACTTATACTCGGCAGACACGATACTCTACAAACAGATAGGAGTTATGTCTTCGGCTGGCAGACGGCCAGCTGAGAACTTATGGAAGGCGTGCTGACGGCGAAGTGATGGCGAGGATGATGACGGCGACGAAAGTGATCACGTCATGATGGAGTTTTTCCTCCGGAAAAATGTACGGCCTAATGTCATCTGAGTATAACAGAAATTATGAAAATTGAGTGTCACAAATCTTGATATAAAACTAACTATGCTCTATTGTATAGGAAACTTGAAATCACATAATAGGTAAATCATTTTTCAGAATTTTCATGTCAACTAGTGTGTTTGGGCCCAATCCAACAGTATTTATTCGCTTTTCCATTGCTTATCTTGGTGCCATTCAAAAAGGCGCTGTGACTTTTTGCGCCAGTCAATAATGCGCCATGCGCAGTGTCATTTTGGCGTTAATAAAGTCCCACAGAACCATGGCGTTTTACCGCCACTTGACGTCTGCTTTCAAGGTCAAAAAGCATGTCATGATTTCTCTATGAAATCGTTCTTTGTCCAGCAATTGGTTTTCAGCGGCATGGAAAGAGAGTTGAAAATGCTTTGTTCACTTTTTAGCTTGATATTGATTTAAATACCGTATATTTTTAAATACACCATATTCGAAAAACAAACTTTGGCTGCCTTGCACTTCCATTCAATGAACTAAACTTGATGCTTCTTGAGGACATCACGAAAATCTACATTTTGTGTTTTATTGGACTTCAGACATGCCGATTACCAGGGGAACATATTCCAGTGGTTTTTTTCTTTTACCCAATCGCTTACGTGAGGGAGTTATTCGAGCATCCGAAAATCTAGAATACTGTATTATTATTCACATTCACGCTTCATTTTGCCTCCCCATTAATGACGACCATTCAGAGCCCGACCGAATTTTAAAGTGGCACCTACGGGCACAAAAATACAAAGGGTTCCCATGCCCAGTTTGTTCCATTATTTGGAGCCGTAAATAAAATTAGTAATGGTGCAGTGAGCAGGGACGAGATTGAGTGTGCCCGACACGTTGATTTTTTCGGGTAGTCCGATACGTTTCGTGCGTCTACTAAGCAGATCACACGCTACATCTTACCACATTTTAATGAATAAAATCTTGTATTTTAGTGATTAAAATCGGGTATTTTAATGAATAAAATCGGGTTCTTTATTCTGCGCTAGATTATACCATAGGGAATGAATGCTCTGTGACAAGAATTTGTTCGATTCAATATTCAATTGATTATGGTAGATTTCCATGGGAACTGTGCTGTCAGTAAACTGTAGTTATTTAGGTATGCATGTAGAACTGTATTTATACTTCCCGATTCAATAAAGCTTGTCTGCTAATCAGAACCACAATAAATAGGTGCACTGTTAGCATAGGTTTATTTTAGTCATGGAAAAGCGCCAAAGAAAAGGGTGCCAGTGCCCAGTGGCGACATAGCACCATTCCATCACTAGTTTATTTTCTTTCTTTTTTAAATGTTCATTTTGTTAAAAAGAACTCTAAAAATCTCATTGTCATAAAGATCCCCATCCAGACAGCAAGCGATTTTAGACCAATGTCAGGCCGGGTGCCAATCCCAGACCCTGTAAAATGCCCAGTTTGTAAAACCAGTTTTGTAAAATGCCCAGTTTTGTAAAACTCGGTCGCCATTTTGCAGGGCATTTTCCATGACTTTTGACACTTTGCATGATACTTGACATTTTACAGGGTCTGTGACTGCCCCCGGGTGTAATAATCCTCATTGGGTGGATCGGGTTGCCCGAAAAAGTACCGGCAAAATTGAATCTCGCACCAGAGATCGGGGCCAATATAAGTCAAGATGCTAGTCACTTTGATGTATGTATTTGTAAATCAATTTTAGCTCTTCTCACTGTATTGTGTTCTTTTTCCACCATACTTAGTTCTGTTTCTGTGTATCAGAGTTTTAAATATATTTATGAGATAAAAAATTCTAAACCGAGGCCAGACATTTTTGCGCGTTTTATGCTCTAAATAAAAGTGACATATTTACTTCTCAATGGAAGTTACTATTTAGAAAAGCTAACAAAACGTGTTTAATTAATGTGTGTTCAATTTGAGGATTGGTGATTAATTCTGGATTATACCAGATATCCTCGAATTAACACCCTTGAACTATCGACATACCAGAGATATTCTAAATTTTCTATTTTGGACCCTCTGGGGGCTCCGGGAGGGTGGGGGGGGATGGATAGGTAGCAAACCGGAAGGGGGTGGTTGGATAGGTAGCAATAGTGGTAGGATAGGTAAAGTCGGCAGACGTATCGCCCTACAAACATTTGCGTCAATCTCTCCAGTGGAGAGTGCATGACGGCATTATTGTGACGCAATATTTTAACCATTGGAATAGATCGGGTCACGTATGAAAACTTGGCCCTTATCCCAGTTACCAGTTGCGTATTATACAAATGAGAGTGAAAACTGAAAGTTAGCTAAAAATCGTTTAAATTTGCTTCGCTTTGCCAATTTCCACCTTCATAATCGCTATTTTTGTTTATATACATGATTATATAGCTATTGTGAGCCTATTTTATTCATATTAATAGCGGATTTCGAAATTTTGGCCGGCTGCCGAGTTCTCTTTTGTTGGAACGGAGCCAACGAATGAAAAATGAATTAAAAACAAAAACGGTAGTTTGAACGGTAAAACGGTAGTTTGAACGGTAAAACGGTAGTTTGAACGGTCAAATCCTTTACGAGCAACGTTGAAAATGTAGATAACTAGGGCGTGGCACGCACGGACGCAGCGGAACGTCCATTTTTCTTTTAATATGATTTTCTTTTTCAATTTCTAGCGTCCGCGTGGGACACAAGTTTCGTTGTTCGCTCCAATCACGAGCGAATTCTAACTCTCCGATTTTGTAGGGTGAAATGTCCGCCGACTTTAGTTGGGAAAAAAATTGTGGCGTGGGGGTCAGGGGTTTTGTAGATTTGGACCCCCGCGGGGGTTCATATAGATAGTAAATCGCTCCTCCGGAGGGATAGATAGCTGAAAAATTTTCTGGGGGGGGGGGTTCGCGGGTAGTGATGTAAAAGCGCCATGGCGCTGGCGCCTGGCGCTAGCGCCAAAGCAAAAAGCGCCATGGCGCTTTTGGCGCTTGGCGCTAAAATGCTCTGGCGCCATTGGCGCTTGGCGCCGTGCTTCCGAAAAGCGCCATGGCGCTTTTGGCGCTTGGCGCTATTTTCCGGTGGCGCCATTGGCGCTTGGCGCTAGCATTTTCGAAAGCGCCAAAAAAGCGCCAGAGAATCAACAATTCCACGTAAACTTGGTAGCTTTTTTACTACAGACTAATTTTTGTATGACAGTCCAATGAAGTGTGCATGATTTTATTTTGCACACACCATAACTAATCATTTGAACCGATGAAAGAAAAAAATATAAAGCAATCTAAGTCAAAAATAAAGTGAGCATTACCGATGAAATTATTTCTCATTTGATCTGTCCACCGATAGTTTTTCAAAAATGAAATTGTGGATTCTGCGACAAAATAAATGAAGGCAACCCGGGTATCACATGCAAAAGAGTGGGCTTGCAAAAAGTTGCAAACACTGGATTTTGCGATTTTCTGTTACCTATAGAGTAAACTGTTAAAAATTTCGGAATTGCTTCTGGTGGAACTGCTTCCATGTGTCATTCCTACCCATATTGTTAAGTAAGAAAGCTTTTTGGCTTTCATTTGGCTATTTTTATGTTTAGGGACATAGTAGAAGTCATAGAAAGCGATAAAAAATTTACGGTGTATCATGTCTGCGTAATTGACAGAAAACTTTATTGGCGCTGGCGCCATTGGCGCTTGGCGCTATAGCCCCCTGGCGCCATTGGCGCTTGGCGCTCATGTCCAGAAAAGCGCCATGGCGCTTTTGGCGCTTGGCGCCATTTTTCTTTGGCGCCATTGGCGCTTGGCGCCATCGATGCAAAAGCGCCATGGCGCTTTTGGCGCTTGGCGCTAAAAGTCTGGCGCTTTTCACATCACTATTCGCGGGGGTTCAATATATAGGCTTTTCCGAGGTATAGAAGGAAAAAAGGGAAAAAAATCGCTAAAGGTAGGAGTAAAACAGCTGAAAAAATCGCTAAAGGTAGGAGACAAACAGCTAAAAGTAGGTGTACTATATATATATATAAGTGCATATAGTACAAAAAATAGCCGAAAATAGGCAATACGGAACATGAATTAGAACTTTGAAGGTGAAAAACTATAAAAAGGTATGAAAATTAGCGATTTTGAGCGAAAATCTGGGCAAAATTTCGTTAAAATCGCTCCAGATAGATAGATAGCTGGCCGATTTGGGGGGGGGGGGGTTAGGGTATAGTAGCCCAAAATTTTGCCTCCGGAATAGATAGATAGCTGAGCGGGCCCCCGGGATAGATAGATAGCTGGCGGATTAGGGGGGGTAACCCCCCAACCCCCCTACTAAACCCCTGGTGGGGGTAGTGGGGTTTGTAGGGGGTTCGCGGGCGTTCAAGATATAGGCTTTTTCAAGGTGTGGAAGGAAGAAAAGGGGGAAAAATCGCTAAAAGTAGGTTTAAAATAGCTAAAAATAGGTATATGAATAAGCACATGTAGTACAAAAATAGCTGAAAATGATTCTAACTAGTGATTCCAACATTTGAAGGTGAAAATCTATGAAAAGCTATAACAAGTAGTGATTGTGAGTGAAAATTTGGGTAAAATTCCCCAACATTCGCTGGATAGCTGGGCAGTTTGGGTGTGATCCCCCCTCCACCCAACCCCCCTTCCTTTTTCCTACCCCTTTGACATACCGCTCTTGAAATACTCCTTTTTAAATTGTTGCTGTTTATTAGGGGTATACAAGGGCATATAGTACTAAAAATAGCTGAAAATTGGTAAATAGGAACAAAAACTAGTATTTTGGTGGTGAAAATCTATAAAAAGGTATGAAAATTAGCGATTTTGAGCGAAAATCGGGGCAAAATTTCGTTAAAATCGCTCCAGATAGATAGCTGAGCGATTTGGGGGGGGGGGGGGGGTTAGGGGGTAGTAGCCCAAAATTTTGCCTCCGGAATAGATAGATAGCTGAGCGGCCTCCAGGATAGATAGATAGCTGGGCAGTTGGGGGGGGGTAACCCCCCCCCAACCCCCAACCCCTCCCCCGTTAGAGACCCCTGCTGTTAATGGAGTGTGCATACAAAACATACATAACAATGCGCACATGTGATTTGTGAAAAAAAGTAAAACTGCTTATTGACATTGACTGACTAGCATTGACAAAAATGGTAATTTTGACGAAATAATGAAATTCAAGAAGTCAATTAGTGAGAAGAAGTAAATTACTCTGAAGAAATGAATTTGAAAATTTAGTTGTCACCTGATAAACCACTTATTTTTATCATTTGCCATTTTTCTTGTCACTTGTCCACTTCCGGAATTGTACGTTGTTTTATTGCAAAAAATAGGTAATTCCGTTATTCAGTATTAACTTAACCAGGTTAGACATTAGGCTTTAGTCATTTACATTTAAGTATATTATATATTTCTATTTTCCAATTTTTGCCCCACCATCAATTCACACTGGAATTAGTCAATCTAAATTGTATTATTTATCTTCTTTTACTGCAATTAAACAGATCAAAGAACTAAATAAGGTGTGATTTAAGACACCTCGCGCATGTGCACACCCGAAAATAATATCATGAACCCATTATACGACCTTGACTTAGCACATGCCATATTCCCTCCTTCTGGCCACATGTGAAACAAATGATTGATTACCCTGCATTTCAGGGTGTCAGAGAAGATATTTGGATGTATGTCCACTTCACACTGTTTTGATTGGAGGTACTTGTAAATAGTTGGTGTGGGTTTACTGTGCTATAATTTAGTATTGGTTTTCTGATTGGAAGTGAGGTGTTAAAGTGTGAGAACAGATGTTTCGGTAAAGAAAGTGTGATAAAAATGTAATTCATCCAAGATTAATTTTAAAAATACTGATCAAAATATTCATTTTCTGTAGATGATATTTTGTAGTCGAGTGACAGCTTTTGTAGGTAAAGCGACCGTTCAAAATCAGGGAGTAATTTCTCATCTTGGAAAGTGACAAAAAGTTATAAGAACATTGATAAGTGATATAAAGTCAAGAATCTTCTTGCGACTTGAATTGTACAGATTCAGTTATCACTTTACTTGTAACTTATAACTTTTTCTCACTTCAGAAGGTACGAAATTTTCTCCAGAATCAACCAGTGCTAGTGTTCTAGCAAAATTGATTCATTACGGCAAAACGTTCGCATATTGTCGGCGCGCCTTTTCGTCATAATCTTTCAATATTTTTTTGTGGGCGATCATTTGTTTACTGGACAAAATTCTTTTTGACATTGGCGAAACAATGTCTATCTCGCTGAATGTTTGTAGATTTGTATATTCGCATTTATAGATAAACACTGTATTGTATAGTGTATGGTGTTTGCTAGCTCATGCATACAGATTTTTCATGCTCCATTTATCAGATTTTGGTTTTGTTCCTGATGATTATTTGTCATTTCTCTTTGTATTTATTTGTGGTTTCGACATTGTCAATAACTAGGGCATTTTTATTTTGTTATTTTAGGGCTTTTTTGTTTTATGTTTATGAGCACATGTACCTTTCTAACACGGGGTTGAAATCGTATAACATATCGAGTTTGAACCATTTATTACGTCGAATATTTGAAAAATATTGAATCTCGATATCGAAAAGTGATATTTTTGCGGCCTAATTTGGATAGATTTTTCATGTTAGAAGATTTAGATTTAGGTTTAATTTAGACTGTCAAAATAATTTCTGTTTTGAGAGATAAAAAATATGTTTCTGTACCAAGTGTGTTCTGCAGGGGTTTCCTAGGGGGGCTGGGGGCGGCTGCTCTCCCCAAATCCGCCAGCTATCTATCTATCCCGAGGCAAAATTTTTGGCTACTACCCCCTGAGCCCCCCCAATCGCTCAGCTACCTACCTTTTTGGAGCGATTTTTGAGAAATTTTGCCCTTATTTTCGCTCAAAATCGTAAATTTTCATACCATTTTATATTTTTTCACCTTCAAATTCGCGGCTTTCGCCTTTACACATGTTTATATACATATTTGTAGCCATTTTTAACCTATTTTGGCTACTTTTAACCTGTTTTTAGCGATTTTTTCCCTTTCTGCCTTCTATGCATTGAAAAAGCCAATCTATTTTGCCCCCGCGAGCCCCCACCCAAGCCCCCCCAGCCTTCCCCCAGAAAATTTTTCAGCTATCTATCCCTCCGGAGGAGCGATTTGCTATCTATCCAGCCCCCGCGAGAGCCAAAATCTTGGAAACCCCTGGTGTTCTGTAAGAAGCTATTTAGGTATTTCTTATTTAGAATTGTATTTAAAGAACCCTTCATTACGAAAACACGTTTTTAGAACAAAAACAGATAAATCATTTCGTTTCCTTCGTTCGTTTTCTTTGTATGCCATGTCACTTTGGGCCAGGCCTATTTCGCACATAAGCCTGTTTCGCACAAACGCCCGTTTCGCACACGCATGAAACCCGTGTCGCACAAACGCCCGTGTCGCACAAAAATGATGCCTGTGCGAAACAGGCGTATGTGCGACACAGGCATATGTGCGAAACAGGCGTATGTGCGAAACAGGCGTCTGTGCGTGTGAGTCCAGCGTGTGACCAGGCACCCCAACTTTACCCCACTGTTCTGCAAACAATGCGACACTAGGGTTGGGAAACCGGAACCGAACTTCGGTACCCGAAATAGTTTCGGGTTAGTTTAGTTTACCAACGCTAGTGCGCGTTCCATGTTCTGGATGCACTAGCATTGGTAAACTAAACGAAACCCAAATTTTTTTTGGGTATTGAAGTTCAATTCCAGTTTCCCAATGCTAGTTCCGCATTGTTCGCAGAATTGAGTTTCCATTTTGCAGGGCATTTTCTAACACTTTTGACCCTGTAAAATGTCAAATGTCATGCAAAGGTCGAAGAGTCATGGAAAATGCCCTGCAAAATGGCAACCGAGTTTCCTTTTTGCAGGGCATTCTCCATGACTTTTGACCATGTAAAATGCCAAATGTCATGCAAAGTGTCAAAATTCATGGAAAATTTCTTGCAAAATGAAAACTCAGACAGCCCGCGTGGCGCCGCCTGGAAATCACTGTGCAGCGGGGAAGGGGGGGGGGGTAAAGTTGGGGTGCCCGGACACGCGCCAGTGACGCGCACATAGGCCTCTTTCGCACATACGCCTGTTCCGCACATAGGCCTGTTTCGCACAGGCATCATTTTTGTGCGAAACGGGCGTTTGTGCGAAACAGGCGTATGTGCGAAACAGTGCACCCTCTGTCACTTTTCATGTGCAAAAGAAATTTATTTGTCTTTTCGGAGTCAAAGGTCATCAGGTGAAATTTTTCCGCACATAGTTAGGGGTGACAAATCAAAAATATTAGGCCTTCTTTTCTCTAGTGGTGTTTTCAGAACATTTGGCGTCGCCTTCCAAAGTTTTGATTTTCCTTAACTCAATACACTATGCACTTGAACATTCCTGTAGAACACCGGCTGCCCCGCACCAAAACTACGATATTATAAATTACCACATCAAAATTGAAGGAAAAAACAATCACCGCAATTGTGGAAATATCAGAAATAGGGTTCACCAAACCCACCCATACCCCAATTTTTTCAAAATGTTTTTTTCCCCAGAAAATGTCCCAATTTGTTTAAAATCTACAAAACTCACCACCGTGTACTGGTACCTGTGATGTAAGTGATGATACCTTTTCCTTGCGCGGGGCAGATTTAATTTAAATTTTGATTTTGATATGCCAACGGGGGTGAGATGGCCATCTGGCGGAATGCGTGTAAACACGACATCTCGTACTTTTACATATGCAAATTTCACAGTCGTTTCACATCTGACCGCATCTTGGCGCGGCGGAGGAAAAGTTTTTCAAGTGTCAATTTTTTTGTAATCGTTACGTTTCATGGTTACTAGACCTTATTACTTTGCTTATCACTAACCACTTGTTGTCACTTGTCAACTTGCAGAATTCGCCTCTGGGGCCAGTTCCCAACGTTGACAAGTGACAGTTATCACTATTGTGTAAACCTTGTAGTCTGCAGTTTGACTCAAATTCTCCGCCCACGATTATAATTGTAAACTCTTACAATACACGAAATTCGTGTCGATATCACATCGCTGCGCATTTGTAAAGTCATTCGGAATGATATCATGTAAATTGCATTGTTTCTCACTAATTTCCATATGATTCGAAATTGAAATCCGTTTACAATCGAATTTTATTTGATTGTATGCAATGATGTGTTTCCAATAATTGGTCATTGCTCCGGCCAATTTTTCATGGTTCCATTTACTTATAGGTAGGTATTCATGATTTCAGGGGTCGATCATTCGATATTGTTCATATTCCGGGGTTTGTTTGATTTGTAATTTTACATTTTTTCCATTTCATGCAGTTTTTTCTTAATATTTTTTGACATTTCTTTTCCTGATATTTTTTGTACCTTTGAAAATATACAAATAAATTTTTGCGACAGAAAAAAATGCAAACAACAGAAATAAGACAAAAAAATATGTCGAAAAGTAGCGCGTGTACGAAATGCCATCGAATTGTTGGCTATCGTGCATATTTGTGTGACATTTTGTACATTTTTCATTCCGAACAAATGCCATAAATTTGCATCACTGTAGCAGCCTGCTGTGCAAACAGTTCTCTACTAATAAATATAGTAGTTTTGTAGTTTTGGCGCTTGAAATCGCGCTGGCGCTATTCAATTTTTGTTATCACGGATGAGGTTGGAGCGGTTTTTGTATTGGATAACGCGTTTTGAACATTTTTGATTTCGAATTAGCGATATCGAAGATTTTGCAAGAAAAGTAGGATATCGAGCACTGTTTTGAAATGACCTATTTCAATATCGACATATCGAATGTCGATATCTAACTGCCATATCATTCCAACCCTCTTCACCCTTTATTCTAATTGAAGAGTCAAATTTCGTGATAGTGTCACTTGAGATACTGTTTTTATTTTTAGTTGGCAGCACGCCAAGCGCACTTTTGGCGCCAGCGCCATTTTATGGCGTCAATGGTCTCCAACATTTTCATGGTTCAATGTTTATTATTTTTTATTGTTTATTTTTATTTTATGGTCGTCGGTATTCGGAATCGTAATGTCGCTTTCTGACTCAGCGCGTTTTTTGTTCCAAATCGCTCAAGCGAAGAGCTATTGTTTTTCTTGATTTTTTTTTGCTTGCTGTTCGTTCGCCCAGAGAGAAAGTTTGGTACTTTGTCATGGTCAAAAATTGTCAGATTCTATAATGCCACCAGAGACCAAGCCCTGAGACCGACAAGTTTCATGCAAAGTGACAAGATTCTAAATCTCTGTGAGATGTTTATGGTGCATCAGAAGCTTCACTTTCCGTGACCCTTGAAAACACTTGATCACTTGAAAAAATTTATGCGGTAAAACACAACTTGCATCTGAAACTTTTCTGAAATATGTCACTTCAACTTTACGCTGCATGTCACGTAACAGTTAGGATACTTTCTTTGCGTGCGGCCAATTTGTTTTCTCGCCTCATCCGCACTGAATGCCGTTTAGATTGAACACTCCGTGACCTTGTTGTTTTTATCACCATTTTCCATGCCGCGACATGACTTCCTGGTCTGAAATCCAATTTCAAATTTCACCCTGCTGTGAAGTTTTCTCAAGAAATGTGGCGATGGAATATTTAAAGTGTCTTTCTATGATTGATTTGATTTATTGACTTGATTGACTATTGAATTAGATGGCTTTTAAAAACGCTGACTCATTTTAAGCGTGTGAATAAATATAATTTTTTTGTTAAAAACTGCGATTATACTTTAAATGAAATGAGACAGGTATGAAACAGGTGAATGTAATTCTTAATTGAAATATGTACCTGTGACTTTTTAGCCATGTGGCTCCATTTAAATGTCTGTAACTAGACCTCTGTTTGTAAGTAGCAAGCTTTCACAGGAAATTTCCATGTATCAGATGAGTTTCAATTGTGTTATTTCGCTGCTTATAATTCGCCTTCCCACATAAATATCTTGAGATATTTTAATACTTGATTGTTTGAATGCGGTACAAACTGTTGATAGGAATCCCACTACCTCCCAAAAATGTGTCCATTTTGGTCCATTTTCTGATAAATAATAAGTCCTTGCTCCCACGAATTTCTTCAAATCGGGACGCGCCCCTGGTCGGAACAAAACACGTGTCTTTTTGCCGCCTCAGTTGCGGCAATCAAATAGAAATAATAACAACGAAATCCAATATGGCGGCGTGCCCATGTGTGTCGCTCTGGCAGTTTTATATAAATTTATTACTGTACACTTTTGCGTAACTAAGCCAATTGTACATCGTGTCCTATTGTGCTGGACAAAAAGAATACATACACCATTACTTTTAGCTGGGGCTTATGTTCCAGACAAAAATATTTCACTAAAAAGCAGAGATGCTTTATTGGTAATTATTTAGTTTTGGCGAGATGTAAGAGACTTTGCATGAAAGCTAAGAGAAATTTTTTCCTACACAGTGTTAACTACCTACTTCACTTTACCTATCTTCCCACTCTATATCTTAGGATTTATTTTTACAGTACTGAAAAAATATTTTTTCATTTCAGCTAAGTGCCTTGTTGCATGAATTGAAAAATCCTATCAGTAGTTATGATACATTTACATAAATTTACAAGTCAACACATTGGCACCTAACTGAGTAAATGTGCTGGCAGATGATGTTGTTGGTGATTGTTCTGCCTTTGGGAAGACAGATTTCATAGTACTTATGGAAAATTTGCACCAGGTGTCTCCAAATCACTGAGGGAATATTAGCCAAAACAATTTCCTCAGCATAGATATTTACAGGGGTATCTTGAATTTTGACCCTCCAAGTGATTGGATAGATAGCAAATCGCTCCTCCAGAGGGATAGATAGCTGAAAAAATTTCTGGGGGGGGGTTGTGGTGGTTCGATATATAGGCTTTTTTGGGGCATAGAAGGAAGAAAAGGGAGAAAAATCGCTAAAAGTAGGTGTAAAATAGCCCAAAATGGGTATACAAGAGCATATAGTACTTAAAATAGCTGAAAATAGGCAGTTAGATGCATGAACCAGTGATTTTGGAGGTGAAAATCTATATATAGATATGAAAAATAGCGATTTTGAGCGAAAATTGGGGTATAGTTTCTGAAAAATCGCTCCGGATAGGTAGATAGCTGGGCGATTTGGGGGGGGGGGGGTTAGGGGGTAGTAGCCCAAAATTTTGCCTCCAGGATAGATAGATAGCTGGGCAGTTTGGGGGGGGGGGTAACCCCCCCCCCCCCAACCCCCCCCCCCATTCGAGACCCCTGGTTATTTAGATAGCTGAGGGGTCCTCCAGGATAAATAGATAGCTCGCTGATTTGGGGCTGCCCCCCAGCCAATGTACAGTTAACTGTTGTCAGTTGACCAACCACAAGTACACTTATTATCCAACAGGGAACCAGATGCCCCTGTTTTCATTGAAGTATTCTAAATGAAAATTCAACTTTTTCAAATACCATTTCAAATTGCCACATTTGATTTGGTGCCAGGCATTTTCTGTTGACTGATGCTAGGGTTCAAACGGGATCCCGATCCCGATCCCGGATCCCGTGAAATTCCGGGATTTACCAGTCCCGATCCCGATTCCGATCCCGAAACCCCAATCCCGATCCCGATCCCGATCCCGAAATCTCAAAAATACCAATCCCGATCCCGATCCCGATCCCGAAAGTTTTCAAATCCCGATCCCGATCCCGAGAAACTCCCAAGTCCGGGATCCCGATCCCGGAAAAATTAGTGGAAATTATAAAAAGTGAAATAATGACGTTTTTGCATGCAAAAAAAGTGGATGCAAACCCCCAGCGTCAATTTTATGCCACTTTTCTGGCATCCAACAGTGTTTTGAGACCTTTATGAACAACTGTGAATGCCAGAAAAATGGCCAAAATCTATATCCCTATAACCCAATCCCGATCCCGGAAAAATGCCTATCCCAATCCCGATCCCGATCCCGTGACCCCAATCCCGGCCAATCCCGATCCCGATCCCGATCCCGAAATCTCAAATTACCAATCCCGATCCCGATCCCGATCCCGAAACCCCAATCCCGATCCCGATCCCGATCCCGAAATCTCAAAAAGTGAATCCCGATCCCGATCCCGATCCCGAAAAGTCAATCCCGTTTGAACCCTAACTGATGCTAGTGTTTTTGTACATCAACCAGAAATTAAGAATTAGAACCAGTAATCTGGAGCATTTTGTACAATCTGCATGAACTACAATGTATAAATAATATTGACCAGATCTGTAAGGCTGGCTTTTGTGGCCACTTATGGTCCACTGAGCCAATCAGCTCGCATTATAAACTGATTTCAGTTACATCATGCATTTTGCAATGGTTGGAAAACTTTTTTGTGCATCTCTATTTTGGAAAAGTGTCGATATTCGTTGAAAAACATGGTAAATATAAATTGGTGATGTGAATGTAAGCTGATTATTTGTGAAATCGCTTTAATGAAGACAGTAGAGTCCACATGGATACACATCGATGGCAATTTTTGAAAGCAGCCTGTGGCAAGAAAAGCGACAGGTTACAAGTTGTTAAATGCTATTTCATGTGCCAGGTATGGTTATACATATCTGACAAATATTTTTCCTCATAACTTTTCTTGTCATTTGTCGATGTGCAGACAGGCGGAAATTCTTGGGGTCGTGTTTCCTACACATTCACTAGGGTGGTCACCGGTTTTCCACGCTTGTGTGGAACTAAAAGAGCTTTTAAAATACATTTATATGCACTTAGGTACCAAAATTCGCTTAAACTTGTGGAATTTGGGACAGAATGATTAGGCAAAATGGTCAAAATAGGCTGTTTTTGAGTTTTTTACGCGCTACAATTAATTTACATGTTTTAAGACATATTTTTGCTCCGTCGAACACTAGCAAAACAACTATTAGGTTGTAAACTAATGAAGTGTCTTTTTTTGCCATCTCATACAAATATACATTTGTGCTTTCCATTGTGTTGTACGTTGACCGATTTTGATGCCATTTGAGTATGTTGTGGTTTGGGGTCTGGGCTATGATGAAATGTTTTTGTTTGCTCAAATAATCCCCCAGTCCCGAGATAAGGGGGGTCTATAAAAAGGTGGTCATTTTACGTGGCCAATATGCACATTGACTTTGAAGCTTAATAACTCAGCCATTTCTGGGCCGATTCGGATCGTTCAACACTTAAAATGACCAGGACAATCCGCAGATTCAATTTTTGTGGTCGAGTTAGTGATGTCTTAATCCCGTATGCCGATTTGACCCGGTTTTTGAACATGAAAAATAATCGTAATTATAATTTTTCAAGACAGTTTTTTTGAAGTTGCTATCATATACTATAGACAAAAAGAAAAAATCTGGCCCAAAAATTATTTCAATATCTCTCTCCAGTCAAAAGTTATATCACTCTAAACATTCGCCTCCAAACAATAAATAGAAAAATCTGCATGACGAGCAAATGCATGTGACTTCAGAAATCCATATCTCGGCCATTTCTCAGCCAATTTCTACCTCTGAACACTTAAAATGATCAGAAAAACCTGTAAGTTTCATTTTTATGCTCAGGTTATCTGTATTCATCGTTCTTGATTAGTTATTTACATGTATGGGAGACGGAAGTTTAAAGTTCTATTACTTTTGATTGGAAAGAGATATTGAAATAATTTTTTTGGTATATGAATCCCCATTGTCTAAAGTATATGATAGCATGTTTAGAAAAATTTATTTTTGGTGTTTTAAAACTGGGTCAAATCGGCATACGTAATTTAGACATCACTAATCCGACCACAAAAATGGAATCTACTGGTTGTGCTGATCATTTTAAGTGTCGAACGATCCAAATTGGCCCAGAAATGGCTGAGTGAGTAAGGTTCAAAGTGAATGTGTAGATCGGCCATGCAAAATGACCACCTTTTTATAGACCCCCCTTATCTCGGGACTGGGGGATTATTCGAGGAAACAAAAACATTTCCTCATAGCCCAGACCCCAAACCCCAACATACTCAAATGGCATCAAAATCAGTCAACGTACAAAAGAATGTGGGATGCACAAATGTATTTATATTTGTATGAAATCGAAAAAAGACACTTCATTAGTTTACAACCTAATATTTCACCAAAATATCACCAAAGCACCGCTCTCAAAGCGCGCGGTCGTGGCATGTGTAGTCGGTGAATTTGCGTGAAGCGTAAACGTCTTGCTTTATGGCGGACTCGCTTCACAACGCTTCACTGCGAAATTTACTTCCCTTTTTCAGCCTCCGATTGAAGAAAATATCAGTTTTGTTGTTTGTGTTTTTCTTGAAATCAACTGAAAAATCCAGGAGCCATTTTCTCAAGTGTACAAGTGTAAGTGGGAATATGATAAGTAAATAGTTGATTAAGTTACAATTTATAAGTGACTGAGTCAAGTGACAAGTAAAGGTTCTGATATCTTTATCTGCAGTTTTCTTTTAATCATTGATTTGTTTGCAACTTACAATTTTATTTGACGCTTTTCCACTTGTGAAACTGGTCCCAGAAATCCTCTATAAATTGCAGAAGAATGTCACGAGATTCATAAGGTCATAAAAATTGTCTAAATTGCCACTTTGTCCGCTTCCGTCTAAATAAATGTTATTCCATTGAACAATAACTCTCAAAATATATGTTATATCTGACCTTGATTACTTTCAGAATCTCTGAACATCAAGGTGACACCTTTCAGGATTATTTTATGTTGAAGGTGAAATATCAGATGGTTACCGTTTATTCTTGAATAGATTTCCAGTATTTTTACCGTTTTATAGTTTTTTGCTTAGCATTCAATTATTAAATTCCAATGTCGGGCGGGGTGGGATTTATTCAAGCAGGGTCTATGTACCTAGATCGTTTACATTGGACGACCATTTGAGAGCATCACTCCAAAATCTGAACAGCTTTAGCTTTTTTATGTACGAATTCACTATCTTAAGGATTTTGTGCAATTTATATCCAATCGAATTTTACGCGAGAGAAGGCGAAAATCTCATTAAGTTTTATGGTTTTTCGATGTTAAACAAAATTTAAAATTACTAAATCAGTACTGGGTTGTTTCCTCCGACATTTTTGTACTTTTTAGGTATATAAGGGCACCTCTCACATAGATTAGAGGCAGGTTTGTGCACTTCTTGCAGTTATAAATGAGTAAAATGGCATGAAGAGTTTACGCTGGAATTATGCCAAAAAAGCCATTGCGGGGACTTTTTTTGCAAAAAAACGACAATTTTCATGATTTTCAGTGATCAAATTGCGCCAGAAAATGGCGATTTTATTGCTTTTTTACAAATGTGACTAAACCGCTGCAACTCCTGAATCACTCTTTTGTATTTTCGATTTTTTATGTGTTGTATATCGCGGAAGAGTGATATTTTATAGGTTTTTGTAGTAGTACCAATTCGTGATTTTTCCGATTTAGTGTTGCGATGTGGTTCAAGTTCAATTGGCCCGACACTTAATTTTTTGGGTCACTTAAATTTATCGGGGTTTTTTGACATGCTCCTGGTCGTAGAGTTGCAGCGATATTGTTGTTGAGGTCGAAAAGTAACATCGTTACAACCTTTATCGGGCACCCGACAAAATGTGGAAATTCATTTTCTCCCCAGGAGCCAGTCTTAAATTACAAATCTTTATAGGTAAAAAGAATACAGTACTTTATGTATTTATGTCACATATCATTTTCATTCCTATACTGTCGTGGCAGCCGTTTCACATGTTCATTTACCCTTTTCCACAGGAGTTTTATTCCAAGTTCAATCAATTCACATCGATTTTCATATGAAGGAATTTTTCAATTAAAGTAATAAAATTAAAATTAATTAATTAATTTCTCCAATTTTCCAGGAATCACCTGGTGCAGCTAATCAAGGATGGAAAAACATTTCCCGATATATATGAATTGATTAATCTGATACAAGAAGCATCGAAAATCACTGGACTTCCACATGAGCCAATTCAAATTCTTGGCTCACAGCCAAAAATAACCAGACATTGCGAAACTGACATCGACGAAAAAACTCGGGCCGAAAATATATGTGTAATTCAAGTCGGAAACCCCGAAAATGTCGATACTTCCGATCATCAACCGCAACTGAATGGCTCGACAATAGTGGAACCGCCCAATGAAAATTTGGCAACTTTCCAATGTGAAAATAAAGTTGCAAATTCAGCCAATATGGTTGAATTGCGACCATCATCCAGCAGTGAAGATGAAGGGAAAAGTTGCAGCACCAGCGAAAGGGCGCACACACCCAAATCGGTCGAATTGAGAACCGATTTTTTGAATGTCGCTGATGCGCTGAAAGTTTTGACTGAACTGCTGCATAGTCAGGTGGGTGGAATAAAAATGAAACGTTTTAGATTTACATAAAAAGTACTTACCGTAAATTCTCGAATGGCCTGCGTGGAGAATTATTTTTTCGTCATAATTTAGTTAGGGTTATTGAAAAAGATTGAATAATTTTTCTGACACTTTTATAAATTCGTCGTATAAACAATGGGCAATTACCAATGAAACTCCCCCAAAAACCTTCCTCCCCCGCAAAATTGTCCGACACAGAAAGGATCTCGGCAGGGGGGGGGGGGGGCTTATTCGAGAATATGCTGTTATAGTGCGGGAATTTGCTGGATATGTTTTCATAATGGATCAATAGAGGAAAGTATGTCCATAATACTAATAGACACTGATCCAATGTTTTCGTCTGTTCTGTTTTTAAAAGAACAAAAATCCTATATGCAGTCTAACCCGACTGCGCTACTTCTGGCTGCGAAAAAGTTTGTCACCGCAAATTCAACCGGAACTTTGGGTCTCCAGTCTGCCGTAAGTTAACATGATTTCCATTCAAATTCAAGTGATTTTTTTTAGGAAAACGTTAAAAAACGGGGAATAATTGAAAAACATCCGCCATTGCTGACTTTCTGCTTCTGTGAAGTTCAGTGTCGACCTAAATGAGACAAAGTCATAATCTGATTGAGTTTCTCTAGTAACTGTGTTCCACTCAGATACTTTCAGCTCCCTTTGTTCCATTTTCCTACACTACATTCGCGCGCTCAATATCACTGTTATTCTAAACCATCAACAAAAATCCACCCCCCCCCCCAAACAGGAACCAGCAGACGCTCCAACCCCATGTCACTGTACATGTCACCTCCCGGGTGACGCCTCAAACCCCCCAAAACAAGCGCCAGCGCCAAATTTGGCTCCTCCACCCCCGCCGCCCCCGGCGCCGCCCGTAAATTTGTTGAATGGCGCCAATGGCGCCAAGGGTCCCGGCGCCAAGAAGTTGAGTTTCGCCGAGCAACTGGCTGTGAATGCGAATAAGTTGGTTTTGGCGCAACTTTTGGCGGTTTAGTTTTTTTGTAGGTGGGCGCATATATTGTGAGTTGTAAGTGAGGTTCAAGTTGTACAAGTGACGCGTGAACTTGTTAGTGATTCAATTGTAAATTTACCGTAATTCCTCGAAATACCCCCAATGTGTTTATTTTTTCGCCAGTTAATTCTGAGGGGTAATTCGAGAGGGCTTATTTAGGTGGGTGATTATTCCGCAAGAACTTTTATGAATACGTTCATAATAGTAGCTGAGTGTGTTGCGCAGGTAGGGCCTTGTATTTTTATAGTTTCAAGTACATTTACAAGTACAAGTTACTGACAAATTGCAGTCAACTTGGTAAATACTTCACACATTTTATCACAAAGTCTTTTTCAAACAAACAAATTTTTACCCTCACAGAATCACAAGTGGCGAGAATATTTCCAGCACGAATGGGCATTCATCTCGCGACAGTTTCAACAAACGGGGTGCATCGAAATCGCAACAAAATGGCCCCAGTGACTTTATTCATTTGGATACGGTAGCACAGCAAAATGGCGCTGCAACATCGCAAAATGGCTCAAATCCGTGTAGCGATGATATTTTACCTGGAGTTGGTTTTTTGCGTTTTAATTTTTTTTTGCTAATTAGTGCACATGCATTTGCATTATTACATATGAAAGCAGTGTGAGAATTCAATTACTTTGCGATTAATTTTTTTAGTTAAAGGCACTGAATGTGGGCTGTGACCTGTCAATCGGTAAATAAGTAGATTTTCTTGTCAAAAAATAAAGTAAACAAAAATTCTTGTCATTTGAATGAAGTAACATGGATCTAATGGGGAATACGAAACTTGTTTGAAAATAGTAAATTCCAAATGACATTGGACTTTATCTGTTTCAGAATGATCCGTTCTATTATTTTTCACCAGCACAAGGACACAACAATTTATTGAACAAATTGTTTTCCCGTGGTTATTACCATTTTGCAGTTGTTTTTGACGATGCAAATGTAACCCCATACACAATAACTTCTGACGTCATTAGGATTATTTTGCGCATCGCAGGTACCCCTTCCTTCGTTCCCGCAGCCGAAAACTCGCTTAAAAGCATTCCAATGGAACCAATTGCCCATTCATAAGATTCGCAGCGTTGGCGGCGGCGACAATTTGTGGTGCAAAAGCGCCAGGCGCCACTGCGGTAAATTTGGCTATTTTTGGAAATTGGGCAATGTTTTGTTTTTGTAAAACGGTATTCAAAAGTGCTTATCCCCTCAATCATTCACTGTGCCTTTGTTCACTGTGCCTTTTTCACGGATGCCCGGCGCCATTCTTTTCAACAATGTTATGACGTTTTTGAAACAGCGAACTTACGTATGCCGTCAGAACGGCAGTGTTTTTTGTAGTAATTAGTGGTACCATTTCCTCAAGTGGACAAAAACATCACAAATTTTTATTATAAATTGAAAGTGATGTGTCCAACGGGCTATATTTAAGTGAGAAGTAAATTTAAAAATGAAAATAACGTAACATATTTACCACTTAAAATATAACTTGTCACTTGTCAACCTGCGGAATTTATCCCAGTAGTCAGCCGCTAACCCTGAAAATTAAATAGAAGTTTACTGGGCGTCTTTCCTAGTTGCGAGACTGGGCCTAGACTTACTGTTTGGTGCTTTCTGTGTTAGCTGGCGCCGGCACCTTATTTTCCTTCGCCCTAAAACTCATTTTCATCCATTGACTGTCAATTTTTACACAGCAACCAGCCAATCAACATCGCAAGTGGAAACTCCGCCCACTTTAGTGGACTTTGGCAAACTTGAGGAACTTTTCTGCATCAATGAGACTCCAAATATGTCCCATTTGGATGTTCATTTTGGTTCTCTGGACAGGGCGGCCAGCACCAGCGCTTTGAATAGCGTCGAATCTTTCGATGGTGGGTGGTTTGATTTTTTTAGGAAAACTATATTTTTGCTCATTTGGCTGGAATTTTTTTCCTTCGTGGCTGTGAAAGTGGAACGTTTTCACTGTCGAAAATTAGATATTTTGCTCAGTGTGTAGCGTATTCGATTGATTGTTTTATGTATTTATTATCGAATGCTTTTTCATTTCGATATATTTATATGCGCATCAATATAGTGATTGGAAGATTATCGAATGTCGAGGGCTTTATCTAAAGTGTGCACAATCTCACTGAAAACAACTGAAATGATGCGAATAATAACAAATGCAATTTACCGTATTACCTCGAATTATCCCCCCCTTGAATTAACCCCCCCCCCCCCGGTAATACGGTATAATGCAAAAATTATCATTGTACCAAATTTCAATACCTTTATCTCATTTTTATGCCTAAAATTGCAATGCTATTTGTAGAAACATCAATTTACGTTTTCAGGGGAACCAACTTATGCTATTCGCGGACGAAGGGAGCGCGCAGTGCATTTATTGGATGCAAAACGCAGTTTGAATGCTAGCATTTTCCTGAAACAATTCAGACGGTGCGTTTTTTATGTGGCTGACTTTTTTTGTTTTAAACATCATTTGAGGATTTTTTTATGGAAAGTGGTTTTCATGGAAGTTTGCATAATGACCCACTATTGAGCTTGAATTCAATTGAATTCTTTTGATAGACGATTAATTGACAGCAATGTCCTACATCAGTTATCATTTTGCGTATTTTTTTGCACACTGAGACAGTCGTTCCAAAAACACCATCCGACGAAACTTTTCATTTATATTACAAACTCATGTATAATTACTGCCCTCAATCCATTTCAGCGGCGTGGATGATTTATTATCAATTATCACATCGTGTTCCGAAAATGACGAATTGTCAGCGGAACAATTGAGAGGTTTATTGAAAGTTTTACCCGATTCTGATGAACTGGAAAGACTGAATGCATACACTGGTCAAATTGAGAAATTGGGGGCGGCGGAACAATTCTTTCTGAGATTGGTGCAAATTTCGGAGTTAGTTATGGTCGATTCTGACTTGCCTAAATATGTAACCCCTTTAATGAATACCTTCGTGAAAATTGACTGCATAAAAGTGCTTGAGGACTCGTTCAAGTATGTTTGTTTTTTATCAGTTTAAAGTCTCCATCCGCAATCCACCAAAAATGCTTTGAAAGGACACCCCACTGTGTTAAATATTTCTAAATTATGGAGATACACTTTCCATACTGATTGATGCCTAACGGTGGGGGGGGGGAGTATTCAAAGGATGTATGTTTTCCCAGCTATGCTTACACGGAGGAGTTATTCGAGGGGATCTACTCAAAAATATACTATAAATACCTTTCAATATTCATACTTTTTTCAGTTACAAACTGCGAATTGAGTTGATGTTATATCGTGCGGAATTGAGTGCCACCTTGGAACAAGTGCGGCCCGCGTGCAAAACTCTGTGTGATGCTGCAAAAGGTGACGAATTAAACATAAATTGGTAAATAAACTTTTTTGTTTAATCGACATGGTTTTTTCAGCCGTTCGAAAGTCATCCGCGCTGCAAGAAATTCTATATTTGGTGCTCACTGTAGGCAATTATCTAAACGCTGTCAGTTTACTTTTTGTGATTGAAAAAAACTATTATTCAATTGTTAAATATTTTCACTTGAAATCTCAGAGTAGCACCTCATCCGTACCAGCGGCCGGATTTCGGCTGTCTTCATTGTGGAAATTGGTTGACATTCGTGCCAATAAACATGACATCACATTGCTGCATTTCGTTGCCATGCAGGTGAGTTCATACACGAATATCTGAATGTTTGTTCGACTACAAACCTTTATCAATGGCCTTTCCCATTGCAGGTGCAGGAGAAATATCCGTCACTTTTGTGCTTATCTGACGAATTGAAAACCGTTGAAGCGGCGGCTAAAATTTCGTTGGAATCGATAAAAATCGATGTGCAGTCGCTCAAAGAGAAAATTCATCGATTATCGGCGCAAATATCGAATCAGCGAAATGTGGAGCAATATTTGGATGATGCAAGACGCTTTATACAGGTGAGGGTTCCAACGGTATATCGATATATCGATATCGAGTATCGTGGATTTGTTATGTCGAAAAGTTGTATTACCGAAACCTTATAGGTGACTATAAAAATAGTAAACAGTTAAAATTTCTCATTTGAAGCAATACTTTCGTCCCCTGTCAGGGTCCGTTATAGGCCCCAAAAGGAGTCCCAAGCGAAAAAAAGAACATTTTAACCAACCATAATTTTAAAAAGAAAATTTGTAAAATATTTAAATTTAATCAAAGTACTCCAGTTCCCAACAATCAAGACTGCTTTATAATATGCGAACCCTTACAAAATAGCAAAATCCACACATTCACAAATCCGCACTTCGTCACATTCCCAGTTCGCCCGCACCGAATTGGCCGATTTGGATTCCGACCTGTCCCAGTTGGACACGTGGCGCTCAGCCCTGGCGCAGTATTTTTGCGAGGAACCGCTGGCCGCGTTCCGATTGGACGAGTGCTTTACGGTTCTGCACGCGTTTCGGTTGAGATTAGAGAAAGCCATGAAGGTTTGTTTGAGGTTCTGGATTTATTTTTGCTGGGTTAGTGTCTTCTGGGGTTACTGCGTTTTCTCTGCTGTTTTCGGTGATCTAGGTAAAAATACTGTCAGGATGTACATGAATGTTTTATTTTCAATCTAGATGGTGGCAAACGGTACAATAAATTTACCTTTTTGTAAACGGTACGTTACATACAGTAAATCTTCAATTTTTCGGTAAACTCTACTCTACGGTTCCGTAGGATAAATTTTCGGTTCTGTCTGCATGCCACCCTCTATTTATGGCTGGTATTTCTGTACTGGTGATAAAGGTGTGTGGGTGTCCCTGGCACTAATGGTGTGAAAAGCGCAAACGCGTCTTGGCGCTGTTCTAACCCTTTATTTAATTTTACCTTAGCCCTTAGCGCCAAGCGTCAATGTCGCCACAGTAAGATGGCGCCATACGTCAAAAGCGCCATGGCGCTTTTTACGTTGGCAGGCACTGTTGTTTCTGGTGCTACCAAAAAATAGCACCAATAGCCATGGCCCTTTTCTTGGGCATGGCGCCAAGCGCCAATAGCGCCACAGCAAAATGGCGCCGTGGCGCTTATTGCCTTGGCGCTAACGCCAGCGCCATGGCGCTTTTACATCACTTCCCGGAAATGAAAATTTGGGACACAAATTTCGTACATTTCTGCCGCAGGAGAACGTGGAGCGTGCGGAACGTCTTCGGCGGGCGGAGGAACGTCGCCGATGGTTCGACTCCGCCCACCCGGTCGAATTCAATGGTTTGTGAGGCAGTACGAAAATTTTATTTGTGTCAACTTCAATCTTTTACTAAAGCTGCGTTTACACTGACACGTGTGACGACAAAAATTTTTTTGGGCTTTCAACTTTCGTTATGTGACGAAAATTGAATTTTTGTTGTGTCAGATACCTAGATCTCGATCACTCTTTTTGCCTAGGACAAACATAAATTTTTATATATGACGTGATCATACACAATAAAACAAACAAGAAAATTTGTCGTCACAAGTTGTCGGTTCGAGTTGTTCCCGGGAGCCTCGTTAACGAGGCTCCCGGGAACAACTCGAACCGACAACCTGTGACGACAAAAATTTTGTTTCGTTTTATTGTGTATGATAACGTCATATATAAAAATTTATGTTTGTCCTAGGCAAAAAGAGTGATCGAGATCTAGGTATCTGACACAACAAATATTCAATTTTCGTCACATAACGAAAGTTGAAAGCCCAAAAAAATTTTGTCGTCACACGTGTCAGTGTAAACGCCGCTTAAAGCTGCGTTTACACTGCGACTTGTGCCGACAATTCGAAAAGTGAAAAAGTTCCAAAATTTTGGGATAAAGTTCCATATCTGCAAGAAAATGCAGTGAAGTATACTCACTAGTTAACTGCACTCACATGCCAATTTACAGATAAATGGTCCATGTCGTTCCAGAGTTATAAGCATTTTAAAAATATTTCGGTTTTCGATCCAAAAAAGCGAACCGACAAGCGAAATATTTTTGAAATGCTTATAACTCTGGAACGACCTGGACGATTTATATGCAAATGAGCAGTTAACTGCAATTTATATGCAAATGAGCAGGGAGTGCAGTTAACTAGTGAGTATACTTCACTGCATTTTCTTGCATATATGGAACTTAATTCCAAAATTATGGAACTTTTTCACTTTTTAAAATTATTGGCACAAGTCGCCGCAGTGTAAACGCAGCTTAAACGAATTGTCATTATTTTCAAAGTACAATACAACGTATACAAAATACACTTTTTTCGCCCAGGTACATCAACGCTTGGCCGGCATCAGAACAATAGTCTTTCCGCCCGCGGCAGCAGAAGATCACTGGCCTGCCATAATCCATCGAATACGGTGGACAATGAAAATTTGAATTTCGAAAATGGCGCCAAAAAAGAATCCAAAAGCAGACATAGCATCGCCGCAAATTCATCCACTTCATTGTTGGATGTTTTGTGTGGAAATAACGGTGTTAATTGTGATAGTAGGGTGTTACCAGGGGAATCAATGGTCAGTTGGTGGGATTATCCAAGGGTTACCCAGAAAAGTTGGGTCTTACACATTGTTGAAACTAAGTGTAAATACGCAAACAGTGGTTAATTTTGCAAATAGGAGAGTGACAAGGATAGTGACGAGCGAACTTTAAAATGCTAAGTATTTTTATTTAAAAATTAAATTGCAATAAAAGGTTTACCGTAATTCCTCGAAATACCCCCCCCCTCGAAATACCCCGCCCCCTCGAAATACCCCCCCTCGTAATACCCCCCTCGAAATGGACACTATGAACTTATAAACCCCCCCCCCTCGAAATACCCCCCCCAAATTTAGTGTATAGAGAACGTAAATGACAAAGGCTGCGGTTTGTCATCTGGGTAATGCAAAACACACGTTAGAAACGATGACTCTGTTATGTGAGAACAGTGATTATACGTCTACACACTTATACAGGGTTTTAGAGTCTTATAAATGGCGATTTTTGTTGCATTTTCGACGTCTGCGTACGTTTCAGACGACAATGTAGTACTTGGTTTTCAAAAAATTTCTGGTGAAATAATAAACCCCCCTCGAAATACCCCCCCCCCTCGTTTAACCCCCCCTCAAAATTCTCCCTCTGAAAAAATAAACCCCCCGGGGGTATTTCGAGGAAATACGGTACTTGTCATTTGACTTACCAGTTATTACTTGTCCTACCACACACCACGTTTCTTTGCACCCTGTCTAGGTATTTGCGGAATTGACTTAGAAAACTTCTCACGACCAAAAATATTGTTTGGCCAAATTCCCAAATAAAATGATTCTGCAATGCCATGATCCCTAAATAAATAATAAACCAATTTATATCCCTAAACTCCTTGTACAGGCGGGAGGGGTGCGCAGATCAGCGAGAAAAAAGTCAACTGCGGCCGCGCTGGAAGCTGGCATCACTGACAGAGAAAGACGGTATTATTTTTGCACATACTTTTTCGGGCATTGATTTTTTTATAAAATTGGGCTGGGAAAGGCTGGGAATCAAAAATTTGTCGCACACGTCTTTGGTGCCAATAATAATTACATTCAATTGGATTGGACAGTGTAAAGTTAAATATTTTCGGATCGCCTGAAACAAATGTATCATTCAATTTCGTATCGAGGATGACCACACAAAATGACAGAAAAAAACGATAAAAAAATTACCAGCTCAACTTTACGAATACTTATTTTTCAGCGCACGCCCAATTGGCGGAAAATCGCATCACTCTGTGGACGTCAGTGACATCGGCTCTCATCACAGGGACGATCATTTCCCGTCCACCAGCAATTTATTGACATTTGGTGAGAAATATCTGAATGGTGGTAACTTGCATCATCCTGATGAGGTGTTAGCTGAAAATGGTTGGTTTATTGGCTGATTTGAAATTTTCCGATTTGACCGATTCTTTCTGTAAACAGTTTCCAAATAAAATACCGTGTTTGCCGTCGTCAAGTCTGACAATATCATAAACTTCGTTTTTTCTCAAAAACAATTTTTATATAGTAACAGTTTACAGACTGAGTTTGCGCAGGCACTGAGTAAAAGTCATTGTAGGTGTGACAACTGGGTAAAAGCATTTGTAATTTTTCTAATATCCTATATTTTCAAATATATTATCAGGTATAATAATTATTTCAAACTATTGAATTGGGGGAAAACGCAGGACGGGACCAAAATGGCGCGGGACCAAACGCACTGGACCAGAACTCCACAGCCGATGTGTCCGAGCACAATCTGAACAGATGGCGCGCGCGGTCACTGCACGGTTTGCACCACACTGCATCAGCCTCTGCCATTGGCACCGTGGCACCACCGCAGGATTTGGATACTTTGCTGGATACACTACAGGTTAGTGTGGGGGGTATTTTATGTGACCTTTTGTCAAATATACCTCGTTTGTACGGAACTTCTCGACATTTTATTGTTTTTAGTATTTTTGAATGTAAATACATTACAAAAATAATACCTATCCATGATATCTCGAATATTTTTTGTCGGTGTTTGACAGTGCAAATACTTGAAAATTATCATCAAAAATACCTCCTTGCAATACGCCCGTCTAAGAATCATAAGACATCATTGTTCTCAACAAATACCATTTACTTATCATCCTACATGCCACAAACAAAAAATTTGAACCCACGTAGAGCGAACAGCGGCAGCGAAATTTTCCTTCTCGTCGCCGAACATCAGCGCACAACTCCCCGATTCCAAATCGGAAATTGTCTGAAAATCGTCAAGTCATCACCGGATCAGTGGCGGAAACTGTCGCATTTTTGGAAAACAGCCAACAGTTCACGTTGGCGGAAAATGATTCGAATTTTGAGACTGAAAATGAGTTTGAGGCGATTTTGGAAACTTGCGAACGTAATCAATGTGAAATTGAGACACTGAAAGGCCAAAATGTTGTCAGTAATGGAACGAAATGTCGTTAGTTTTCTGTGTATTGTATTTACCGTATATTCTCGAATAACCCCCCTCGAATAACTCGCCCCTCGAATAACATTCCCCTGTTGGCGAGGTGATGTAAAAATACCCCCGTTGAATAACTCTGGGTGAAAATGCTGCAAAATTTAGAAAAACAGTTATGAAAATACAAAAGAATGTTAGCCCATGGCAGCAACAGCAGATACAACACGTGTATTTACGCAGTTTACGGTAGACCGTTTTTGTTTTTGTTGAACCGTTAAATTCATGGATCACCTAATTAACAGAATTCATTTATTCATGATTTAAGTCCCATTTAGCTGAGGAAAAGTGTTACTCCCCCCTCGAAAACCCCCTTGAATAACTCCCCCTCAAAAACTTTCGACGAAATAAAAAATCCCCCGGGATCTTATTCGTGGATAGACTTTAGTCATTGTGTAGACAGGTGTGCATTTGCATTTCCGAAACTGGCTGTGTAAGATCATCACTGAAGTTATACCTCCAATCAAATGTGAGCTTTTTCTTCATTTGTCATAAACCCGAATGCGACCGAAGGAACGTCCTTGTTCAAAGTTATTTTGCAGACTTGATTTTGACGCAGTTTGCCTGCGTATATTTACCATTGTCCAAATTCAATCGATCGATAAATTTTATTTTTCAGATGCAGTATTGCCTTCAACCAGTCCTTCCACAATATCACCCCGTTCCACCGAGCATTCAGAGGTATTTTTTGGTTTTTTATAGTTAATTTTTTATATCAGTATTATTGACCTACATACCTCTGAAACCTGTTTACCTTAGCTCGAATAATTTCCAGTGTCAGGGTCAGGGAACTAGGGAAGCAATGGAAAATTAGCCCGTTTTTTATCAGCCTGCACGATTAAGTGCAGGCAATTTAGCTATTTACCCATTACTTTGCAGCTTAAGAAACATCATAAATACAGCGATGACAATTTACAGTATAATTTCACAAAAAGGCGTTCAAATTTTGGCGAGAAAAGTAGCCCTCCTTTTCTCCCAAGAAAATCGAAATAACCCCCTCGAAAATCTGATAAATTATTAAATGTTGTACCAGGTATACTCGACGGACATCGACAGTATGGAAACCTACCATAACCCATCTGGATAATAAACCAAAAATTTAACAGTTTTTCATCAGAATACCTACCTATTTAGTTTTTACTATGGAATATTTCATTTTTTCTCGCAATTTTTCATAAAATTATGGTAGGATTCTGCACATACTTTGCTGTCCGCCGAGTATACAATATTAAGGTAATTCCACCATTTTAAACGTCATATTATTCGCAGAATGAACGGAAGGAATGCATTTCTGATGCTGACACGAAATCTCATATTTCTGACACGGGTGATATCCCGAATGGCAATATGGCCAAAAACCGTACTGTTGGCAACGTGCCAGCGATGGTGGAAAGGGGTAAAAATGAATCGTCTGAAAATCAGGGAGTGCCTAAGGCAAAGAAAAGCAATGGTTTGTTGTTCTCTCTGATATTTTCAGTTCCTGTCATCCATTTACATATAACGGCGCGATTTGAGCGGCTGCAATTCGGTTATTGGCGCATGGCGCCATTTTGGGAAATAAACTTGGTGGTCCTGTAAAACTTCAGACTAATTTGTTTTTCTGTACATTTTCCAGGAGCCGAAGATGGCGCCATGTAGACACCTTTACTTATCACTCATCGTCGCTACGATAAAACCACAATTTTGCAGGCACCGTACCAACTGGTCACTCCACTCAAAAAGGCACAGTTCCCAGTTCAAAAACCGCGGGACAAAAATCAACCAGTCCACTGTCCAAAAGCTCCAGCAACAGCAGTCGATCAAACTTGGCACCGGTCCAAAAATCTAGCACGACTATCAATGTCATGGACAAAAGTACTGCGCCCAGCTACATGAGATCAACTAGTGCAAGCAAAAGTTTGCGGCAAAAATCACCCGAAAAAGTGCCTACTGAAAATCGGGTGGCAATGGCCAGAAATCGGAAAATTAGTCCAACCGACTCTGTGAAGAATGTGAGAAAATCTATGGTTGGAAGTAATGCGAATTTGGCTGCGAAGATGGGTGCTAAAGATAAAAATGGTGGAGTGAAATCAGCCTTTAGTGCGCCTAAATTGCCAGCACAAAGAGTCAAGGATAAGGAGGGCACTGGAAGTGGTCAGTTTATTGATATTTATTTACTAAATACTAAGCCGAAAATTTCATTGAAAACCTATTCACATAGGTACATTCTTTATATTTTACCTCTAAAAACTCGCTAGCTTATGTATGGATCACTCGATATACTGTCTCGAATATCGAGTAGCGAACACGGTATTTACCGACAATTGAATGTAAATCACTATTTAACACCGATAGATAAATACCGTATGTCCTCGATTAGTTTCCATGGGGAGTTATTTTCCTTCAGATTTATGGGGGTGACTTATAAAAGGAAGGTTATTTTTATCACTCTGCTGACAGAGGGACTTATTCAATGGTGGAAATCTAATCGAGGATATACGGTACACGTCACATTAGCTTTAGCTATTGAGCAGTGTTTATATCATTTGACGGCATTTTCGAAATTTTGAACAATATCAATGTCGAAATGCAATGCCTGCAAGCCCACTATCCCCACCCAAAATTACAGAAAATTCAACATCACATCGAGGCAACATAAAAGCCAGCAAAGGTTCAACGGCTGAAAAGTCGACTCCTAACAATGCTGGAAAATCAGCTGAAAGATCTGGTCAGAGAAGGGCCAATATTGCGCCAATGCACAGCAGTCCCGCAAGGTCTGTTTTTGTTTACTGGCATTTGCGCCTGGTGCCACTCCCAGACCCTGTAAAGTGCCCTGTAAAGTGTCAAATGTCATGCAAATTGTCAAAAGTCATGTGAAATGCCCTGCAAAATGGCAACTAGGTTGCCATTTTGCAGGGCAATTCACATGACTTTTGACACTTTGCATTGACATTTGACATTTTACGGGGCATTTTACAGGGTCTGGGACTGACCCCTGGACGATCTGAATTTGCAAAATTATAACTGTGCAGTAGTAGAGCACTTAGGTTACATTTTTCTGCTTGAACGGATGAACAAACTATTTTTGCACAACGATTTTGAGAATGCAACGCAGTGAGTTACGATACGAAAATTCCTATTATCACCTACAAACAGTTTAGGTACCTACTTTGCTTGCCGCAAATGATTCAGTAAGTCTCCATCGAATAACTCCCTTGAATCTCTCGCAAGCGCTTTGCGTTGGAGAATGAAGACGGCCTTGGGGGCTATCCCGAGCCCTTAAAATGTAAAACCAAGTGTCAAATGTCATTTAAAATGGGAATCAAACCAAAAAGAAAAATTTTATTACTGAAATTTTGACACTTTGCATGACTATTGACACTTGCATTTCACTTTACAGGGCTCGGGACTGGCACCTGCACGCTGTAAATAATAATGTAAATGTCATGTAAATGCCCTATAAAATGCACTTTATCAAGGCCTTACATTTCACCTAAGTGACATTTTATAGCTTAATCGTCCAAATTCATTTATGATACGGTAGTCCACTTCACAAGCATAATACACTTATGTAGCAGTTCATTTTGAAACCACCGCAGAATGCACGGTGCGGCCGAAAATGCGCCAATAAAGGTGGCCCAAGTGAAGAGACACAGCGCACATGTGACTCAATCTAAAGTCGCAAATTGTGATTCAAATAGAGTGACACCTAAGGACGGCGTGAAACCAGCGAAAAGTGTCAATGCAAAGACTTTTGAGAGACTCTACTCACCGCCAAAAGGGGCCACCCGGTAAGAATTTGAAAAAACTGATTATATGTAAGTTTTGAAGTTTGGGTTGGATCGAAATGCATTTGACGGTAATCTGCGGCGAATTGTGACCACAGCATCAGCGAGCTTTTACGTTTACATACGAAAATTAAATTTGCAGAATCGTAAATAACTATTGTATGGAATGTTTTGCATTTGACTACACCCAAAGAAAATTTTCACAGCAATTCTTGCATGTGCAGAATACAAAATACAAATAAACCTTCTCCCGTTTCAATAGTCATTCAAAAAATCTGCCACCCAATCACCCAGCTCCACGTCCGCTTGGCACTTGGCCAAAAATACACCAGGCACAAGTACAACTTCACCCAGGCGCGCCAGCACAAACAGCGTCGGAAAAGTTGCTGAAAATAGTTCCACCGGCGGGCAGAAAAAAGCTGCCCCTATTTGGAGATGATGAAATGTTTTATTTCAATTGAGATTTGTGTCGATTTTAGAGGTTATATGCTGTGAGTTCCACGATTTTTAATGCGTGGAACCTGTCCCGCACCCTGTAAAATGTCATGTAGCATGTAACTGTCATGTAAAAGTAATGTGTTGTAAAATCTACCTAATGAAAAATAGCTGTCAAACTCTCAATAAAAAAATACTAGTAGGTATTTGACATTAAGTATATGGCATTTTGCAAGACATATTGCGCTTTACATGACATTTTACGGGGTGCAGCTCTGGTGCCTGGTTCCGGTTTCGTAAGTGGACTAGCAGGATTCTCTCCGACCTTCGGTCGGGTTTTGTGGTTCTCTACAATTAATACCATTGGAGAAAATATGATACTTTAGTTAAGTTTGCCCACATGCTAGGCATGTGTTTTGAAATGCAGTATGTAATGTAGCAACAATAACAAGACCAATACCAAAGATGCAATGTTTTAGAATGGATTTTTGTAAACTTGGTTGGTAAAATGTAAAACTGTTAACTGTAAAATGGTTGGGCATGAAACTCGGTAGTAAAATGTGGACAGTTTGCGATTTGGTATGATGGTGTGCAGTGTGCATTCTGTGTGGTATAGGTTTTGTGATATGATAGTGTGGTTTTTGCAAGGTGTCAAACTTTGTTGTAATCTTCAATTGGTTACATTTGTGCTTTGCTGTTCTTTTTGTGTTTGTAAATCCTTGTGGTATTAATTGTAGAGAACCACAAAACCCAACTGAAGGTTGGAGAGAATCCTGCTATAGGTACCCACTACTCAGAGGCTTGCAAAAACTGACACCCCAATGGGGACCCCCCTCCAAATGGCACCCCCCGGGGAACCCCCCAAAAGTGGCACCCCCTGGGAACCGCCCAAAAATGAGACCCCCTAGGGCCCCACAAATATGGCACCCCCTGAGGACCACCGAAAAATGGCACCCCTTAGGGACCCCCCAAAAATGGCACCCCCTTGGGACCCCCCAAAATAGCACCCCCTGGGGACCCCCCAAACATGGCACCCCCTAGGAACCCCCACAAAAATGGCACCCCCTGGGGACCCACCCAAAGTTGGCTCCCCCTGGGGACTCTCCAAAAATGGCACCCCCTGGGGACCACCCCAAAATGGCACCCCCTTAGGACCCCCCTGCAAAAAAAAATATAGCACCCCCCTGAGGACCACCAAAAAATGGCACCCCTGGGGACCACCCAAAAAATGGCACCCTATGTGGACCCCCTTGAAATGGCACCCCCATATGTACCTCCAGAAAATGGCACCCCGTGGAGACCCCCCAAAAATGGCACCCCATGGGGACCCCCTCTAAATCCTGTAAACACAGCCCCTAGTTTGAAAACTCCTGTAAACTCAGCCCCTAATTTGGAAACTCCTATAAACTCAGCCCCTAACTTGCAAACTCTCGTAAACTCAGCCCCTAACTTGCAAACTCCCATAAACTCAGCCACTTATTTGTAAGCTCCCATAAACTCAGCCTCTAATTTGAAAACTCCCATAAACTCAGCCCCCAATTTTGGAAACTCCTGTAAACTCAACCCATAATTTGGAAACTGCTGTAAACTCAGCCCTAATTTGGATACTCCAATAAACTCAGCCCCTAATTTAGAAACTCCCATAAACTCAGCCCCTAATTTGGAAACTCCCTTAAAATCAGCCCCTAATTTGGAAACTCCCATAAACTCAGCCCCTTATTTGGAAACTCCCATAAACTCATTTTCAGGTTTATGGTAATGTAGTGTGAAAATGGTATGAATATTTCAAAAAATCACTATCATCAATCCACAAATGCATCAATTCACAATTTTCAATTTTTTAGCCCCAAGGGTTAGACTTAAAAGGTTATGGTAATGTAGAGTAGAAATGGAGTGCACATCTCAAATCACTGCAATAAAAAACCCACAAACGCATCATTTCACAAATTGAAAGTTTTTGTGCCCAGGGGTTCATTATCAGGGTTTTAGTCAAATGGTGTCAAAATGGAGTGCATATTTGAAATCGCTACAATCAGAAACCCACAAACACATCATTTTATGATTTGAAAATTTTTGGCCCTGGGGGTTCATTTTCAGGGTTATGGTAATGTAGTGTCAAAATGAAGTGCATATTTCAAATCAAGGCAATCAAAAAGCCACAAATGCATCATTTCACAATTTCTAATTTATTAGCCCCATGGGTTCAATTTAAAGCTTACAGTAATGTAGAGTTGAAATTGAGTCATTTCAAATCAGTGCAATAAGAAACCTGCAAAATGCATCATTTTACAATTAGAAATTTTTGGGTCTAGGGGTTCAATTTCAGAGATTTAGTAATGTAGTGTCAAAATGGAGTGCATATTTGAAATCGCTACAATCAGAAACCCACAAATGCATCATTTTATGATTTGAAAGTTTTTGGCTTAGGGGGTTCATTTTTATGGTTATGGTAATGTAGTGTCAAAATGAAGTGCATATTTCAAATGAGTGCAATCAGAAACCTGAAAATGAATGATTTCACAAATTGAAAGTTTTTGGCTCCAGAGGTTCATTTTCAGGGTTATGGTTATGTAGTTTTCAGGGTTATGTAGTGTCAAAATGGATTGCATATTTCAAATCAGTGCAATTAGAAACCCACATCGAATCATTTCACAATTTCTAATTTTTTAAGCCCTGGGCATATTTGAAATAGCTACACTCTGAAACCCACAAATCCATCATTTTATGGTTTGAAAGTTTTTGGCCCAGGGGGTTCATTTTTAGGGTTATGGTAATGTAGTGTCAAAATGAAGTGCATATTTCAAATGAGTGCTATCAGAAACCCGAAAATGCATCATTTCTCAAATTGAAAGTTTTTGGCCCAGGGGGTTCATTTTTAGGGTTATGGTAATGTAGTGTCAAAATGAAGTGCATATTTCAAATGAGTGCTATCAGAAACCCGAAAATGCATCATTTCTCAAATTGAAAGTATTTGGCCCCATGGGTTCATTTTTAGGGTTATGGTAATGTAGTGTCAAAATGGAGTGCATATATCAAATTGGTGCAATCATAGACCCAAATTTGAAATCAGTGCAATCAGAAACCCAAAAATGAATGATTTCACAAATTGAAAGTTTTTGGCTCCAGAGGTTCATTTTCAGGGTTATGGTTATGTAGTTTTCAGGGTTATGTAGTGTCAAAACGGAGTGCATATTTCAAATCAGTGCAATTAGAAACCCACATTGAATCATTTCACAATTTCTAATTTTTTAAGCCCTGGGCATATTTGAAATCACTACACTCAGAAACTCACAAATCCATCATTTTATGATTTGAAAGTTTTTGGCCCAGGGGGTTCATTTTAGGGTTATGGTAATGTAGTGTCAAAATGAAGTGCATATTTCAGATGAGTGCAATCAGAAACCCGAAAATGCATCATTTCTCAAATTGAAAGTATTTAACCCCATGGGTCCATTTTGAGGGTTATGGTAATGTAGTGTCAAAATGGAGTGCATATATCAAATCAGTGCAATCAGAAACCCAAATTTGAAATCAGTGCAATCAGAAACCAAAAATGCATCATTTCACAAATTGAAATTTTTTGGCCCCAGTGGTTCATTTTCAGGGTTATGGTAATGTAGTGTCAAAATGAAGTGCATATTTCAAATGAGTGCAATCAGAAACCTGAAAATGCATCATTTCTCAAATTGAAAGTATTTGGCCCCATGGGTTCATTTTTCGGGTTATGGTAATGTAGTGTCAATGGAGTGCATATATCAAATCAGTGCAATCAGAAACCTAAATTTGAAATCAGTGCAACCAGAAACCCAAAAATGCATCATTTCACAAATTGAAAGTTTTTGGCCCCAGTGGTTCATTTTCAGGGTTATGGTAATGTAGTGTCAAAATGGAGTGCATTATATATCAAATCAGTGCAATTAGAAACCCACAATGCATCATTTCACAATTTGATAATTTTGGCCCCATTTTGGGTTCAATTTCAGGGTTATTGTAATGTACTGTCAGAATGGAGTGCATATTTCAAATCATTGTAATCAGTAACCCACAAATGCATTATATCACAATTTATATTTTTTAGCCCCGGGGGCCTCACTTAAGGATTATGGTAATGTTATTGTTAACTCCCATAAACTCAGCCCCTAATTTGGCAAACACCCATCAACTCAACTCCCATAAACTCAGCCTCTAATTTTTAAACTTGTGTCAACAGCCCCTTATCTTTAAACTTCTGTCAACTCAACCCTAATTTATCAACACCCAGCAACTCAACCCTGAATTGTAAACTCAGCCCCTAAAAACTCAAGTCAACCCCCTATACATGTGCAATTGCATTCTTGGGAAGCAACTTTGCCATCTACTAACCCTGTTTGTCAAGATTGTGGATCGTGTTTGTAAAGGGCATTTGTACTAATAAATAGTGACTGCATTGTGTGCAAAAACACACACGAATCGGGCACAATGAGGCCTGTGATTGTGCCTCCTATCTTTTGCATTGAAGCATGCTTAGCGTGCAGTTCTTTCGCAATTGTATAGGTGGAGATAACCTAAAAGTTAAGAGTACAGAAAAAGTAGAGTACTTTCGGAACTGGCTCCTGACCTATAATTTTGAAGTGATTGAAGGGAATTTTCTTGGGAATTTGTTTTGTGCCGTGGATATGATATTTTTATGCGCGTGTATGAACATGGATGGACTATAAAGTGTCATTTCATAATTTTTGTACGCTTTTTTCCTTTCATTAAGAGTTTATGGTGGCTTGTTGTTTGCTTTCAATAGCTCCCAAATAGCTGTTTGTCAAAATCGGAGCTTTTTCTGTCGGTTTATTAGTTTTTATTCTTTCAATCCGTATTTGTAAATAGAACCCATTTGCATGTAAAACATTGATTTCAGATTGGCTGCCTTTACCTTTTTAAAGTTTTATCGTTAATTTACGGGACTCAATACGTCTTTTTCGGAGTTTCATAAATAGTGGTACAGTGCTTTTCGCTCTCAATTTTTTAAATAACTTTTGTAAATAATGCACGCATGTCCCAGTATTTTCGGAACGCTAAGTAAAAATTCAGTGTACTCGAAATCTTCATATAATTTTTTAGCAAAATATTTAATTTAGGTATAGTTTCCCCAAGCATTTCCCGTGCATTTCCGTATGTAATTTATACAATATACCTATCCAGATATTGTTGTTAATTCCCAATAACGATTGTGCCATGCTGCATTTTATTCCATTTTAGCATCGTTATCAATATGTACGCAATCCAGCCCGGTATATAGTCAATTTGACACATTTCGTTTGAAAGCTAATGAATATTGTGCTGTGAATGAGAAAACTGAGAAATAATGACCTATTTTTTCTGATGGAAGAACGCCGCCCTTTTGGAGGTATGCCGTGCTATTAGAAGAGATACGGTTGTTGTAAAAGAATGATAATGACAATAAAGCCGGCATAATAATAGCCAATAGCACATAATAGCCTGGCTGTTCTTGTTCAATACCGTACGGCGTCAGCACAAAGCATGACGTATTATCGATTGGTTCAAATTCAGCACATGTGCACTGCGAATAAAGGACAGGGGTGCTTGACTCATCGTAATAAAATTTGATAAAAGCCAAGCGGCAATGGCGCCTGCGCAACGATGGGTAAGTTCTCCAAAAAAAACACTTTCTGTGTTTTGAGTTTTTCAAAAATGAATACCTGTATTTTGAGTTTTTTTCTCGAAAAAAACTTGAGTAACTCTGTTTTTATTTCTGTGTTTTTTTGTAAAAACTTGAGTTTTTGAGTTTTTTTTCTAAAAAACAAGTTTTTTACCAAAAAATTCGAGTTTTTGTCCAAAAAACTTGAGTTTTCCCCCAAAAATTCTGATTTACAGCATTTTGATGTGGAAACAGCGGTTTTCTTATAAAATATTGGTTTTGCACATGTTTTAACACCACATGACATATGTGTATTCATTCAAGTGTCAAAAAAGTCCATAAAAATGTCCTCAATGAGGACATCCACCCACCCACATCACAACACCAGTATCAACAAAATGCTCACAAATGAAAATTTATGCAGTACTCCGAAATTCTTCATTGGATGTGCACTGTACGGAAGACTACAGAATTGATTTGAACTACAACTATATTTAAACCACCAGGAGATGTGCATGCCATCTTTAATTTATTTTTTGTTCCATCATAAAATATGAATACATTATGTACATATTTACATGATATACATGCATATCTTATCTTGTTTAGTTTAACTGAATTCATGTGCATTCTGAAAATGTGGTCAACCACTTCGCTGAAAAAAAACTCAAAAACTCAAAAAACTTTTCTGTGTTTCCGTGTTTCTGTGTTTCTGTGTTCTCAAAAAAAAACTCATTTGAGTTTTGAGTTTTTCAAAATTTGTGAGTTTCCATGTTTCTGTGTAAAACAAAAACACAGAAACTCAATGAGTTTCTGTGTTCAATTTCTGTGTTTTTTCCATCGTTGCGCCTGCGACGTACATACAGCAACTGGTGTTTAAGACATCAATGGTGTTGTTGGTTTCATAGTTGTTAAAACTTATTTACTTTATCTCAATAAATACGTAAATATACCCATGTACAGAGTAAATATGTTTACGTTTTCTCTGAAAAAAGTTCCTGTACTTGCTTTTACATATACTTTTTTTAAGTGCTCTAGTACAGAAAACCTATTTATAAAAGTGTTTATACAGATTATCCTTCAAGACATTGGTGAATTTGAAGGTGAAAATAGGCAGAAAAGTATGAGAAGTAGTGATTACGAGTAAAAATTGGGGATTTTTTCAAAAATACTTACGTTTTCGGGGGAAAAGTGACTCATGAATACCATATTTCTTCTAATAGAACGGCATACCTCCAATAGAACGGCACCTCCAATAGAATGGCAGGTTTTGGCATGTTTTTGCGCTCATGAAAACAATAGAACGGCAGCCTCCAATTGAATGGCACCTCCAATAGAACGGCAGGTAGAAATTGCATTGGAAGAGTGCCAAAACACAGCAACATAACAAATGGATGGCAAGAACCATACAAAGCATTCAAAAAGACAGTAAATCTCAAATTGATGCTCTGATATGTAATTAAATATTGCTCAGGTTTCATTGAAAAATACAGGTAACAAATGATATGTTCAAATTAAAAATGTGTTGAAAAATTGGTGAAAAAAAATAGAACGGCAGCCTCGAATAGAACGGCAGGTAAAATAGTTGATGAAAAAAATAGAACAGCGCTCTTCTATTAGAAGAAATACCGTATTTCCTCGAAATACCCCCCCCCCCCTCAAAATGGACACTATGAACTTATAAACACCCCCTCGAAATACCCCCCCCCCAAATCTAGTGTATGGAGAACGTACATGACAAAAGGTGCGGTTTGATATCAGGGCAGTGCAGAACACACGTTAAAAACGATGACTATGTTATGTGAGAACAGTGTTTATACGTCTACACACTTATACAAGTCTTTAGAGTCTTATAAATGGCGATTTTTGTTGCATTTTTCGACGTCTGCGTACGTTTCAGACGACAATTTAGTACTGGGATTTCAAAAAATTTCTGGCGAAATAATAAACCCCCTCGTTTAACCCCCCCCCCCCCTCAAAATTCTCACTCTGAAAAAGTAAACCCCCTGGGGGTATTTCGAGGAAATACGGTACGGTAAAAGTACACAATTTTTACTTCAAGTTTTCTGTACTTGGAGTGATTAAAAAAAAACTTCACTCTCACGTAAACTTTGAAAAAACTTTGGTACTTTTAACAACTGTGTATCCAAGTTCAAAAATGATTTTGAAAATTCCTTACAAAATGTCACCTTGATAAACAGAATTTACGTATTTGTTTATCGTTGAATGTATGTATCACCTTTTACAGAACAATTCAAATTGTAAAAATTCCTATTCCACAGTGAGAGAGGGGGTATCACACTTTGCGGTACTTCGCAGCCGGCCGATTCAATCGATAGTCATTTATCAACTTAACTGAACAAAGTGTAAAGGCCGCCTCTGGCGAGCACAACTTTGCATCAAAAGTCCGGCATTTGTTTCGATAGGATGTCATACGAACGTGTCAACGAATAGTTCGCATGCATTGTATGCGTTATAAACATTATTCGTTCCAGGACTGTAAAATGAGTAGTAAAATGTAAAAAATATTCGCAAGCGAAATATCTTCGACTGCTCTCGAAGATGACATTCAAGTGAAAAACTTATTGTCCGGAACGAGTGTCTACCTGATAATTAAAAATAGAAAATTCCGGCCGTAACGTTTGCGCCATGGCGTGGTCGGCGATATTCGATGGCTGGCGACAGCAAATCAAGGAAACCGGCCGACTAAACATAGTGTGCGGAAGCGCGCGCGGCCGATTGGTTGTCGAAAAATTTGAACGTGGTCGGTTTTCATATCCTGCACGTATCTTGGATGTTTGCCAAAGATTCTGCTGTTACTGGTTCTCGATGGGTAATTGTGTACTAAAAATTTTGCAACAAAGCAACAGTTTGTTTTGATAGATTCGTATGAAATTTGTTCACGGTGCGGTTAGCTTTGTAGGCCAGGGTTGGACATTGGTGTACAATTTTACGCGTTTTTTAATCTCGAAAAACATCGGCCCGCCAGAACAATTCGATATTGTTTCTCTCAGCTGCGTCGCAAGCCGTTGAATGGAGGGATGAAACCGGCAAAACTCACCTTATGAATGTCGGCAGTTTCGAACGCGTGGGCGGCCGCTCAGCTACAAAAAAGTGGATGTCTTCTATAAGAGTCATAAATTATGGCGACGATGATCCAGAACACAGCTTGCCTATAGAGAATCTGATCGCTGTGGTTAGCTATATAATGAATTTATTTAAGTTCACCTTAGTCTGGGAAGTATGCCCGCTATCACACTTCCATATTTTGTTGAAAGTGTAGCTCCAATCCTAAAAATTGCCTCACAAGTGATCTCCCGATCACAAAGTCTAAAAACAGCTAGTATTCAAATACAATCATGATTTAGACAAGAGTAGTAATTTTCGATGGTCATAAAATTTTGTTAAGGACGTAGCAAAATGATGGACAGAAAATTCTAGATTTTCTGGATCCTGATCTCGACTTCCCGATGATTCCCAACCCTGATCAGAAAAGTCTGTTCCTTTTGAAACCACATCACTAAACTTTCAACAACGTTCAATCCCGTTTTCACCAGAACGCCCCCGGGGGTGCTTTGATTCGTATTCATTCATCCCGGCCGCAATGTTGCTGCGTGGGCTGCCGACCAGCCGCAGACTTCCATGGAAGTGTCATTTGGATGGTGGCCACGGTGGATAAGGCCTTTGATGTGAGTTAATTTTGTATTTATAGCGACATGGGTCTCTAAGGGGTGGAGGCTTTTTGGGGGACTGCCCACCCCCCAAAATGTGCCAGCTGTGTCTATCCCCGAGCCCCCTCAGCTATCTATCTATCCCTAAGCAGAATTTTGGCTACTACCCCCTGAGCTCCCCCCACACCCAATCGCTCAGCTATCTATACACCTGGAGCGATTTCTGAGAAATTTTGCCCCAAGTTTCGTTCAAAATCGACAATTTTCATACTTTATTGTTTTCCACTTTCTGTTTCGTATTTTTTAGCTATTTTAATCTATTTGGGTAACTTTTCACCTATATTTAGCAATTTTTACCCATCCTGCCTTCTATAGAAAGCCTTTATATTTTTCCCACATGAGCCGCCCCCAAGTCCTCCCAGTTCTTCACCCCCAGCCCCCCAGAAAAATGCTGAGCTAGCTATCCCTCCGGAGGGCGAATAACCGCATGGCAACAAAGACCGCATGGCAACTGCGCTCAGTGGGCAACTGCGTGCGCTCAGTGGGCCACAATCACCGCATGGCAACCGCGGCACACGCACACTGACTGCAGGCGCCCGCCAAGACGGCGCCATGGCGCCGTCTTGGCGGGCGCCTGCGGTCAGTGTGCGTGTGCCGCGGTTGCCATGCGGTGATTGTGGCCCACTGAGCGCACGCAGTTGCCCACTGAGCGCAGTTGCCATGCGGTCTTTGTTGCCTACAGCTGCTGGGTCCCTCCGGAGGAGCGATTTGCTGATTATCCAGTTCCCGCGAGGGTCCAAATCTTGGAGACCCCTGCCTGGCGACAAGACCAGTTTCGGCATTGTTATGTGGTCGATGTGCAAAACAGTATATTGATAAATGCAATCGTATTTGTATTCAGATCAAAAAGACGATGATTCGGCTACCGCGAAGCCTGACTTACCCGAATTAGGTTGGTTTTCGCAAAGGATGTTGGTTAAAACGTTCATGTTTACTGGTGTTGTGTTGTATGGCGCGACGGAAAACATGTTCGTAACAAATTTCATTTAAATTACATCAACTTAAAATCAACTCGTGACCATATTTGGCAGGTTTACGTTTTACGGCAAAAAAAAAAAACGTTTAAAAGACGGTCGTTGAAAACTGGTTTAATCCCTAGTATCTCCAGCAATATTTCATTTGTTATGTTCGCTACTGCCGTTCCATCAATTCAATCGATAATTTTATCACATTCCTGACGCTTACAAATGGCGCCAGTGCCATGGCCTCAAGTCGCGGGCGATCAAAGACAATTTTAAGCGCGGAAGTGCCTTCGACAGCCCGTGTATTAAATACCAGAATTGTCAAAAGTACTTAACCATTTCAAAAGTAAACGTAAATGTAAAGTATTTATTTTTTATTCACGGGTGAGTACAGAAAACGTAAACGTGAGTAAATTACTTTTGTTCCCTGAAAACGTAAAATTGGGTATTTTTGAAAAATTATTCCCCAATTTTCACTCGAAATCACTAATTTTTGAACTGTTTCACCGTCAAATTCACTAGTTGATATGTTTTTGCCTATTTTTTTGCTATTTTCTAAATTTTACCCTATTTTCAAACTTTTCTCTCCTTTTGTTTCTTTTATGCCTTGAAAAAGTCTATAAAAAGCCTGTTTGACATACGTTTTCTGTACTCGCGTACTTTCAAAAAGTACGCGAGTACGGTATCCATCCATTATCCGGACCACTTAAAACTTCCGGGACCGGGACTGGCTTATTTCTATTGTCGGAATCGGGGCCGGAACTGGGGTGTCGGGACCGGGATCTTGGGGGGAATTAGGGGTACGGTTGGCCGATGTTTTTTAAACGTTTTTTAAATATAAAAATAACATGTTTTTTATATAAAAAACATGACGTCCGAAATTTTTTTTAAACATCGGCCGAAATTTTTAGTACTAAGCACTAGGTATTTTGCAAAATTCTTGTTTTTGTTATATAACTCCCATGTAAAAAAAAAACGCTGTTCTTTTTTTTAGAAACATGGAGTTAAAAAAAACGTTTTTTTCCAACCCTAAGTAGGGGTCCGGGATCGGGATCCCGTTTGAACCCTACCTCGAACCTTGTAAAATGGATATTATTTAGTAAATTCAAGTGAAAAGTCCTCAATTGTATACAGAAGCGACGGGCACGGGGGACAAAAAAAGCGACGTCCAATATCCACTGCCATGGCCTAGAGCAACATGGACCAGGAGGCAGAGGTTAGTTACCGGGGTACTGGGATATTGACTGGATAAGGTGTGGTAGAGAATTTGTTTTGCCCAGAAAAGTAATGAATAGCTGTAAACTGCATGACATGCAGAACAGGTGAATTCATTGAACATTGAATTCAACATGACATTTAGTGCGACAGGAAATTTTCGAGTATCGGTCATCGACATATCGAAGGTCGTATTGTTCAAAGCCCACGGCCTACGCTATACCGATCCATATTATCCGATCTATCCGAGTGATATCCCATTTTCATTGTGGCGGATGCCTGTGTGGTAAAACTAGTACCGGTTATTTAACTTGAATTTCAGGGAAGGCTCGTCCGACAGTCGGGGCGGCAGCGTGGAACCCAAGTACGCCGCTGCGCAGCACTCCATCCGCAGGGCGGCGCTGCACGGCTTGTTTTCTAGGGGTTAGTGGGCAAGGGTTTATATATTTTTTTATTAGACTAAAGTTGGTTAATTTCGTCGGGGAATTTCATTTGTAAAAATATTTAATAAGTACATTCAGGGACGTATCCAGGATTTTTGAGCGAGGGGGGCTGCTTGTTTACGGGGGCCGGCGAACGGGGGGGCTCAGCCCCCCCTAAAATTTTTCCCTATATCGGGACGGAAAGGCGTTTTGGCGCTAGCGCCATACAAAGGCGCCACGCCATGGCGCTAATGGCGTTGGCGCCAGCGCCAGGAACCGCTTTATATGTATGTAAATATGCATACATATACAGCGAAATTCGCAAAATTGTGTTCATTTCCAGAGATTTTGGTTTACAGGGGCCGATCCGCTGAAAAAACAATGCATGGGTAAGGAATTGCGCGCTTGCGCGCAAAAATTTTAAGCAACATCGAAAAATATGCAGGAAAAGTTGCATTTTCCGGTAACTTTTTAGGTCTCACCCCGGGAAGGGGGGGGCTGCAGCCCCCCCCCCCCGCCCCCCCCCCTGGATACGTCCTTGAGTACATTAACATTGGCCCTACACACACTAGTTTTCACCGTGACCGATGTGAAAACTGAAATGGCGACATGGCCACATACAGCCTACTATTTTTGTATGCTTTATGTGTTTTGGTTTTAAATTTTAATCTTCATTTATTTAAATTCCGATTAAAATTGGATAAAATCATTCAACCGTGTTCATTAATTTGCATTTGAAAAATTATAGTTTTCACACGAAGTCAAGGTGAAAGCTAGTGTGTGTAGACACATTAGATCCATTGTCGCCCCACACACGTAAATTTTTAGTTTTTCTGGAATCGGAACTAAAAAGCTGAAATAAGATATCTATACGAACGGAAAGCTGTATGAAGCAAAAACTTTACACCTCCTGTTAGGGTTCAAACGGGATCCCGATCCCAAAAAATTTCGGGATTTTGTGGTCCCGATCAGGGACGTATCCAGGATTATGTTCTTGCTGTGTTATTCACGGAATGATTTATCACCCGATACCTGATTATTTTATGATCCGGAACCGAAATTTTGAACATTTCGGAATCGAACCGGTACCGAACTTGAGAACCGGAACCGAAAATTTTATAATTCTCAACCCTACCTTTTAAACCCTGGTTGTATTGAACAGGAATAGAAAAAATACACAAAACTCAGGTCGTGGCCGCGGGCGTGGTCGAGGTCGAGGCATCCCAGCCGGGACATTGGGCGCTATTCCAGATCCATTGGCATCGGGCCAAGTGCACGTGTCCGCTCATGATGATGTTCAACTGCCAGATGATTTGCCACTGGAGAGACAGATAAAAGATGGCGCTAGTGAAGCTGCAGGCCAGAAAAGTTCGGTGAGTGTGGTTTGTTTGATTGAGTGGTTTCAGCCCACATACTTTCATCTCTGGAGGCAGAATTTCATTGATGAAATTCGACATTGGAATTTTTCCCAATCTCAACGTTGTGCCAATGCCTTATAAATACTCAACCATAATCATTCGCAGGAAAAGCGTGAAACGACAATTGGCGAACAGGATATACGCAATCAAATCGCCATGTATACGAGATATGGTCGGTTCGAGATTTTTTCCTGTCACTTCTTTTTTTGCTATGGAATTCATTTTCTGACAAAATATCAGCAACTTACTCTATGATGCGCGTGAAGCGTCGCAGCATTCAAACGATTTATCTATAATTGATATTTTACTTTGGCACGAGAGGATTCAAAATCTATTTATTTAAAACATAAATATAAATATAAATGCCATAACACCTTCCTTGAAACTCAGACTCCCAAAGCGTCGATAGAGCATTGTCTCTTTTACAAGAAGAATATCTCAAAGAGCAGCGATTGCGCGCACTAAAACGCATGAAAATTGATCAGGATTATGATATGGCAGAAGGTGGAAATATCTGGCAGAAAGTAGTGGCTTTTGATGGTGGAAACAAGGTGCCCTACCAGTCACCTGTATTTGGTTAGTTTTGTCCCTATTTGAGTTTCTTTTTCCTATTTTATACGTTGCAGACCGCATGCTTTTGTGATTGTTAGTGTGTCAACACTATTTCTCTATTTTCCGGTACAATTTTCCGTTTTACCGCTCAACTTTCTGTTTCAGCCAAACTGGTTAACATGCATGCTGGTTTTCAATTAAGTGAATTTTTTCTGTTTCCCGCAAAATTGCTGCAATTTTTAACATTTCCAGCAAAATTGCAGTGCAAAAAAGCAAGTGCAAAAAAAATTCTGTTTCCGTTTTCCGGCAATTGCACAAATTTGTTTTCCGCTTTCCCTCAAGTGCAAAATTTTGTTGACGCAAAAAAATTTGTTGACGCCTTAATCACTAATATTAATCAGTAATCCGTGTACCGCCTACCGTCTTTTTTTCAGATGAACCGGTCGGTTTGCAGCCAGATTTGGATGAGTTTTCATGCAAACAATTGGTTCGGCTAGGCTTCAATGTAGACCAGTGCTTGGAATGCTGCAGTTTTCGCCGCAAAGACAAGGGCTGTTGTAGATTTGCCGGATTCAGGATGTCAGTTTTGGGTACCATACCTAGGGTTGGAAAAAACCGTTTTTTTAACTCGATGTTTTTTACTAGCTCCCAGATATGACCTAGTGTCAACATATATAGGTATATCAGACAGTGGCAATACGCTGTGATGTTAAATATGACCATATAATGGCTGTGGAGCCATGGGATAGCATTATAAGTGGTGATTTGTGTCAAAAATATCCATTTTTTGTCGACATGTTCGTATATCGACTTATAGTCGAATGTTCGGTGACTTCAGGTCAAGTTTGGAACGGAATAGTGATCAAACAAGGTTATAAAAGGAGGTTGTTACTTTAGGAGTGAAGTTACACACTGTGGAGGTACATGGAAGCACATTACCTCAATATTATATACTACAGCAACATATGACGGCTTTTTAACCCATGGTAGCACATAGAAATGGATGCTTTGATGCTAAAAATGCCACAAAACCAATGAAAACAACCACCAATGTCAATTTGTGTGTGAAATTGCGCGCTTGCGCGCAAAATTTTTGCAAAATACCTAGTGCTTAGTACTAAAAATTTGGACGTCATGTTTAAAAAAAAAACGTTTAAAAAAACATCGGCCAACCCTAACCATACCATACTCTAAAGTTTTTGTGTGTTACGGTAGAATGGTTTGCCGGTCGCTCAAGCTTTTACGCCATGTTTTGAGTTTTTTCTACTGTAAATGAGTTTCATAATCATTTATCAATTCGACATATGGTTCTTAGTTTTTGAGCCATTTTATCGGGCTATCTTTTCAAAAGAGACAACTTCAGCCGTTTTACCAATAATTGACTCAAATCTCTCTCAGTTTGGCTCGCGCGAGCGACTTTGAGACTACCAAGCGACTTCAAACCGTGGGATTTATTCCAGTTACGCACGCTACTCAAAAGGATGTTCGTTTTTTCCACAAAACTAAAATATTTGGAAACAGCGGCAAAAATTTCTCGCTAGCAAAAAAATTTATTTTTAGGAACATGACTGGCTTCTGGAAAGCAGTGCCAACGTGACCTTGCCCAAATTATCTAAATGGCGGGCGTGTTACGTTTTGCAAAATCTCGTGGCCCATTTTGAGCAGTTGATAAAGGAACAGATTGAATTGAATGCGCTGCTGCCGCAGCTGGACGGCTGTTAGTTTGGGTGGTTTTGTTTGAACTCTTCTATTTTCTACAAAGTTCTGGGGGGAAAAATTTGGGACCAATTTTAGAAAAATCAACATATGTATATATTTATGAATTTTCTATGTTTGCGCAAAACAGTTTTGTTCCCGCAGATTATATAGTGTTTTTTGCCTTCTTTGCTCGTCAACATAGAAAAAAATTCCACCCTAACTTTTACAGCTTTGGCGGCCCACCCATTGTGGTGGCGCAAATCGTTTGAAGTTCGAGAAACGTGTGACCGTTGTTCCACCACAATTTTCAACGCGCATCTACTCTGCGCCCATTGCGGCCTGACGATTTGCGCGAAGTGCGGCGCTCAGCGCGCCAAATTGGAGAATATGGAGAGCGAGTTTGAAATGGATGTGGAGGAGAATTTTGGGGAGTGGCCTGTGCTTAATGAGGCTGAGGGGGAGTGGCCTACCAGTGAGGTTTTCCACTTTTAAAAAAAGAAAAAAATGATGATTTTACGGCTCACTTTGTTTTGCTTTGTTTTACCACTCACGGCTAAGTTTCGTCCGAACACTTTTAGAACGAGCTCGATTCGCCAAGCTGTCCGATCCAGCCGCTGGGAAATACGCGGACGATTATGGCTGGGAGTTTTGCACTATTGCTGGTTGGTATCATCTTAAATATTGTATTATTCCGCTGAGTTGAATGAAAAGTATTTTGTTAGCTCAAGTAGGTGAGCATCAGCAACACTATTGTGGATAGATATTTATGCATAACTTAGTTTGAATATACTTTCGTATATTTTCGTGCAAACACTCGACAAATGCCCGAATTCTCCAGTCCAGATCTAGGGTTCAAACGGGATCCCGATCCCGATCCCGGATCCCGTGAAATTCCGGGATTTACCAGTCCCGATCTAGGGTTGGCCGATGTTTTTTTTAAAACGTTATTTATTAAAAAAACGTTTTTTTTTATTTTAAAAATCGACCGAAATTTTTAGTACTAAGCACTAGGTATTGTGCAAAATTTTTGCGCGCAAACGCGCAATTTCACACACAAATTAACATTGGTGGTTGTTTTCATTGGTTTTGTGGCATTTTTAGTATCAAAGTATCCATTTATATGTGCTACCATGGGTTAATAAGCCGTCATATGTCGCTGTAGTATGTAATATTGAGGTAATGTGCTTCCATGTACCTCCACAGTGTGTAACTTCACTCCCAAAGTAACAACTAGGGTTCAAACGGGACCAGTTTTTCGGACCGGGACCGGGACCAGAAATTTTCTTATGTCGGGACCGGGACCGGGACTGGGGGGCCGGGACCGGGACCGGGACTGGCTTGTTTCAATTGTCGGGACCGGGACCGGGACTGGGGGGTCGGGACTGGGATTCGCCGAACCAGGTACCGGCACCGCGGTATTGTTTGAACCTTGTTGGTATGTAATATCCAGCCAATGTTGTTCCGCACACCTCCACTGTGTGAAAGAACACTCTCAATGTATTAGCCTTTTCTTATAACATTATTCAAGCACTATTCCATTGCCATCTTCACTTGAAGTTGTGAATATATGATGAAACGCAATGTACGCAGGATTTTTTTGAGAGGGGGGGCGGCGCCAGTTGTAGGTGCCAACGCCATGCCAGTATTGGCGCTGGCGTTGGCGCCAACGTCTACAATATAGGTATCTTTATATACCTATATTTCGTACTAGAATCATGTTAGGGACCTTTCTAACGCTGTCACATTATGGAAAAATACATAGTAATAATTGGCTGTGCATTTGCGCGCTTGCGCGCAAAAATTTTTTAGATGTTCCTACAAAATCGCTTTAGAAAAGTGCCATTTCTGGCGAAGTTTTTTGAAAAATACGTTTTTTTCATCCCTTGTCGGGACCGCTATAAAATTCCGGGACCGGGACTGGGTGGTCGGGACCGGGACCGGGACCGGGACTGACTTTTTTTAATTGTCGGGACCGGGACCGGGACTGGGGTGTCGGGACCGGGACCGGGACCGCCCCAGTCCCGACTTTTTGCCGAACCATGTACCGGGACCGCGGTCCCGTTTGAACCCTAGTAACAACTAGGGTTCAAACGGGACCAGTTTTTCGGACCGGGACCGGGACCGGCAGGGACGTACGCAGGATTTTTGAGCGGCGGATTGTATACGGAGCCCGGCGAACGGGGGGGGGGGGTGGCGCCCCCCCCTAAAATTTGGCCCTATAGTAAAGGAATGAAGCCATGGCACTGGCGCCATTTGTAGGCGCCAGCGCCATCGCAGTATTGACGTTGGCGCTGGCACCAATGTTTACTATATAGGTATATTTTAAGACCTATATATAGTTACTATGGCCACGTGGGGCAGTTTTATAATACTGTTTGGACTCCTGAAATTATACATTAGACAACGGGGTTGGGTTTGCGCGCGTGCGCGCAAAATTTTTTCAAAAGTACCTACAAAATCGCTTTACAAAAGTGCCTTCCTGGCAAATTTTTATGACCGGCCCGGGAACGGGGGGGGGCGGCCGCCCCCCCCGCCCCCCCCCCCTGCGTACGTCCTTGGGGACCGGGACCAGAATTTTTCTAATGTCGGGACCGGGACTGGGGGGTCCGGACCGGGACCGGGACCGGGACTGGCTTTTTTCAATTGTCGGGACCGGGACCGGGACTGGGGGGTCGGGACCGGGACTGGGATTTGCCGAACCAGGTACCGGCACCGCGGTATTGTTTGAACCTTATTGGTATGTAATATCCAGCCAATGTTGTTCCACACACCTCCACTGTGTGAATGACCACTCTCAATGTATTAGCCTTTTCTTCAAACATTATTCAAGCAGTATTCCATTGTCATCTTCACTTGACGTTGTGAATATATGATGAAACGCAACATACGCAGGATTATTTTGGGAGGGGGGGTGGCGCCAGTTGTAGGTGCCAACGCCATGCCAGTATTGGCGCTGGCGTTGGCGCCAACGTCTACAATATAGGTATCTTTATATACCTATATTTCGTACTAGAATCATGTTGGGGACCTTTCTAACGCTGTCACATTATGGAAAAATACATAGTAATCATTGGCTGGGTATTTGCGCGCTTGCGCACAAAATTTTTTTAGATGTTCCTACAAAATCGCTTTAGAAAAGTGCCATTTCTGGCAAAAAAATTAGAAAAATACGTTTTTCCCATCCCTTGTCGGGACTAGGGTTGGCCGATGTTTTTTTTAAAACGTTTTTTTTAAAAAAAAACAACGTTTTTTTTAAAAAAAAACATGACGTCCGAAATGTTTTTTTTTTAAAAAAAACATCGGCCGAAATTTTTAGTACTAAGCACTAGGTATTTTGCAAAATTTTTGCGCGCAAGCGCGCAATTTCACACACAAATTGACATTGGTGGTTGTTTTCATTGGTTTTGTTGCATTTTTAGTATCAAAACATCCATTTCTATGTGCTACCATGGGTGAATAAGCCGACATATGTTGCTGTAATATATAATATTGAGGTAATGTGCTTCCATGTACCTCCACAGTGTGTAACTTCACTCCCAAAGTAACAACCTCCTTTTATAACCTTGTTTGATCACCATTCCGTGCCAAACTTTACCTGAAGTCACGAACATTCGACTATAAGGCGATATACGAACGATATGTCGACGAAAAATGGATATTTTTGATACAAATCACGAATTATAATGCTATTCCGTGGCTCCACAGACATTATATGGTCATATATAACATCACAAGGTATTGCCACTGTCTGATATACCTATATATGTTGACACAAGATCATATCTGGGAGCTTTTAAAAAAAACGTTTTTTTATATAAAAAAAACGTTGTTTTTTTTAAAAAACATCGAGTTAAAAAAAACGTTGTTTTTTCCAACCCTATCCCGATCCCGATCCCGAAACCCCAATCCCGATCCCGATCCCGAAATCCAAAAATACCAATCCCGATCCCGAAAATTTTCAAATCCCGATCCCGATCCCGAGAACCTCCCAAGTGCGGGATCCCGATCCCGGAAAAATTAGTGGAAATTATAAAAAGTGAAATAATGACGTTGTTGCATGCAAAAAAGTGGATGCAAACCCCCAGTGTCAATTTTATGCCACTTTTCTGGCATCCAACAGTGTTTTGAGACCTTTATGAACAACTGTGAATGCCAGAAAAATGGCCAAAATCTCTATCCCTAGAACCCAATCCCGATCCCGGAAAAATGCCAATCCCAATCCCGATCCCGTGACCCCATTCCCGGCCAATCCCGATCCCGATCCCGAAATCTCAAAAAAAAACAATCCCGATCCCGATCCCGAAACCCCAATCCCGATCCCGAAATCTCAAAAAGTGAATCCCGATCCCGATCCCGAAAAGTCAATCCCGTTTGAACCCTATCCAGATCCCGAAACCCTTGTCAGATGTGATCCCTACCCTGTCCCACCTTTCTACGCACCGCTATATTTCTATTCAGACGTGCAGCCGTCCAGCAGCAGAGCGTTCGTGTCCACGGCGGCGGCTGCAGCCCACCGCCGGCCGCACCAATTGAAGGAAATGCAGTTGGGCGTACTTTCTCCCGCCAGGGATTTTGCACGTGCGTACTGGGTCTTGGTGGTAAATACTGTGTAAAACCAAATTAATTTTTTTCTCAGCTTTTTGAATGTTCATCCAGCATCTATGTCATAATTTTTATATATTCATGTTTTCATTTATATTTAAATATGTTTTTATATGCCATTGAATCATTTAACGTTGTTTTTCAGTGTTGCGCGAGTCCCGCGCCCGATTACGCACCATGATGAAACAATGCAAAATAAGCACTAGTTGTGCTTGTCTGCCGTCTACGTCGGGTACTCAAGTGAGTTTGTGGATAACGTTTTTGTGAATATTTTGATTTTGGTTTGATATTAATTGCGTAAGATGCTATCTTCATTGTGAGTAGAACAGATTGTCTCGATTTTCCTGCCCCGATTCCGACAGAAAATTTTTTCGCTACTGTGATGAATTTCCGATGAATGAAAAATTTACTCTACCGTTTACCGCAATTACCAATAACAGCCGTTAACAATTCTAACAATTTATCAATACCGTTTCCCGCCCTACCTGGTACCCCTACAAAATTTCTTACCCCCCCGGGCAGGACCCCCACGTGCACACCGACACTCACACGTCGAAAGAACCGGAACACAAGTGTTTCTGCGATACCGTGCCGCCTGATCGCACGTTGCCATTTGTATTCACCAACGAATATTTGTGCGGTGGTGGTCTTTTGGTGCTCAATGCAAATCAACAGACCGAACCCGAGTGCTTCGTGGCTTTTCAGAAACATTGGCAGTCTAATAAGGTGGGTTAATTTTTTAGTGAGATTTCGTTACATTTTTTTCTCGATTATGACGTATTTTTGACCGAACATTTTTTTTCACAGCCCGTAGTGGTGGAGCGTTGCGATGAGTCGCCGCATTATCGGAGGGATTTTTGGCGCCCCGCCAGTTTGGGACAGGCGGTGCCAGGTGTGTCATTTTGAATTGTCTGGATAGTGACCACACGGAAATTTTCTACATTGATTAATCTGTTTAAAACATATTTGAGTTTACCTGAATGGGTCAGTTTATTTCCATCAACAGTAGCTAGTTGACGGTTGCCTCAACTCCAGTAACCTCAAAAGACTTTTGGAAATTTTGGTTGTAAACTAGTGTTGCATTTTGGAAACACTTTTCCACCCGCAGATGTTCCCACGCGGAAAATGTCCACAATCCGCGATTGCGTGCTTGGAGAATTGCCAGCGGACAAATTCAATGTGGACCATTTTTGGCGCGGCTACAGCGACCTAAAAGAGCGCAACGAGGAGAATTTTTATTTGAAATTGAAAGATTACCCGCCGCGGGCGACTTTTAAAGAGACTTTGCCCAAACATTATGACGAATATGTAGCCATGCTGCCGTTTCCCGCTTATTCTTATCCAGAAGCAGATAAAGGTTTGGATTTGTTTTTTTCCCGGTGGTTTGGTTTTTAAGTCGTGCTTTCCCGCGGTTTTTTGGACCTGACATTTTTGTGTAGGCCGATTTCATGTGTCGGAAATTATGTTTTGAAACAATCATTGAAATACCAGGCAAAATGTTATGCTTGATGCTAGATAAAATTTGTGAAGTGTCGGGTACTATTTGTGAAGTACTGTAAACACTAGTGCTTATTCACTTTCAAAACGCATATTTTCAAAATCACCTCGCAAAATTTCTACTCAATTTCACCTCAACCCAATTCGCAGGCTCACTAAATTGCGTCAACTATTTACCATCGCGCCTTTTGAAACCCGACCTGGGTCCCAAAATGTATTCCGCGTACGGAATGCTATCCCGCCCCACCGTACCTTCGACCCCTTTACATTTGGACATTTCTGATGCTGTGAATATACTTTTGGACGTTACCGTTCCAAAAAGATTGAGACACCCCAGCGAAATCGCCTTTGAACGATGGGAGAGGGAGGAGAGAAGGCGGATAAAGCGCGCAGAAAAAGAAAAGGATTCCGTGGAGGGGGCGGAATCTACGGGGGATTCTGGCGGGAAAATGGAAGTGGAGGGGGCAGAGTCTAAGGGAGATTCTGGTGCGAAAATAGAAGTGGATGTTAAACCGTGAGTTTTGGAAAAGTTTGTATACCGTATATCCTTGAATAACACCCCCGGGGAGTTGTTATTAGAGTTTTTTACGTGTGGAGTTATTCAAGGGGCGGTATTTTACCTTAGAATTGCATTATGTGTCTTTTGTCGCTGCCGAAGGCTAATATTCTTTTGTATTATCACACACTGCACTGCATTTGCAGCCCAGGCGTAGCTTTATTTAGTAAAGGGAGGTGGAGTTATTCAAGGGGGTCTTATTCTAGGATATACGGTATGTTGAAAGTAAAGTTTAAGTAGAATGTTAAGGTTCTAGCTTTCATATAGCTTTCAGTTTAGCGAAATATCGTCCCGACTGTGGCCGCAGCTTTTTTTATGAAAGACAAATAGTTTGAGAGCCAATTTTCCGTGTATAGTTCAAACTCTACGCCTTGCTTTAAATGTTGGCGGATTTGTCGGTCTTCACCCATTTTTTTATTTGCAGAGATTCGGCGCCGGCAGATGTCGACCGAAACGAGCAAAAATCTGATGACAAAAATGACATAGCAGTGATGGACACCGCTTGTGATCAGGTTAATTTGGGATTTTTTCACCGGGGGGGGGCAGATTGACCCACCGAAGGGGATGTTCCACAATGGTGGCCCGCATACTAGTTGACAATGTGTGTCAACTAGTGATGGAAAAGCACCAGAAAAAATGGCGTCAGGCGCCAATGGCGCCATTCGGAAAGTGGGCGCCACAGGAAAAGGGCGCCAATGGCGCCATGGCGCGGCGCCCTTTGGCGCCCTCAAATGGCGCCAGCGCCATGGCGCCATTCCATCACTAGTGTCAACTGATCTGTGTCAACTCTGATTTCGACTTCGCGTGTCGCACAGCGATCTCCTAATTAATGCACATGTTGTTTAACAAAAGCAAGTGCTCGGCGACACCTGAAGCCAAAATCTGAGTTGAAACAGACCAGTGTGTCAACTAGTGTGCGGGCCGCCAATATATTTGAACAGATAAATTTACGAATTTCCCTAGTCTGCGTCGCAAAACTCTCAAACAATCAGTCTTCAAATTTCAGTTGATCCAACATAAAGAGGTGGAAGGCGAAAAGCCGGGCGAAAATTCGGAATCGAAAACAGAAAATAAACCCGAAACCGAAAATGAACCCGGAACCGAAACCACTCCCACGGCGCCTCCGGAAAAACCGGACAAATCCAAATTGGACGAAGAGTATGAAAAAGAGCAAAAAGAAGCGCTGCATAAATTTTTGATAGATGAACTCATTTATCCCGATTCGCCCGATTATAAGCGGGTAATGGATAATTGGAAAAACGCCGGCGCTCTGTGGACTATTTGGCATCCCGACGACAATCCAAGATTGCGGCAGTTCGCGCGCATGGTGAGACCATTTTGATTTCTTTAGATGTTTTGAATTTGGTTTTCTTTGGAAATTTACGTAATTTTTTTTTAAAGATGGACTTTACACAATTTAGTGTGAAAATTTACAAAAATACTTTGACAGAACACTGACAGAATATAAATATAACTTGTCATTCAGCAATCTTTTTGTTGGTTTACCCCATTTCTCAAACTCAAATTCGATATAAATAATTCACACATACCCCCCTCCATCGCAGTTGCAACAGGCGCTGCATTACAAAAAGCCACGTGGGCCAGCGAGCACGCAGCACAGCGCTCACGAGGGCGCCCAAATTTGCAAAGAGGACATTCTGGCCAAATTGGCCGAAGTGTACAGTGAATATCCAGAATTGAGACTGGCTACTGATAATATGAGCGACGCTATTCACGATCAGCTCATTTATTTGACTGGGCCTCTTAGGAAGATAATGGAGGAGGTAAATATACTTGTTGATTCTGTGTTTTGAATGTTTCCTGACTTTATTTCCACCTGTGACAAATTTAAAAAAAGAAATTCTACGACGCGAGAATATCTGCATATTTTTTCCATTTTCTATGAATACATACAAGCGTCTTTCTGTTATATTTCTCGAAGTATACAGATAAAGGAAAGACAACTCGACGGTTGAAAGTTCAATTTTTCAAATGTCTACTAGATAGCGAAAAATCGGCCATACTGTGTGAAACCTCAGGCTTATTCTTTCGCATATTCTCAATTCAACTGGACCTGCAAGACAATAATAAAATAAACATTGGCAACCCCCACCCCTCCACCCAGACCCTGGGCTGCCGGGGCTACACCTTCGTGCAAATGCTCGGCGACGCGGTGTTCATACCGGCCGGGGGCGCGCACCAGGTGCAGAACGTGTTCAGCTGCGTCAAGTGCGCCATGGACTTCGTCACCCCCGAGGGGGTCCAGTGGTCCGCCCGGGTCACCGACGAGTTCAGGAGGTTGACTGGCGCGCACGCTAATAAATTGGATAAGCTTCAGGTTGGGTAGGGGGTGAGGTTCCTGATTTTCTGCTTTGGTGGGTGTTCTGAGGATGGTATTATACTGATTGGCTGGGCGCTATATTTCCAAACAATGGTAACGTATTTTGGTGCTACTTAGGTACACTTTTTTAGATGACACCGGTGTCAACTGTCAATTCAGATTTGAGTTGATTTTTTTTGCATCACTGCGTTGATATGGACGTGCGGCAATACTTGTTTTACCTCTGCGTTTTACCTCTGTTTTACCTTTACCTTTGCGTTGATATGGACTTTTGTCTGCGCACTGGGTAAATAGTTTACTGTTACAATTTCGGAAACTGATATCTGTCGTTGATTAATTTTTTAATGAATTTCTTGCGCCAAGCCTAAAATCAGACTTATTATTTTCCCACAAATTTATTATTTTCCCACAAATATTTTGCATCTAGGACTAAATTTTTGCCCATGTCGCAGCTGTGCAACATCACGTACCACACGTGTCTCCGCGCAATCGCCGTGCTGTCCGAATGTGATGAAAAAGTTGAGTGACTCGTTTTCAAAATGAACCCAATTTTGTGAACTTTGGATTTCTTGGGCTTGATTGCAATTTTTTTTGTAATTTTGAAGTGATTTGTGGAATTGTGGCAATTGCTAAAATTGGAACTGGATTGTGTAGAATTTTGATAGTTTTTGTAGTCTGTGGATTGCCGTGTTAGAGGTGCGACTTGTGACTTCGTTTTTCATGATTTTACACATGCAATTTAATTCTCAAACCAATCAATGTGAACGAGTTTCCCACCCGCGGTTCCGTAACTTTGTCGAAGTTCAACCTATGGTATTGTGTTTCATCATGCCGATATTTGACGATTGACTTTATCGAGGGATACCTAATCCGCTAAGTTCGTATTTAGTTACAGATAAATAGGACAGAAATATGTTTTAAGCGACGTTCCCACGGTTTTATGCGATGATGACAGTGTTTAATTTGCTAAAATGGATGAAAAGTCTAATAAGTACATATAAGTCTAATTTGGGATACAAATATATGCCCGGTTTTACTCACCACTAGTTATAATTCATTCACAATGTTGACAAATGACAATTTTTCGCTTTATGTTTTTGTCAGCCAAGGCACAAAAGAGCCAAATAACGAGGCCACTGACACACGCCGACAAAACTCAACCCGCAAAATATCGTCATTTGTCAATATTATGAGTAGTGGTGTTTTACGTAAATATAACGGCAAGCGGATATAGATTTTAATACTTAATGCGAATGGATTGCGGATTTCATCGATTTTCTGAACGTTGTCGTTACGTAAAAGCTTATGAACGCCGGTTTAGATGTCTGTATTTTTTCATGTATTTTTCAAATATGTGTTCCGAATCGCATAATCACTGGCCCACATATTTTATTCATCTAGTAATTTTTAGATCAAAACAACTTAAAAGTATCTGCCTGTAAATATGTAGTAAATCTTTTTTTAAGTTTCATGTGTTGTTTGTGGTAGAGAATTTTTGAGTTTTCTCATATGCTACTGATCTTTTGTGATTGATTTCACCCGGCCAATTTCGTTTTATTTTTACTCAAAAGTGATTTTTAAATTTATTTATGTCAATGTAGTATCTCTTTGACAATTTGAAACGGATTCACAGGTGTGATATCAATAAATGTAATGCAAATTTACCTAGTGGCCGTATCCGGGTGGAACTATATATTATATGTTAAAATTTTGCAGCTTTATCGGATATCGACGATAGCATATTGAAAACATTTTCATCGAAATTTTACAATTATTTATCGTTTCCAACCCTAGTGTAAAATCATTACATGCAACCAATCATTTTTACATGCGGTAACTCGACTAGTTGCTGCTTCCGTCAATGGTTCGCTTGTGAGAAATAACTTTTAACATGTACATCGATCCTTTTTTTTGTCAAATTTTTAATTCAAGTCAAATTTTATCGTCAGGTTGAGCATTGAAAAGTGTAAAAATTTTGTGAAATTTGAATCGAATATCACCGCAGAAAATATCTCAACAAAAATACAATTGAATCTGACTGAAAAGCTGCAAAATGTAAACAAGTAAAAATGAATATTATACGTTTTATATGTTAAAATTTATCGGAAATTTCTATCTAGAAAATATAATGATTTAATCTCTAGAATATACAGGAAAAATGTAACAAATGTAATATTTTTAGAATATAAATCTCCCAGAGATTTTTTCAATGGCAATCAGCTTCCCTTGCTCTTTCAATTTCAATCATCAAAAGAAAAACATAATTTCCTCATTTTATATCAAAATTATATGTCAGCAAAAAAACATCTCACAGATGGGCAAAGGCACAGGAAAATCAGTGCAGCCTCTATTATCCGGAGTTCGTTTGGATTTAGAGGCTCTCATGGCGAAATTCAAGGAATTACCCGAACACTCTTTTGCTTCTTTTGCCCTGATTTTCAAGGATGCGGGATTTTCGCACATTTACGAAGGGAGGCAAAGTGTCGCTGAAGTTCGAGAGGTTTGTGAGAAAAAGTTGCTTTGTGTGCTTTCATTTTCCTTGTTTTGCGGTTTGGCTTGATTTTAGATGATTGATTGTGAACTTGCTGAATGGGGGCTATTGGACTGGTTTCTTGGGTGGGGCAGTAGAGCAATATTTTCAGGTGTCTTCAGTAATTGGCTCTTGGGTAAGATTTCTACAGGGTTATCTCCCTGGGGGTGTAGTACACTATCGTGCAGAATAGTTTTTAGCTGCGTTTTACGTCATGGCACTAATGAAAATTAAGTGTCGTGATGTAAACTATACTGTAGATAGGAAAGTTGAAATCACATAATTCATTAAAATTTAATTGACACGAGTTCAATTGACATCCAGCTAGGGTTCAAACGGGATAGACTTTTCGGGATCGGGATTGGTTTTTTGAGATTTCGGGATCGGGATTCGCCTTTTGGGATCGGGATTGGCTTTTGAGATTTCGGGATCGGGATTGACCTTTCGGGATCGGGATCGGCGTTTTTCGGGATTTAGGCCTTAAAAAATTGGTTTTCAGGGTTTTTCTGACATTTCACAGAAAGACCCAAAACACCAAAAACAATGGATGCCACAAACGTTGTATTAAATTGGCATCCAAAACAATGCTATAGATTCATTTAAGAACTGCGCAATGGGCTCCCTGGCATTGTCATTCACATCACTGTCTACGATATATGCTTGTGTATTAACCTTAAATTACGGTAATGGGCACTGTATCGAGTCCATTATTGGTGGTGTCCATGTCCACGCAACAGAGATATAGTGGGGAAATGCGCGCTTGTGCACAAAATTTTTGCAAACTGCATACAAAATGGTCCTTTAAAAGTGCCATTTCTAGCACCTTTTGTGTCTGTGAATTTTTCCGGCATCAGGATCGGGATTGGGGCATTTTTTCGGGATTGGGATTGGGGTTTTCAAAATCTCAGGATCGGGATCGGGATTGGCTTTTTCAAATTTCGGGATCGGGATCGGTACCACAAAATCCCAAAATTTCTCAGGATTTGGATCGGGATCCCGTTTGAACCCTACATCCATCATGTGTGGTGCCATTGTCGTCGCATAGTATAATAACCCATGATTTTGGTTCCCTAACCCCGCGCAACAACCTCCCACCAAACCGCAGCTGTGCGAGGGCGTGCTGTCGATGTGCGTGCCCTACTGCATCGGGCCCAAGGCGGCCTGCAGCCTGGACCAGGTGGCCGGCATCTACAGCCTGTACGCCCTGTACAACGTGCAGCCGGAGAGACACGCGCAGAGGGTTCGATGGGGTTATGTCAGGGCCGTATCCAGGGGGGGAGCGGGGGGGGGCTGCAGCCCCCCCCCCTTCCGGGTGAGACATGAAAAACGCAGGAAAATACTACCGTCGGTATCAGTTTTTGAGGTGTTTGTAAAAATTTTTGCGCGCAAGCGCGCATATTCCACCACAAGCGGTATTTTCAGTAAATCAGTCGCTTTAGTCCCAACTCCATGTGAAATGGACTCAATTTTGTGCCTGCTGTACTATATGTATGTATTTAAACATACATATACAGCGGTTCTAAGCGCCAGCGCCATGGAACACTGTATTTGTATGTAGATATACATACAAAACAGCAAAAAGCATGACATCGAGTGTATTTATAACGATTTGCGGCCACATGGAGCAAATCTGATGATGATACCATATGTCTGGTGAAGAATGCGCGCTTGCGCGCAAAAATTTTTACGCTGACGTTGAAAAAAGTAGCATTTTCCGGTCACTTTCTAGTCTCGCCCCGGGAGGGGGGGGCTGCAGCCCCCCCCCGCCCCCCCCCCCCTGGATACGGCCCTGATTTCAAACTATTTTAGTGGATTTGTCGCTATTTTTCCATTCTACCCATAGAAAAAGCCTATTAGGTATTTAATTGAACCCCCATTAAGGCCCCCCACACGCTAGTTGACATCGACACCAAATGTCAACTGGTTCCGTTTCCAATTCAAAGCTTGCGCTTGAACGTTGTTCGTCAGCTCGTCAGCAAGCTTTGAATCGGGATCGGCACCAGTTGACATTTGGTGTCGATGTCAACTAGCGTGGGGCCTAAAACACCGATCCATCCGCGAATCTCACACATGCAAATTCATAACTGTGTATTTGCGCAGATCCGCATCACTCCGAGCCAGGCTCACGCGCTTGCGGAAGTTGAACGCCAGTGGACTTCGGAACATACGGATGCGCTGTACTGTTACAATTGGCTCGCCGCTGACAATGCGTTCTTGATTTGCCAAGTTCAGGAATTTGTTCGTTTTTAGAATTTGTTAGCAGTATGTGAGAATTATAAAGTCTGTTTTGTTCGATGTGTCGACAGCGATATGTAAAAATAGGTGAAACATATCTAAAGTCCACGACATCGAAAAGTTATCCCAAACGTTTTGCTGAAAACGTTTAAAAATGATTTCCTAAAAAATTCGTCTAGCGTATTCACAGAAACGCGTCCCCATTGCCACAAACATGTCCCCTAGACTGCCCCCTTCAAGCCTAAATAATCCCCCCAAACCCCCAGTACTCAGCGCTGTCTTCAGTGCAATACGACCCAGCCATGGCAGCGTTGGACCCCCCTTTGGATGCGTCTGGGGGAGAAATCAACGCAATCAGTCATTTGGTTACAGATCGGTTGCTGGCTGATGCCAGTACCTTGCACAGGGTGTACAGGTCCTTTAAGGGGGTGCGGAACGGTAGGCAGCACGTGTAAATGGTAGGGGAAATTGCCGGTAGATTTTCAGACTTTTTCACGCTTTGCCAGTTAGACATCACGCCTGGGGTGAGGGGGGTGGCCAGGGTTTGCAGAGTTTTCAATCAGGGCGCATTGCAATCAAACCATTTTTCCAACCCTTGGTTAAGCAGCCCTCACACCTTAAGGTATGTGTTCAATCAGGGATGGCAAGCGCTTTTTTCAAGCGCTTTTTTTTTTAAAAACGCCGCTTTTTTAAAAAAAAGCGCAAGGGTCCCAGCGCTTTTTTTAAAAAAAGCACTGGCAAAACTTTTAGTACTCTTGCACTAGGTATTTTGCAAAAAATTTTGCGCGCAAGCGCATAATTTCACATGCAAATTGCCATTGGTGGTTGTTTTCATTGGTTTTGTAGCATTTTAGTGGCATTGCTTCTATTCCTGCATGGTATCATGTAATAATAAGTTGAGGAGACATGTCAGTGTAGTAAATTATATCCAGCCAATGTGCTTCCACTTTTCTACAGTGTGAAACATCACTGTCATGTATAAGCCATCTTTTATAGCCAAATTTAAGCACTTTTCCATGCCCAACTTCACTTGCAGTCAAGAAACATTCAAAAACGGCGATATACATAATTAGTTGACATACAATTGGAATTTTTTGGCAGAAATCAGCACTTATAATGCCATCAGATGATTACATAGCCATTCTATGGTTATACACTACTGTGCAGAATAGTTGAGACTTTTTGCGCTGCGTGATTAATGTTGCCAGAATTTCGAAATGGTTGATATGCAAAACATTTGGATTCTATACATGGGTACCCTGGGGGGTTGACTACACATACCCAGGATGACCGCCCCTCAAGTTCAAATCTGCATATATTCCTAGTGTACAAACATATTAACTCAGTTTGTTCATGTTTCAGAATAGTTGAGACTTTTCTTGTTTTGGGCAGTAGCCACCCAGTATCTCACTTTAAAGTCTATATCCACCTCCTATGTTCATTTTTTAACAAAATTTTCACCATGGCAACTACTTGCCTGCATCGCTGAGCTCTGTGTGCAGCAAGAAACATTCTAAGCATGAACAGCATATGGCGATGCATATATGGAAATGTGGCATTAATTAATTTTTGCTGCAGTTTTGCATCTATTGCCAGCAACTCTGAAATGGGTTTAGGCATACTACTGGGTGGGGCTATTTGGTGTGTAAATTTGAGGTTTTGGCCTTGCTCTATTAGGGAGAAAAGTTGGCCCAACTGTGAATGAGTAATGTGCAATTATTTTGGATGGAATGAAGATGGAAGTTTGTAAGTGCTATAACTTTTGATTGGAAAGAGATATTGAAAAAAATTTTTTGCCATATTAATTCTCTCTGTCTTAAGTATGTTATAGACTGTTCAATAACAAAATTTTCATGCTGTAAACCCCAGTAAAATAAGCGTAAAATATTTAGACACCATTGAAAACTTTGAAGTGCCATAACTTTTGATTGGAAAGAGATATTGAACTCATTTATGTTTTAAATGAATCCTCGTTGTCTAAAGTATACTAAAGTATACTATGCAAAACATTTGGATACTATACATGGGTACCCTGAGGGGTTGACAACACATGCCCGGGATGACCGCCCCCCAAGTTCACATCTGTGTATATTCCTAGTGCACAAACATATTAACTCAAGTTTGTTCATGTTTCAGAATAGTTGAGACTTTTCTTGTTTTGGGCAGTAGCCACCCAGTATCTCACTTTAAAGTTTATATCCAATTCCTATGTTCATTTTCAACAAATCTTTTACCATGGCAACTGCTTGCCTGCATTGCTGAGCTGTGTGCAGCAAGAAACATTCTAAGCATGAACAGCATATGGCAATGCATATATGGAAATGTGGCATTTATTTATTTTTTGCTGCAGTTTTGCATCCATAGCCAACAACTCAGAAATGTGGGTAGGCATACTACTGGATGGGGCTATTTGGTGTGTAAATTTGAGGTTTTGGCTTTGCTCTATTAGGGAGAAAAGTTGGCCCAACTGTGAATGAGTAATGTGCAATTATTTTGGATGGAATGAAGATGGAAGTTTGTAAGTGCTATAACTTTTGATTGGAAAGAGATATTGCAAAAACGTTTTTGTCATATTAATTCTCTCTGTCTAAAGTATGTTATAGACTGTTCAATAACAAAATTTTCATGCTGCAAACCCCAGTAAAATAAGCATAAAATATTTAGACACCATTGAAAATTTTGAAGTGCCATAACTTTTGATTGGAAAGATATATTGAACTCATTTTTGTTTTAAATGAATCCTCGTTGTCTAAAGTATATGATAGCATGTTCAAAAAAAAATATTTTTTCATGTTCAAAAACTGGGTCAAATTGACATACAGAATTTAGACATCGCTAAACCGACCACAAAAACAGAATCTGCAGGTTGTCCCGAGCATTTGAAGTGTTGAATGATTCAACTCAGCCCAGAAATGGTTGAGTTATTAAGCTTCAAAGACACTCATCGAGATTGCCCATTTTTTGTATATTTATTGACCATCTTTTTATAGACCCCCCTTATCTCGGGCCTGGGGGTTTATTCGAGCAAACAAAAAATTTTTCGTTGTAGCCCCAGCATCAAACCCCAACATACTCTAACGGCATCAAAATTGGGCAAGGGACAAGAAATTGGGAAGCAAAAAAGTGCAGTGGACCCCCAGCCTACTGTTTCTCTATGTGTGAAAAGTCTCAACTATTCTGCACGGTAGTGTATATCATCACAAGTACTGCCACTTGTCTGATATACCTGTATATATTGACTCAGGACCATATTTGGGAGCTTTTTAGGTAACGTCTTGACAATTTTTGAAAAAAAGCGAAAAAAGCGCATTTTTTTAAAAAAAGCGCTTTTTTTAACAAAAAGCGGGGCCGTTAAAAAAAGCGCTTTTTTCCATCCCTATGTTCAATGTTGAAATTAAATTTATGTCATTATACAGAGTGTGGTATTCGAAATTGTTTGGTAGGTATGTACTTTGTACTCAAATATATACCATTTTCCTTTGTACCCAATTATATATGTAGCTAGCACCTGTTGTACTCTCAAAACAATAACACACGTCACTATGAAAACACTAATCTACGCACGCAGACGAGAGAAACAGGTGCTTATAAACGACCTCACGTCAAGCGGTAACGCAGACAGCGGTTTGGTGCAGCATTTGGCTAAGGAACAACCAGACCCCAGGGCTGTCGTGCTTAAGTCAGTCAACTTGGTATAACTCATGGGTTTAGTAGTAGGGTTGGGGGGGGTAACCCTAGGGTTGGCCGATGTTTTTTTTTTAAAAAAACGTGACGTCCGAAATGTTTTTTTTTTTTAAAACATCGGCCGAAATTTTTAGTACTAAGCACTAGGTATTTTGCAAAAATTTTGCGCGCAAGCGCGCAATTTCACACACAAATTGACATTGGTGGTTGTTTTCATTGGTTTTGTTGCATTTTTAGTATCAAAACATCCATTTCTATGTGCTAATATACCGTATTTCCTCGAAATACCCCCGGGGGGTTTATTGTTTCAGAGTGAGAATTTTGAGGGGGGGTTAAACGAGGGGGGGGGGTATTTCGAGGGGGGGGTTTATTATTTCGCCAGAAATTTTTTGAAATCCCAGTACTAAAATGTTGTCTGAAACGTACGCAGACGTCGAAAAATGCAACAAAAATCATTATATATAAGTTATAAGTTCATAGTGTCCATTTTGAGGGGGGGTATTTCGAGGGGGGGGTATTTCGAGGCAATACGGTATATATATAATAGTGCTAGTATATAATATTGAGGTAATGTGCTTCCATGTACCTCCACAGTGTGTAACTTCACTCCCAAAATAACAACCTCCTTTTATCACCTTGTTTGATCACCATTCCGTGCCAAACTTTACCTGAAGTCACAAACATTCGACTATAAGGCGATATACGAACGATATGTTGACGAAAAATGGATATTTTTGACACAAATCACCACTTATAATGCTATCCCATGGCTCCACAGCCATTATATGGTCATATTTAACATCACATAGTATTGCCAGTGTCTGATATACCTATATATGTTGACACTAGGTCATATCTGGGAGCTTTTAAAAAAAAACGTTTTTTTAATAAAAAAAACATCGAGTTAAAAAAAACGTTTTTTTTTCCAACCCTAGGTAACCCCCCCCCCCAAATCCGCCAGCTATCTATCTATCCCTGAGGCAAAATTTTGGGCTACTATCCCCTAAACCCCCCCCCCCTCCAAATCCGCCAGCTATCTACCTATCTAGAGCGATTTTTGAGAAACTATACCTCAATTTCGCTCAAAATCGCTATTTTTCATACCTTTATATAGATTTTAACCTCCGAAATTTCTAGTTCATGCGTCTAACTGCTTATTTTCAGCTATTTTTAGTACTAAATATATGTCCTTATATATACCCATTTTCAGCTATCTATCCCTCCAGAGGATCGATTTGCTATCTATAGGAACCCCCGCGGGGGTCCAAATCTACAAAACCCCTGGATAACATAGTTTACCTTAGTTAAACAAGTATGGGGCAAGCTTTGTAAAAAAACACGTAGAAAGTCATTGCCAACGACAATGGCTCTACGCGAATGGCGCGACAACACAAGTTTGCCAATATAAATACCAGAAAACCAATGTAAAAGCCCCGATGTTCATCTGAAAAATATGATATCGCGCGCTTGCACGCAAAAATTACCAAATGCCTAGTGAATCAGCACTGAAAATTTTACCTGTATTACAAAAAACGATTCCAATGCTTGCGTTTTTCTTGTCAAACGGTTTTTTTAAACTTTGGTCATCCCTAGTCACACTTCACTCGCTCCTTTTATCAGGGAAAGGGACCAGTATTTCGAGTCTATCGCACGATTGTTTTATCGCACGGCCGACAACGATACTGATGCTGCTAGAAATAACAGCCAAAGTGGCAGTGGCACATTGTCTGTTAGTTTCCGAAGAAATTTAATTGTTTGTTTTTAAAATTTGTATGATAATTCGCGCCCTTGAATGCTTCCTATTATCGCTAGTAGGTACTTTTGGCTCCAAAAAAATTGAATCCTGGTGCCAATCCCAGACCCTGTAAAAAGCCCTGTAAAATGTCAAATGTAATGCAAAGTGTCAAAAGTCATGGAAAATGCCCTGCAAAATGGCAACCGAGTTGCCCGTTTGGAGGGCATTTTCCATGACTTTTGACTCTGCATGACATTTGACATTTTACAGGGTCTGGGAGTGCCCCTGGGGCCAGTTCCGCAAGTTTAAAGTAGAGAGTAACAATTGGAGAGTAGAGTAAAACGGCAAGTGGCAAGTAAAGAGTAGAGTAAAAATTGAAGAGCGAAGTAAAAATTGAAGAGTAAAGTAATAATAAGTAGAGTAAAAATTGAAAAGTAGAGTAAAAAATAAAAAAGTGCCAAATGTAAAGTAGTGTCAATTGTGTATCCAAATCTTATTTTTCGTATCCAAATCTTATGTTTTTGTATCCAAATCTCATGTGCATCATGTAATGTCATGTACATTTTTCTTCGCTCTTCAATTTTTACTCTATTTTTTACTTGCCACTTGCCGTTTTACTCTACTCTCTACTTTTAACTTGCGGAACTGGCCCCTAGTTCCCAGTCCGGCGAAGTGTCCGTGAAATATTCACCCCGACAACGAAGGAATCGATCGGTATACCGTTTGAACCCTGTCCCGATTCCGATCCCTATAATCCAGTTGCATTGGCGCACCGCACACTCAAAATTTTTAAAGGGCGGTTCGAACGTTTTTGAGTTCCGCCAAGGCAGACCTCCAAGGGCAGTTCGAACATTGTTATTTTGGAAAAATGTGGAATTTTTGAGACATTCAGATGAAGTTCACACGAATCCGGATGAATTCACACAGTTTTTGTCCATTTGCATATCATAAAAAAACGTTTCAAAAACATTGGGACACTTTCAATTCCGCCCTTGACTTAAGAGATACGCCCTGTAGAGAAGGTTGTTATCGGAAACACATCTTATTTATCTTACCAAACATATTTGTGAAAAAAATTTTATAGGTAGATCTATGCTTTGTCTTCAAAAATGAATAGAGAAATTTTTTTGTAATATCCACTTGTTTAAAAGATATTGAAGTTCACCATGTGGCATATTTGTGAAAACCGAAACTGAATTCCACCCTCTAGAAAGTGTCCGAATGTTTTCTTGCCTAGATGGCGCACTGACACTCAAAATTGTCAAGGGCGGTTCAGACGTTTTTGAGTTCCGCCAAGGCGGAATTCCAAGGGTGGTTCGGACATTGTGCACTTTCCTACCTGTCTGAAATAATTCCGCCCATGCACAATCCGGGGCAATTCCGCCATCGTGCAAAGTGTTCGAACGTTTCATGTGCGGAATTGAAATCGAGGGCAGTTCGAACATTTTTGGATTCCGCCCCCGTTTTTAATTCCGCCCTTTTGAATTCCGCCCTTGAAAAAGTGTTCGAACTGCAACTGAAAATTCGAGTGTGCCGTGCAACGTTTAGTCTCCACTTAAGAGATACCCTACATTACCGTAACCCCCCAATTTTAACAAACAGAAAAGACGAGCGCAATTACGCCAGTCTGCTTACGGCGGCGAGGTGGATAGACCACTGCACAGAATACACAAAGATGTCCAAAGCGGTTCGTGTTGTTTAAAAAAGTTTTTTCATAACAACAAATGGAAGGGTGATTTTTGCGTTTCAGATGTATCCGCCGATGAATCTGCCGATGAAAAAATGCAACCGTCTACAAGTGAGTTCAAACAAATCTGTTTCCTTTTTTAATCATGAATTTTTATCCGTGGGAATTTTCCAGGCACCATTCAACCAGTCGATGAAGTGATGCCAATGCCTTCACCGAAACGAGAAGTGAAAACGTCTGGTGCGTTCATTTCTGTCTTAATGCATGTTCGCTATGTTGTTAATAAAGCATATTTCATAAAATTGGTTGATAGAAACATGCTTGAAAAGATTGACGACGTTATAATACCCCCTTGAATGACCCCCCCACCCCTCTTGAAAAGTTCAACTCAAAAAAGGTCAGATGAAAAAATAATTCATCAAGGAAATAGTTCATCAAATTTTTGACGAAAGATATCGAATACCGGGACAACAAAATCACGATGGCGCATCGAATGTGGCGCATTTTTGTTGTTTACGACGAAATTCGGGTAATGGAATTGAGGTACAGGAGGCAATCACAGACCCTGTAAAATGTCAAATGTCATGCAAAGTGTCAAAAGTCATGTAAAATGCCCTGCAAAATGGCAAACGTACGTTTGGTTCTGAGTCTGGGACTGCCCCCAGGTAAATATATAAAATAAGTGATATCGCATCAACCGTAGCCTCCAGTTTTTTCTATCAACTCAAACATCCAAAATCTGAATACTAAACCTTGGCAAAAAAAAATTCCATTGAAAAAGTGCAAAATCTCACTATTTTAATCGCCGTACCGTTTCACTTTTTTACTCTTGATAATTTACCTTGCAGATTCGAAGTCGAAAAAAGTTAAGCGAAGTCCAAAGAAAGAGAAAGCCGGCGGCGATCGGACAAATTCGCGCCAGAAATTAAAAACGGCGCCAAAACGGCGAGCCGCGCCGAAACCCGATCAAACAACTGGAAGTACGGGTAGGATTAAAGAGAAAACAAAAGTAATGGCGCCGAGAAAAACCGCAAAAAGTGAGCTGACGTCGAATTTGAAGAAAACTGAAGCTGGGAGCCCGAAAAAGGATGCGGGAAAAGGTGTGTAAATATGTGACTTTTTTGCTTTTAACACAATTTTGTATTCTTCACAGTTTTTTTTTGGAAAGTAGCTTGAGTTGGAACTGTAACTGTAATTGGTTATGTTTGAAGCTTGAAGGTGTTGGCAAAAATTAAATAATATTGCTGCAGATATCGGACAGCTGAATTATTTCTCCAGTTTTGTGCAAGGTTGTGCGGTAAATATCAGAGTTGCGAAAGCGTATTTACGCTTACCCGAAATACCCGGGTAAATGGGTATTTATACTTACGCTTACGCTTTCGTAAAATACCCTTACGCTTTCTTACGCTTTCCTGGCCAAATTACCCGGATACTAAAAGCGTAAAAAAGCTTTCCACATGACCCAGTTTTACGCTTTTGAAAAAGTGTAAAACTACAAAAAAAAATGTAAAGAAAATTATAGAGACTGCGTGTGCGCAGTATTGCACTGGAAATAGCGGCACATGTATAAATTGTGTCGCAAAGGCGCCACACACGCTGGGTGTCAACTGTTTCGGTGTCAACTCGATTTTAGTTCAATTTAGGTCGCAGGACGATTTCTAGTGAACGTGCGGCAAAGTCTATGAGGAATTTATATACCGTATATCCTCGAATAAGACCCCAGGGGAGTTATTTTTTCGTCAGAGTTTTTGAGGGGGGACTTATTCAAGGGGGAGGAGTTATTCAAGGGAGGGAGTTATTTTTTCCTCAGAAACTTGGACTGAGTTCATCGTATGAATGCATTGTGTCAACTCATGTAATCCATGTATTTAACAGTTCAACAACAACAAAAAGGTGTTTATACACTGCGTACATGTCATGTGTCTGCTGTCGCTGCCATACGTTAACATTCTTTTGTATTTTCATCGATCATTTTTGTAAACTTTATAGCATATTTTTCACACAGAGGGGGGACTTATTCAAGAGGGGGGAGTTATTCGAGGGAGGGAGTTATTTTTTCGTCAGTGTTTTTGAGGGGGGAGTTATTCAAGGGGGAGGAGTTATTCGAGGGGGGGGGGTCTTATTCGAGGATATACGGTAGTCATGTGCTTTTGAACAATATTTCGCAGCCGATAAACTACAAATTTATGAAAAACTGTTGGACCAGTTGACATCTGGATGTCAACTGGGCCAACAGTTTTTCATAAATTTTGCGTTATGGGCTGCGAACCCATGTTCAAATGCACATGGCCATATAAATTTCTCTTCGACTTTGCCGCACGTGCACTTGAAAATTGTCCTGCGACCTAAATTAAACTAAAATCTAGTTGACACCAAAACAGTCGACATCCAGCGTGTGTGGCACCAATATGAATGTCTGGTCAATATTGTGTCGTTGAGCAATACCGTGGCGTTAGATTAGTGATTTTGGTACAGAAAATGGATTCCGACGACGATGTTGTTGACGTCGACAGCACGAAATCCGAGTTAGAATATGATATAAGTGTCGCTGCTCATGAATTGCTACGAGGGCAGACTACCAAATGAACGACCGAAAAATGTCACCGAGATCTTGTTTTGAAAAGAATTAACTGAGCAAAAATGGGCAGAATCTCTGATACATTGATCTAAATGTGAAAGCAAGAGTATTTTACGATGCTCAATGCCAAGAGCACTCCCTCAAAAAAATTTACGCTTACGCTTTATTTTACGCTTTCCTAGGTATTTTAAAAATACCTTACGCTTACAGTATCCATACTCAAAATTGGGAAAGTGTATTTACGCTTACGCTTACGCTTTCCAAAAATACCGGTATTTTAACAACTCTGGTAAATATATAAAACAAATCTGCTGAGATATAGACAAAATTGCCGATGTCAGGTTTAAAACGAATGTTTATACCGTATTTCCTGGAATTACCCCCGGGAGGTTTATTATTTCAGAGTGGAAATTTTGAGGGGGGTATTTCGAGGGGGGTCTATTATTTCGCCAGAAAATTTTCGAAATCCCAGTACTAGATCGTTGTCTGTAAAGTACGCAGACGTATAAAAATGCAACCAAAACCGTCAAAACAATGACTCTATAGACTTATATAAGCATGCAGGCAGGGGTAGGAAAGGGGGGGGGTTACCCCCCCCCCCCAAACCGCCCAGCTATCTATCTATCCCGGAGGCCGCTCAGCTATCTATCTCGGAGGCAAAATTTAGGGCTACTATCCCCTAACCCCCCCCCCCCCCAATCGGCCAGCTATCTATCTAGGTATCTGGAGCGATTTTTGAGAAACTATACCACAATTTTCGCTCAAAATCGCTATTTTTCATACCTTTTTATAGATTTTCAGTTCCAAAATCACTAGTTCATGCGTCTAACTGCCTATTTTCAGTTATTTTTAGTACTATTTGTCCTTATATACCCATTTTTAGCCATTTTTCACCTACTTTTAGCGATTTTTCTCCTTTTCCTCCCTTCTATGCCTATATATTGAACCCCCGCGAACCCCCCCTACCCCCCCAGAAAAATTTTCAGCTATCTATCCCTCCGGAGGAGCGATTTGCTATCTATCCAACCACTCGGAGAGCCGAAATCTAGAATACCCCTGCATGCAGGTGGTATAAAACCCTGCTCTAACATAACACAGTCATTGTTTTTACGTCTGTTCCGCGTTGTCCGGATCACAAACCGCATCTATTATCATTTACGTTCTCTATACACTAAATTTGAGGGGGGGGGGTGGGTTATAAATTCATAGTGCCCATTTTGAGGGGGGTATTTCGAGGAAATACGGTAGGTTGATATACCTGTACCTATATTTATATTTTCAGCGCGGTCTCGTGGCAGGCCAAAACTGTTTGAAAAAGGCAAGTGATTTGTGATGACCAGATGAATAAGTGCTGCAAATGTTGGCGGCGATATTGCGTTTTGATATTTTCCGAAAGTTCCGTCATTGGTAACGATAATTCTCGACATGGAATATTTGACACGGTATATCGTGTGCATTTGTAGATTGACGCGTTCATTGTTGTGCTGTTTTATCATTCCAAAAAATTTTGCTGTGACTCACCCTAACAGCTGTCAAATTAAATGTGCTTTATGTATTAGTTATCTATTTTGCTTTATTTTACTTTGATTTTTATAAATTTGCTTAGCTTGAATTTGACTCAATTTTGTTCTGATTTGTAATAAAATTATCTGGTTTGGTCTTGGAGCTGAATCAAGTTATTTGTGATATTAGTTATTCTCTATCCTATATTCTGGGACTTTCATGCGGCTTTCATACAGGATATTTGTATTTTCTCATGTTGCCTTTGCCATGGCAAACTGTCTGAATGTGGACATGCTCTGAGCATAATACATTGCAATTTTTTGTTGTGAATGCACATAAATGAGATGTTTCCCTTAGCTCCTTGGGGAATGAAATGATACATCCAAAAATCAATTGATCCTATGAATACATTTGCGAACATTAGCGATGCAAAAGTGTCCAAAAAATATTCGATTTGTAGCATTTGAATGCCATATTCTGTTGATCCAAAGCCATAAATAATAAACTTGATGATAATATTTCAATATTGTTGTATTTGATCGATTGTTGGCGGTCGTGGTTTTGCCCTGTACCTGTTATAATTTTTTAAATTACTGTTTTATTACTACTACTGTTCGTACTTTTCATTTGTGTTATTATCTCAGTATTGTCGAAATGCTGCCGTGTGTGTTGCTGCGCATTGGCCGGACGGCTGCGATGCGCCAATCGCGTAAGTTTTAGTGGGTTTCGAAGGTGTCGGGGCTGCAGGGGTCTAGTAAGCTTTTTTTAGGGGGGGTGAGCTATTTTTGAGAAATTATCCACTTCGTCAAATATGGCTAATTTGAATCATTTTTTACACATTTTCTATTCAAAATCGTTCGCCCGTGTCGTTATTGCCTATTTTTTCATAACTTGTGTGCGTGAGTATGTACCTATTTTTGGCGATTTTTTTCTACCTTTCAAAAGCCTATACTCCAGCGACATTACACCTTACAATGAAATCTACCATATTCCATCTGAATAAAAGAACAAACAAAAAAATTTCTCATCATATTTATCAAAGCAATCTGATAAAAAAATTGTATGTTTATTATTTTATTCAGATGGGATATGGTAGATTTCATTGTAAGGTGTAATGTCGCTGGAGTATATCTATTGAAACCCCGTGAATACCCTCGTTTCCAAATATCATACATTTTCCAGGGCGCGGTTACCGCAAAAAGTGGGAACGACCGGTGTACCGGGATCTTTGGAACAGGGAGCAAATGTACGGCCCGGCGCCGCAGCTGCACCGCTCCAGATACCCCAATTGGTGACTCTTCGGTTTTAATGAATTTTTTCAATTTTGAATCCGGTTCCCACGGGACGGAGTCACTGTACCTCTACCGGGATTACGGTAATTCCGGTCCTGTTAAGGCTTCTGTGTCCGGTTTGGGACAGCACTCAAGGTAGACTGAAGAAAACATTTATCCGTTAAAACACTGGAAAATAAATATCAAATAACCTGTCCGAAGCGGATGTTGGGTGTCTGGGCTTCCTCGATATACAGATGAAAATTCCGGTCCCGTTTGCAACCTGGTTTCTTGACAATGTTTCTTGTTGTCATTCCGTTGGATATGCGATCGTTGGTGTGCGGTAGGAATTATCTATAGACGTTTACAATACTTCTCCCGGCCGCCATCATTTGGGTGTCCCATCACTTTTGGGACAGGGCCCCGCCCCACCACCGCAGGATCCCCATGGCCGCAATGCACACCCAGAGTTTGTCCCAATATTTCTCGGACACCAAACGCGACCACAATGTCTTGTCCAGTACAGTGGATTGCATGTCGTCTGAATTCAAGGAAACTGCCGTCAGAACTAGGGGATTGGCCGACGATTTGAGAAATTTGGTGGGCAAAATTAAAAGTGGTGGGAGTGAGGCATCTATTAGGTTAGTGTGCAATTTTTTTTTCAACTCAAGCTACTGAAGTTGCGTGGTTTCACAAACTTTCTGGTTAAAAAAAGTTCAAAAAATTCAGCCATCTCCCCATTTCAACCCACTCGCAAAGGTTCAGATCTTGGAGTCCTGTAGCTACAACTTGTATTCCATCACACTTTCTAACTCATATTCACCTCAGAATCGGTGTTTTTTCAGGCGGCATATATCAAAAGGCAAGCTCACGGTTAGACAACGTCTGGAATATCTGTTAGACCCTGGCAGCGCTTTTTTGGAACTGAGCCAATTGACGGGATATGATATGTATGGGGACGAATGGGTGCCCGCCGGCGGCATTATCACTGGAATTGGTCAGTTTGTGCCCTTTTTATTTTTTTGCTGTTTTATTGAAATCAGTAAAAGTTTGGATGGAGTTCTATATACACGGCAGACATGGTACTCTACAAATTAATGAGTTATGTTTTCGGCTGGCAGACAGCCAACCGAAAACTTATGAACCTACTGATTTATGACTCCCCACTCCACTCCGCTTCATCCCGACTCGGAACCGGTTCAGTCAGCCGCAGTTCACTGCCGACTGCGGTTATGACATCATGATGGAGTGTTACCTCCGGAAAAATGTGGGTTGTAATGTCGCCCGAGTATACCTACTTTTCCAATTTGCCTATCCACAAGTTTTTCAGCTAATGTGGTAAAAAATACGCTTCAACCAATCAAATTTATTGTCTCGCTATTAGTTTGGGAATCATGACATTAAAATAATCGCAGGTCGGGTCAGCGGACGCGATTGTGTGATAGTAGCCAATGACGCAACGGTGAAGGGCGGAGCCTATTATCCTATAACTGTGAAGAAGCACCTTCGCGCCCAGGTGCCAATGCCGGAAATTGTCGATGACAAGAAAAGTGATAGGTGATGAGATGGGCTATAAAGTGTTTTCACTTCCAAATTCACTTGTCACTCGACTACCACTCACAAGTGCACTTACGTCGCTTGTCACTTTACTTTTCACCTGTCAACTTCCGGAATTGGCGCCAGGAAATCGCCCTGCAAAACGGACTACCTTGTATTTATTTGGTCGATTCAGGTGGCGCTAATTTACCCAGACAGGCGGATGTTTTTCCGGACAGAGACCATTTTGGCAGGATATTTTATAATCAGGCAGTTATGTCCGGCCAGGGAATTGCGCAGGTTCGTGCGTGTGTGTCTTCGTGTTTGTGACTAGTGGAGGAATGGTGCCACTTCCAGACCGTGTGAAATGTCAAATGTCATGCAAAGTGTCAAAAATCATGGAAAATGCCCTGCAAAATGGCAAACGTACGTTTGCCATTTTGCAGGGCATTTTCCATGACTTTTGACACTTTGCATGACATTTGACATTTTACAGGGCTTACAGGGTCTGGGAGTGCCCCCTGGTGTCATTGTATTGGTGTGGTGTTAGGGTGCCAAGGGGAACCACGCCGTGGTGCTTTTTGCCGTTTTTCATTGCGTGTGTCAATATGCGCCACTGTGTAATAAATTGTTTTATTGCGCCATTTTATTGGTGCTTTTTTGTCACTACATGTGACCAAGGACGTATCCAGGGGGGGGGGCGGGGGGGGCTGCAGCCCCCCCCCTTCCCGGGGTGAGACCTAAAAAGTCCTGGAAAATGCAACTTTTACTACAGTCATCCCCGGGTTAACGGTTCCCCCGGTTATAGGGTTCCCCGGGTTACTGGGTGGAGTAGTGAAAAGCAGGGACACATGGGAAGTAAATTCCCCGGATTGACGGTTTCCCCGCATTCCCGGTTATCGGGTGGGATTTTCGAAAATATCCTGCATTTTCATTTACAAACTGGATTCAATTATAGGGTATTTTAGCATTGAATAAACCGTTTTTACAACACTTCCTAAAAAAACTTCATAAACTCGATGAAATCCACATTACGCACAGTAAATTACAACATTGCCAAACATTAATCATTAATCTGGATGGATAAAATTGTGTGCGTGATAAAAATGTGATGCAAATGATTGTGAAGCACCATGGTGCTTATCCCTCGGTTATCGGTTTCCCCGCATAATCGGGTAAGATTTTGAAAATTTCACTCCACCCGATAACACGGGGACAACTGTATATATTTTTCGGTGTTTCTTCAAAATTTTGCGCGCAAGCGCGCAATTTCTTCCCCATGCATAGTATTTTCAACGGATCGGTCCATGTAAACCAATATCCTTGGAAATGAATTTATTTCTGCAACTTTCGCTGCATATGTATACATATTTACATACATATAAAGCGGGTCCTGGCGCTGGCGCCAACGCCAATAGTGCCGTAGCGTGGCGCCTTTGTATGGCGCCAGCGCCAAAACGCCTTTCCGTCCCTATATAGGAAAAATTTTAGGGGGGGGGGCTGAGCCCCCCCCGTTCGCCGGGTTCCGTAAACAAGCAGCCCCCCCCCGCTCAAAAATCCTGGATACGTCCCTGCATGTGACTTAGGCAATGTTTATTAGGTGAAACACAATCGATCCAATAGTATTCATTCAACGACGTGGTGTTTAAATGGAGTTTTGACACTGAACACGGGAAATGTTCCAGACGAAAAAAAGTAATAATTTTGGAATATCCGCGCATAATTCCAAAACACCGAAGACAATCTTCCAGTGAAAAAGCTTTCAACATTTTCACTGGGAAATCCGCTAAGAGTGGTTTGGTAGGTAACCTTTCGACGTTTTCTGTTGGCAATTTCAAACCCGTAATTTTTATGTTTCGGAAAGGTTTTAGTAGAGTTTCGGCCGTTGTCAGGCCAAAATCAAGGAGTTTGAAAAAATTGATAAGATTTTTTAAAACTGATTAAAAAATGAGTATTTGCAGACGTTCTGTAAAAAGAATGTTGTTGTTTTTCCGGTTGTCTTTCGCTGATGAACGATCGTAACTAGATTCTGAGGATGCTCGTATCTGGGATTGGGGTTCAAAGGTTTAGGGTCCCGATTCCGGATCCCGTGAAATTCCGGGATTTAGCGGTCCCGATCCCGAGAAACTCCAAAGTCCGGGATCCCGATCTCGGAAAAATTAGAGGAAATTATGATAAGTGAAAAAATGACGTTTTTGCATGCAAAAATGTGAACGCAAACCCCCAGCGTTCATTTTATGCCACTTTTCTGGCATCCAGCAGTGTTTTGAAACCTTTATGAACAACTGTGAATGCCAGAACATTGGCCAAATACTCTATCCCAAGACCTCAATCCCGATCCCGAAAAAATGCCAATCCCGATCCCGATCCCGTGACCCCAATCCCGGCCAATCCCGATCCCGATCCCGAAATCTCAAAAAACCAATCCCGATCCCGAAAAGTCAATCCCGTTTGAACCCTATCTGGGGTTAAACTCGGGAGACATGAAACACTACAATTTTGTTGCCCTAAGTGCCCAGTGACGTATGTTCGCCAAATTCAACTTTGAACGAATGGATTCCATTTGGTTCCAGGTAGATTTTTTTAAATCTGATTTTTAAGCAAAAAGAAAACGAATTTGACAAACATATCGTCGTACGGAATCAGATATCAAGCGAACTTATCGCCGCACCCCTAACAAATTCATGCAAAACGTAAGTAACGTTTGCGTACTATACAACGAGAGTAAAACACGCAGGATTTCCGTTCGCGTCGCCAATAATGGCTGCGGAATGCTATTAAGCGACCGCAAATGGTAGACACAGACTAGTTGACACAGGTTGTGTTGTTTACGGTCGTTTTATTCCATTCCGCAGTTATTATCGGCGACGCAGATGTTTTCATCCTTCACTCTCGTCTGTATAATTTGAACTGTGCCACTTTTGCCAAGTTCACATTACACTCGTACGAACATCACGTAAATAGAAAACTGTATAGAATAATGTCTGCCGAGTTTACCCTTATCCTATGTACAGTGATGGTAAGGGGTTATGTAGAAATGAATATGTGGGTTTCATATTTGCAGTTGCATTCAGCGGGGCCTCTGGTCCAATCTTTTTGATTTGAGATATGGCGCCGAAAGCGCGAAAGCAGTAATCTAACATGCATATTTTTGTATTTAGGTATACTATCGCTCTGTAATAGATTTGCGAGTATGCGAAGAATGGATGGTCAAGATAATGTTGGCGGAATAAGGCAAAAAACGTTTTTTTTAATTTCCTAAATATGGTATGAGTCGACATATACAGCAATCTATATGCGGTCCGATCGGTCTCTCCCCTGTTTTTCCAAAAATATATTTGCTCCATATACCGTATTACCTCGAAATACCCCCATGGGGGTTTATCATTTCGCCAGCAAAATTTGAGGGGGGTTTATTCGAGGGGGTTTTTATTATTTCACCAGAAATTTTCGTGAAATTCATAGTAAAGAATACGGTTTTTCTTACACAAAAACGGTAATTAATGTGAGAAAATAGGTTATATTTGGGCTATAGATGTACATCTGTACACAAATAAGCGTATAAGTGTAGTTGCGATGCAAATAAGTAGTAATAAATACTTAATGTACATTGCATACATGATCTACATCATTCTGGAGGGGGGGTATTTTGAGGGGCGTTATCATTTCCCCAGCCCATTTTGAGGGGGGGTTAATTCAAGGGGGGGATAATTCGAGGTAATACGGTAGCCGTATTACTTACGATAACTCCCCGCTTGAGTATACCTAATCTTTTTGGTCCAAGTCCAAATTTTGAAAATTTCTAGTGAAGCCCGGAAACGTCATCTGGGGCTACTCGCGCACATTTTTCATAAAAAAATTTACCTCACATGTATTGATAGTGTCAAATTTAACATTTTTGGCGAAAAATGCAGAAATTTGGGCAAGAACAGCACGGCAAGAGAAGTTCACGGTTTTGGGCTAAAAGTTGACAAGTGCATCTTGTGCAGTCTTTTTTGTTGAGACAAGATAGGAAGAAACGTAATAAGCCATAAACAGCCTGTAAGGCAGATTCATTTTCGCCAGGAACAAAAATGTTTGTTTTATGCAAGCAGTCGACAAGTTTCATCCCGCCCCCCCCCCCACTCCCCCCCCCCCTCCCAAAAACAACAACAACATTTCTGCACTGTCCAAATGGAATTTGTTGGACACCCAATTTTTCACATATATCTTGAGAGAAAGGGCTGAAAATTTGACACTTTATTGTCAACATATGAAACTTAATGGTAAGCATTAGAGAGCCGAATTGGACACGCAGCATGGACCATGAATTTGATCTGAAACTTCAAATGCGATTAAGTCAAAATAGCATTTTGTGAACTTGTCGACTTTTAGAATTAGACTCCTCATTTACATCTGCTTGTACCAATATTCTCAATTAATTATCTCTGGAAATCATTTTGGATTTAAGAAATACACAGCGAAAATCATGTTTCTGTAAAATGACCGGCATTTGCAATGCGAAAACGCGATTAATTTAATCCTATTAACGCGATTAATCCTATTTTTTTAAGTTTTATTTTCCAAACCCGTTCATTTCATGTTTCAGGAACTATTCGGATAGGTTGGCCGGTGAGGATCGTACAAAAACATCGAGTTAAAAAAAATCGTTTAATTTTTTTAAACGTTTTAAAATTAGTATTTGGTGGCATTCCTTTCGGAATGTTGTTATTCATAGTATGACGTTGGAAGTTATACGATTTATCAGGGGCCAGTTCCGCAAAACGAGAAGTGAGAGGTGAAATGGCAAAGACGAAGTAAAAAAAGAAAAAGAAATTTCTCTTCGCTCTCGCCATTTCAATTGCCAATTCACTTGCCGTTTCACTTCGCCTTTGCCATTTCTCTTCTCACTTCTCGTTTTGCGGAACTGGCATCTGAAATGTTTTATTTGTAAATATGAGCTTTTGTAATGAAGCTCCAGCGGCCCGCTGTCGATATAATTTTAGGTTGGATATTCGGTATGACAGTCCCATTTTTTATGATGGAAAATGAAATTTTGTTGTATGATTTGTTTTTGATTGCATTCGGCTATTTATTTATCACCGGAAATGCATGGATTATTTGTTTGAGCAAGCATACCAAAGTCTGAATTTATGTCCCGGGAAACCCGGTCGCGTTTGAATCTTGACTTAATGCCCGATTTCCGTGGCATGGCACGTTTCTCTCTTCGCGGTGCACTTTTCATGCCAATAATGCAAATGTCCTTGCTGAAGCTGGATATACTTGCATAGTTGCGTGTGCAAAAACAAATTTGCAAAGAAAATTTATTCGGGGTGGAATTTGGTAAGACGGTGCACGGTGGCGCAGGATTGGGTAGCAGGCGCTTATCAAAAAGGTGCCAGAAAAACTTCGTGCAGTTGCTTTTGCGTAAATATACCTACCTACCGACCTATATACCCAGCGTACGTCCCTGATATTAAACACCGATAACTGATATAGATAGTCCATTCAAATGGACAATTTCACCGAGATTCTATTTACCGTATTACTTCTGAATACCCCCAGGGGATTTATCATTTCGCCAGCAAATTTTGGAGGGAGTTTATTCGAAGGGTGTCTATTTCTTCGCCAGAAATTTTATGAAATGCCATATACTCCGATGTAGAAAAAAAGACTGATGCCTAGTACACGTCTAAACCCATTACACATCTAAACCCGCCACCCATCTAATTCCACCCATCATAAATCTAGGATTAAGAGTTGAGCGTATTATTTGACATGCCCGCTCTACCGTGGGCAGCAAACACAAACGCATAGACCTCTATACCTTTGTATTTACCGCCCACTGTAGAGCGGGCGTGTCCAATGATATCACTATCATCCAATGAAATTCTGACACACTGGCAATGGAAACAATGCAAGCTGCCAGCACCGCTGAATAATGGGCTGTGTTTGATTGGGCCCACACACGCTAGTTGACATCGACACCAAATGTAGATGGTGCCGATCCCGATTCAAAGCTTGCTGAAGATCCTACGAATGATGCTTAAACGCAAGCTTTGAATTGGGAACGGAACCAGTTGACATTTGGTGTCGATGTCAACTAGCGTGCGTGGGGCCATTGAATGATAGACGTTTATAGATCGAACATGTACAAAATCGCTGTTTATCTACAGACTTTGTCTACATGTGTAATGGGTTTAGATGTGTACCGGCACAGGGCTGAAAAATGCACCAATGACAGAGACGTATACTGTACCGTATTTCTCCGATCAAAGCACCCCTGGTGCTTGACAAAATTGAAGCACTTTTCAAACTACTTTTCAAGTGCCGTTTATAGCACCCTGGTGCAATGCAAATCACGAGGTGCTATACTATGTTTTGTTCGATACTGATAGATACTTAGGTAATAATACTGACTGATCAACTTTTGACTTTGAAGGCAATAATTCCACGACCAACAAATCTATGAACACAAGTGCCACTTGAAGTTTCCATGGTGAATCAAACCAGAAGCCTTTGATTTAGTCGCAGCATACAATTCAATAGGCATGTGTGCTAAATGCCACGCACCATGCAAAAAATGTTATTAGATGATCTTTGATCTTTCCTCTCTGCAATATTATACCTGCTAACAGATGATCACCAAATTTATTTCGGATGAGAAGTAAAGCACCCGGGTGCTTTACACAGAACATTATGCACAGCACCCCGGGAGCTTTGAACGGGGGGGGGGTGCTTTGATCGGAGAAATACAGTAAGTGTTTATGGACATATACAACTGAGGCGTCCAATTCTAAAAGTCAACAAGTCCAAAATATGAAAATTTTGAGTTAGTCCTGGAAACGTCATCTGGGGCCACTCCCACACATTTTTCATAATTTTCCATAAATTTTTTGCCCATAAATAATTTTTGCCCATAAATTTTTTTAACCTCACATGCCCATATGGCAAAGTGCCAAATGTGACATTGTTAGCGGAAAATGCAAAAAAAATTGGGCAAGAAGTCGACAAGTCCACTTAGTTTTGGGCTAAAAGTCGACAAGTCCACCTTCCGCAGCCTTTTATGGAAAAAAACGCAAAAAAAATATGATATGTCCATCATGGACACCGATTTCTAAAAGTCGACAAGTCCATAAATTTCCCATAAGGCAAGCGCAACGCCGGCGGGAACAAAAATGTTCTCGAGTGCAAGAAGTCAATAAGTGCATTTTCCTCCCCAAAATAGTTTTGTTCTGTCCGAGTAGAATTTTATAGACACTCAATTTTTCCATTATACGTTGAGAGCAGGGGCTGAAAATTTGACACTTTATTGTTCACATTTGGAACTTAATGCTGAGCATGAGAGAGCCCCATTGGACACGCATCACGGACCTGGAATTGGGTCTATTAAAAATTAGAACTAAAAATGCGATTTACTCAAAATCGCATTTTGTGGACTTGTCGACTGTTAGAATTAGACGCCTCAACTGTATAAATATATGCATAACCCTGACCTAACGTCACTCAGTCATTAGTTTTAATGTGTGTTCTGCATCATCAGATCACGCACTGCGGTATTTTTCGTGTACATGCTCTGTACACTCTATTTGGGTTTGGGTATTTCGAGGGGGGGTTATTAATTCCCCAGCAAAATTTTAGGAGGATATTTCGTGGGGGGGGGGGGGGTTGATTCGAGGTAATACGGTACATCTGTCTGTACCAATCTTCTTTTTTAATTGATGATCTCTGGCAATCATTTTGGATTTATGCGATGCACACTGAAAATTATGTTTCTGGAAAATGACCGACATTTGGTATGAGAAAATCGCGAATAATTTTTTACATTGGTATATTCCTATTTATTTAAGTTGCCATTTTCAAAACCCGTTAATATTATGTTTCAGAAACTATTCGTTTGTGTTGGTCGGTGAGGCTTATCCAAAAACAGGGTCGTTGAAAAAATTCGTTTACCGGAGTTTTTTTTAACGTTTTAAAATAAATATTTGGGGGCATTCTTTTCGGAATGTCGTTATATAAACTTATATAACATATCTTAAATGTTTTATTTGTAAATAAATATGCGCTTTTGAAATGAAGCACCAGCAGCCCCCCTGTCGAGATAATTTTAGGTCGGATATTCGGTATGACAGTCCCATTTTTAATGATGGAATATGAAATTTTGTATATACCGTATTTCCTCGAAATACCCCCCGGGGGGTGATTGTTTCATAGTGGTCCCGAGAGGGGGGGTATTTCGAGGGGGGGGGTTATTGTTTCACAAGAAAATTTTTGAAAACCAAGTACGAAATTGTCGTCTGAAACGTACGCAGACGTCGAAAAATGCAACAAAAACCGCCATTTATAAGGTTCTGTAGACTAATATTAGTATGTAGATGGTATGTACACTGTTCTAACGTGACACCGACATTGTTTTAACGTGTGTTCTGCAGTACACAGAACACAAACTACAGTTATTGTCATGTACGTTCCCTTTACACTCAATTTGGGGGGGGGTATTTCGAGGGGGGGGGGTGATTGTTTCATAGTGGTCTCGAGAGGGGGGGGTCAAACGAGGGGGGGGTATTTCGAGGAAATACGGTAATATGTTTTTAATTTCATCTGGTAACTTATAAATCACGGGAAATGCATGGACTGTTTTATTGAACAAGCATAAATACCAAAGTCTGAATTTATGTCTGTGAAACCCCGGTCGCGTTTGAATCCGATTCGGATGCCCTATTGCCGTGGCATGGATGCCCTATTGCCGTGGCATGGCACGTTTTCCTTATTGCGGTGCCTGCCCTTACTGAGGCTGTAAAATTCAAATGTACTCTGCTGAAACTCGATTGACTTGCATGGTGTCGTGTGCAAAACCAAATTTGCAAAGTAAATTCATTTGGGTGGAATGATAAAATGGTGCAGGGTTCCGCAGATAAAGGGCACCAGGTAGGGTAGGGCTCGAAACTCGATTTTTTTCAAACTCGAGTTCGAGTCACAACCCGAAAATTTTTCCGGGCGAGTCGGTGAAAAGTCGAGTCGAGTCGGGCTAAAATCTCGAGTCTCGAGTCGAGTCGGATGCGTTACGTTTTAGTATGACTCTTGCAGAAATTTTAGATACTATTTTCTGTACCTATGTTTTTACACACGCTTAATGACGTCTAAATATGATGTCTAAATGCCAACAGTTCATTTTAATATCAAAATAAAGTGAAAATATAACATTACATGTCCACTTTCTTGATGTTGACACAAATTAAGTTGGAAAAATAGAATCAGCCTACCCATGGAAATATAACACCTCTTAACGATCTGGTTGTTATAAAAAATGTTACTTTAAGAAAAACCATTGAAAAATGCCATCCCTAAACCACCCAGCAAAGTACATATAAAGATACTGTCAGGCAATGATTGGAAAGAAACTTCCCTTGTCAGAAGCAAGTATTATAAGTAAAAATTGTTCTCGGCTAATAATTTTCTTTGTTTGAGCCAATTTTCAAGTTGACATAAAAATTGTAGGCTGGTTCAGGTTTCGGGGTCTTTCATCTGACCTGAAACCAACCTGAAACCAACCTGGGCTACTCCACAGTCATATTGGCCCTACACACACAACATGGCAACATCCAGCCTACTCTTTTTGTATGCTGTGTGTTTTAGTTTGAAAAATTTCAAATTTTTACATTCATTAATGTAAATTCCAATTAAAATTTGATAAAATTATTCAACCGTGTTCATTTATTTGGATTTGAAAAAATTTCAGTTTTCACAAGAAGTCACGGTGAAAACTAGTGTGTGTAGGCACATCATGACCGCAAGAAACATAACAATACATTGTCTGACACTGTACACCACTGATCACTTACATCCAACCACGAGCGATTTTTTTTAAAAATATGCCACCCCCGATCTAGGACTTATCGGTTGGGTGTGTTCCATGAAAAATAAAGTTTAAACATTTGTCTAAAAAAGTATATGGGCACCCGCCGCTGAAACCCCCTGTGGGCTGTAACAGCCCACACTTTTTTATACAATTTTTTGCTGATCACTCAACTCCAATCGTGAGTTATAATTCACTGAAATCCTGTCTTTCCAGGCCGTTTTTTGGCCTGAAAAACAGAACAGGCTCATGGCGAAGTGCCAAAAGCCATTTCAACGGCATTTTTACCTATCAAAATAAGATAATGATATTTTAATTTTGTATTGCTTTGTACCGCGGAATGCACGCGGTCGTCATTCTTATCGCAGAACTTTCTAGCGCTGCGAAACGTGATTGGAAAAAACTTCCACATGAAAGAGGAAGCCGAAGGCATTGTTTTAAAACTTACTGCGTGGAAATACACCCTCCCAAATTTTTGAGAATATGCTAGGCGAAATTTAAAACACCTCGCTACATTTTCATCTCTACTAATTTTCTTCCCGGATTGAAATTTGGTGTCTTCTTAAAACTTCGCCTCGCATATTCTCAAAAATTTGGGATGGTGTACCGTATTTCTCCGTGTAAACCGCCCCCCCCCCGTGCACAACGCCCGGGGCGTTATACAGCTTTATAGCGCCCCCGGGGCGCTATACTTGGTTTCAAAAACTTAAGCCAAGTTGAAATATTTTTATGTCAAATCGAGCTGCACAGTAATGAAGCGTTCACGTCGTTTGTATTTTTGAATGCTGTGACTTTGCGGCATGCATTGTTATTCAGCGTATGCACGTTTTTCATTGAATTCGCTGCACGCTGGGAACAAAACATATTTATGCAGATATGTAAGCAAAATGTTTTCCGTGTATAACGCCCCCCTCCCCAATAATTTAACGCCCGGGCGTTATACAAGTTTTAAAAAAAAGTTGCTGAAAAGTGCCTTGGTTTTGTATAACGCCCGGGCGGTTTACACGGAGAAATACGGTATTTCCGCGCAGTAAGTTTAAAAAGAATGCCTTCGGCTTCCTCTTTCATGTGGAAGTTTTTTTTACAATCACGTTTCGCGGCGCTAGAAAGTTCTGCGATAAGAATGACGACTGCGTGCATTCCGCGGTACAAAGCAATACAAAATTAAAATATCATTATCTTATTTTGATAGGTAAAAATGCCCTTGAAATGGCTTTTGGCACTTCGCCATGAGCCTGTTCTGTTTTTCAGGCCAAAAAACGGCCTTGAAAGACAGGATTTCAGTGAATTATAACTCATGATTGGAGTTGAGTGATCAGCAAAAAGTTGTATAGAAAAAGTGTGGGCCGTTTACACAGCCCACGGGGGGTTTCAGCGGGGGGTGCCCATATACTTTTTTAGACAAATGTTTTAACTTCATTTTTCATGGAACACATCCAACCAATAAGTCCTAGATCGGGGGTGGCGAACTTTTAAAAAAATCGCTGGTGGTTGGATGTTAGTGATCAGTGGTGTACATACATATATTTTTTCTATATACCCCCATTTTGGACGATTTAAAAAAATGCTCTTTTTCCAACCCTACCAGGCGCCCATCAAAAAGGTGCTGGAGAAACACGGCCCGTTGCTTTTGCCTCAATTCAGAAAGATAGTCACTCCATCCAGGGAGATGGGGTTGACACCCATTGTGGCCGCGACATTGTGGCCGCGGACGTTGTGGCCGCGCCGTTCTGGCCGCGGGACACGAAGGCCGCGGACACAACGTCCGCGGCCACAATGTCGCGGCCACAATGGGCTCATACCGGGAGATGGGTGGCTTGCCTTCCATGCCATGCCGTGGCTGGGTGCCTTCAAATGACACCCGAGCCATCGCACCATTCCATCACAGTGTAGAATTTTTTATGGCTGCATTTTGTCTGGTGCTTAATCATCATTTGACGCCAAAACGTCAGTTTTGGTCTCAAAAATTTCAGTCAATTTCAATAAAAATGTCAATCTCGGTATCCAAGGAAATTATCTCCATTTACGCTTAGAAATTAGTGAAAAAGTTTTTGGGCCGTTTTTGGTTCGCAGTTTACAAACCCGTCATTTTTATGTTACCTCAATAATTGAATTCAGCTCGATAGTCGTGGGGTTTCCAAAAATCGGGCAGCGAAAAAAATCGATTAGATTTTTTTAAGCGATTTAAATTATCTATTTGGCGGCATTGTTTTCTAAGAATGCTGTTTTTCAGCTGGATTTTTCTTCGTGGCGTCGTCAAGCTTGTATAATTAATCTTTCGCGTGTACAAAACGGGGGTGTCGGTGCATAAGTAGCAACAGTAGTAGAAGGGCCCACAAATGGCGCCATGTCATCACTAATCATGTGTATATTTGTTGTTTTGGGGGTGGGGGGTCGCAGGGGTTCAATATATGGAGTTTTTCAAGCTTTAGAAGGAAAAAGGGAGAAAAATCGGTAGATACATATGTATATAGCTGGAGCGTTTGGGGGGTAACCCAAACCCCCTCCAACCCCCCATACTGTACCCCTGCTGCCCATGAAGACCCAGTGCTCAATATGGGGCCGTACCTAACGCCGGGTCTACATTGGCACTGAACATTGTTACTTGTGCACTGGTCCTGCGCTGTACAAAACTATATTTTTTATAATCTCGTGAAATAACCATTGAAATTGATTCGCGGCAAAAAATTTGTTTATGTGACTTTTGAGGGTGAAGGATTCGCGTAGAATGTGTTTGTATTTTCACTGGTGGTATCCGAATCCGTTATTTTTATGTTTCGAAAAATATAGATGCATAGTCGGCGGTTGTAGTATTTAAAAACCTTGTCGTTGAAAAAAAATCGTTTTTTCAAATAAAAAACGAAACCGTTAATTATTTTGATACATTCTTTTTATAAGAATGTTTTTCGATTGAAGACTGCGAAATCATGCAAAGTGTTGCAACATATTTCGGTGGGATTAGTGATGGAAAAGCGCCATGGCGCTGGCGCCTGGCGCTGGCGCCTGGCGCTAGCGCCAAAGCAAAAAGCGCCATGGCGCTTGGCGCCTTTTTGCTGTGGCGCCATTGGCGCTTGGCGCTGTGCAATGAAAAAGCGCCATGGCGCTTGGCGCCAAAGTCCTGGCGCTTTTTCCATCACTAGGTGGGATTCAATCCAAAAGTGCGCATCTCAACAAATTTTGCTTCTTCAAAACTGCATTTTAAGGTTTAAATGGCCTGACGAGGTTTTTAAATTTGTCTACGTGTTTTGTAGATGTGACATTTTTTTCATCCACGAAATCGTAGAAAATTTAGATTTACAATAAGAACACTCATAAGAAGTAATGGATGAGAAAGTCTGCAATCCACGGTGAAATGTGCAGGTGGAGGCCAATTTACTCTTTTGAGGTTCAAAGTGGCTTTCTCTGGTGCCAGTCACAGACCCTGTAAAATGGCAAATGCCATGCAAAGTGTCAAAAGCCATGTAAAATGCCCTGCAAAATGGCAACCTAGTTGCCATTTTTCAGGGCATTTTTTGTATCTCGTCAAAATATCTCGTTTGAACGCTGATTTCGATGCCATTTGTTGTGGCAGGTGTTCTTGCCGCAGCGCCGAGTAAATATTTGCTGAAGCTGAGTAAAGTGCCTTGCTGAAGCTTTGAACTTTGATTGCATGTTCAATCTGACTAAGTGTGCAGAATATTTGCCGGGCGGCCGGCAATTGTGGCTTATCAGCGAATTTCACTGAAAAGATAAGGAATCGTCATTTAAGGACATTTAAAAACATTTAGGAAGCTTATTTAAATAACATAACAAATTTTACAAATGTGCCCAGTGCCAGGTTGTTATGAACGCATCAAAAAAACCCAATTGATAAACTAAAACAGCCAACAAACTGATTCTAGAATGCTTCCTACATCAACATTTAAACATTTCGCACTTTCAAATGCAATGTCACATTATTGTGCGCAGATCGCCGTGGTGCTGGGCAGCTGCACCGCCGGGGGCGCCTATGTGCCCGCCATGGCCGACCAGGCGGTCATCGTTCGCAACCAGGTAGGTGTCATTCAATTTGGCCCAAACGTTTGTCTTTTGGCGCCCTTTTTAGTTGGGAGGAAAGTTTATTGAATCTTTTGCCTAATCCGCAAGTGGTGAAGGAAAGATGAATTTAACTTGAGCTAGAGCTGTCGGTATTTGAAAAAAATGTTGTTCGACACCACTCGAAATTGATGTCAACTTAGAGCCTGTGCCATTATGCATCTAAAACTAGCACACATTGAACTATACCTGGAATGCTGAAAATATGCAATAAAACACATGACATTGTCATTTGAAAGGTGAAAATCTATTAAAAAAATATGAAAATTAGTGACTTTGGGTGAAAATTAAGCTAAATTTGCTCAAAAGTGCTTCAGATAGCTAGGCAATTTGTAGGGCGGGGCTGTTCAGGGGAAAGTAACACCAAAAATTTGCCGCTGGTAAAGATAGATAAATAGCTAGGCGGTTTGGGATGTGGTTGCCTGCCGCCTTTCTAACCCCTGCAGCTATAATGGGTCTAGATGCATAATAGGCCTGACCCGTCAACTTACGCTCTTGTTGTTGCGTTACCGCAATGTGTACAAAATCCAACCATTTTTTCTGAGAAATCGCCGTCAAATCGGTATACACTGCTTGGTTTTATTCGTCAAACCAAAATAATGCTCTGCTGTTCTATAAAGCATCCATTCCAAGAAGTATGTGCAAATGGTATTTACCTGTATGATAAAGTCTATTCTAAAGACGTTTCACGCTTCCCATTCAGATCCGTTTTCAAACCCATGTTTGAAAACTACCGTATATCCTCCTACTTATAAGACTTCCTTGAATCCCCCCCCCCCTGCTGACAGAGTGACGAAATATTTCTAGGATATACGGCAAATTTCTCACAGGAGACCCTCAACTTTTCCTTGCAGGGCACTGTTTTCCTGGGTGGCCCCCCTCTGGTAAAAGCCGCCACTGGGGAAGAAATCAGTGCTGAGAAATTGGGCGGGGCCGATTTGCACTGTGCCGAATCGGGGGTGACCGATTATTACGCGCTTAGTGACGAACACGCACTTCATTTGACCAGGAGAATTGTGGATGGGTTGGGAAGTGGTTTCAAGCGAGCGCAGGGCATGTTGGTTTGGGGTCATTTGGGATGCTAAGTTAGCCAGTGGATAAGTGAATAAAGAGATTGTGAATTAAGTTATAAACGTTGCAGTTATTTGACAAGTTTCTAAACAAAATACTTGTCACTTGACATCACTTGACTGAGTTGCCATTGAAAACGTGACTTATCACTTAAAACTTTACCTACCACACCACTTTTCTCGTTGTTTCTTCATTTGTTGATTGGCAAATGCGGTTTCGATATGTTCGGACACCTCCAGTGTAAGTAACGCGCCAGTATTGGAGTCTTATGGATCAAAAAAATAAATCACTACTCGGGGGTTGGTGTTATCAAACAGGCAAAAATAGCTAAAAAAGGCATGGACTATGTTTTGTGCTTAAAGCTTGAAATATTTTGTGAAGGTTAGCAATAAGGTGTAAAAAAAATTTTAATGCCCGTTGTTATCGTTACGTATTGCCCTAGAACATTTCCCATGTTCTCGGTGGTCACCTTGCAATTATCTTTTTACTTTGTAAATTTCACAATTTTCCTCATTTATTTATTTCTTACGCTGTGCAATTTCGTATCTGTGCAGATTTTCCGTGCCCGTTGAGGAGCCCATTTATCCAGCGGAAGATTTGTATGGAATTGCCAGTGACAATTTGATGAAAACTTTCGATGTGCGAGAAGTTATTGCGAGATTTGTGGATGGCAGCCGATTCGATGAATTTAAGGTGGGTGCGGTTTGAATGAGTGAAGGCTAACTGCACTAGTGGATTCTACTATTTTTATTCCGTTCTGAATGTTGATATAACAAAACATCACGTTTTTTGCTATCAGATTTCGTTGTTTTCTATGTCGGTAAAATTCATCTAAAACACACACATTTTATGTAACGTTTGCGTTTATGTGAGCTTAATGAAATGATTCCACACGGAATATTTGTATGAAACTTTTTGAAACAATTTTACCACATGTTCTGGTTTCAGGCAAAATTCGGTGAAACTGTAGTCACTGGTTGGGCAAATTTATATGGACAGAAAATCGGGATAATCGGAAACAATGGAGTTTTATTCAGTGAATCCGCACTAAAATGCACCCATTTCATTGAGTTGTGTTGTCAAAGAAAAATTCCCATCATCTTCCTTCAAAATATTACTGGTTTGTCTTAGAATTTTTTTGCTTTTTGATTTCTATCTCTCGTTTCAACCGTAATCGACATAGTAAATATTTTATGTTTTTTTCAAAGGTTTCATGGTCGGCCGAGATGCGGAAGCTGGGGGAATTGCGAAACACGGGGCGAAAATGGTCACTGCAGTCGCCTGCGCAAATGTGCCCAAAATCACGCTCATTATTGGTTGGTTTCTGTCGGTTCATAGACGAAAAAGTTTGAGTTATCATGGATATATGTCGAACATCAAAAACATCTAAAATGCTCCATATTCGTCATTCTCGTTGACCTATTCTGCATCATTCTGCCCGAAATATCGGGTAAACATCACTCCAACCTCATATGTACTTTCGTGCCCGCAGGCGGGTCTTACGGCGCGGGCAACTACGGCATGTGCGGGCGGGCGTACGGGCCCCGTTTTGTGTTCATGTGGCCCAATGCCAGAATTTCGGTCATGGGCGGAGCACAGGCTGCCAACGTTCTCGCGCAGATTCAGAAGGATCGCAGGTGGGGTTGGGGGGTTTTCAGGAGGCACTTAAAGTGTAAAAAGTAACCAATCAATCTAAAATGTGGTTTGGGTTTGCAACCTTGATGAATTTATATTTATGTATTTTATTGTGCTATTTTCGTTTGAAAATGCTTATTTTGAATAGAAAAAAATCGATGTCAGTAGGCCACTGTCGAGGACTTTGCACGTCGCACGTGGAATATCGACTTTCAAATTTTTGCTGCCAAATTATTGTTGTTCACCATAACAATTTTTATTAACAAACCAAAGTTGGCTCTGTATGAAGTCCTTATTCTAGGCACTTTCCTTCATTTAGCACTTTACTACGAACTTTTTAGGGAGCGGGAGGGCAAAACGTGGACAGACGAGGAGGATAGAGCACTGAAAAAGCCTATTGAGGAGAGATTTGAATACGAAGGTCACCCCTATTTCAGGTTTGCGACACGTCAATTTTTTTCACACTCACTTTTTCACTGGTAAAACAAGCTTTTGCTGATGGATTTATGTATTTGGTTTTTATCGGTTATGTATTGCCGATTTTACCAAAAAAAATCTTCGAGCACGGCAGGACTCGAACCTGCAATCTTCGGATCCGAAGTCCGACGCCTTATCCATTAGGCCACGCGCCCTCATGAAGAATGCGTGTCTGTGAACCGTCACGTTAACGGTTCCCGGAAATTGAAAAGAAGGCTAGAAAACTCAAATGCGTTCAGAGCTCATTCATGAGTTTTCCAAATTTCGGGTGAAAAGTAGTGTGCGCAGGCCCAATGGCGCTACGCACACTGAAGCCGAAATATTCGGCATACGCACGTTTTTGACAAATGCCGAATTAAATGCTGAATAGAAAAAAACTTGCTGAACTCAAATCGTCCGTACTCTTGAAAATTAGGCGGTTTGTCAATTCAGCATGTATTTCAGCATTCAAAAGATGCGTACACTTTTTCATGCGGAAACATTCAGCAATAGGATAAAATCTCAAATGCTGAAATGCAAAGATAAACGAGGATTGGTTTTTGAGATCTCGGGATCGGATCGGGATTGACCTTTTGGTATCGGGATCGGGATTGGTTTTTGAGATTTCGGGATCGGGATTGACCTTTCGGGATCGGGATTGGCATTTTTCGGGATCGGTAATGGCATTTTTGAAAACATTCTAATATACACGTTTTTTGCCAATGTTTTCACAAAACAGGCTCAAAAACACGTCTGGATGCCAGAAAAGAGGCATAAAGTGGACATTGGTTAAAATTTATTAATGCAAAAAGGGCATTTAATGAGGTTGACCAAATTTTCTGGGATCGGGATTGGGATTGTATAAATTTTTTTGGGATCGGGATTGTGATTTTGAAAGTTTCTGGATCGGGATTGGGATTGGCTTTTGAGATTTCGGGATCGGGATCAGGATTGAGGTTTCAGGATCGGGATCGGGACCACCAAATCCCGAAATGTTTTGGGATCGGGATCGGGATTCCGTTTCGACCCTAGTGCCAACCCTATCCAATATACATAATCACTATTGTCTATTGACCGAAGTTGATGCTGTACAGAGAATGTAACTAATTATATCTTGTCATAAAGTTGACATCAAAAATTGTCATCAATTATATCTTGTCACACACACTAGTCAGGGGTAGGAAAGGGGGGGTTCCCCCCCCCCCCAAATCACCCAGCTATCTATCTATTCCAGAGGCCGCTCAGCTATCTATCTATCCCGGAGGCAAAATTTTGGGCTACTATCCCCTAAACCCCTCCCCCCAATCGGCCAGCTATCTACCTATCTGGAGCGATTTTTGGGAAACTATACCCTAATTTTCGCTCAAAATCGCTATTTTCATACCTATATATAGATTTTCACCTCCAAAATCACTAGTTCGTGCATCTAACTGCCTATTTTGAGCTATTTTTAGTACTATATGTCCTTATATACCCATTTTTAGCCATTTTTCACCTACTTTTAGCAATTTTTCTCCTTTTCCTCCCTTCTATGCCTATATATTGAGCCCCCGCGAACCCCCCCCCCCCAGAAAAATTTTCAGCTATCTATCCCTCCGGAGGAGTGATTTGCTATCTATCCAACACCCAGGAGGGCCGAAAACTAGAATACCCCTGACACTAGTTGACATCAAAAATTGTGTCAACTAAATTTTGGATAATTATTGGTTTTACTTGGCAGCAGGGTTGGCAAAATCTCAGAAAAAAAAAATCAAATACAATTTTTATACAATTTTACTACAATTTTAGTAAAAAGAATTTCACAAAAACTAATCCTGGTCACAAAGAATAAAAAATAAAAATAAAATAATAATAAAATAATAATAAAATGGAAAATTGAAGAATAAAAAATAAAAATAAAATGGAAAATTGAAGAAAAAATAAAAATAAAATATAATTTATTTACAATTTTACTGCAGTTTCAGTAAAAATAATTTTACTAAAACCAACCCTGCTTGGCAGATGCTACAGTGTATGCACAACTTCATGTGTGCAGTGGCAAAAAGGATGAAAATTGGGGTTAAGGGTGACTTCTAGTGAAAATTATGGTCATCGTTTTCAAAAATACTTACTTTTACATTTTCCCATGGAAATAAAAGTAAAAAATTCTACTATACGTTTTCTGCACTCAGGAGTGACTAAAAATGAATATTTTACATTAACTTTGAAAACATTGATTACTTTCAACAATCTGGTTTGCAGGCATGCTTAGGGTGACAAATTTCCGTTTCCGTTTTCTGCAGGCAAATTTTTTCCATTTTCCATTCCGTTTTCCGGTAATTGAATTAATTTTTCCATTTTCCGTTCCATTTTCCGACTACAAAATTTTTTTCCATTTCCGTTCCTGTTTTTCTGGCTAATTATCCCTTTTCTGGCTAAATTTTCAGTTTTTCTGCCTTTTTCCGGCTGAATTTTCAGTTTTTCCTCCTTTTTCCCGTTTTCAGGCTCAATTTTCAGTTTTTCAGCCTCATATTCCCCTTTTCTGGCTCAATTGTCTGTTTTCTGTTTCAGCCAAACTGGTAAACATGCATGCAGGTTTTCAATTATGTGACTTTTTCCATTTTCCATCAAAATTTCAGCAATTTTTAGCATTTCCAGGAAATTTCCACAATTTTTTTTGTTTTCTGGCAAAATTTCATTTTTCCATTTCCAGTTTTCCGGCCTTGTTTTCCTTGTTGCTGAAATTTTATTTCCGTTTTCTGGCAAGTGCAAAAAAATTTCCGTTTCCATTTTCCATAACAAAATTTTTTTGACACCCTAGGCACGCGCTGTTCCAATGTTTATCATTACTATTCGCTCATGTATAGGGTTCAAACGGGATCCCGGATCCCGTGAAATTCCGGGATTTACTAGTCCCGATCCCGATCCTGAAACCCCAATCCTGATCCCGATCCCGAAATCTCAAAAATACCAATCCCGATCCCGAAAGTTTTCAAATCCCGATCCTGATCCCGAGAAACTCCCAAGTACGGGATCCCGATCCCGGAAAAATTAGTGGAAATTATAAAAAGTGAAATAATGACATTTTTGCATGCAAAAAAAGTGGATGCAAACCCCCAGCGTCAATTTTATGCCACTTTTCTGGCATCCAACAGTGTTTTGAGACCTTTATGAACAACTGTGAATGCCAGAAAAATGGCCAAAATTTCTATCCCTAGAACCCAATCCCGATCCCGGAAAAATGCCTATCCCAATCCCGATCCCGTGACCCCAATCCCGGCCAATCCCGATCCCGAAATCTCAAATTACCAATCCCGATCCCGAAATCTCAAAAAGTGAATCCCGATCCTGATCCTGATCCCGAAAAGTCAATCCCGTTTGAACCCTACTCATGTACACACATTGCCCAAATTCCCAAAATGGTTCGTACGTTTTTTCTGTTTACACACTGTTGAACTGTGCTGAACTACAATATCTCAAGAATGAGCAGTTTTTAAAAAAAAATTTATAGTCTTCATTTTTGAAGATCATGTTCATACATGTTCATAAAAAATGTTTCATGAAGATGTATGAAAAACTAGATGAGATCTGGATCATTTCACAGCAGTAGATGTTCTGCCAATTGCTGAACTGGTTTGCTGAAATGAAAGTGTCCGGATACAATTTTTTCACAAGATGCTGAAATGTTAAATTCAGCATATGACCAAAAATGCTGGAAAATCATCTAAATCCGTCCGAATTTGTCCGAATTCGTACGGTTGCTGAATGTCTGGACCCAAAAATGCTGGTCTAAAACCGTCCGAACAGCATTTTTTTAGTTCGGATTCGGCAGATGAAAACGTGCGTATGCCGAATATTTCGGCTTCAGTGTGCGTAGCGCCATTCTCGCATTTGGGGCTACAATTAGTCATGGAAAAGCGCCACAAAAATTATGCTGTGACGCGCAACCATTCCACCGCGATATATTGTATCCAATATTATAGGTTACCGTCGATTTTCCACTGCCGTTTTACAAAAAAATCTTCGAGCACGGCAGGACTCGAACCTGCAATCTTCGGATCCGAAGTCCGACGCCTTATCCATTAGGCCACGCGCCCTCATGAAGTTTGACGTGCATGTGAACCCCGACATTAAAGGTGATCTGAAGGAACACTGAAGATTCAAACGATGATTTGAAGATTCAAAGAACTCGATTTTCGGTGGGTTACCATTTTAGAAATTTTACTTCTCTAGTGTAGTTAAACTTATTTTCATGAAAAAGTCGTCTCATAGCATCTGCTATTCAATATATCGCACAGAAAGCGATTTATGCTGTTTCCATTAGAACATTTTTTCCTTGTTTTCCCAAAATTACACTGATTTATCATCAAATTTCCAGTTGAAAAAGGATATACTGATAAAAAGGACCATATACTTATAAAATGTATCTAATGCATCAATCGCTTTCAGTGTGAAATATTTAACAGCAGGTGCTATCAGACGACTTTTTTCATGAAAATAAGTAAGTCTACACCAGAGAAGTAAAATTTCTAAGACTGTAACCACCGAAAATAGCGTTTTTTGAATCTTCAAATCATCGTTTGAATCTTCAGTGTTCCTTCAGATCACCCTTAATGTCGGGGTTCACATGCACGTCAAATCTCATGAGGGCGCGTGGCCTAATGGATAAGGCGTCGGACTTCGGATCCGAAGATTGCAGGTTCGAGTCCTGCCGTGCTCGAAGATTTTTTTGTAAAATCGACAACGATATTCGTTCGCGTTGAATGGTTGCGCGCCATGGCACAATTTTTGTGGCGCTTTTCCATCAGTAATTGTAGCCCTAAACGCGAGAATGGTCCTGCGCACACTAGTTTTCACCCGAAATTTGGAGAACTCATACATCAGCTTTGAACGCATATGAGTTTTCTAGAATGGGTCACTCATAATTTTCGTCAACTGTAGTTAGCGGACCCCTCATTCTAGAAGACTGAAATGCGTTCAACGCTGATTTATGAGTTTTCCAAATTTTCTGGTGAAAACTAGTGTGCGCAGGCACAAAGTCGCTTTCAGTAAACTCTACATCCATCAATAATCAAAAATCATCTTTTCAGCTCCGCTCGACTGTGGGACGACGGCGTAATTGACCCAATAGACACGAGGGCAGTTTTGGGACTGGGTTTGAGCGCAGCACTGAATGCGCCCATCCAAGAGACCGATTTCGGTGTATTTAGAATGTGATGCCGATTTTTGTTACCTAAATAGATTTTTCTGTGATTTAATATTTGGTTTTGACCCGACAGGTTTCTTTGAGGGTCGTCCAGTTTCCTGGTGATTTGAAGCTGTGTTTGAAATTTCATGGGACAGGGTACTTCAAAGTTTGCGATCGGTCCCTCAATGACAATAGCGCTGTAATTCAGCCCTGTGGTAATGTTCATTTATCATCAAATTAATGATAGCAGATTGATTTCGGCTTCTGTCCCGGTGCTTGGGTGTCCATTTTTGTGTAAACTATGGTATTTATTCCAGCATACTGTTACATTTAATAGAATTTTTGATGTTGCTTTTTCATTTCACGTCTTCGTGTTCCGGCTTACGAATAAATAAAATCATTTTTCTTCATGTGAAGTCTTGTTATGACAAACTGTCCTATGAAGACACTCGAAAATTTAGATTAAAAAAATTTATCAATAAAACAGTCTTATCGCACACCAACAAAAATCCATATCCAACAAAAAAATTATTTTGAAACAAAACAAAAGCGATAATTTTCAGAAACATCCCCTTTCTCACAGGAATTATGCATCTGAACTGTCAGCATTTGGGCCCCGTTTCAAAGAACCTCAGTTGTCCCCTGAGAGTTTGGAGGTCGCCCTTAATGTCCCTGATTACCAAGGCGGAAATCCTGAGTTTCGAGGTGAAATAGACGGAAATAGAGAGGCCCTTGTAAATGGTGGTGAGTTTTTTATTGATTTCTCGCCTTCGCTTTTGGAGCTTTGCTTGTACGTTTTGGGAATTGTTCGGAGAGTTGCTCTTGGCCTTTTCAAATGTCAATCTGAAGAAATTTCATTACTGAAATTTTAACATTTCTTGACAATTGAGAAGTTTGTATGGCACTTGACTCTACTCTACCAGTTGTCACTACCGAATCCTGTAAAATGTCGAATTCGATGTATTTATGATGGTCACTGCCGTTTGCCCTTTTACACGACTTGACACTGCGTGACATTTTACAGGGTCTGGGGTTGCCCCCAGGGGCAGTCCCATGACTGTGAAGTGTAAAATGTTAATCAAAACAAAAAGAGAAATATTATTACTGAACTTTGCATGACAAAGATTACTTTACATTTGTCATGACAATTGACATTTTGCATGATATTTACATGACATTTGACACTTTACACCGTATGGGAGTCGCACCTGGTTTGATTGTAAAGTGGTCCTGATTTTCGTGGCGCCACGGCATCTTGTCACTTTGTCATTGCGTGAAATAGTTTTCAATGTTGCACTTATTGCACTAATAGCTTATTGCGAAACTTCACGTCCCCGCAGGTCGCGATCTAGTGCATTCATTTGTGCGCGCGTTTTTGCGCCATTTTTACGACAAATTTCCGGAAGAAGGCGTTCAAACTGTTTGCGACGAACTGACGGACACTGGAAATGTTGCCGAAGTCGCTCGCAACATGGGCATTCACGATTTGGTAATGTGTGATGTGAGTATCGTTTTTTTTCTTTTGGTTGTCTCCCCTTCTGAATAGGGATTGTGAAATTCTGTGTCATAAATATATATTTTATCTTCGATATAAAGCTGCATAAATTCCGGCATACAAACGATTCCGCAAGTGCTTTGTAACAGGGTTTTTGTACACTTATTTATTATCCTTGACTTTCTGCCGAATTCCTTTGATGTCAGATACTCGGTCACATCGAACTTTTGCACAATTTGCGGAACTTTTACTTTTTCACGTTTTCCACTTCGGATAAAATTGTCAAAATTCCAGGAACCGTTGCCATACGAAGACATCATACTGGAGGACGCTTTCTACGCGGTGATTGGCGCATTGAGCATTGACGCTGTGAGTGCCTTTTAGGGGGTTTATTAGGTTCAAATGGAGTTATGTTCAGTACAAAGATATTGCATACGGTGCGTGGCAGGAGTCAATGGGTGTGCAACAGACGACATCATCACAAATAACTCATCAAATCACTAATAATTATCTGCAAACGTGTCGATAATCCGCCTCAGCCGCATAATGGCGTCTGTTGCACACCCGTTAACCCACGCCATGCGCCGTATGCAATACTTTTGTACTGAACATAACTCCAAACCGCCTCTTATTCGAGGTAACACGGTAGGCGATCAATTGAGGAAATATTGAAACTTTGCAGGGTCCACACAGGGCAGAAAAATTCACGCGCGATTTTTTGATATCCCGTCTGTTGGGCTGCAACATCGAATCATATTTTGCACTAAAATACCCGGTCCCTGTCTTGAATAAATTAATGCAAAAAGAGTTTCAAAGCGACCAGGAAGTCGAACCGAGGCTGATTGGGAGCGCCGGGGCTCAGACTCCCACTCCAGTTTATGTTGTCAATGTCTTTTGGGACAAGAAAGTTATTGGGGAAGGTGAGTTATGTAAACAACTACATTTTCCTGCGAGCTCAAAAGCTGGCGCTTTTAAGCGCTGTAGCGCAATAAAGCGTTACCAGGTGGCACGACAGAAATAGCGCGGCTGAAAAATTGCACCATGCGCCAAATGCGCCACAGAATAATGGCACTGTTGGCGTGTTTCTTTTTAGGTATCTCACTTGTGCTGTGGTTTTATTTCAATTATTGGGACAGGGAGAGCATTTGACTAGTCGGGATCTGACCCAAAATCGCAACACAACGGAGGCAATTGGCAGGAGGCACCTTGGATTGGTATTCACGTTTTCGTTTGTCGCGATCATCCCTCTGGTGTCTGTGGACTCGAGTTGTTAATAGTAATGAACTTTTTCAAAGTATCCGTAAACGTAAAGTATTTATTTTTTACTCACACCCTGAGTACAGAAAACGTAAACTAATTTTTTTACTTTTACTCTTAATAACATAAGTAAACATGAGTAAAATACTTTTCCGCCCAGAAAACGTAAAAGAGAGTTTTTTTGAGGAATTTTGCCCCAATTTTCATTCAAAACACTAATTTTCATACTTTTTTTACCATTTTAACCTTCAAATTCACTAGTTCATGTGTTATTTGAAATTTTTAGCGTTTTCAGACTTTTTTCTCCCTTGAAAAGGCCTTTAACAAAACCTATCTGAAATACCGTATTACCTCGAATTAACCCCCCCCCCCTCGAATAAACCCCCCTCAAACTGGGCTGGGGAAATAATAACCCCCCCCTCAAAATACTCCTCCCCCTGGAATGAAGTATACTCCGGTTACTTTACACCCTGCACGCGTGGTTCCCGCTGGAAGTGTGCCAACGATGGTTAACGCGTCCGAGAGTTTCATTAAAAGATGACAAAATTGATTGTTGTTAGAATGTTATTCATTAACTTATATTCACATCGATGAATTTTTTTCATATTTTTACGGAAATCGCTTGATTTAATAATCATTGGCACGCTTCCAACACGAGACATAAATCAGTGCGAGGGCAGAGTATCACGTACGCCGAGTATACATCATGTATGCAATGTACATGATGTATTTATTGCGACCAAAGTGCATCGCAACTACACATAGAGACTAGTTTGTGTAGCGATGCACATTGATACTTTCTAATATGTCCTGTTTGAACGCATTTATTACCCGTTTTGGGTACGAAAATGCTTACTCTTTAGTACAATACTTACGAAAATTTCTGACGAAATAATAAAACCCCCCCTCGAATTAACCCCCCTCAAATTTTGCTGGCGAAATAATAAACCCCCATGGGGGTATTTCGAGGTAATACGGTACGTTTTCTGTACTCGAGTACTTTCAAAAAGTATACGTAAAAAGGAAGTACAGGTACATTGTTCAAAGTATACGTAAACGTATTTACTCAGTACTCGAGTATACGTACTTTTTGAGTGAACGTAAATACGTTTTAACAACTATGGTGAACTCCTGACATTTGCCGGACTCTGGATTGCGATCACGTTTGAACCGTGGGGCCACAAGATAAATTTGGTAGTTGGCAGGTTCATTAAACTAGGAAGTTCATATTCTAAGTGACCCTCTTTGTTAGAACTGCAGAGAAATCATTGAGCTATCTTTCAATTCAATCACGTTGATTGATTAATTCTCGTTAACTTTAGCTGCTGGTGAAACGGTAACGGTGGCCACTTGGCTGGCTGCCAGGGATGCTCTTCGCAACATTTGGCAGTGTTCCAAGCCATTGTCATTTGATGACGATTTGGAATTGACCGAACGCGCTAGAAACACGCCAAATTTGCAACTCGCTGAGGTGTTTCCTGATTTGGATTTGACCCTCGTTGGTTAGTTATAGTCAGTCCCTGGAAGTATTCTATTAGTTACCATAAATCCTCGAAAAAGTCCCCGGGGGAGTTATTTTTTCGTCAGAATTTTTTGAGTGGGAGTTCGAGGGGTAGTTAATTTTTCCTCGCGCTCACAGCAGGGGGGACTTATCTGGTGGGGGCTTATTAGAAGATTTACGGTATTTACTCGAACGATTCCCCTTTTTGAATAACCCCCCCTTAAATAATTCCCCCCTCCCTCGAATAGTCCCCCCTCAACAAAATGTCCGAGTAAATACTATATTTAGAGTTCAGCATTGTATAGTGATTATTTTTAATGGCGCCGCCGGAGCTTTGCGCAATCTTTCTTGGCGCTTTTCCATCACTAATGTATTTTTATGCATCTATCCCTCTGATAACGTTCGCAGATGATTTCGCCCAATCGGAACCACTAGATGTGGTGCACGAATTCAATCGGTACAAAAGAAACGTGGAACCAGTGTTGGGCATACCCCGGAAGCAACGATTGAAACATAAGTTTCAGTCGGGCACGAAAATGAAGAAACATATGAAAACGATCAATACCCCGCAACCGTGGAATATTTGAGAGTTGGGTTTTGATATTTGAATGTTTGTGATTTCATGTTTGTGAATTTGTCAGATTTCTTGTTCTGTTGGCTCCGTCATTTTTGAAAATGTTTGGTCGCTTTATCTGGGGATTTCCTCGAAGGTTTTGTTTTGATCTGATTCGTCGATCAGTCAAATAAAAGCGTAAAATATGGAACTTTATCTCGGTGTGTGATGATTGTCTGCTTCCAGAATAAAAATCGTCAGACTTCTGAAGTTTTGCATTAAATGGAACATATTCGTTCATCGAAATCAGAGTCCCGCAGTTCCTCCAACAACTTCAACTAAAAAAATAAGTCGTGCGACATTTGCAGATCCTGATTTACCGTATTACCTCGTATTACCCCCCCTTGAATTATCACCCCTGGAATTACCCCCCCCCCTCAAATTGAGCTGGGGAAATAATACCCCCCCCCCCACGAACTACCCCCCCCCGGAATGATGTACATCATGTATGCAATGTACATGTACATGATGTATTTATTACGGCTAATTCGCATTGCAACTACAATAGAATAGACACATAGGTAGAAAAGTTTTGTGTAGCTACCGTATTTCTTCTAATAGAAGGGCGGGTCTCCAATAGAAGGGCGTCTCCAATAGAAGGGCGTCTCCAATAGAAGGTACACTTTTTCGACTTTATTTGGGCCACGAAATCAATAGAAGGGCGGTCCCCAATAGAAGGTACAGATAGCGCTGGAATTGTGCCAAATGCATAAAAAATTAAAAAATATCAGTGCACACTGCGATTTAGTGGCTTTGGTCCATTGATCTGGTGCTATTTTAACAGATGTTGAATGAACTCTACGAATCGTCTTTCTTTTCAATGTCTGTGACGTAACACCTTGAAAAACCTTGGGAGAACGTGAAAAAATGTGCTGGAAAAATGCCGAAAGAAATAGAAGGGCAGTCTCCAATAGGAGGGCGTCCCCAATAGAAGGGAAGGTAAAAAAAGTTGACGAAAAAAAATAGAAGGGCGCCCTTCTATTAGAAGAAATACGTTATCTACATTTTTATGTCCAAATATATCCTGTTTGGACACATTTATTACCTGTTTTGGGTTCGGAAATGCCTACTTTTTACTATGATCCTTACGAAAATTTCTGACGAAATAAAAAAAACCCTCGAATAACCCCTCCCCTCGAATTACCCCCTCCCCTCAAATTTTGCTGGCGAAATAATAAACCCCCATGGGGGTATTTCGAGGTAATACGGTAAGTATTTTACCCACTTATCACCCCATCAACTTCCCGTTCCTGGTATGGAACTTTTTTGTGAATTTTCTTAATTAACATAAGCTTCGACCAGCGAATTGAAAATCATAACTTTACTAGCTTGACGCCATGGCAGCTGTGCAATCTGAAATAAAAGCTGACTTCTGTTTGAGCAAAAATGATAGTGCTTGGAACTCGTAGTGATGACAGAGTTTCTGGGGTCGGTAAAATTTTCAAAATGGTTATACCTTTTGTATTTTTTTGAACAGCTTAGAATTTTTGGAATAGCTTTCATTTTCGGGGGTTTTTGTGCCTTCAAATTTTCAAAATATTTCAGCTAGCGGTTCTCGAATCGTAAATATAAGTGCCTTATGATCAACGATGGAAAAAACACAGAAATTGAACACAGAAACTCACACAGAAACGCGGAAACTCATAAATTTTGAAAAACTCAAAACTCAAATGAGTTTTTTTTTGGAGAACACAGAAACACAGAAACACGGAAACACAGAAAAGTTTTTTGAGTTTTTGTGTTTTTTTCAGCGAAGCGGTTGAATGCACATTAATGCAGTTAAACTAAACAATATAAGATAAGCATGTATAATATGTAAATTTGTACATAATGTATTCATGCTTTATAATGGTACAAAAAAAATTCAAGATGGCATGCACATCTCATGGTGGATTTGACAATTTAAGTTTCGACATTTAAGTATACCGTATTACCTCAAATTAACCCCCCTCAAAATGGACTGGCGAAATAATAAGCCCCCCCCCCCCCTCGAAATAGCCCCCTCCGCGATGATGTACATCATGTAGCCAATGTACATGGTCGGGCTGAAAAGTCCCCGGGCAGTGCCCGCCATGTTCGCTAGGGGTAAGCTACGGTTATAAAATTTTAACACGTTAATATATCAGGTGTTTTGAGTTTTCACCCAAAATTTCACCCCTCTAGCTCCACCCACTGCGGAACTGTGGGGGTTACAATTTCGGTCATTTTGTACTGATGTACAAATGGTGCTCTAGCTCAGCGCTGCTTTAAGTTGTGATCATGAAACTTTGGCTAGTGTAAGCCACCAGTGTTGGCAATGTGCTGATAGTATTCAACACTTTCATCAACATCATTGCTATTAAGGTAAAATTAATATGCAGAGCAGGGTGATGTGCAAGAAACGTGGGAACTGTGATGGATGTTTTTGGTGATCATCTGAGATCGTGTTGTATTGCAGTAATTTTAATGTTGTTTTGAAATGTGCAGTAAATTATTATGTCAATTAAATTTCATGTGTGTTTCATTACTAATCTGTAGTGGACACATTACCTGTGTTCAACAGGAGTGTGCATGAAAAACGCATCCTGTATTAACCTGTATTGACCAACCGTAGAGGCAGAATGATGAATTTGGTAGTGAGAGTAGTGACAGTCATGGCAATATGGACTAGGCTTATGATATCATAGCTAAATTTGGTTAGTGCTGGCACATTGCCAACACTGGTGGCTTACACTAGCCAAAGTTTCATGATCACAACTTAAAGCAGCGTTGAGCTAGAGCACCATTTGTACATCAGTACAAAATGACCGAAATTGTAACCCCCGCAGTTCCGCAGTGGGTGGAGCTAGAGGGGCGAAATTTTGGGTGAAAACTCAAAAGATCTGATATATTAACGTGTTAAAATTTTTAACCGTAGCTTACCCCTAGCGCGAATGGCGAGCACTGCCCGGGGACTTTTCAGCCCGACCATGTACATGATGTATTTATCACTGCTAATTTGCATCGCAGCTACACATAGACTGTACGAGGTTGTGTAGCTATCTACATGTTTATTTCAAATATATCCTGTTTGTATGCATTTATAACCTGTTTTGGTTACATAAATGCCTACTATTTTCGATGATCCTTACAAAACTTTCTGATGAAATTATAAACCCCCATGCGGGTATTTCGAGGTAAATGGTAGTTGTAGTTCAAATCAATTCCGTAGTCTTCCATACAGTGCACATCCATTGAAGAATTTTGGAGTACTGCGTAAATTGTCATTTCTGGGCATTTTGTTGCTGGTGTTGTGATGTTGATGTCCTCATTGTGGACATTTTTATGGACTTTTTGACACTTGAATGAATACACAGATGTTATGTGGGGTTAAAACATGTGTAAAACCAATATTTTATAAGAAAACCACTGTTTCCAGATCGAAATGCTGTAAATCGAAATTTTTGGGGTGAAACTCGAATCTTTTGGAAAATCGAGTTTTTACAAAAAAACACAGAAATAAAAACAGAGTTACTCAAGTTTTTTTCAAGAAAAAAACTCAAAACACAGGTATTCATTTTTGAAAAACTCAAAACACAGAAAGTTTTTTTTTTTGGAGAACTTACCCATCGTTGCTTATGATGTACGTCTGGTGTATTCATTGTGAAAGTCAACGAAAGTTAAATACAGAAATATATGCTGTATATCCTCGAATAAGTCCCCCGGGGAGTTATTTTTTCGTCATAACTTTTTGAGGGGGGACTTATTCGAGTGGGGAATTATTTTTTCCTCAGTCAGCTAACAGGTGGAGTTATTCGAGAGGGGGGACTGAATCGAGGATATACGGTATTTAACATCATTTTTTTATTTCGTCACGTTTATTTATGTGTTTTGTGGCCACGATTTTGTATAAGAATTTGAAGTAATTTTTCATAAAATTTTTGAGGCCTCGAAAAGTACCTGAAAAGTTTTCTGGACTTATTTTTGTTTGTCATCGTCAAATATCATACATATTATAGAGAAAGTACACCAGCAGAAACTATGTAAACTCTAGCGACATAACACCTTACAATGAAATCTACTATATCCCATCTGAAAAAAAGAACAAACATAATTTTTTGTCTCATCATATTCATCAAATTGCTTTGATCAATATGATGAAACATTTTTATGTTTGTTCTTTCATTCAGATGGGATATGGTATATTTCATTGTAAGGTGTAATGTCGCTGGAGTATACAACAAGCTAAATGTTCTTGTCAATAGTTTTCGCCTTCATATTTATCTTTAACACAGCATTTGAAAATGACAACTACGGTACATTTGATCAGCTGTTAAAATAAACTGCATGTCTTCCTATCATGCATTATTCATTACAAAAATCTACAATTTCACAATATAAAAAGTCGGCGTGTGCACACTAACTGCAATATTTCCTGGTCACTGGTTTTCCCCCATTCTACACCACCCTGAAAAAACCACCAAAATCATGATGAAACTCGTGGTTGTCGCTCTAGTTGTAGTGCTTGCCAATGGCAGAGTGAGTTTTGCACATAGGTAAATACATTCCTGTCCGGACAAAACGCTTTACATGGACTGCTACCGTATTTTGGTCAATAGCGTGTACATACACTCAGATATTCTTGACAGAAGTTCAAACCTCTAAATATAGTACGATTTCGAACAGTGAAATCAATTAAGTGACTCGAATCAGGTATACTCCCTATTGAAGGAATACGGTAAAATTGTATTGTATGGCCACTGGCAAGACGTAGGCTCCCTGGCCATGTAAACCCGCTAGTAGTGATGTAAAGGCACCGGGGCACCGGTGCCCCGGTGCTGGGCACCGAAGGGCACCAGCACCGGTGCTGGTGCGGTGCCATTGCAATCTTCAGGGGTGCCATGCCGGTGCCGGTGCCATTTTTTTCAGAATAGCACCGGTGCCGGTGCGGTGCGGTGCCATTTTTTTGCCGGTGCCAAAGGTGCTAGCACCAGGGCAAAGTAAAAGGCACCGGGAAAGGCACCGGCCAAGGCCTCATGTGCTGTGCAATTTTGTCCATAGTATGTGCTTATTCATATTTAAAAAAACAGCGATATATTTACCCAACCGTTTTTGCCTATTTTGTAAACCTCCCATCAAATAAATATACCTACTGTGAAATCCATAATACCCGATACGTGATCTGATGAGCGAATCTAAAATTTTGTTGAATTTTAAATTATTTTTATATTTTATATTTATCTTACTTTTTTGTTCAAAATTTTTTGTCAGTTTATGACAGAGATAGTTCCATTCTCTGTACAGCAACGACTCCGATCAGTAGACAATAGTGGCTATGGACATTGTCATGAATTAAATATTTTATCTTTCATTTGTAATCATTGTAATTGCCACATCATTCTGATCATTTTAAGTGCTCAACCATCAAAATCGGTTGAAAATTCATGGAAATATGCACTTCCAAAGGTGAGACCACTGAGAAACTGCCCGATATTTACTTCAGAAATTCCAGCCCGGTGCGGTGCCTTTCGGTGCTAGCACCGGCAACCCGCCGGTGCCCTTCGGTGCCGGTGCCATTTTTTCCAAAAGGCACCGGTGCCGGTGCGGTGCGGTGCCATTTTCTGGCCGGTGCCCCAGGGTGCCAGGTGCCCTTTTCATGCGTTGGCAAAGGTGCCGGTGCGGTGCGGTGCCATTTTCCCCGGTGCCTTTAACATCACTACCCGCTAGCCATGTAGATCCTGTAGTGGCCATACAATAAGCTAACACTACTAGTGATGTGAAAAGCGCCAGAACTTTGGCGCCAAGCGCCATGGAGCTTTTCCGATCCCCAGCGCCAAGCGCCAGAAGCGCGATGGCGCTTTTTGCTTTGGCGCTAGCGCCAGGCATTTTGTTCCTGGCGCTGGTCAAAAATAGCGCCCAGCGCCAAAAGAGCCATGGCGCTTTTCATAGGCATGGCGCCAAGCGCCAATGGCGCCGCAGCAAAATAGCGCCAAGCGCCAAAGGCGCCATGGCGCTTTTACATCACTAAACACTACACAAAGAATGTATCACAGGCACTGCAAAAGCGTAGATTCGGCTTCGGCGGTGGAATGAGGCCACCGATGGGTGGACAAGGTGGTGGCGGATTTGGAGGTTACCAAAATTTTGACTTTCCAGTTCTGATCTTATCGTTATCATATTCACACAAAACTTATTCGCTACATTAAGGGCAAGGAGGTGGCAGGCCACCAATGGGAGGGCAGGGTGGTGAGTTTTAAAACTGAGATTTTGTTCAAATATTGATGTTATATTTATGTCCAAGTTCATCCCACCAAATTCAGGTGAAGGCAGTGGCAGACCACCAATGGGTGGGCAGGGTGGACAGGGTGGTGTGTTTAAGTCCTGAGATGTTGTTCAAACATTTGTGTTATGCACAAATTCACTCCACCAAATTCAGGTGAAGGCAGTGGCAGACCACCAATGGGTGGACAAGGTGGACAGGGTGGTAAGTTAAAGTTCTGAGATGTTGTTCAAACATTATGTAATATGCACAAGTTCAATAACCAAATTCAGGTGAAGGCAGTGGCAGACCACCAATGGATGGACAAGGTGGACAGGGTGGTCTGTTAAAGTTCTGAGATGTTGTTCAAACATTATGTAATATGCGCAAGTTCAATCAACCAAATTCAGGTGAAGGCAGTGGCAGACCACCAATGGATGGACAGGGTGGACAGGGTGGTCTGTTAAAGTTCTGAGATGTTGTTCAAACATTATGTAATATGCGCAAGTTCAATCAACCAAATTCAGGTGAAGGCAGTGGCAGACCACCAATGGGTGGACAAGGTGGACAGGGTGGTAAGTTAAAGTTCTGAGATGTTGTTCAAACATTATGTAATATGCACAAGTTCAATCAACCAAATTCAGGTGAAGGCAGTGGCAGACCACCAATGGGTGGACAAGGTGGACAGGGTGGTCTGTTAAAGTTCTGAGATGTTGTTCAAACATTATGTAATATGCGCAAGTTCAATCAACCAAATTCAGGTGAAGGCAGTGGCAGACCACCAATGGATGGACAAGGTGGACAGGGTGGTCTGTTAAAGTTCTGATATGTTGTTCAAACATTATGTTATATACACAAATTCACTCCATCAAATTCAGGTGAAGGCAGTGGCAGACCACCAATGGATGGACAAGGTGGACAGGGTGGTCTGTTAAAGTTCTGAGATGTTGTTCAAACATTATGTTATATGCACAAGTTCAATCAACCAAATTCAGGTGAAGGCAGTGGCAGGCCACCAATGGGTGGACAAGGTGGACAGGGTGGTAAGTTAAAGTTCTGAGATGTTTTTCAAACATTATGTTATACACACAAATTCGCTCCATCAAATTCAGGTGAAGGCAGTGGCAGACCACCAATGGGTGGACAAGGTGGACAGGGTGGTGGGTTTAAGTCCTGAGATGTTGTTCAAACATTTGTGTTATATGCACAAATTCACTCCACCAAATTCAGGTGAAGGCAGTGGCAGACCACCAATGGGTGGACAAGGTGGACAGGGTGGTGGGTTTAAGTCATGAGATGTTGTTCAAACATTATGTTAAATATATGCACAAGTTCACTCAACCAAATTCAGGTGAAGGCAGTGGCAGACCACCAATGGGTGGACAAGGTGGACAGGGTGGTCTGTTAAAGTTCTGAGATGTTTTTCAAACATTATATTAAATATATGCACAAATTCACTCCATCAAATTCAGGTGAAGGCAGTGGCAGACCACCAATGGGTGGACAAGGTGGTTGGTATATGTACTGAGAAGTTGCTGGTGGTTTATGTTAAATCTATGTACAAATGTATTGAATTAAATGTAGGTGAGGGCAGTGGAAGGCCACCCATGGGTGGACAGGGTGGTGGGTTCTAATGCTCATATGTTATTAAGTGTTTATGTTATAAATGTCGACTAACCAGGATTTTGAAAATTCAGGTGAAGGTAGTGGAAGACCACCAATGGGCGGACAGGGTGGTTGGTTTATGTGCTCATATGTTATTTGCACATTATGTTCCATGTACTCATTGAATCAACCAAATTCAGGTGAGGGCAGTGGACGACCACCAATGGGTGGAGAGGGCAGTGGTTTTCCACAATAGAGTCAGCAAAATTTCCAATCACTGTGCAGTGAATACGATTGCTTAAGTTTAGCATGGATAATAGCATCACATTATGTTTGTATAAAATTTTATCATAATAAAAATGAATACAACATCCATCATGCAGACACAGGTACATAAACTTCCTTAAAATGCGAATAATTAGAACGAATCACAATAAATTAGTTCATTCTGCTTAACCTCTCTTTGGTCAATTCTTTGATAAATTCTCCTTTGATTATTCTCAAGCATTTTCTGTAGGTTGATTTTGAGCGAAATGAGAGCAAATCCTTGCTTGCTGTATGCCATCGATGCACAACATACACAGATGGTAACACGCTGAAGCTATAGCTGTGAAATTTGATGAATGGTATAGCAATTTAGTTTTTCTACTTCCAAGATTTAGAAAATTTGAATTTATTGGCCTACCTCTCTGCATGGAGTCTCATTGCATATGCAACCTTATTCCAACCAAAGCCAATGAACCGTGTATCAAACAATGGCAAATTCTTTTTGCTCACAACAATGTAAGGTTCATATTCTGGTTGCCAGTCAACCTAGAAAGTGTCCATTCCAGATTTCTCAACATCATGTCATTGTGAATGTTGAGTGTTAAATGACGTATGTAGATAAAAAAGAGAATTCTCACCTGGTAAGGATTTTTCTCCACCCTCCATCTATCATAATCAGTTGGTGCATGGCCAGCTGGCCAAATGTCTCCTCTAAACACAGATGCTATGCCCAAGTCCCAGGCATCCAATAATTCCTGCTTTGATCTCAGCATTGTGTTAATTTCATTTTGATCCATTGTTGCACACTTGAAGCTGGTTTCAAATGCTGGAATGACTAGTGCCTGATTTTGCATATCTTGCCCTGCGGGTTGAACATTTTAATGGTATTGGTACAAGTGGATGAGAATAATACTCCTTCCTCACAATAAATATGATCAGCACCAAAAGTAGTATGCTTTGATGGTTTCTGAATGGTTTTGAAAATTGAATGTGTTGATTTTTTTAATGATTATTATTGAACATTATTATAAAGCACATTATTTTTATAATGGAGTGAGAAATATTTGGCTGACATTTTTATTCTGTTACAATAATTCTAGTCTGAACGCCGTGGTTCAGCACAATATTTATGTTATATGTCAACCAAAATATTTGGCTGTATTCTGATCAGAATCTCACACTGACAAAAACCTATATTACCTTTGCTGCACAGTATCTGAACCTAGACACCTAGAACTATATTTTCACGGCCTGCATTTACACATCAAACAAACCAAAATATCTAACCATATGCTTCAATGTGAGACTTCAAATCCATGTACAACCCTGAACTTGGGATGAAATCAATATCATTCAGGAAAACGTGGCTACATGGTGCATTTTTTAAAGCTGTGTTTCTCAAACTGTTCACTGGGTAGAATGGCTGAAAAGAAATTTGATTAGAAATTTTGTTGTTGATTTTTTCGATTCGTACTCACCCCTTGTCTGAAAACAAAATGGTAAGCAATATTCTTTCTGGATTGTAAATCCATTGAGTTGAGGATCATTTGTTCAAATTGTGTGGCTTCCAGATCGGTCAAATATCTGAAAATATGAAAAATGAGTATTTAGTATCTTATGGTTACTTACTTCAGAATAATTGAACAAAGTTTACATGGAGGAAAGTAAAACACACATTGAAATGGAAATCGGGCCATCCCAATACTGTGCCAAGGCTTCCAATTGTGTCATTCTGTCAGTAGACATTTGTGTAACTAGACAGACATCTGTCATATTCCGCTGAAACAATGTTTACCCATATAAATTTGTAAACATAAATCTGCAAGTTTAACACAAATATGTATATCAGTTGTGGACTATACCTGCTGATAGTTGAATGGCAAAGCAAAGAGGTGAACTCTATGCACAATTTTTGCCCCATTTCTGAATGCATTGCAATTGATGAATTCATTTTCATTTAATTGCCCATTGGTATTGTCAATACCACCATAATCTCCATATTCATCGTAGTAGGTATACTGCAAAAAAAATTCAAATTAATAATATTTTGGTAGTGTATTTTTTTGCAAACAAATTTAAATTAATAATATTTTGATGTGTTTTTCAATGTAATTTTGTTACAAAAACATATTCATTTTTTGTTTTGTTGCAAAACAGTGTTAAATTTTTTTACATTCTGTTTATCATAGCTTTCAAATCATCAAAATTCTTTTTTACAAATTCCCAATCATCAATTTTCAGGATTGCCATAACATGCCAAAAAAGCTCACACTGGACACATTGTTTGCATTCGCCAACATGAGGTCATTGGAACAGTGCAACAGCTCCCTCTGCAATAAACTTCCATCCATCTGTGCAAAACTGCTGTAATGCTGCTTGTATACTTCTGCATATCTGCCAGACACTTGCACCTTTCTAGGTGAATTGAAGTGGACAAACTGTAGAAATTGAAAGTTGAAGTTTTTAGGTGTTTTATTCATTGCACAGATGCTTATATTCATTTTAGAGTTCAAAACAAACCTTGAGATCACCAAGAGATGACTTGCATAAATCGGGTACAGACCGATCACCCAGCTGCAGATTCCATTCACATGGCAGAATATGCACCAAAGTGTGGTCAGAATTTATTGCAGCATTGAAAATATCCTGCAACAGAAATGGTTCATATTTTACAGTTGAACTGGTATTGAGTAAGCTAACGGCCATGCGCCAATTACGAAATTGCTCATACGAGTCAGTTACTTCCTAAAATGTGCCTGCGAAAACTAGTTTTCACGCGAAATTTCGAAAACTCACAAATTAGCTTAGAACGCATTTGAGTTTTCTACAATGATGTGGCCGTCAATTACAGTTGACGGAGCTATAAAATGACTCATTCTGGATAACTCAAGCACGTTGATAGCTCATTTATAAGTTTTTGTAATTTCATGTGAAAACTAGTGTGCGCAGGGCCAATTTGTTACTTGATTTACCAGCACGATAACAGTTTGACTTCCTGCTTTTCCTGTGATTTCCCCACAAGCAGTGTCGATACCAAATTTTACCATCACACAATAAACAAAAATAAGACCTTACCGTATTACCTCGAATTAACCCCCACTCACTTGAATGAACCCTTCTCAAAATACCACCAGGTAGTGGTGTGAAAAGCGCCAGAACTTTGGTGCCAAGCGCCAAAAGCGCCATGTCACTTTTCTGACCCTTAGCGCCAAGCGCCAATGGCGCCAGAGCCAAATGGCGCCAAGCGCCAGAAGCGTCATGGCGCTTTTATGCTTTGGCGCTAGCGCCAAGCATTTTGTTCCTGGCGCCGGTCAAAAGTATCCCATGGCGCCGGTCAAAAAGTATCCCATGGCGCTTTTCATGGAATGGCGCCAAGCGCCAATGGCGCCACAGGAACATAGCGCCAAGCGTCAAAAGCGCCAGGGCGCTTTTTGCTTTGGCGCTAGCGCCATGGCGCTTTTACATCACTACCCCCGGGTCTTTTCGAGCTGAGAAAAAAATAAACCCTCTCGAAATACCTCCCCTCTTGAGTGATGTAAATACTTCATGTATGCAATGTAAATACATGATGTATTTATTGATGCCAGTTAGCATCGCAGACACACACATAAACGCTAGTAAATGTGCCTATTGACATATTTACGTTCATATGTCCCAATTTACCGTATTTGGTCACGTATATTACCGGTTTAGGTATGTAAAGACGTATTCTGTACTACGAATGTCACAAAAATTTATGACCAAGTCACCAAATAATAAAACCCCCCTCGAATAAGCCACCCCTCGAATTACCCCCCCTTAAATTTGGATGATGAAAAAATAAACCCCATGGGGTAATTCGAGGAAATACGGCATATTATAAAATATAACAAATATACCTGATCAGCAAGAGCGACAGCACCATAAATTGCCAAATGCTGGCGTGTGATGTTCTTCCAGAACGCGCTCCATTTGCGCCGGCGCATGGCACTCAGGTTCATGAAAATCACTCCCGTGTTGAAGCCGCGATTCTGCGATTTGACATCGACCGTTTTCGTCACGAGCAATTTTGTCACGTGAAATTTCGTCGTAAAAACAAAATGAAAAATGCCTACCGGAGATAATACAAAATTTTTACTTCGGTTTCCTATAAATTGAAATGCAGCTTCAATCAGATTGAAATGCGATCACCCGACCCGAATTCGGATATATCCTTATCCTGTCCCGAAGTTAGAAAATAAAAACACCGAAACGTACCAACGCGGGCCATGGCGCATGATCCATCCACATATTGCCCAAATACCAATTTGAAAGATTTTCAACCAATCCAAAAATACACCTTGAACTGCATTTCGTCATCTGGTCAAAATATTTATGCACACTGGCGTAACTAAATGGAGATACGGCTAGGATGTCTGTATCCAGGACTAGAACCTGTGGAAGGAAATAAAGGTTTTTGTAAAACGAGGTTTACATCTAGTGTCAGAATGGCACTGCATATGAGGGTGCCGGGAATAGGAGACAACGTATCATATTGCAATCAGGAAGTTATTGATAGAACAACTGATACAGGTCATTTTTACAGGAAAAGACACTGGTATAATGGTTAACAGAACAGAAAATTAAATCGCACCAGGTGCCAGTCACACACCCTGTAAAGTTTGATACCAAGTCAGTGTGAAATGTCGTGTTTAATGTCATACAAATTTGTCAATTTTCATCCAGAAGTCAAAAGTTCCGTAATAAAATATTTTATTGTTTTCTTTTAATTGACATTTAACATGACATTCGACACTTGACATTCACTTGAGACTTTACAGAGTGCTGGACTGTCCCCAGGGCAGGTATCAACGGTGACGCTTGCCCTAAGCCATTGAAGCTGGGCGCATTGTCCCGTTGTCCCGTGTCCCTCATCTGGCTGATACATCTATGCCATTTGGTCTCATTACCACTGTTTCATTACAAAACGCCCATCCCTCACTTTCATCTCATTTTCATTACATTAAAAAACAAAACTTCAATACACCCTGAAATAATATTTGTGAAAACTCCACTCACTCTATCCAATGAGATCGGTAATAATTCGTGCAGCACCAGTTTCAGCAGACCGTAAATGCCAGAATAATGTTTGTTTTCAATCCAATCCACCTCTTTTACAACAGCAGACAGATGGTAAAATGATACATTCACTGTAAATTGAGTATAAAATTTGTCTTGCCAAATACATATTTTCCCCACGCTTAAATACCGTATTACCTCGAATTATTCCGCCTCGAATAACCCACCCCCTCCTCGAATTAACCCCCCCTCGAATTAACCCCCCGCAAAATGGGCTGGGGAAATAATAACCCCCCTCGAAATAGCCCCCCCCCCCCTTTCGGAATGATGTACGTCATTTACGTAATAAATACGTCATGTATACAATGCACATAATGTATATTACTGCTATCTTGCATTGCAGCTACACATATACTAGTTTGTGTAGCTATCTACGTTTTCATGTCCAAATATACCCCATTTGGACACATTTATTACCTGTTTTGGGTACGCAAATGCCCACTTTTTATTGCGATCCTTGCGAAAATTTCTGACGAAATAATATAAAAAAACCCTCGAAAAACCCCCCCTCAAATTTTGCTGGCGAAATAAAAAAAACCATGGGGGGTATTTCGAGGTAATACGGTAATTGAAATTCCGGAAATTGACAAATCAGCCCTGAAGCTGAACACATTTGAGTTTGCCGGAATAAGGACGAAAGTCAACGACTGTAATAACAGAGATCGTAAGAAATAAATTCAACTCAAATGTGTTTAGCACAGGTTTATCAGTTTCCATAATTTAGACGTAAAGTGTATAGAGGGCCGCATTTTTGAATAGCCACCCTGCTCGAATAACTCCCCCATTAATGGATATCTACAGACATTAAGAAGTAAATCTGAAAATATCACAAAAATGCTAAGTTTCCTGATAGAATCAGTTCAAAATGAGCTAAAAAACATCAACTGGACGGCCTAGTTACACCAAAGAATAATTAGCAAACACCACTAACCGGATGGCAATCTCCAAGTGTCGAAAAGCGTTGCCAAAATTTTCTCGGAAATGTCATCAACAACAAAATGGAAGTGCAATGGGCTTTTTCTGTGGAATAGAAGACTCTTGATCAAAGAAAAGTGTGCCCTCAATGGCGCCTTGTAACCAGCGCAAACTATGGCTATGTGTAACACCTGCACAAAAAGAGAATAGGTATTTGGGTGAAAATGCTGTAAAGCATTGAAACATGGATGTGGTAAAATATAGATTTGTAGTCCAAACATGGAGGTATAACGTTCCACATGGAGCCAATTCGTGGGAGGACAAGTGAAAAGAAGTGTTGAGTGCTGAACAAAGCTAAAAGCAACTACCATATTTCTTCCAATAGGATGGCACACCTCCAATAGCAGGGCACCTTCAATAGGGCGGCAGGTTTTGGATGTTTTTTTACTGGGGAAAACAATAGAACGGCAGCCTCGAATAGAATCACAGGTAGAAATTATGTGGGAAGTGTGTCAAAAAATGCCGAAATTGTGTGTTGAGAATGGTAGAAGTGTGTGTGCGCACGTGTGTGATAACTGTTCTGACCGTTACTGGTGCCGTTCAATTTTTTTGTTACTGCAAAAAAGTGCCAAAACCTGCCGGAGGTGCCCTTCTATTGGAGGTATACCGTTCTATTAGAAGAAATATGATAGAAGAACAACGGTGTATGAGAAGTGAATTTACAAATGTATGAAACCACATTACTTGTCACAACTTTTCAGCTTTTTGCTTTATTCCACATTTATCGTCACTTGTCCACTTGCAGAATTGGCACCAGTAGTCATTCTAGTAGTGGGAACAGCAAATATTATATGTACCGTAAATCCTCGAATAAGGACTTTTCGAGGATTTACGGTAGTTATGATGTTGTGTCAAATACAAAAATCCAGGTAGGGCTTATAGGTAAAACATGTAGGGCTTATAAATTTGGTCAACATTATAACAGCAAATTATAACATTGGTCAAGTTACCTTGCAATCGTCCGCATGCGTTTCTGCCACTTCCCGGCCATCGGCACAAGTGTCTATTTTTGTCAAATTGAAGGTGTAGGCGACTGGAAATACGAATTACGATACCTATTCACCCCAGTAAAACAGACGCTTTCAAGTGGCTTGGGTGACTCTCTTTCAGCTGTTGTAACAGGCGCCATGCGAGCCTGCGCATCATCACTGCGCCGTCCGCGCGAATTGAAGATTAAATAAATGGAAGAGTGATGGCCAAAAAATATGTTTGTTTTGGTGTGTTGTGGCGGCACAGATAAAAGGGGATTAATGCATGTTGTTTTGTCGCATTACGCATACTTCCCAAGACTTGAAAGTGTATTATTCATTTTGCAGAACAACACACATTAATCCACTTTTATCTGTGCCGTCACAACACCCCACCCCCCTCCCCCAAACCAATGACAGGTCAATTAATAGTGGAATGAAGTACTCCTCGTAAACCATTCCAAGACAGACTGCGCTAGAAACAGACTGAACAAAAAGTTTCCCAAGCCACAGGCGGTAGGCGGAGTTCCCAGGGGTGAATAAGTAGCGACAACGGGAAATACGAATGTAAATTATAAAAGTGATAGTGAAATGCGAAAAGAAAACTCGATTACTCGCCGGAAGTTGTTGAAAAAAAGAAAAGAACTAGATATTCAAAATTACCTGAAATACATCTGGATAACTGATACAGCAAAAACAAAAAGCTCATTAATCCCACAAGAGCTAGAATAGTGCTGTGACGTCGCCAAAATCGTTTCACAAGCATGATGGCCGGGGAAATTCCACCACATTTCAGTGATAATTTTTATTCAAATTGTCAATTTTCAAATTGCAATTCTGCCCCAAGTATTGCAGCATCGGCATTCTACAACTTAATAAATAAATACGTATAATATAAAATAGTCGGTCTACAGACAACACATACCTTACAATGAAATCTACCACATGCAATCTGAAAATCAATTCAAAAAAATTTCTCATCAAATCACACTGCTCTCACTTTTGGTTAATTTGGTGCAGAGAGCTTCATTTGACCTTAATCATAAAAATATGGTATCATTCATTGTAAATATAGCGTTCTGTCCGTCTGGTATATGTACACTAAAAGAATAATAAAAAATAGAAATTATCAAACGCAAAAACGAGAGGAAAACGGCAATCAAACGTGGCCTATGGGGTGACAATCCGTCAAAAGCGTTTGCATGAAATCACACTCATTATCTATGGATCATGCATTACATGCGACTAGTGGCAGAAAGGTCAAGCGCAAAAATGGCGCCAGCGCCGCAGGCAAAGGCGCCATTCTGTGTGTTAGGTAATCTTATTAAACGTAGCATCAGTATGCAGGTGGTGTCAATCGTTAAATATCCGTTGTTTGCGATTTCGGGTGCTATTTTATCCCAATGACGCCAACGCATGGCACCATTTTATTACTATTTTATCTTACACGCGATATAGTGATTTAAAGCGACGGAAAAATCGCTCTGGCTCAAACTGAAAAATTTTCCACCGATGTTGTATTTTCATGCGTGGCACACAAAGCCAATGGGCAGCATGCATATCTTTGGATGCTAATGAATCAAGTGGAATGATACCACGCGGTAATTTTACGTAAGCGTCAACTGCATACGATGTCAGCTAGCATCAAAAGCGTCATGGAGCATTTCGATATGCCGCCAGCTCCAGTTACACAAGTAAGTAAAATAAGTAACATATTTCAGATAATAAATTACTTAAAAAGCGCATTTTAAGGTTCCTGGAGCATCGAAGGTTGGTCATGAAATTTTTGAATTTGATACTTCGCCGGAAAAAATATTTGTGTGTGCTTGTTAGGAAAATTTAATCAAGATCTGATTAATATGATTAGTAGTTTCTCTGCATAATAGTAAAATAAGGTAAAGTTTTTTCATACAATACATAGTTATAACATAGATTTTACATACTCTACATTACTAGTGTACATACGGTATACACATTGTTGTACACCTTAATATGCATTTATCAAGCAAACAAAACAGCCTATCAAATTTAGCGGGTTTTCATGTAGCGCAGTGAGAAGGGAAGCTCCTGTTCTAAAGTAAACACAAGTTCTATTTTCCATGCGCACTCATTGATAGACAGACATTCATGCAAAATTGCATTTCCACATTTGAATGCTAAAGCACTTGCATTGCAATGTTGAATGTATGAAAGGGGATGTTTGGGGAAATAATTTGCCATAAGAACGATAAATAAGTGCTGCGAACGCTCCATCTGTAAACTTAATCTTTCAGGAAAATTTGAGTGTTTCAGAAAAAAAATGATCTGATTTAGCGACGTCTTTGGTATTCTTTGCTTGTGTAAATACTTCAACTTGACTTGCACTTGATCAACAAGGAATTCAAAGAATGTCATTTTATGACATTATTGTATTCAAAAACAATTTCCCGGACTTCAGTTTCCAGAAAGAAAAAAAATGTTTTTCAGTTTACAGAGCGAGCTCGCGCGGGCATTGAAATGCTTTTTCTCACAAAATAAAGAGAATTGATTTTTGTTTTTGATTTTGATTTTTTTATAGCAGAAAATGCAAAGAATAGTGATTGTGGAGGTATTCAACTTTCCTTTTTAACGATACTATTCTGACAATTGCAAACCTTACAGCCAGTGTTTGCAAAATCTCAGAAGAAAAAAAATAAAATAAAAATAAAATGGAAAATTGAGGAAATAAAATAAAATAAAATCGCAAATTTCAAAATAAAAATAAAAATTGTATAAAAATTCGAATTTTTGTAAAATTGTATAAAAATTCATATTTTTTTGTAAATTTTTTATCTCGTTGAGTGAGTTTCTACCCGTTTATTGGTGGAACTGGGGGCAGCCCCAAGCTTTGTAAGTGTCAAATGTCATGTAAAATGTCATGCAAAGTGTCAATTGTCATGACAAATGTAAAGTAAAGTGTAAATTGTCATGACAAATATAAATTAAAAATTCATTTGTCAAGCAACTTGTATCCAAATCTTATGATTTGTATCCAAGTCTTGTTATTTTTTAATGCAAATCTTATGTGAACATTTAGATACAAAAACATAAGTTTTGGATACAAAACATAAGCTTTGGATACAAAACATAAGCTTTGGCTAAAAAACATAAGCTTTGGATAAATACAAAAATATAAGATTTTAATACACAATTTACACTTTGCATGTCATTTGTTATGACAATTGCAACTTTGCTTGAAATTTGACATGACACTTGACATTTTGCATCACAATTGACACTTTACTTTACATTTGTCATGACAATTTACACCTTGCATGACATTTTACAGATGTGCCCAGCACACTCCTGCTGAAAATGCAAACCATTGTTATCAATAATTGTAAGTTTACACATGCTACTAGCTAACAATACCTACTGCATGCAACTTTTGTGAAGTGATTGAAAAAATTTGTCCCAGATTTTTCATGTATTGGTTTAATGATAACATTTTTCTGGCCTTTCATGCATGATTCCTATTTTTTGTAAAAATTTTGTAAAATGGCTTCATTTTATTAACGACTTTTGGGAATAAAATAAAATGAAACAAGAATAAAATGAAAATAAAATACAATTTTTATACAATTTGTATGCGAATAATTTTTATAAAACCAACCCTGCTTACAGCGCACGGTACAGGGTAATTCAGAAAATCACGCCGATATGCGACAATAATTTTTCCATCACAATATTTCTCCAAATCAAAACCGGGCAGTTTATAAAACACCCATTCAAAGTGATAATAACAACATCTTTTCAACCACCTTGTATTTTACAATATAAATATCACAGAAAGCTGTTTCCATTTATGTGGCCTATGATAGTGATTCACACCAGTGATGGAAATCCGCCAAAATTATGCCATAGAAAGGATACAACAGGGGAATGTCCCTATTGCAATTTAACATATTCATTTAGCATATTGTTTGCAGAAATTTTGGTAAAAATAACCTCGCATTGTATAACTTCAATCTTATAATTGCCTGATTGAAAATAAAAAAATGGACTTATGGAATAATCTATGATAAAGTAGGGCATAGCATTATCTGTGGCATTATTATAGTATACCGTATTACCTCAAAATATCCCCATGGGGGTTTATCATTTCGCCAGCAAAATTTGAGGGGGGTTTATTATTCCGTCAGAAATTTTCGTAAGGATTGTAGTAAAAAGTGGCCATTTGCGTACCCATAACAGGTAATAAATGTGTCCAAACAGGTATATTTGGACATAAAAACGTAGATAGCTACACCGACTAGTCTATATGTAGCTGCAGGTGTAGCTGTAATGCAAACTAGCAGTAATAAATACATCATGTACATTGCATACATGATGTACATCATTCCGGGGGGGTATTTCGAGGGGGGGGGTATGATTTCCCCAGCCCATTTTGAGGGGGGCGGGTTAATTCGAGGGGGGCATAATTCGAGGTGATACGGTACTTAGACCTGACCGACAAACGAAGTGTCAATGGCACATTCCCATCACTAATTCACACCTATCAACGAATGCCAAACATTGCGCATTGATTGGATAGAAAATGCCAAGCTAATATTTACTTATTCTGGATTAGTTACAGAGCAGGGTGTAAATATAAAGTGTTAGTGCAAAATGTAAATATAAAGCGTTTCAGATAAAATTTCAAATAACCTTACTTTATGTGTAAATAAGCGACTACCCTTATTTTCTTTTTCTTATAACATAGGCAGCTAACAATTCTACAACACATTTGAATAGACATGCAAAACTTACTAATAAAACTACTTTTTAACTATTATACATCCTATTCAAGTTTCACTGTTGCGCCAATGGGCACTTGACGCCTGTCAAGTTCTAGCGTTTTACACCGCAAGCACAACATAACACACACTGAAAAAAGATTTTGAAACCTTTCCATCCAAAAGATCTTTCATAGCCGAATTTTTGGAAAGGAGCCCAAATGAAAAACACTTCAGCCCAAAATAATGGTGAGCAAAAAAATCGTGATCATGCAAAGACAAAAAATGTACCACACGCACACAAAATGGCATCCTTCCCGCGGCAAAAATCTAGAGGTCACTGGTATTTGTTGCTGTAAACACTGGTATACAAATAAGAATGCGCTTGCAGGCTGTGCCATGCATTGTACCTATTTTAGTGGTGTATACACACGAACACTTCTAGACTATAATATTGATTGATTTTCCCTGGGCCCCATCATGATCATCTCATTTCATTAAGATCAAAAGTGATCGGTAAGTAAAATAAATGCGTGAATACCTAAATATCTGTGTTTGTTTTAATAATATGATTTTTGGTGGCTTGTGTTTGGCGACATTTACATCGCCTGCACTGATATTTTAAACTGGAATACGCCAGAATATTTATACCGCAAATCCTCGAATTAGACGTCCCCCCCTTTTGGCGAGGTAAGGAAAAAATCACCCCCCCCCCTCTAGATGAACAGAATACAAAAATACAAAATAATATTTGTAGAAGATAATTTTGCACAATGAATGAAATCCCTCCACTTATTTACTGCCTCGATAGAGAATGACCCAATGCAAAAAACGTGTGTGCGATAATTATGTATTTTATATCATGCCATGTGCCACACTTGTGTCGCGCTAAAACTCTTTTCCAGTGAAGTCCATTAAACACAAACATTTCTAGCCAAACGTGATCAAATGCGAGAGCAAATTAGACCGCGCAAAAGTCATTTAAACACGTAAAATAGACTAATGGCTTCACCTACGAGAAAATTGAAAATTGACTTTCAGAGACATCTAGGTCGTGTGAATTTATTATGCGCTCAGGGAAGGAATGAAACTTGGAATTACGTTGCATGTCAGATGATATAATAAGCATGGAAGTGACTTGCGGAAATAAAAAGGGAAAAGTGATAGCAAATGCTTCGGCAACAGCCTCCGCCCGAATAATACCCGGTTTTCTCGGCTTTGAAGAAAAAACACTAACGCCGCGGTCGGAGAATTATATACCGTATATTCTGCATTACCGTATTTCCTCAAAATATCCCCCGAGGGCTTGATTTTTTCATAAGGCAAATTTTGAGGGATTAAACGACGGCGGTATTTCGAGGGGGGGGGGGGTAATTATTTCGTCAATTTTTTTTTAAATCCATAGAATATGCAAAGAATATGCTTTTTAGCGAAACCAGTAACAAATATGATGACATAAATAGCGTCATTTAACACGGCTTTTAAATCAATAAACATATAAATAAATTACATCCACATAAAACCGAGGTCAGCGTTCAATTAACACTTACACCGAGTTTTTTTTGGAAAATCATTTTTATGGTTTCGCACAAAATATAGCTAAACGTATCTTACCACCACCGTCACCACAAAAAGTGTAATATCAATTAAGCCAGTAATGTTGTATAACTTAGAACTTACACAACAACTCACAATCCACATGTCAGTTGACCATGCTTCAATATATACAAATCAATGTCAAGAAAAGCAGATAAGTGATACTCTCAAACAAACTCTCGATGAAAAGCACCACCTAAATACACCATTTTTATTTTGAATCTATCTTGTGCGTGCAAATCTACGCTATTCCATCTTAACTGGCAAGGTTACTTAGAGGGGAAATGTAAAGTGATCACAGCTGCCCATTTGTCTCGTAAATTTCATGGAAGAATGCAAAAGGTAGTCGCATTTTAGTCGTCACTCTCGTCGCTGAGAGCCAAATCGTCTGGAATGGTGCCAAATTTGTGGGTAAAAATACAGTGAAACTAGGGTTGGCCGATGTTTTTTTTTAACGTTTTTTTTTAAAAAAAAACGTTTTTTTTTAAAAAAAAACATGACGTCCGAAATGTTTTTTTTAAAAAAAAAACATCGGCCGAAATTTTTAGTACTAAGCACTAGGTATTTTGTAAAATTTTTGCGCGCAAGCGCGCAATTTCACACACAAATTGACATTGGTGGTTGTTTTCATTGGTTTTGTTGCATTTTTAGTATCAAAACATCCATTTCTATGTGCTACCATGGGTGAATAAGCCGACATATGTTGCTGTAATATATAATATTGAGGTAATGTGCTTCCATGTACCTCCACAGTGTGTAACTTCACTCCCAAAGTAACAACCTCCTTTTATAACCTTGTTTGATCACCATTCCGTGCCAAACTTTACCTGAAGTCACAAACATTCGACTATAAGGCGATATACGTACGATATGTCGACGAAAAATGGATATTTTTGACACAAATCACCACTTATAATGCTATCCCATGGCTCCACAGCCATTATATGGTCATATTTAACATCACAGAGTATTGCCAGTGTCTGATATACCTATATATGTTGACACTAGGTCATATCTGGGAGCTTTTAAAAAAAAACATCGAGTTAAAAAAAAACGTTTTTTTTCCAACCCTAAGTGAAACACTACACCTTCAATAACAATCCTACCATTCGCATCAGAAAATGAAATAGGCAAGAAAAAAGTAACCAAAAAGACCCACCAGCCACATTGGAAACCGAGGGCTTATCAGCACCAGCGGATTGCATCGGGGGCACATCTTCGAAATCCATATCTTCTTCCCTATTAGAACTTTGCTGCACCTTTGCTTGATCACCAGCGTTGTTAAAAAGTATTTATGTTTACCAAAAATACCCTGAGTATGTGGGTATTTTTCATGCGCACATTTAGAGTTCTTTTTTTTTGTTTTGGTTCGCTTTCTAATTATATACAAGGGTATTCAAGAAAACGTTATTTTCCACCCCATTCAAAATTCACCGTTTGTTGTTTCCAACCAAATTTTTCCAGGGGTCTACAACGTTTCAAGGGTCTACCTCATTTCAAATTTCCAGCATTTGTCCGACTCTGATGTAATTCTACTTTTTGAGAAAACGTTAATCCTAATTATAAAGAATTAATTTCGGGAATATGTATATTGGGAATATGAGACACTCGTTCCTACAAAACACCTAAAACCCGATTCTCGTTCTCGCTTACATTTTCCAAAAAACACGGGCACCATAACAACACGAATCGACCTTGGCCACTTGCGGGCAATTTCTCGCTGTCGGACACGTTGCCCGATTCCGACTCCGAGTCGGACGAGCTCGAGTCCGAGTCGGAGCTGTGCGCGGGCGGCGATTTCGCATCTCCCGCCGGCGAGTGGCTGGGGGACACGTCTAAATCTGGGAAGGGGGTTGGATGTTTTGGTAGTTCGAGATTTTATATAAAAAAAGAAATTCTTATTTACTATTATTCACAAACATTTTGGTTCATCTTTGAAATAAATCGAAAAAGTTTTTGTAGCGTAAATATTACCTCAAAAAGTAATTTTAGGTAAAGGTCAAAATTCAAACGTCAACTCAAAAAGTCAACTGAAACTAAACACAACCCCTCCTCGCTAGGGTTGGGAATTTCAAAATGTTCGGTTCCGGTTCTCGGTTCTAAAAAATTTCGGTTCGGTTCTCGGTTCCTCAAAATTTTCGGTTCCGGTTCTCGGTTCGGTTCTCAAGTTCGGTTCCGGTTCGGTTCTTTCGGGTCCAAATTGTCAAAAATTTCGGTTCCGGGTAATGAAAAAGTCGGGTATCGGGTAATGAAAAAATGGGGAATAAGAAAATAATAAGCTGAACAAAGGAAAAACAACATAAAACAACCCCCCCCCCCTAAAATTTTGCCCCTGTAGTGACGGAATGGTGTCATGGCGCTCGCGCCATTCATAGGCGCCACGCCATGGCGCCATTGGCATTGGCGTAGGTGCCCCAGACGGCCAAAACCCAGTGCACATGTTGCCCCTTGATTCGGGGGCCAGGTACATATCCAGGATTTTTGAGCATTTTCAGGATTTTGAGGATTTTCAGCAAAACTGTTTCAGGGAGGGAAATGGACTTGTCGCCTTCTTGCACGCGAGAACATTTTCGTTCCCGGGGAAGCGGAGGCTGCCTTATGGGAAATTTATGCACTTGTCGCCTTTTAGAAATCGGTTTCCATAGTGGACTTATCACATTTCTTGCGTTTTTTCCCATAAAAAAAGGGAAGCGGAGGATGGACTTGTCACGTTTTAGCCCAAAACTAAGTGGACTTGTCAACTTCTTGCCCAAACTTTTTGCATTTTTCCCAAAAAATGTCAAATTTGGCACTTTGCCATATGGGCATGTGAGGTCAAAAAATTTACAGAAAATCATGAAAAATGTGCAGAAGTAGCCCCAGATGACGTTTCCGGGCCTAACTCGAAATTTTTAATATTTTGGACTTTTCAGAGTTTAGAATTGGAATTGGACACCTCATATGTATTTTACATACAAATACATATTTTAGGTGGGATCTTGAACACATGACGCTGCGCGACCGGTGAGATGAAATCGCCTGTCACATGAAGCAAGAATTGCGCGCTTGCGCGCAAAATTTTTACAAATCACACTAAAAATTGATGCCGGAAGTTACATTTCCATGCATCTTCCTACTGTCACACGGGAAGGGGGGGGGGGCGGCCGCCGATTAATGTATAAAATTTCGGTTCTTTCGGTTCTTTAGTTCGGTTCCGGGTCTAAGTGCCGGTTCTCGGTTCCGGTTCGGGTATTTTTTTCGGTTCCGGTTCTCGGTTCTCGGTTCCAAAATTGTGCTCGGTTCTCGGTTCGGTTCGGTTCCCCAACCCTACTCCTCGCCCTACAACACAAACGCAACCCCCATTGAAACGCAGAACTGAACATGTTGAATACAATTAAAAGTGGGTGATACCCCTCTAGAATGGTATCAAGCAGCCTTCATTTGTGTCGTGGTACATGATATCCATGTTGTATTCTTGAAGTCATCTTTTATGTCGATCTTAAATTTTTCACATACCTAATGTAGATATCTTATAATCCATAATGATCGACATGATAACAAATAAAATGTTCGATCATACTCAATAAAGGTCACAATACCTCATTGCATCCCAAGCCATAATCTAGTCAAATAATGATTGCAAAATGCGGTACGCTCAAGTAACTAGCCTTCAGTTTTGTGCCGTTTTCGCAGCGCACCAATCTGTGCCTTAAGAAGCGGCTGACAGGAATCTTCCCCTCTAGAATGAAAATAATTTGATTGTGGAAATATCATTTGGTACAAAACTATAAATAATCTTTTTACAATCAGTTAAATTACGGGCAAGTCGAGTTCTCACTGGGGAGATAAATTTTGTAAGTTAAGTTTACTGTTTATTCTAGAATGGGTGCCGCACGCAACGAATTTACACGTATATAAACAACGTTTCGTATATTTGGGGGTAACCGACAAAGACTGACCGAGTCTTTTTAACTTTGATATTTGAGCTGAGCAATTCCAGAGTGAACGTGTTTGTATCTTTGTCGAAAATCAACAGACACTCCTTCTCTTTTGTATCCGCCAGCGAGCCTGAGCATGGTTTTATATAATATAAATATTATTATTTCTTTAATTCTTGGAGAAGCACGACAAAAGTTCGATCCAGAACAATTTTGCGGCTGGGCCGGTTTCAAAATTGAAACATAAAAAATATTGAATGACATCAACCGTGATTATTTGTGCGTTTCCTGGTGCCGGTTCCGCAAGTGGAAAAGTTAAGAGTTGAGTAAAATGATACCGTATATCCTCGAATAAGACCCCCCCCTCAAAACCTCTGACGAAAAAATAACTCCCCCCTTGAATAACTCCCCCTCTTGAATAACTCCCCTCTGGGTGAAAAATATGCTACAAAATTGATCGATGAAAATACCAAAGAATGTTAACGTATGGCAGCGACAGCAGATACATAATGCGTTTGCAGCGTATACACACTTTTTAATTGTTATAGAACTGCTAAATACCTAGATTACATGAGTTGACAGAATGCATTCATACAATGAACCAAGTCCAAGTTTTCTGAGGAGAAAATAACTCCCCCCCTTGAATAACTCCTCCCCCTCGAATAACTCCCCCCTCAAAAACGCTGACGAAAAAATAACTCCCCTGGGGACTTATTCAAGGATATACGGTAAATGATAAGTTAAGAGTAAAGTTAAAAGTTAAGAGTTGAGCAAATTCATTTGCCGTTTTACTCAACTCTTAACTCTTAACGTTACTCATAACTTGTCATTTGTCATTTTACTCAACTCTTAACTTTTCCACTTGCGGAACTGGCCCCAGGCCGTCATTTTTATGACCGTTGAATGTGAGAGTTACTACTATGTGATCATTTGCACCTTTTCTACTAAATACAATCGACTTTTTCACGTTTTCATTGAAATTTTCACTTCTAAAAATTGTCCCACGCCGTTCTAAAATATTTATTTCCGATTAAAACAAAACCGCGAGTGTCACCTTTTCAAAAACCTACAAATATAAATAAAAATAATAAAAAACCTTTAAACACAGTCAATTGGCTCGGCTCCGCTTGTGTATCGGAATCGTTCGGAACGACAACAGTTACGTCATTTTTCTCTCCGAAAGCGATGTAAGTTTCACAGCCTTCAGCTGACGCCGGTTTGAAATCATCTGCGCGGGTTTTTAAAACGTTTTGTTTTAATTGACAGAATGGACCGGGCTTTTGACACTTTTATTGCGAGTGAGTGAGTATCCGCGGTTGGAAGGAACATTGTATCACCAAATTAACAGTGTACGCCGGATCGGAAAGGTATTTTGTTAATCCAGCAGAAACAGGTCAGGATTTCTGATAAATCTGAATTGTTCGATGTCGAAATCGTGAATTGGGACACACGTAAGAACACACATAAACGTAATTTGGCAAAGTGCCAAGAAAAGGGAATAAAAACGGACACCACAGTAACTAGCATTGTATCCTATGAAATTTATTTTTTGTCGTATTTTTATCCTTTTTAAGCAAAGATTCGCCCAATTTGAGGGTGTATTCCCCAGCAGCAACGCCAAGATTGGGTTCGGCCATTTTTTCTCTTTGTCGGGTTTCGCAATTTTTTTCTTTTGTTGGATGGTAATAATTGGATACACTTAAAAATTAGACAGATATAAGTATGGACGTAGGAAAAGAGCAACATATAGAGCCAGAAGGAATTTCAATAAATCGGCACGTTTTTTAATACAGAGGTAGGTTCACAAGATCCTGCTTTTTTTCTTGCGCTTTGAACGATATCGCTGCTAATTTGTGTACCGGTATCCAATTCCTCATTGTGTCAACTTTCAGAGAACGTTTCTGGACTCCCCGCAGTGTCATATTAAAAACTTTCACTTGGCCCACCAAGCGATCAGCGCTCTGAACTTGTTTAAATGTAGTCAAGGACCTTGACCGCGAATTGGAAACACTGATATTTATTTTCCACTCAGCAACCTGTGTAATTTATTTGTTCAGTTGTAAGAATCAAAGGTTGCACGCATTTCTAAACAACTTTTGCACGTTAAGATATGTACATATTAATGCTAATTACGATATCCATCGGAATAATCAACCAAAAGTAATGCATTTTGCTGCTCACAATACTCGGTTTTCACTACGGGACTATTTAGCCCAGAATTTACCACATGTCTTGATTCATAAATATACGGTAACATACTGTGCAAAGTAAGGGGTAAGGTCCATCTAAAGCAGAAAAGTGACACTGCACTGACTGCAGTGCCCGGAAATTAATGCGCTTCAATTATTCAGTATGAGCACAGATTCTCAGTTTTCAAATTCAAGGCACTGTGCATGATGCGTATTGAAACCATTTTACACATTCAAATTGTATGTTCAAGTTCCCGAAAAAAATTTTTTAATATGCAAACTTGATATGTGGCCGTTAACGCGGCTAGAAGAATTTCGGACAAAATAAAAAAAAAATTATTCGAAAATCAATTTTCGCACTGGAAGGAAGGTTACCAAAAATACCAAAAAAATGAAATTTGAAGATCATAGACAGTAAAAAATAATAATTTTGATAGGTTTGCTTCTGAAATAGCTACCTAGTTAGAAACAATAATTTTTCTGGAGTTTCTTAATAGAAAACCCAGAAAGTAGAAAGATGTTGAGCGTCTAAAAGTTACAGAGTGCATGAATCAATCTTGTTTTTGTTGTGTTAGAACTGTTTCATTTCTAAACATCGGCCAAATCGTATTGCACTTTCCCCAGTGTCAAAAAGTGATAATAATTGACACACGCAAATTTTGTAAATAATTTTATAGTGTCAGTTTACTAAACTTACTGAGTGACTTAATCACAAATCCAATATTAAACACAGAAGCGTTTACTATTTTATGTGTATTTACTCGTGTGGCCTTTCACAATGACAGTTTTTGCATCACATTATTGGCACCGAGCCAATAAAAACCAAGAATTGTGTAAGGTAAGAAGTGCGGTAACAAGTGAAAAGTGCGGGTCGGGCTCTGTCGCCCAGCACCAAGCCAAACTTTAAAATTCGATTTTGAAAAGTTGAGTATTTTGCAGTTTTGGAATAAAACTGTTCAATTGAAGTTACCTATTGACGTTAATATAAGTTGAATTTACCACATAGATTTTCCATGCCGTGGTCTGATTCAAGTGACACTAAAGTACAATTTGATTTGATACACTGATCTCAAGTTTCTGTAGGTAGTCCTTTATTCTGTAACGATGGCAAGCTCTGAGAAAGTGCATAAGGTTCAGTATTTTCCCAAATTCGTTGAATGACCTAGAGAATGTCTTCAAATTTTGGATTTTAACCGTCGCCACCGAATAATTTTCCTCTTTGACCTGTTTACGAAAGCTTAAACAATACATCCAGATGAATCTAGGTATTTTGGCATTGATCCAAAGTTACAGCTCAACTAAGAAATGCGATGACGCGAAAATTTGTAATTCGTTATAAAAAAATTCGTTATAAATTTTCGAATTTTCGTTTGCCATCTTTAGTCGCTAGTAGTGATGTAAAAAGCGCCAGGACTTTGGCACCAAGCGCCACGGCGATTTTCTGACACCAGTGTCAAGCGCCAATAGCGCCAGAGCAAAATGGCCTCAAGCGCCAGAAGCGCCATGGCGGTTTTTGCTTTGGCGCTAGCGCCAGGCATTTTGTTCCGTGCGCCGGGCAAAAATAGCGCCAATCGCAAAAACCGCCATGCGCCAAAAGCGCCATGGCGCTGTTCATGGTGATGGCGCCACAGGAAGATGATGCCAAGCGCCAAAAGCGCCTTGGCGCTTTTACGTCACTAGTCGCTAGTCATCTGGGCCCAGTTTAAGCTTTAAAAAAATCCAATCAGCCCAGCGCCAGCGCAAATACAGTGCACAATTCAAAAATGTACACGCAGTAGTAGTGATCTCTAAATAAATGTGGTGTCTCATGACATTTTTCAGAAGTGCCAGGCATGTAGAAACAAATGTACCTGGCGCAAGTGTCAAAGAAAAAGGCACCATGGTCCATGGACCACAGTTGTTAGAAGTACCGAACGTTTCTCAAAGTATACGTAAACGTAAAGTGTTTACCTATGGTTGTCATTTTACAGGGCTTTTACCGTCACTTTTGACACTTTGCATGACATTTGACATTTTACAGGGCATTTTACAGGGTCTGGGACTGCCCCCTGGACGATATGCGTAAGAAGTGTACCCTGGTCAATCGGGAAATCTTTGCGTCACGAATCCGGAACACCCACATTTAACACTGATTCTGACAACAATCCAAGCTGGCAAGTTTATATAGAGTTTACAGAAGCATGAAATACATGAACATAAAAACCCATTTTTGTGTTTTAAAAGGCATGTTTTTCGAAGAAAAATGAATTGTAGTCTCAAAACCAGAAATTTTTACATTAAATCTAAGGGAATACTGAAGGATGGTAGGATTATTCGGTAATTCCTGTCTCCTATAAACTGGACTTTTATCTCTGGCAGGGCTTTCTATACCGGGCTGTAAAAAGTCGTATACCATTTCAGACAGTTAAAGTCACCTGTCAGATAACAAACAAAGCTTCAATTTCTCTATAAAAACTGCACTTTACTGCGGATTACTTCCTACTTCTTACTTGGCTGACATTTAACAGGCAGTGGTACTTCCTTGATCCTATGCCCAGTTTTTCAATCCAAATGTTCTATCTATTGCTAAATGTCACGCAAGAAGCGTTATGTCATCGAAATGTAAAAAAAGCGTTCATGTTTTTGATCACTGCAAAAAATATACCATGTGTGATAAACATTGATCCAGTTTATAAAGTGACTTAATGCCGACATAAGGCGACATGAAGCAAGAGTGTGAAGAAAGACACTTCAGTACACACTGTCGCACCGTTTCACGAATTATGAAAAATCCCGGTCGCACACAAGAATACTATTCGTCTAATATTACCGCAGTTCCGAACGTGCACTCAACCTATCTACCTACTCGCCAATTCAAACAAAAATCTTCACAAATTTATTCCACCTCCGCTATATCGAATTTTGTTTGGAAAAAATGATGCTGGGCGCCGAACATCGACTGCAGATTGCAGCGGCCGCTTCTAGATCGAATTGCGCCAAAAGCACACAGACGTGTCGATTAGATTTGGTACTGAGTTTGGGTGCCTGACGCCAAAAGGGCCCACCCCTGATTTCAAAAATTCATTTATTACCAGTTTTGGGTATGTTTTGGCCTATTCTTTACTTCGATTGTTCATGAAATTTTTTGACAAAATAATAAACCCCTTCCAATAAGCCATACCCTCAAATTAACCCCCTCAAAATTTGCTGGCAAAATAATGAACCCTTTGGGGGTATTTTCAGGTAATACTGTACTACCTGTAACAAATTTTTTGTTTCTTTACAGGAAATGTCCACCGTGGACTTACTGACTTTCTTGGTAGAGATTTACACACAAAATAGTGGTATTATCACCTTGTCACTGACCTTATCAACTTCTTGCTGACGATTTAAAAAAAAATGTTTCTAATTGTTCCCAAATCATCAAAATATACCACTTAACCAAAAGAGTAAGATATGTCAAAAAATGAGAAAATGGTTGAAAAAAATCTACAGGGAAGAATTGTAGATTCTATTTTTGCACTTGACTCGATGTTTGAAATTTTTTACTTACAAATTTTAGAAGTGGACAGTTGGACACATGATTCATGACACATAATTCATTCCACACATAGGGCCATTAAAATTTTTTCACTTACGTGGCCAATGGCCCTGTCCCCAAGAAAAGAGATTTCTAGGGGTTCAAAACCCCCAAACTTGACACGTATGTGGTCCCAAAGCGGCGAAATCAAACTCTGCCACGCGACAGAAATCGCCCGCGAAAGGTGCGCATGGGAAAGCGCAAGTGCAAGGGGGCACCTACAAAGCTATTGGCAAGGCCATCGACCAGCTGTGGGCTCTGGGGTTGGTTGCATTTCGGTTCCGAGTGAGCTAGGATGTCCTGTATTAGGCAGTGTGCGATGTGGCTCCATAAACTAGGTGGCATAAATATGTGAGCACCTTTTCACATGAGGCCACTCACAGACGGTTGGGGGAAAAAAGGGTCGATTAAAAGTTATGGTAATTTTCGCTGGCCAATCAGTGTTTTTGTTTGCACAAGCGATTTGTGCAACAGTTGCGCACTAATCTACTATGCATCCTGCCAATCACATTCATGTCATGTATTTAGCAGGGTGGGTCAAATAGGAGTGATGACGAAATTGATACGCATTACGTTCGAAATTGATATGTAGAAAGAATGAAGTACATTTACCAGAAGATGTGCATTATATTTACCTAGATCTAACAAAAATTCATCAGAAAAAGTTTGAATTTCGAAAAGTCATTTGAGTGGGGTAATGGGAATACAGCTAGAAAATGGGCGGCATTTTGGGTTTTTCCATTTTTATATAAAGTTTCACAGCCATAGCTGTGCGCGTGAAACAGTAATTGCGCAGTTATTTTGTTATCAACCAGTATTTTTCATATGCACTGAAAACAAAGCTCATGCCGCCAGAGGATTATACCGCGTTAAGTCATGATCTGGCGCTGAGAAGCACTTCAAAAGAGCGCCGCACTCCGCCTTGTCGATGCCTACCATATTCTCTAATCGACCCTTTTTAGGCCCAGCGCTCACAGACCCTAGCTGTAACGCCCCCTGTAAAATGTCTTATGTGAAGCAAAGTGTCAAAACTCATGTAAAATGGCAGATTTACTTTCATTTTTCTTCTAACATTTTACAGGGCATCACTCGTGATTTTGCATAACTTTGGCGACATTACCCTTGCGTGACGTTTGACATTTCACAGGGTCTGGGAGTGGCACTGCCAGTCACGTATTCCACCCACTTCACACAGGGGTGCCGTCTCGCCGACGCCAAGTTCCAAGCCAAAAAGATCGAACGCAACTTTACTAGACAATCGAAAATCGTCGGCTGATTGGCAATGTGCCAAAAATTCCGCAAAAGAAAGTTTATCCACTGAAATGCTGGTTTCGTTGGATGAAACTGAATTGGACGATGAACAGGATCAGGGTGTTAATGTTCAACAAAATACCAGTACTGGATTCCGGAAAGTGTCCAGCTTATTGAATGGGAGTGCTAAAAGTTTCAAACCGGTCAGTTTTGGTATACGGAATTTGATTGTACTCACTAAATAGCTCTGAGTAAGTATCCTGCGAAATTTTTTCACGAAATCGCAAGCTGGATACTACTGAAGTCAGGTACATAGTAAATGCTTTTTTATTTTACTTTCGCTTTAATTTTTTTAACGAATTGCCGCGCCGCTGCCTGGGGGCACTTCCTGACCCTGTAAAAGACCCTGTAAAGTGTAAAAGACACTGTAAAATGTCATGTGTCATGTAAAACAGCTGTAAAATGTCATGTGTCATGTAAAAGACCCTGTAAAGTGTAAAAGACACTGTAAAATGTCATGTGTCATGTAAAACAGCTGTAAAATGTCATGTGTCATGTAAAAGACCCTGTAAAGTGTCAAATGTCATGTAAAATATCATGTAAAGTGTCATGTGTATCCAAATCTTATTTTTTTATTGTATCCAAATCTTATTTTTATTGTATTCAAATCTTATGTTTTTGTATCCAACTCTTACCTTTGACATACGATTTGTATACAAAAACATAAGATTTGGATATGACAAAATAAGATTTGATACACATGAGTATATGACACTTGACAGGGCCTTTTACATGACATTTGAAACTTTGCAGGGTCTTTTACATGTTACAGGGTCTTGAAGTGGCACCTGTCCGTCTGGTGTGCCACTCATGGCACAACAAAAAATAGCACTTAAGAATTGAAGGGCAGACGCCAGAAACAACCGTAGTGCGTGTGAATTATAGGCGTGGCCGTTTAGTCTTTGTTGTTAAGGCTTGATTTATATAAGAGCGCATATTCTGCCGAATATCATATAGAGTGAGTTTGTTATTCACTTACCTAGCACAGGGTATCCTAGGGAGATTTGAAAAAGGTGCGCCATGGTGCTCATCGATTTGAACGTGCAAATGTAGATTCTGGGAAATACCCGGAATCAACTAAACACGACAAGTGTAAATTCGAAAATCTTCTGAATGCTGATTGGTCGATGCCACAGTCGACCAGGTACGTGAATGTGACAAACCTTGATTTGCTGATGCAGATATTCCCATATCTTCCATTTGCACAGGTAGCTTATGTAGTCACTTAAAGGGTGGCGACTTAGTCGAGTAATAAACACCTTCCCGGTCACGTCCGGCACCCTATTTTTGATAGTACTTGTGACACCCTATCTCCAGTTCTAGGGCGCGCCAGAAGCTGAAACTTGGGGGAGGTATTGGTGCAACCCCCCTCTACTTCTCATGAATTTGGGGGGTCGCGGCGACCCCTCTCAGGGTGGGTCGCCCTAAGTGCAAATTTTTTTTTGGCTTTTTTGGTGTCCCACAGCAGGTCCGGCACCCGCTGATTTCTGAGCTGTGGGAGCGGTATAAATCTAAAATTTTGGTATGCGTTACCAACACCACTCCCCTACTATACACTATTCAATCATGTGAGATTGGCCCCACACACGCTAGTTGACATCGACATTAAATGTCAACTGGTTCCGTTCCCAATTCAAAGCTTATGTTTGAATGTCGTTCGTCAGCTCGACAGCAAACTTTGAATCGGGATCGGCACCAGTTGACATTTGGTGTCGATGTCAACTAGTGTGTGTGGGGCCATTAACATGAAAAATTTCTCAAAAATTCGCTTATTCTCCAAAAAACACCACTCCCCAATAGATGGATGACAAAAAATTCACTTTTTGGAACTTTTTATTAGACACTTGAAGAGATGGTTTACGATACTTTAAAGGGAAGGGTTTGATGTTTCAAGTTATGTAACGAACCATACCTCTAAAATGCATGCATTGCAAAATTTACTTGGGGGGAATTTTAAAGTGTAAATTTTGCAAATTTTTGTTCCAGCAATGATGTCATTATGATGTCATAAAATTTGTCCTAAGTAAATTTTGCAATGCAGGCATTTTAGAGGTATGGTTCTTTACATAACTTTAAACATCAAACCCTTCCCTTTAAAGTATTGTAAACCATCTCTTCAAGTGTCTAATAAAAAAGTTCCAAAAAGTGAATTGTTGGGGTCAAAAGTCAGCCATCTATTTGGGAGTGGTGGTTTTTTTGAAAATAAGCAAATTTTTGAGAAAATTTTTTGCTTAGGGCGACCCACCCTGAGAGGAGTCGCCGCGACCCCCCCCCCCCCCCCAAATTCATGCGAGGTAGAGGGGGGTTGCGCCAATATCTTCCCCAAGTTTCAGCCTCTGGGGCACCCTAGCACTGGGGATAGGATGTAAGAAGTAAAATCAAAAAATGGGTGCCGGACGTGACCGGGAAGGTGTTTATATATCTGCGATTCCTTCACTTATGGACTTGACTGGAAACATTTAAAGTTTAAACACTGAAAAAGCGCATAAAAGTCCAGATTTTAAAACTACCGAAATAGGTATAAAAGTGTGGCTGGTTCAGGTTCGGGGTCTTCCATCTGACCTGAAACCAACCGGGGGTGACCCGACCCCATCATCAGAGATGAAGTCACCCCCTTATATAAAAATACCCCCCCCCTCATTTATAACTTTTAAGCCGGGTGATCGGAAAAATTTGCCAGAAAGCGATGGAAATACTAATTCAATTGATCAAGTAATTTGCAAATGCATATGTACACTGCCGTCACTCAACTAGTGCAGTGTATTTGCAGGGACACTGCAGTCAATCACCAATTTTCACAGTTGAAAGACATCTTCTATTGGTGATCTTATAAGTGCCATGGATGGAGCTCTCCCAGAGCTAAAACCCACTGCGCCTCGCCAGTGGCGCCATGGCGCTTTTCCATCGTCAATGTTTGTCTGAATCATGTGATCCAGCTATTTTATAATGAAACATGTTGCTTTGTTCAGGGTGCACTGAACCTGAACGTTTGTCATATCAAACAGTGTTGTACACTAGTGATGGAAAGGCGCCATGGCGCTGGCGCTATTTGAAGGCGCCAAAGGGCGCCGCGCCATGGCGCCATTGGCGCTTGGCGCCCTTTCTCTGTGGCGCCCATGACGCTCCTGGCGCTTGACGCCCTCTTTCTGTGGCACCCTTGGCGCCCTGTTTCCGTTTGGCGTCATGGCGCCATTGGCGCTTGGCGCCCTTTTTTCTAGAGATTTTCCATCACTATTATACACACACTGGCACTTCACCACATTAGGATAGCCGGTTGTCAAAGACAGGCAAAACAACATAAAAGTTTTAAAATTTTATCAGTTTTCTCCACTTTTGTCCAAGACCCAAATTAGCTCGATCAAACTGAATCACTTAGCTTTAACATTTAGACACCTAATCAAATACTTCCCTGTTGTTATCTTATCTTCTCTTCTCTTGTATTTAGAACGTAAATATATCGGGTAGCCCAGCTGATCGTAACTGAAAAATTACGCTAACCGATTCAGTGTGGTTCTAATTTTACAGTCAATCTGAATTTGAATTCATTGAAATGGCAATTATTGACCCTCCCCCGGTACGAATGTGACTGGCTTTTATTTGCTTTGTGCTAATGTCATCATTTTTGACGTCAGTAAGTTGATGGTCAGAAATAACTTGATATTTTTCAGTTGATCAAATGCCTTCTGTCCTATTAAAAATGTAATGCAGGAAGAGTCATTCAATGCACAGTTGTCAAAAAGTACCTTAATACCTACCTATGCTTTTACATAAAATTCGACTACCGATAAAATGTACTTGCAAGTTTCAATGTTTTCCGGAAAAACATTGTTACATTTTTCTGCACTATTTTTACACTTCCAGTATTTCATCTGTAACTGTGAGCCAATTCACATTACTTAACGCCTGGGAATATTTTAGAAAACGTGCCACACTTATGACAACTTTGCATCAACGGCCAAGTATTTCACATTATCCACCATTTTCGAAAATCCCCCAGCGTGCTATCAAAGTGTATCCACTCAAAGTGAAAGGAGTAAAACGCGTGAAAGAGGCCAGAACGTACTAACTGACATTTTGCTATTGGCTGGCGGGTGTCAAAAGTTATCTGAGCCTGGAAATTTCCGTTTTCCGTTTCCGGCTTTGGTGGTATTTTTCCGTTTGCTGTGGTTTTATTTCTTTCCGTCTGGAATTCGTTGTCTTTCTCCATTTTCAGTTTTTTTTTGACAATATCTTTATTTTTCACTTTGCCAATGGAAAAAGGATGACTTATTTTAAAATTATTTTTCCCTATTTTTTTTGTTTTTTCAAAGCATCATGTTTATATATTGTTAAAATTGGTTGTGGAATTGCATTACAAGGTCATTGTTTTTCGAAACATGGCATGTGTTTGCATGTTTTTTCTTTTCACTTTCACTCCATAAAGGTAAAAAACATACCGGCAAAGAAAGGTCATCAAGTGTTGGAATCACAACCATTCATATTTCAATCCGACATGACCAGTCTTTTTGTGTGTGCTTTTTTGTGTTGAGTCGAAAAAAATTCCAAGTGCTAGTGTCCGAAGTGTCGATTGGCTACGAGTGAGTGTTAGTGTGGGCATTTGACAATACTTTGACACTTCAAGTGCCAGTTTTGCGCCACATGCTTTGATTTTTGACAAGTCAACTTTGCAGTACAGTGTATCACTATACTAGATTTTACTCAGTAGGCGTTAGCGTGATATATATCTTGGTGCCGATTTGGCATGGTGTCAAGCGGCAAGGAAAGTGATTAGCATTAGGATGCTTACAAATTTGCTCCTTTTTATACCACGTATTCTTACCATAATTCACGTCATTTGTGTAATTGGCGTGTAATGTGTGTAATGTGTAAGATACAGGATATATCTAAATGAATCCGACAGGTAAAATTGCGCAGTACGCATTAATTAAGCGCTTAGTTTAGCTTATGCATTTGCATGTGTAAAACTGAAACTGGGAGTTCATAACTGTCCGTAAAGACTTTTTAAGCGCACTTCTCAGCCTGTTTATCCTCTGTGGCAGTGTGGTGACATCACAATAAAAAAGTAACATTGTAATGGTTTTGCGTTGGTTGAATGTGCTGTATTTAAGTTGAAATTGAGGCGTCTAATTGTAAAAGTCGACAAGTCTACAAAATTCGATTTTGAGTAAATCGCATTTTAACGTTTAGATCCAATTTCAGATATGTGGTGCGTGTGTCCAATTTGGCTATCTCGTGCCTACCATTAAGTTGCATATGTTGACAATTATGTGTCACATTTTTAGTCCCTGCTCTCAACGTATACCGTATTTCCTCGAAATACCCCCCCCCTCGAAATACCCCCCCCCTCGTTTGACCCCCCCCCTCTCGGGACCACTATGAAACAATCACCCCCCCCCCCTCGAAATACCCCCCCCCAAATTGAGTGTAAAGGGAACGTACATGACAAATACTGCAGTTTGTGTTCTGCGTAGTGCAGAACACAGGTAAAAACAATGTCGTAATCACGTTAGAACAGTGTTTATACTGTCTACATACTAATATTAGTCTACATAACCTAATAAATGGCGGTTTTTGTTGTATTTTTTGACGTCTGCGTACGTTTCAGACGACAATTTCGTACTGGGATTTGAAAATTTTTCTTGTGAAACAATAACCCCCCCCCCTCGAAATACCCCCCCCCTCGTTTAACCCCCCCCCCTCTCGGGACCACTATGAAACAATCACCCCCCGGGGGGTATTTCGAGGAAATACGGTATTTAAAAATGGGGTGTCCATAGAATTCGATTTGGACAGATCAAAACTATTTTGGGGAGGGAAATGGACTTGTCGACTTCTTGCACGCGAGAACATATTCGTTCCCGGCGAAGCCGAGACTGCCTTTTGGACAATTTATGGACTTTTCGACTTTTAGAAATCACAGTCCACAGTGAACTTATCACATTCCTGTCTTTTTTCCCAACAAAAGAAGCTGCGGAAGGTGGACTTGTCGACTTTTAGCCCAAAACTGTGTGGACTTGTTGACTTCTTGCCAAATTCGGTTGCATGTTTCCCCAGAAATGTCAAATTTGACACTATCGTACAGGGGTATGTTAAGTCAAATAATTTATGAAAATAATGAGTACCTAATGTGCGGGAGAACCCCAGATGACGTTTCCGGGCCTAACTCGAAATTTCCACATTTTGGACTTGACGACTTTAAGAATTGGACGCCTCAATTTCATCTACAAAGGGTGACGTGAAAAAACCTAAGAAGTAAGACTCATTCCTGAAGTGTGGCTATGCGTGTGCGTCCTATTGTTATGAAGAAAGCATCAAAAATGGTCCTCACCGCGTTCGAGCGTGAGCGCAATCGGTGAAGTGCTTGGCGACTTTCAATTTTTATTATATTTGGATGTAATTTGCAATTTGAACATTGACAATAATTTTTTTGCCGCGTAGCCTCAACTCACAGTCACAGTACGTCATGTATCACTTTGATGCATTTATGAACCTAAACACTTTGATGCATTTATGTATTTACATTTTCATGTGGGTTGACATCACGTACTTTCACTTTATGCTACGATTACAGCTCGACGCAAAATTCCAGCGTAAAATTCCATCGCAAAATTTATTACATGAAAGTGGATGATGATACAGGTCTGCATTTTTTCATGGACAATATGTTTATCAATACCTTCAATGTGTCCAAGAGTCATCGTCCACGGTCACTGCTATTTGATTGTGAAAATTCAAAAATTTCGATTTTACGTTGAAATTTTACGCCAGCTAAAGAAAAATCAATTCTACGCTATGTCATTGCATGCAATCACCTGGCGTAGAATTGACTTTTCTTCAGCTGGCGTAAAATTCCAACGTAAAATCGAAATTTTTGAATTTTCACAATCAAATAGCAGTGACCGTGGACGATGACTCTTGGACACATTGAAGGTATTGATAAACCTATTGTCCATGAAAAATTGCAGACCTGTATCATCATCCACTTTCATGTAATAAATTTTGCGATGGAATTTTACGCTGGAATTTTGCGTCGAGCTGTAATCGTGCTAAAGTTGCTTCCATTTCACCCGGTCGGTTAACATTCGTGAATTGTGGCCGTCGACTTCTGTCAAGTCAATATCAATTTCCTCTGACTCCGGAGTCTATGTAAATAGTTGTTTGCTTTGAGTGAACTGCTGCACCCTTGATTTTGGTTCGTAGCTAGATGTCTTTCAAGGGGGCGGCATATTTACCTACTATGTCACGTTTATTTTTTAGCGATCAGAAATTACCTATGTGCTAAGTGAATCATACAGCGGTTGTACTAACTTGTTTTTGTTTTCTAACTTGAGAATCATACAGCGGTTTTACGGAGTCGCGTCCACACCTACAATTTGGTCAGTTGAACTTATTCCAGTGGAGGAAAACACAAATGCCTGAATCTGTTCAGAAAAGCGACACGTTTGTGTACAAAAAGCATCCTTTAACAAGTTACCTACCTACAGGTCATATAAATACTTGGGTAGTATACGTGTTCATAATTTCTTTTTGACCACTCTCTAGACTTTCATCTCAATCAGCATACATTTGTATTTATTTGTTGCACGTGGGAATCCCAACCCAACCCCGAGTGTCTCACCCAACCGATACAGTGCCGAGCGAAATCAAATGCGCTGCAGTGCGCAACTTTTCACCTCTTCGCACTGTAGTATAAAATCGACGGGGCAATCACACGCGCACGCGCGCGCGTATACAACATGTAGGGATGGAAAAACGCCAAACTATGGCGCCAGTGAGCGCCAACTCCATGGCGCCAAATGGTGCCAAACGCCGATATTTTTTCTTTTGCTGGCGCCAGTTTCCTGTGGCGCTTTTCCATCGCTACCTGGAATGCGTACGTATTTAGAATAGGTGCGGGGCACTGCTGCGGAATTTCGGGCTTCCGCAGCGGCGACGAATGGAAATTTGACATGATAAACCGGAATTTGGAACGTAATTAGCCCGACATGCCCAACAAATTTCATTTGTGCTCCACAAAAGGAAGTTGAAGCGTGTTGCTACCGAAACTGATATGGCACATACAGCAATCATTTATAGTGCTAGAATGTTTTGATTTGGGAATTTGTAAATCGTCATTTTTGACAATTGCACAATTTTTATTTTTTTTTCTCTATGGAGCCAACGTTGTCAATTACTGAATGCAAAATGAAATCATCGTCATGAGAGGGTGACAACACCCCGAATTCCACACCCCAAGTATAAACTGTGCCAAAAGCATATCCCCAAAAAATCCACGCAAATTTTCAAAAGCTACAATTCCCCGGCGCCGTGGCCACTGGCCAAGATTCGCTGCGCGGGGGTATTTGTTGCCGTTCTCACGGGATTGTCTCGGTCATGCAGTTTGGATCCGAGCTGTATACTAGTGCGCGGCGTTCCTAGCACCGAATTCAACAATGTGCGGTGCTGGGCGTGTTTGGAAGTTTGTGGGACGGCTGCTGCTAGTTTTGCGGGTTGGGAGTTAAGAAGGACAGTAGTTTAGGGGGTAAATCAAGTGACAAATGAGCTTGTAATCACTATTACTAGTATCAATAAAAATCTACAGCTTGCCTTAGTTCATGGCCTATAATTAGCACTCATTTTGACAAAAACTCTGCATGAATGCATAATTTTGGGATGAAGCTTTCCTCGATACAAATAGGTAAATTGGGTAAATGTATGATTTATTTGGAGACAACGTTCAACGGCAATAGAAAATCATTAGATGCAACATCTCTAATTTTCAAGTGACCAAGCTACAAAAAAGTGGTAAGTACTAAGTAGTTTATGTGGTAATTCATCTGACAAGTAGCCTTATAACTGACAAAAACAGACTCGTCACTTACAAGTTTACTTGTCACTTGACTTACCAAATACCAATTTGATTACCACTCTTCCACTCGTCCCTAATGTAAAAACTCGATGAATTTCTACTCGATGAAACAAGATCGCCAAGTCCTCAAAAACTTCCTGTCCAAGTACTTTCGTAACACACCAGATAAACACGTAAAGTGCGCCCATGCGCAACAAAGCAGTGCCCCGCACTCCTAGAATACAATAGCAACAGTGCAAATCTGTGCCGTGTACGTGCGTGCGATCGCCGAGCAGCGCCGTAAAATTTGATTTCAGACTTTGTAGTGTTTGGAGCTTGAAAAGAATCGTGGCTTTAGTAATTTCGAGAAAATCATGCATTAAATCTCACTTTAGTCTGCTGTTTTGTTCAAGATCATGTTTTTTGGTGTGGCCAATTTGGCAAGTAACCGCAGCTCCACATGTTCATATTTCCCGATGTGGTATTTACATTCATGCCTTTGAATCCAACGGCTGGTATCAGTATTCTTACATATTTTTTCAGTGATCGGTCGACTCCGCAGTGGGCCAATTATTGGCGATGAACAATAATTTAGTTTGCTCTAGAAAAGCCAAACATACACCAATTATTACAATTCAACAGTTCGCTGATTTTCCTATTCGTGGTGCTTGGCTGTCTGCCAAGCCAATCCAGCGCCCTGCCAGGTGAAGCTTCACATGTCAGGTAATTTCGTTGCAGACAATTTGGAAGTTTCCCTTGAAGTTGTAACTTCAAAGAGTAGTGTGCGTTTGCCAATGTGATAAACAAGGAGTATGTTCCTTCAGGTCCAACCTTCACATTTAAAGTTACATTTGTAGACAACAATCGAAAAAAACAACAACAATATTTCACACAAAACAAAAAATCGGAAAATTTCCCGGCGATGTCTTCAAAGTTTACTGCTCCTTCACGCATTGTAGTGTTTATGACGATAGGGTAGGATGACTCTTTGTCTTAGCATTGATATGCGTTGTTATATTTTTCTGCAGATACAATTTAAAAAAAAGTTTAAAATGAAATTGAATGTCACAGTAGTTACAGTTTTTGTCGCTGATTCAGTGACGGTATTCTATAAAGTTACCAGTATCACAGTGTAAAAGGAATGCTTGGTTGATTTCCCCATTAGAAAACCGCCTAATCCTTTCAACACAAAACAACATGGAAATGCTATCTAATCTACTATATGAGGTAAATACTATTCTTTATGAGGTAATACTAGTCTTTATCAAAAATTGCAGAAATGACAAACATGATTAGATAGACACTTCTGTTCAGAAAGAAGGGTCACTTTTTTACACAACAACATTTGCAGTTACAGTTTCCCTGCTTTCAAAGTTGTATTTGAATTTGCATTTTCCAAATTGGGCACTTGCCAACTGCCCAGCTCAGTGAAAAATCTGCCAACGTAGATAGGATGTACTGAGGCATGAAATCTCGCATTTGCGGATACTCAGACTTAGTGTGACACCAGGAAATGCATAATATTAGCGCTTGACCCCAAAGGAGTAATGCCAGTGCAGGGGCCATTTTGCGCTGTGTGAGTGGCTTCGCTGTTTGAGTGGTGCTCATTTGACACTCATTTGATGGATTTTCTGCGACTTGTGAGTGCCTATCTGAGATTGTGATTAAGTTTATTTTGTATGCGTCATCAGGAAATGTGTATGCCAGCCTGACAGAGCCGTGAACTATGTAAATACACTAGTACGAACGAGGTACCGATCAACACAAATATTTATTTTACAATAATTAGGTATGAAAATATCAATTCAATTTATGATTGGGCAATCAGAAATCTCAACAAAAACATAAAAACAACAACACAAATATAAAGCAGAATATTTTCAAATTAAAATGATCACCGCGAGAGTGCCATTTTATTTTATTTCAGTATCTAAATAACGTAAATAAATTAGGTGCCGCTTCATAAAACCATTGGAGTTGAAATCCTCACAGCATAAATGGTAGTGGCAACCGTTTACTATTGATATTTATTTACTATTGTTCTGTGAATGAAAGTCGACCTCGTGCATGGTATCGGAATTAGTTACCTAGTATGTGTATGTTACTTTGTTGTGGTCATGAAATGTAGATGAAATTCAAACCTACACCTGAAATAATGGGCAACTACCGTGTTTCTTAACGAAAAATTGCTTTACCGATTTTACTATCCCCAATTTTTGAAAATCTCTCATGAAATGTGTCCATATAAAATGAGTCACACATTTCCAAAGTGGTCTCGTTAACAGTCCCTCTGTCAATTTCCCTCTGTTTTTCATCAGTTATACTTTGCCCAAGATTTCTATTAGCATCGTTCGTAAAAATATCCAGTATATGCACTCCTCTGAATGAAATGTGATGTATTAAGTGGATGGAATGTGTTTGCTTTTACTTCACATTAATTGTTTTCATTGCGCCATCTCTATTTGAATTGTATTGAATGCACATGAATTGAGTGTTGATGTCTATGAATGACAAATGTGTTGAATTTGCGATGGATGTTGCCAATATCCTGGTGTGAATAGGTCATTGTGTTTAGTCTAACGTCTGACGTCAATGAGGTAAATACTATAGTTATTCACCATTGATAATCTTTAAAGTCACCATCAGTGATGAATATGTAGAAAATACATAAGCTTTACACAAAAATGGTTGTTATTTCATCATCAACAGCAAATGGCTACTGTAATGCGGTTGGTCTAATTTTGTGGAATTTGAAAAGAAAAACTAACATTTCAGTTAAGTCTGTAATGTTCTCAATTTCTCCTGCAAGCTGAGGAGAAACTGATATGTTTTGCTCGAAAAAATTCAGCACCACATAAATATGTTATATAAATGATTCCAATTATTGCTTATGGTAGATTGCATTGTATGTGTTCTGTTAGAACGACTGTGTTCTGTTAGCTTAGAACGCATTTGAGTTTTCTACAATGAGGTGGCCGTCAACTTAAGTTGACGGTGATTAAAAACGACTCATTGTGGAAATCTCAAACACGTTTAAAGCTCATTTATGAGTTTTTGAAATTTCGTGTGAAACCTAGTGTGCGCAGGGCGTTTTCTGGGCTGACGACAATTGGGACGAATATCATTACCTATCACACAGTGATGCTACCCCGAGTTGTTTTTTATTGCCATAAGAAATCTCGCCTGACCATCGTGTAGAAGCAGACAAAAATCGGTGTGGTAATGTGAAAAGCATTCTGTTGACCATGATAACATTCGTTGAACAGTTCTTCACGCCTTGCCATGTCTGTGATTTTGATGAAAATGCTGATGAAAAAATACAAATTCCGCCGGCGAAAGCAAAAAACGCCATATTTAGTATCCTGCCTGTATTCACCAAAAATAGCACTGCAGTAACTGAAAACCTCCAGTGCTTTTCCTACCCCTAGCTGCACATGGGCAGACGGACAATTTCAGGTATGCATGGGGTCATGCAACATTGCAAGTGGATAGCACCCCTTCCCTAAAAGTGCTTACAGCCTCCAAATGTTTGCCGCATTGGTGGGAAATTTGAAAATATGAGGTTAAATTTTTTGTGTTTTAAGTTGATTTTTTGTGTGTGAGGACCTATGACGAAATTTTCCGCCGCAAAATGGCTAGCGGAGCGCAGACGATCTTGACAATATCTACAGTTTGTTCGTACGCCTTCATGAATGCGCAAATGCGCATACTTTATGTACATATGCGCAATACGTATAAATACCGATGATTGTGCGATTGAAAAATGGGCGCTTCTACTTTTTTTTGGCGCTGGCACCAAAACTTCAAACTAGAACCAATTTGGTGAGATGTTCCCATGGAATATAGAAATAAGTTTAGAAAAATGGGCCAGAATGTGCCATTTTTCCAGCCCTATATGCATCTGAAGTCCCGTCGGCTCTACTTTAACTTAATGGCTTTTTACTGAAAATATAGATATTGAAAGAGAGAAAAAGTATGCGGTGTGGTCATTGTGCATCGAACGAAGAAAAATACCGTGTCTGTGAACGTTAACTAGCAGATAGCTCTACATTTTAAGTGAGCGTGAGAATTTTTTTGAATAAAGGCTGGCAAATTTCGGAGAGCATTCGTAAAAATGCTGCTGTTTTCGCACGATATCGATATTGGCAAGAATGATGCAGCTCTGAGACGGGTCTGTAGAGTGTTGAATATTTGATATTTTTGTGTGATTTGTTTTTGTGATGTGCAATAAGTGTGATTTACTCAATTGAAATTTCCGCGGTGAAGGTTTTTGGCGTCAATGAAAGATAAATACGAACAGCTATTTATTTGCTCCCACATTAACACATATGGCACACCCCTGAAGAAAAGTGTTTAACGGTGTGGAATAAAATTCGAAAACTCGAAAAAAGCTTTCTTCACTCTGTTTATTTTGTTGTGTGATACCCTTCTTTACCCAATACGTAAATGTTCATCAGGCGCACTCCAAACCTCCCCAATACCCAAATACTCTATGCATTCATGTTGAATCCCTAACAGCAAATACCCAAAAATACTCGATACCCAAAATACAGAGTACTCAAAAATACCCAGGCGGCGGCGGCCGCTGCCGACCTGTGCGCCACGCCGGCAATCGGGCGGCGTTCGTTCACGGGGCGGAAATTGTCGCGCGGCTCGAACACTTCGTCGGACGCGAACTGCACGCCGCTGCAGCGGCACAACAACAACAACATCAACGCGGGCGCCATGTCGTATTATTATCAACGCGTGCCGATGAAATTCGCCCCGGCTAATAATGGCGCGGGCGCGGGGGAGGCTGGCACCAGCGCAAATCAACCCATTCACCAGGTGCCAATCACGCTAGTGGACGAGTGACTGGTGACGTGCTAAGTGACAAGTAAAGTTGTAAGTGGTAAGTCAGGTGCCAGTCCCAGACCCTGTAAAAGACTATGCAAAGTGTAAAAGACCGTGTAAAATGTCATGTGTCATGTAAAATACCCTTTATAATGTCATGTGACGTGTAAAGGACACTGCAAAGTGTCATATGTATCCAAATCTTGTTGTATGGTATCTAAATATTAGTATGATACAAAACATAAGATTTGGATACGATACAAGAAGATTGGATACACATGACACTTTACAGGGACTTTTACATGGCGCATTACATTTTACAAGGTCCTTTTCACTATACAGGTTTTTTTACAGGATCTGGAACTCTCCCAGGTGGCAGTCCCAGACCCTGTAAAATGTCAAATATCTTGCAATGTGTAGTAGCTGATTGAACGTTCACTCAACTATACTACTAAAGTTTCAAAAGCCATGTAAAAAAAATAAAAGCCTGGAAAATGGCAAACATGACTTTTGACACTTTGCATGTCACTTGACATTTTACAAGGTCTGTGACTCTCCCCCAGGTCACAAGCAAACTTTTAGGCGACAAACAAAGTTGTCAGCAAAATAAATACTTCTCACACACTAGGTTACTTCTGACTTCAATTACCAGTTACAAATTTTCTTACCACCGCTCACTTTTCCCGTCGCCCATCCACGTGCGTAATTGGCCCCCAGTTCGATATGAATCACTATGCTCATTTTGAAGCCTGGGGTGATTCTACGGCGGCCGAGAGGAGGGATGCACTTGGCGATTTGCCAGTTATCGCCAACACTTACAACGGAAGAAGGAGGCAAAGATGGAGGGTTAGTGGGGGAGATTTTGGGGAGAAATTCACTATGCCCGATAAATCAGGAAATGTTGCGTCTGTTCCAGAATATTCGGATTCGCATCGCTATTTCTGTGTAAATATTCACATAAAATCAGCAATAAAACTTAAAATAATAATGTTCCTAATTACACAATGCCAACGCACACACTAGTTTACCAACATGAAATGCTCGACCACTTTAGTAAACTGTTTTGACAAAGCAGTACGAAACACTGTACAGATTTGTACGGTGTTTCGTACTGTTTTGTCAAAACAGTTTACCAAAATGGTCGAGCATTTCGTGTTGGTAAACTAGTGTGTGTGGGCCCAATATACGGTATTTTGTATGCTTTTAAATGCGCTTGACAGATGTCCTATAAATACTTTTCCAGGAATTTGAAGGTCACTTAACATGTTACTTTACATTGTCTCTTCTTGGCCCAGACAAGAAGTATTTACACATCATTATGCTGTTATGTATTCTACTTAGTAAGCAAATAAGACAAAAAAATATTCGTTGAAATTGCACTATTCAAAAATTTACCTGATCCACATATTCTGGAAAAAACCAAGAAGGTATTTTGGTGGAAAATAAGTGCTTTTTCAGGTGTCTCTTAATCCTTAACAAACACAAGCAATTACCTACACATTATAAGTATTCGAAATTTCATATCAATATACAGTAGCTGTGTGAACAGGTATTTTAAAAACATTATCTAGTTGATCAAGTACCTGTACGCACTTTCACATATTAGGTTGTCAACTAAGTAACCTTAATTTTTTGCGTATGTGTGATCGCAAAAAATAAATGTGACTTACCTAGTTGAAAACCTAATATTTATTATGACCTATTTCACCCATATCGATTTAATGATTCATTACACAAGCTCTGCATTTGACAAATTCAAAGATTTAAAGAACATGTATATTGTATAGTATGCATACCAAAATAAATACACCAGAAAAACACTTTTTCAGACTTTAACACTTTTCTCCAAACATCGTTCTTCAAACTCATATGACAACGTGAATACCGAAAATTAAAAAACACACCTAAATAACGCTTCCTAAGCTCTTCACTTCCAGCCCCCTTGAATAAGCTCCGGTCAAAAATATTTTGCAAAAATTGACCCCCTAGTGCCACTCCTAGACCCTGTAAAATACCCTGTAAAGTGTAAAAGACCCTGTAAAATGCGATGTGTCATGTAAAAGACCCTGTAAAATGTCAGGGTCTTTTACCGGGTCTGTGAGTGCCCCCTGGAAATTTCTAGTGAAAAACATGGTATACACACATACTGTGTGGAGTAAATATCGATTTGAACTCAAAGTAAAGCACTCGTCTCGAGTCAGTGGAAATCAAGCCTTCCGCGTGGCTGAACACCTAAGACACTGCTTATACTTTGTTTTGTATTTAGAAATTTCCGTGACATAGAAAAATGAAATTAGAAAAGTGAACGTGACTAGAAAAGTGGAAACGGTAAGTGAAGTTTTAAGTGCTAAGTCAAATCAAAGGTAAATTTATAATTCACAAATTTTTTGACTGTCACTTCGAAAATTTTATACTCTACCCAGCTCCTAACACCGTGACCACCTGCTTTTGTCACAGATAGAGGTGGATGAATATTTAACGTATTATTGAGCATGTACAATATTCACACCTAGCTGGAGCATGACATCTTTATGTGCTTGTGTTTATGTTTGGGTGGCTGAAAGTAAGGTGCAAGTTTGAGGTGTGGTGTAGAAATGTATTTAGGTGCTTGCATATTTTATCATTAATAATGGTGTGCTCCTGGTCCTGATACTGATCCAGTGATGATCCACAAAAACTGATTTTGAGAAAAACAAACTTTAATGTCTGGAGTATGCGAAAGAATACATACTTCTAAATACAAATAATTAACTAAATGTTTAAAACATACATTGGCATATACAAAATACTTGAAAAATGCCTTTCCATTTCCCTAAGCTAAATTTGGAAAAATGTTTCTCTCGATGTTTTTCATTCAAAAGTTTTTAGCTATATTTATGTTTTCCTGAGTCAACAACGTCACTTTTTCTGTTTAGTTTGGAAGTGAGCAAATTCAAATAAATCCACGCTTACTTAGTTTTTGTAAAGTAACTTCTGACAACTCTTCATATGTTAAGTATTATTTTATCAATTCACCACACAAAAACACAAAATTTAACCACACATACATAATTTATCATTTCCACTTATCTATTGAACTTGCAATTATTATCATCAGATTTACATCCAGCAATTCACCAAATTCAATAGAAAAATTAGTCGAAAAAATGTTCAACACCAGTCGTATACTAAGGGCGATCAGGCAACACGACGCAAATCAACATTCAAGCGACAGTACACAATCGAGGAGCGCGACAGTCAGTCAACTGGACAATTATTCTGATGGCACTGAGTTGACAGGGTTTGGCAGGTGAATTTTAATCATATTTAGTTAAGTTTAGGTGCCAATTTTGCGCGTGAACGTGAACGTGACAATAAAGTGGCAACTGGTAAAGCCGGAATTACAGCTCAGCGGCATTTGACGTGAAATGATGACGTTGTAAAATTGATTACATCAAAATAGACATAGGTACAGCGTTGAAATTTCAGAATTTGATAGTTCTAGTAATTGTGTGTAATGTCATATAAAAATTAAGAAAATAATCATTATTTAAAAAGTTATTAATTTTACGTCAAAATTTACACATTCTACGTCAACATTTCACGTCAAACATTTTACGTCACCAAAAAATTTTGACATATTATTAATAACTACTTAAATAATGATTATTTGATAAAAAACTTTTGGGACATTACACACAATTACTAGAACGATCTAATTCTGAAATTTCAATGCTGTACCTTTGTCTATTTTGATGTAACCAATTTTACGCCGTCATCATTTCACGTCAAACGCCGCTGAGCTGTAATTCCGGCTTAAGGAAGTAAATGCAAGTAGTGATGGAAAAGCGCCAGGAAAAATGGCGCCATGGCGCCATGCAAAATAATGGCGCCGAAGGGCGCCAGAGGCAATGGCGCCATCTGAAAAAATGGCACCAGGCGCCAAAGTGCGCCAGTAACAATGGCGCCGGGCGTTTGCATTCCATCACTGATTTGAAGAAAGCTTTGAGAATCGCGTTTGTAGGGTCGCCCGTCACCTGTACCTATTTACGTTAACTTATCGCTGACTACCACAACTTTATTTACCGTTCGCCACTTTTCTCGTTATTGCCCGGAAACCCCTGCCTCCAGTCCGAAAATTTATTTGCATTTGCATATTTATGTAAATTGAAAGTGATCTATTGGAGGGAGGCTGTTTTTTCAAATATTTACTCAAATATTATTCGAATATTAAATATCAAAAAAATGAAATGACAAATACTCACAGCTACGTTTACATTTTCCCCAAAAAACAGTATTTCAACAAATTTTCAAATTGCCAGGAAGGAATCTTCAATGTTGGAAGTAGCCCTACGCATGCCCCTGCTGTTGGCCGGTGCGAACGCTCAAACCGTGCACCAAAATCAGATGGCAAAAATTATGAAATCGACACCGACAAATGTTGGACCCGGTGCGAGATTTAATTGGCGACAAATTTTTTCTGGCGGCCTAATTTGTTGAATGGAATTATAGATTGTCGGATGGAATGTGGGCACGGCTCCCAAGAAAACCGAGGGCTTTTTATGCAAGTGGACAAGTGAGAAAATAGTGGTAAAGTCGGCAGACGTATCGCCCTACAAACATTTGCGTCAATCTCTCCAGTGGAGAGTGCATGACGGCATTAGGTATTGTGATTTGTGACGCAATATTTTAACGATTGGAATAGATCGGGTCACGTATGAAAACTTGGCCCTTATCCCAGTTACCAGTTGCGTATTATACAAATGCGAGTGAAAAGTCAAAGTTAACTAAAAATCGTTAAAAGTTGCTCCACTTTGCCAATTTCCACCTTTATAATCGCTATTTTTGTTTATATACATGGTTATATAGTTAGTGTTAGCCTTTTTTATTCACGTTTATAGCGGATTTCGCAATTTTGGCTGGCTGCCAAGTTCTCATATGGGAACTGTTCCATTGGAACGGAGCCAACGAATGAAAAATTAACAAAAACGGTAAAAGGGTCATTTAAACAGTCAAATTTTTTCGCTTGCAACGGACAACGTTGAAACGAAACGTTGAAACGGGCGGCGTGCACGCACGGACACCGCGAAGCGTCCATTTCTCTTTTAATATTTTTTTCTTTTTCAATTCCGAGCGTCCGGGTGGAACCCAAGTTTCGTTGTTCGCTCTATTCACGAGCGAATTCTAACTCTCCGATTTTGTAGGGTGAAATGTCCGCCGACTTTAGCTAAGTGTTGACGGAAGAACACCGGTCCCAACAGAGCAAAACTTACACGTGAAATGAGTAATGGCACAAAAAAGTGACGAGCAAATATTTTAGTGGAACGACTTGTCACTTATAACTTTATCGATATTGATAACTTGTCACTTTTATCATAACTTCCCCACTTGCTGAATTGGCTCCACTGCAGTTTGTTTGAGAGAGCCTGAAATTTATATTGGTCCTACACACACTAGTTTTTAACTGAAATTTATAAAAACTTTTGGAAAACTCATAAATCAGCTTTGAACGCATTTGAGTTAACTGGGATGATGTATCTGTCAACTACTATTGATGGAGTTAAAAAATAACTTAACCCTCAAATGCATTCAAATCAGATGTGAGTTATTTTAGCCAAAACAATTTTAATTCGGAAGAAAACCAGTACGTAGTCTGTGTGGGCGCATCACAACCACATTAAATGAGGTAAATATGTTATAATTCTTGATAAAATATTTGCAATGGATCGGACGGCCTGAAAAACATGTCAAGCTAATTAAATCTCGTCCCTGGACCTTCCCAAAATATTGGTGAAGAAATTGAGGAGAATGCTAAAGTGCATTGTAATCCAAAAATTAGTAGGATGGGTAATTGTGTTGTAACAAAGGTGAGCATTTATGTTCATTACCGTATTTATTCTAATGGAATGGCATGACTAGGGTTGGAAAAAAATCAATTTTTTTAAACGCCTTGATTCTTTTTAAATTAAAGTCAGATTTTTTAAATCTCCCAAAATGGGGATATAGAGAAAAATAAGTGTATGTTAAGTGTCAGACAATGTATTGTTGTGTCTATTGTGGTCATATTATGACTGTGGAGTCATGGGATAGCATTATAAGCAGTTATTTCTTTCAAAAATATCCATTTTACTTTGACTCATTACTTTATATCGCCTTTTGTCGAACTTTCGTGACTTCAAGTGAAGTTCAGCATGGAATAGTGCCAGAATAAGGTTGTAAGAGAAGGCTGATACATTGCCAGTGATGCTACACACTGTTATATGTCATTATATACTACACTAGCATATCACTGCTTATTATTACACTGTAGCATGAATAAATGCAATCTTTTATACTAAAAATGCCACGAAACCCATGAAAAAACCACCAATGGTAATGTGTATTGGAAATTGCGCGCTTGCACGCAAAAAATTGCAAAATACCTAGTGCAAGTGTACCAGAAATTTTTCATTTTGATTTTTGAAAATTAAAATCAGTTTCCACCCTGTTATTTTAGTATAAAAAAATCAGATTTTTTAAACAAAATATCAGTTTAAAAAAAGTGTCACCCCTAGGCATGACTCCTATAGAAGGGGACCTCCAATAGAATGGCAGGTTCTGGCACCTGTTTGCACTTTCTGCACTGACAGCCAATATTCACATATCTTTTAATCATTTAACACTATTTGAAAATTTTCGTCTTTCATACTTTCATTATTATCCGTTCCTAGATAAAAGTCTTTCTATCAATATTATTTTACCATGCATATAAACGTATACACCGACAGCAAAAAATACGGGTAAAGAATGTCGTTTACGCACACGAATATGCACCTAAATGGATAGGAAAGCAAATATTAAATCTCAGTGGCACATGAATGAGGTATTGCTAATGGATTCTTTATAATTGCATCGCAGGTATCACTGCTAAATAGCAATGTGCCGCGCGCGGACAGACGTGTGCACGGGGGATAGTCCGGCCGTAAAGTAAACCCGGCCGTAAAGTAGAGGGTGCTACCTTAGGCCGGGCATCATCACGGAGAGTTGTTAAAAGTACTGAACTTTTTTCAAAGTAAACGTAAACATAAAGTATTTTATTTTTAGTCACACCTGAGTACAGAAAACGTAAAGTAAAATTTTTCTACTTTTACGCTGTGTAAAAGGTGAGTCAATGTAAATATCTGTAAATACTCAGGGAAAGCGTAAAGTAAGAAATTTTTCGATTTTGTACCTAGGAAAACGTAAAAATAAGTATAGGTGAGAGCGAGAGTCATCGCTATCCCTACCCATCACGAATTCTATAATTTCCGCCGTTATTTTACGCTACTTTTTCAGCCGTTTATATTCGTGTGAGTGATTTTTTGCTTTTTATGCACTCAAAAACTGTTCTTAATCACGTATTCTGTACTCGCGTACCTTTCAAAAAGTACGCGAGTAAGTGAGTACCGGTATTTTTCCGGGAGGAAACGTAAACGTATTTACGCAGCACTCGAGTATACGTATTTATCGAGTAAACGTAAATACGTTTGTACAACTATGCCTTACGGCCGGATTTACTTTACGGCCGGGTTTACTTTACGGCCGAGTTCTCGCCGTGTGCACGGGCTTGTAATGGAAGAGCGCCATGGCGCTGGCGCCAAAGGAAGAATCGCCATGGCGCTAGCGTCAGAGGAAAACGCTCCATGGCGCTTTTGGCGCTTGGCGCTATTTACGCCTGGCGCCTGGAACAAAATGCCTGGCGCTGGTGTTTGGTGCTAACGCAAAAGCAAAAAGCGCCATGGCACCTCTGGCGCTTGGTGCATTGGCGCTTGGCACTGCGCTTTTTCCATCACTAGCACAGGTTCTGCGGTGTAATTTTTTTTACAGAATACAAAACAGTGAAAAAAATTTCAGCTGTTGGAAAATCGAAAGCAAAAAGGTAAAAATTTAACCTGCAGAAGATGGAAACGGACCGTTAACACCCTACTTTAACCCCTTTACTGCCTACTTTGCGCTTCTGGCACGCATTTACCAGGGCATTCAATTTCAATTAGAATTTCATCATGCATAATTTTATCCCATTTGTCACGGATCGGGTGCTTATGTTCTAATTGAGTTTGGCCACAGGAGAGGCAGGAGTAGTGATGGAAAGAGCGCCAGGACATTGGCGCTTTGCGCCAAAAGCGCCATGGCGCTTTTTCGAACCCCAGCGCCAAGCGCCAAGGTGCTTTTTTGCTTTGGTGTTAGCGCCAGGCTTTTCGTTTCTGGTGCCACCCAAAAAAGTGCCAAGCGCCAAAAGCCCCATAGCGCTTTTATGGGTGTGGCCAAGAGCCAATGACCCCAGAGCAAAATAGCGCCAAGCTCCAAAAGCGCCATGGCGCTTTTTCCTTTAGCGCTAGCGTCAGGCATCAGCACCGTGGCACTTTTCCATCACTAGGCCGGAGTCAGTGCCTGCGCAAGCTAACTCTGTTTTTGTTTTTTTCACTGATTCATGCTAGAAAAAGGAAATTGTTTTTGAAAAAGTATGTCATTTCATGACATTTTCAGAAATGTCTGTTTGTAAAAGCCCACATATGTCGAAAGATTATTCACAATCCTTTTAGTTCAAGATATTCGATTGTATTTTCACGGATTTGTAATCAACAGAAAGGACATCAGTTACTTTTAAAATAATGGCACCATTTGTTGTCAGGTCTGCACTGTTCAATGGCATTGCAACATGATGTTTCAAAAGTATAGTACACTTGGATATTGAATTCTCATAAGAAATGTGTGCAACTTTCTTGAAAGCACCCGTAATGCCTAGACACACTTTTATGCCGCAACTTTGATGGTTTTTGGACGATAGTTCCCATGAAAAACCAAAGGTGAAGTTGAATAGATTTGATATGTGACGTAAAAAGGAAAGGTGGGAATGGCAAAATAGGAAAAAATTTTGGCAGAAAGTATATCGCATAACATTTTTGATCAAATTATGTAAACATTCCGCGCAAAGCATGTAGTAGTCGATTGACTTACTGTAGTAAGTCAATCAAATACTATAATGTGGTGGTGCGGTTTACAAAAGTACACCGTTTTTATATATTGTTGAATTTTTAAATTTATTTTCTTTGGCACCATTAGTGCCCGACACTGGAACCCTTTTTACGGGCTGGGTGAGTTTTTTTTGGTATTCACTCCACAAAGTTTCATTCATCCATGTTCATTTCATAACTTGCAGTTATTTATAACAAAGGTTATATTTACTAAAGTTCACATTCTGTACACGGTTGCAATTACGTTATTTTATCACATGAAAATATATACCTAGGTGTATTATAGCATGGTTAAAATTTCTGACATGGTCCAGCCAGGTAAAGACACTCTCGTAGGAAGCTATAAATGCGCGGTGTTGCGATAAAAATTGTGCCTCTCAAAAGAGCTGTAAAAGTGGAGGGTTGAAGAAAACATAGCATATACCATGCATTCTTGTAAAAATGAGTCATCAGCTAGAAAAACTCAGTGTGTATTAGCCGATTGCGGAACCCCCTCTCCGCCCCTCTCCGCAAGTTAAGACTGTGAAAAATGGTGTGAATGAAGTAAGTATGAAAACACCTATGCAATTTTTCCAACACCTATGCAATGTAATGATTTAAAAAGCGTCAGAACGTCTCCAAGGCACTTTGACACCGCTTAACTCAATCATTCACGTCACCAAAAAAACCCACTCACTCAAAATTTGGCACAACTTTTCACGCAACACCGTTTCACCCACAGGGCGGCCATATAAAACTATGCGCATGGTTGATGGTGTGCGCCGGAAGTAAGTGTCGCGCACCGATGCGCATCTCCACACCGCACCCTTTGGTGCTGGGGGTTGGGTTCAAAGAAACTTTGTAGTTTTACGAATATTGGTGGACGGTTTTTTGCTTGGCGAGGTGCCAAATTGCGCGGAAACGTGGATGGGCGGTTTAATCCGGGTGTTATACCGCTTTGAATTTTATATGAATACTCGACGAGCTGTAAAGCTGTTCTACAGACATATATTTGCATAAAAGTTATTTGTATTTATTTTGATTTATTTGATTTATTAACACCCTACATTTTAAACAATTACTGTATGCACGATACACGCACAAAGACTTCATTTAACCTAAATAATCTGCCAGACCCTACTCACCATACACCCTCCGACACCCAATCCAAGCCTATCAAAATGCTCCAAGTGAACCTGTCCAGTCTGCACTTGCAGCCCAGCTCCGGCACGCTGTCAGGCAGGCACACAGCCGCCAGCATCAGTTGCAGTCCCCCCTCGGATGGCGCAGACACGCCAAAGAGAAAAGTTGGACTAATGCCAAGTCAGAGTTATGTCAGCCAGGTGGGCGCTTGGCAAGGCCTCAGGCAGTCATAATCATTAACATCACCATTTGACTGTTTGTGTCAAAATCCTTCTGGTTTTCTCTCCTCTAGGACAGTCAAAGTGAAAATTCAAAAAATCAATAGAAAGAGATACTGAAGATTTTCAATTTATTCCTGAAAACAATGCAAAAAAACTTCCCAAATATAGAAAGTAATGGTAAATTGCAAAATCCATCGAAAAAGCCAACTTCACAACCCATCAGATATCCTCCAACTATCCACGCCAAATCAAAACCTCAACCCTCAAAATCATTCTCAGCGAGCGCACTATCGCCAGCGGCTGGCGGCAAATGCGGCCGCGCGCGCAGCCCACAGGGGCGGGCAGTCGGCCTTCGCGATCACCAATAACGCCCACTCCGTGTGCACCATGGACATTGTGCGCGCGTGAATAGTCCACCCCCCCCCCCCTGACACACGTTTTGAATTGATTGATTGAATTTGTGGATTGATTTAGGCACCCCTTTTTGATTTAGGGATTGTGCAAGCAATTCAGGATTTGTAAAAACTTCTAATAACTGTAAAAAAGCGAAATTTTACTTTATTCTTTACTTGTACAAATATTATCTTTTAATGTTTACATCACACTTAGTGTGGAAGTCTACCATAACCCATCTGAAAAATGAACCAAAAATTGTACAGTTTTTCATCATAATACCTATTTCCCTTTTAAGCCGGAATTACAGCTCAGCGGCGTTTGACGTGAAATGATGACGTCGTAAAATTGATTACATCAAAATAGACAAAGGTACAGCATTAGAATTTCAGAATTAGATAGTTCTAGTAATTGTGTGTAATGTCCCAAAAAATTTTTATCAAATAATCATTATTTAAGTAGTTATTAATTTAACGTAAAAATTTTTTGGTGACGTAAAATGTTTGACGTGAAAGGTTGACGTAGAATGTGTAAATTTTGACGTAAAATTAATAACTGATTAAATAATAATTATTTTCTTATTTTTTTCTAAACATTACACACAATTACTAGAACTATCAAATTCTGAAATTTCAACGCTTTACCTGTCTATTTAGATGTAATCAATTTTACGACGTCATCATTTCACGTCAAACGCCGCTGAGCTGTAATTCTTGCTTTACGATGGAATAATTAATTATGAAATTTATAACAAATTCAAACCATTGAATTATTGTAGGATTCTGCGCATACTTTGGATTCCGCCGAGTATACCCACATATTTAGTCTCTATCATTACACACTTATTCTGTCATACATAAATACTTACATCATCCAAAAATCCACCCGCCACATATTTTCCACCAAAATGCCCAAAAACACACAAAAATCCCACACAAAACCCACAAACACAATTTTCCTTGCAAATCAGGAATCCCTTAGCACGGGCGCGGGCAACAGAAGGCGCTTGTCTACAAAACAACCGGAACAATGGGAATTGGATGAATTGCTGCATAACAGGGGTCAGCAACCTGTGGGCGCGCAGGCGTTTCAGGGTGATGCGAAGGTTGGTGCTTGTTTTGTTGTTGTTTTATGGCGCCATTTTCTGGAGTTCTTGAGCTTCCATTGGCGCCTGGCGCCATGGCCCATGGGACACTCCCAGACCTTGTAAATTGTAAAGTAAAGTGTCAAATGTCATTTGAAATGTCAATCAAAACAAAAAGGAGAGATTTCATTACTAAGGTTTGCATGACAATTGACACTTTGCAGGACATTTTACATGACAATTGATACTTTGCAGGACATTTTACATGACATTTGACACTTTACAGAGTCTGGGGTTGGCACCATGCCGTTTGGCACCGGATTCGAAAACGATAGAATAGTACAGGTGCAAAGTGGCATCATGCAAAGAGGGTCACAAAAAGGTCACACCCAGAAAAAGGGGCCACACCCAGAAAAAGGGGTCACACCCAAAAGGGTAACACCCAGGAAAAGGGCCATACCCAAAGCATCCCCCATGTAATAACCCCCACCCAACTCCCCCAGTTCCAATTCGCCGACGCGCCGGGCAGCTCGGACACGGAGCCGAACCACGGCTACAACAACAACCACGACAGCAATCAACTCAGTCCCAATTCAGAATCCGCTCGCGCCCTCTGTGCCACTGCGGGGGACACGACGCAGGAATTCAGCACGGGGGAGCAATTTACAGGGGGTGCGGGGGGTGCCGGACTCGATTCCACACATCACGATGCCAGGGATATTATGAGTGAGGACGATGAAATTAGCTTGGATCAGAGAAGGGGGCTGGTTAAGGTTTGAATGGGGGTTACGTGTAGGGTTCAAACGGGACCAGTTTTCCGGACCGGGACCAGGACCAAAAATTTACTAATGTCAGGACCGGGACCGGGACCGGGACTGGGGTGTCGGGACCGGGACTGGCCTCTTTCAATTGTCGGCACCGGGACCGGGACCGGGACTGGGGTGTTGGACCCGGGACTGAGATTTGTCGGGACCGGGACTGGGATTTGGTTGTCAGAAATAGATTTTTCGGCAGAAATAACCACTTATGATGCTATCTATAGCACCATAAAGTACTGCCGCTTGTCTCGTATGCCTATATTTATTGACTCAAACTATAGTTAGGAGCAACGGAAAAAATTGTAGAAGGGATGGAAAAAACGTCATTTTTTTCCATCCCTTGTCGGGACCACTGAAAAATGCCGGGACCGGGACCGGGACTGGAGTGTCGGGACCGGGACTGGCATTTTGTAATTGTCGGGACCGGGACCGGGACTGGGGTGTCGGGACCGGGACCGCCCCAGTCCCGACTTTTTGCCGAACCATGTAGCGGGACCGCGGTCCCGTTTGAACCCTTGTTACGAGTTCCATTTTTTTGCCCCCCCCCCACTGGGGTAAACTGCGCGTGTAGTGAGTTTCCAGCCCACACCATAGAGTCAAGGCAAACATTAGGCAGACGTTCCAGACATATTTAGGCAGATCTTTTCCACAAAATCTTTCGAAGTGATAAGTAGGTAAACTCGGCGGACATGATGCTCTGCCCTCGCACTCATTTATGTCTCACGTTGGAAGCGTGCCAATGATGATGAAGCATGTGATTTTTGTATAAAAGATGGAATAAATCTATGTTGTGAATAAGTTATCGTATAGCGTTATAACAGAGTTGCCTTTTTATGAAAATCACATGCGTAATAAAATTGTTGGCACGCTTCCAGCGGGAACCACGCGTGCAGGGTGTAAAGTGACTGGCGTATATGTTTACTTTTCGTGTAATTTTCCCCACATTTTGGCAGCGAGCGAATTCAAACACGCAGCATACCTTTTGAAGGTTCTGGCACTTACAACAACTCCCCACAACTCCTCACACCCAAACAACCCCCCCCCCCGCCAGTACGCCAAGTTAATCCTGCCGCACGTGGGCCTGGTGCTGTTGACGTGCACGTACACTTTGCTCGGTGCCGCCTTCTTCCTGTGGATCGAGGGGCCGCACGAGAGAGAGACTAAACAACAGCAGTTGACTGATATTTGGGACACCAGGTGCGCCATTTGAAAGCTATCATTTCGCCGGTCAACTCGAGTATTGGGTTAAAAATTATACTCGGTGATACTGATGTTGTGTTGATCTTTCCTCGTTTTAATGAAAAAAGTTTAAAAAGTCAGCTGAATAAAAAATTAAAGATCAAATTACCTAATTAAAAATACGATAAATTAAAGATTGCAACAAAGTAAATCTCTAAACATTCAAAACCAACAGAATCCAAACGCAGAGAGGCTTTCCTCGATCACCTTTGGCACTTGGCCAGAAATAATTCCGTGCCAATATCAAAATGGAAATCTGAAGCAACCGGTCACTTATTGGACATGTCCGACGACTTATTCGACTATTACACCAAACATTTTCTCACTGCCAGAGAGATCAGAATCAATGAAACGATTGAAGTGTGGAACTTTCAAACGGCGATTTTCTTCACCATTTCCGTGGTCACTACTATAGGTACAAATTTTTTTTAATTTTTTTACTCTTCCAAAATTTTGAAATTTTCCATTTTTTGTCGCGCGAAGGTTACGGGTTTCCAGTGCCAGTGACCGACGGTGGCCGGCTGGCCTGTGTAGCTTTTGCACTTTTTGGCATACCACTCACTCTTGTGTTAGTTTAGGACGTTTTTATTTATTTTGAAATTTTGGAAATTTTGGAGTTCTCTGTGAATAGAATGGCATCATCCTTTAAAGCACCGATATCAGAGAATCGGAAATGGAGAATGGAAATTTTTTCATCAACTCATAAAAAGTGCCTTTCTCAAACTCGCAGAACAATTGCGGACATAGGCAAGTTTTTCTCGGAACACTTGATTTGGTCGTACAAACATTGGCTCACCTGCCGCAGACGAGCTTCCGGCTGGGCGCGAAGGTACGTTTTTGATGGTATACCGTATCTGATTGAATAATTCCTCTGGGGGAGCATTTTTTCGTCCGATTTTTTGAGGGGTCTATTCAAAAGGACGAATTCAAGGGGGAATTATTATAGCGTCAAAATAGTCAAGCATGTTTAATCAACTCATTTCACGAAATCTGTTACATTAAGAAAAATAAAATTTTTGTTCAAATTGTTGACACAAGTGGACACAATACCTAAATTCATCATATGGAGGGGAATTACTCAAGGGGAGGAATTATTCAAGGGGGGGAATCATTCAACCGGTACTTACAGTAATGAACCGTTTTGAAGAGGCTTTTGATTTCGGGTTTTATATTCAGGCAGTTTGAAGGTATAAAAAAAATAGTTCTCAGCTTGAGATCGACGAAAATTAATCGGTAAATTTTACACTCAGATGCACGGACAGATGGAGGGCGAAGCGCGCGAAAAGAAAACACGAACACTGCATGGGCAACCACACTGTAAGTGAAACTCATTTTAAATATGATGTGAATTTACAAACTCGTAAATAGGAAATCAAGTACTTATAATTCCAATGACGCAAGTGGATAAGTGACAAGAAACGTGGTAAGTGGACAGCCGAGGTGTTGGAAGTCAAGTGACAAATAAAAATTGTGACAAATGAATCAATTGCCAAATGAAAACACTTGTCACTTAGACTGACATAGACTTACAACTTTACTTACAAAAATATCACATACCACTTCTCGTTATTTGTTCACTTGCCGAGTTCACCCTAAAAACATTACAAAAGTCAGTCATTTCAAGGAGCACATACCGTTAAAAATTTAACCACACGGAAACGGATACACAACGCAACAGGATACAGGGCGTCTATTTCCACATGCAGCAAGTGAACTAAAATAGGTAAATCGAACCCCTCTAACCGCCCCCCCGCACCCCCCACAGACAGCGAACCCCGCGCACGGGGGTCCCTGCACGCAGCACGATTGCGAACACTGCCGCGAGCAAGAACTAGAAGAGCCAGACGATTTATTGGACATTGAAGTGACCCCTCCCGCTACGATTGTCCTGGCCATTTTGCTGGGTTATACTGCGCTGGGCGGCTGGCTCATGAGCACCTTGGAGCCGTGGACATTTTTGGCCTCGTTTTACTATAGTTTTATTACTATGACTACGGTGAGGGGGGTGGGGGGGGGGGTTAAAAATGTCCCTGAATTGCGGTGAACACGCAATTTTCTGGTAAAAGTCTTGCTGATAAAATGCTTGTTTTTGATGCAGACGAGATCGTACCAGTCCTGAGCCCTGTAAAGTGTAAAGTCAGGTGTCAATGTTACGTAAAATGTGATGCAAATTTGTCAATTGTCGTGCAAGGTATCATGCAAATCTGATAATTGCCATGCAAAGTATCAAAATTTCAGTAATACTAAAACGAGTGTGTAGGCACAAAAAAATATTTTCTCTTTTGTTTTGATTGACATTTTACATGACATTTGCGTATTTGACACTGGACTTTACACTTTACAGGGTTCGGAACTGCCCCCTGGGTAGATTTGGGTGAAAGGTCTATAGTAAAACGTTAGTTAGCACCAGTCACGCGCAATTTACTTAGCCCGAAGTCTACCCATTACAAGCATTCGCCATTTGCAAAAGGGTCCTTGCGTACTCACAAAAAAAATCATTCCACCCTTAAAATTCACAAGAACGCGAAAACTCGCAGGTGGGTTTCGGAGACTTAATTCCGAAAAGAGATGGTTACCTAGCTGTAATTCTTCTATACATCGTCGTGGGCTTGGCAATTACCACGATGTGTATAGATTTAGTTGGAGTGCAGTATATACACAAGATTCATTACTTCGGCAGAAAATTGCAATATGCCAAAACTGCATTCGCTATTGTTGGAGGCAAGGTGCGTTTTTCTATAATTAATAAGAAATGCAGATGAGATTGCGGGAAATTGGAGTTGTTTTTGGGAAAATTAACGTCAGCATTGCGTGTTCTACAAATGTTTGAGGGGGCGTAAAATTTAACAACCTGCAAATTTTTGGTCAATTCGACAACTTGTTGTGTAACAAGACGGCGCATTTTGAAAACTTTTTGAAAGCAAAGTAAACCGTGAAGTAATTGAAAAGTTGTACATGATGAGAATGAATACTTTTCACTTGCAAAATTCCTTGTCACTCTGAACTGCACAAATGATGCCACCACTCAAACTAACCCCCCCCCCCCTCCTACAGGTGGTGCTCGTATCTGAGTTATACGGTCGGCTGCAGCGGCGGCGCGCCGACGGCAGACTAGAACTAGTTTTGGACCACCACATCGACCCATTTGTGCCCAGGGACATTCGAAGGATACGGTATATCGACCGGGATTACGGTGGATTATTCCCCATGGGCTATAATTCGCTGTACTGTGAGTCGGGTAGGGTATTTGAAGGGGGTTCTAAGAGTTACTTTTGCATGTTTCTGTGCCTCTTTTTTAAGGGGCACAAATTTACGCTGAATAAAATGATCAATTGATTTTTATATAGACAGTTTACTCATAAGAATAAACAGAGCAATTTATAATAAGCGGCGCTTAATTATAACGGCGCCATATGGCACTGGGTAGATTTTTCCGCAGCTAGCGCCATTTTAATGAAGATTTTGCACCAAAAGCGACGCGGCATAGCACCATCCGTCTAGGATAATTCTTAACATGATGAGCATCGCACCAGGCGTCAGTTCCGCAAGCGGGGAAGCAACAAGAACTAAGCGATAAGCATATTTTTCGAGTGACAGGCTTGAATAGTTGAATGTAATCAATAAAATTCAACAAAAATACCCCCTACTTAAGGCTAATTACCATTTTTACTCGCCCAATCGCCGAACACAGGCCCAGCCAAAGAAGAACAAACACACTCCAAACAAAAACCAACACACCCAAAAATCCCCCCAGACCCTTACCCGGGCGACCGCGAGTCGATCTCCACATCGACCAGCTCGGTGGTCGACTTCGTGCACGCGAGCACCAAGCCCAAGCCGCACGTGCACGGCGCCGGCGCGGGCAGCAGCGGCAGGTTCAGGGACAAGGACTTGGCCGCCATGCATTCCGCTGCCCAGGCCGCTGCGGCTATGGTTTCTGCTAGGTGGGTGGGGGGGGGGTAATTTTGTTTGAAGGTTTATATTTAGGTACATTGATTTTCGATTTTGAAAGGTTGTCGATACTCTGTATGATATTTTATGTTCCGATAGTTTGTCGTCGATATGGAAATGCAGACGCCAACAAAGTCGGAGGAATGCACAATTTCACATGGGTATTATTTATACATTGGCAGGAGAAAACGGCGAAAATGAAAATTATCATTCAAGCTTCTTGAAAATCCATTTGTTAAGGATTATAATTCTTTCAGGTTTCATTCATTACTTAATTATCACTTGACAAGGGTAAAATTGGCCTCAAAAATCATTCGGAGAATCCCTGTACGCATGTTTTTTTAAAATTTTATGCAGGATAAATTCCGCCCCGTCCCACATTTTACAGATAGCGAGGCAAAATTGCGGCTAAAAGTTGACAGCTAAATAATATTGTTGTTATCATTCCGAGAATGAGCAATTATAAAAAATCAGGGACACCTTTAATCTCACAATAAATGCACAACCAAAGCTACCAACATTTTATGTAATTACTTATGTATTTTCTATTAACACTTTTCGTATTTTTGTGATGACATGATTTTGGTCATAATCAGTGACATTTTTTGCATTCCAATCTCAAAAGGCTGTAAAAATACTCGTTTCATAAGTGAAATCGTGTTGTGTGCACTGTTCACCTTAATACATTCGACTTACCATAAAGTGCTGATTAGGAGCCCAAAGGATATTCGAATGGTAACGCTATCTCGTTCGTATAATCCCGACCCGACACACAATTTTTTATCGGGACAAGGATGGGAAAATTAACAGTGCCGCGGCGATGCAGCAAATTCGAAAATTTGCTATATCACTAATACCAGGGCAGTCCCGTCCGGCCTGAGCCCTTTCAAAGTGTAATCTCAGATGTCAAGTACCGTATTTCCTCGAAATACCCCCCGTCTCGAAATACCCCCCTCAAAATGGCAACTATGAAATAATTACCCACCCCCTCGAAATACCCCCCCCCCCAAATTGAGTGTAAAGGGGAGGTAAACGACAAATGCTACTGTATGTGATTTGGGCAATGCAAACCAGACGTTAAAACAATGATTGTGCTATTTTAGAACCTGTTTTATACCATCTACATACTTATGTAAGGCTTTAGACTCTTATACATGGTCCTTATTGTTTAATTTTTTGACGTCTGTATACGTTACAAAAAACTAAGTAGTACTGGGAGTTCAAAAAATCGTCTTTGAAATAATAAGCCCCCCTCGAAATACCCCCTCCCTCGTTTAACCCCCCCTCAAAATTCTCACTCTGAAACAATCACCCCCGGGGGGGGGGGGTATTTCGAGGAAATACGGTAAATACATGGTCCAGCTGAAAAGTCCCCGGGCAGTGCTCGCCATTTGCGCTAGGGGTGAGCTATGGTCATAAAATTTTGACAGGTTAAGATATCAGGTGTTTTGAGTTTTCACCCAAAATTTCACCTCTCTAGCTCCACCCACTGAGGAACTGTGGGGGTTTCAATTTCCGTCATTTTGTACTGATGTACAAATGGTGCTCTAGCTCAATGCTGCTCTAAGTTGTGATCATGAAACTTTGTCTAGTGTAAGCCATCAGTGTTGGCAATGTGCTGATAGTATTCAACACTTTCATACACATGATTGCTTAAGGTAAAATTAATATACAGATCAGGGTGATGTGCAATAAACGTGGAACTGTGATGGATGTTTTTGGTGATCATCTGAGATCATGTTGTATTGCAGTGATTTTAATGTTGTTTTGTACTGTGCAGTAAATGAATTATGTGGATAAAATTCCCCTATGTTTAATTACTAATGTGTATTGGACACATTACTAGTGTTCAACAGCAGTGAGTAGACTCCAAGGGGGGCTATTTTGAGAAGGAGAGGCAGAATGATGAATTTGGTAGTGAGAGTAGTGACAGTAATGACAATATGGACTAGGCTCATGATATCATAGCTAATGTTGGTTAGTGCTGGCACATTGCCAACACTGGTGGCTCACACTAGCCAAAGTTTCATGATCACAACTTAAAGCAGCATTGAGCTAGAGAACTATTTGTTAACACCTTCCCGGTCACGTCCGGCACCCATTTTTTGATTTTACTTCTTACATCCTATCCCCAGTTCTAGGGCGCCCCAGCGGCTGAAACTTGGGGGAGATATTGGCACAACTCCCCTCTACTTCCCATGAATTGGAGAGGTCGCGGCGACCCCTCTCAGGGTGGGTCGCCCTAAGTGTAAACTTTTATTTGGCTTTTTTGGTGTCCCACAGCAGGTCCGGCACCCGCTGATTTCTGAGCTGTGGGAGGGGTATAAATCTAAAATTTTGGGGTTGTGTTACCAACACCACTCCCGTACTATACACTATTCAATAATGTGAGATTAATGTGAAAAATTTCCCAAAACTTTGCTCATTCTCTAAAAAAACACCACTCCCCAATAGATGGATGCCAAAAATTCACTTTTTGGAACTTTTTTATTATACACTTGAAAGGATGGTTTACAATACTTTAAAGGGAAGGGTTTGATGTTTAAAGTTATGTAAAGAACCATACCTCTAAAATGGCTGCATTGCAAAATTTACTTAGGGTGAACTTTATGACATCATAATGACATCATTGCAGGAACAAAAATTTACAAAATTTACACTTTGAACTTCCCCCCAAGTAAATTTTGCAATGCATGCATTTTAGAGGTATGGTTCTTTACATAACTTTAAACATCAAACCGTTCCCCTTAAAGTATTGTAAACCAGCTCTTCAAGTGTCCAATAAAAAAGTTCCAAAAAATGAATTTTGTTGTTATCCATCTATTGGGGAGTGGTGTTTTTTAGAGAATAATAGATTTTTTTTGCATTTATTTCACATTATTGAATGTGTATAGTAGGGGAGTGGTGTTGGTAACACATCCCCAAAATTTTAGATTTATACCCCTCCCACAGCTCAGAAATCAGCGGGTGCCGGACCTGCTGATGGACACCAAAAAAGCCACTTAAAAATGTGCACCCACCCTGAGAGGGGTCGCCGCGACCCCCCAAATTCATGCGAAGTAGAGGGGGGTTGCACCAATACCTCCCCCAAGTTTCAGCTTCTGGCGCGCCCTAGAACTGGAGATAGGGTGTCACAAGTAAGATCTAAAATAGGGTGCCGGACGTGACCGGGAAGGTGTTTACATCAGTACAAAATGACTGAAATTGTAACCCCCACAGTTCCGCAGTGGGTTGAAATTTTGGGTGAAAACTCAAAACACCTGATACCTTAACCTGTCCAAATTTTATGACTGTAGCTTACCCCAAGCGCGAATGGCGAGCACTGCCCGGGGACTTTTCAGCCGGACCAAGTACAATGTCAATCAAAACAAATAAGAAAAGATTTTATTACCGAAATTGAACACTTTGAAGGGCCCGGGACTGGGCACAGTAAGTACCCGTGAATTGTGAAATTGGTTTCAGGGTATTTTTGAAAAGAATATTTTCCCTTAACATTTGTCATTCTGAATAAGCGCAAGTCCCCTTCTATATAAATTCGGCAAAGATTACTCAGAGTTCATGGAGTTTTTTTTTGCAAAATGGGGTAGCATTCTTGCAGAGCTCGAACTTCTTGCCAGACCCCTAAATTGGTGCTTAATCAGCACTTCAAAGCAGAGTTGCCAAATACTGGTATTTTTAGAAAATGTAGACGTAAAGGTAAGTACAAAAAAATACCCGGTTTAACTGGGTATTCCGGGTAAACGTAAATACATTTTCCCAACTCTGCTCTAAAGTGATTTTCGTATTTGTATGATTATTTTCCATCAAATTAATTGGGAATATTGATATTATGAGAATATTGTCAATATTATATGCGGATTTGTAATAACTATTGGTATACCTTCAAATCGATATAAAGCTAATAAAAAAAGCACCTTTTGTGAGTAGATTTGAAAACGATCAGACAAATTTAAGCCCAATTAATTGTCATAATAAATTGAAAATACTTATCCGCAATAAAAGGTTTTTCGAAACGGAACTGAGTTATCTATAGCAAGTCTCAGCAATATCTAGATGAGAAAATTGAATTTAAAACGTTCTTTAAAAAAACCTTAACTCGAAGGTATCGTGTTTGAAACATGGACTTAAAATTTTTTTGTCTAAGCTGGGGATTTTCATATTTTTCATTTTTCCATTAAAAATCGGTAATTCAGTAGTCAATGTATTTAGGTAAAAATATGCGAAGTGATTTCTTGATCAAAAAAGTACTGCCCAGGGGCTCTAAAAACATCCGTCAATACACGCAAAATATTTAAAATAAGTTCGATACACTCAAACGAAAGGAACCATTTGTCATGTGGTGTCTAGATACCAATTGACGGGTTGTCAATTTAGGTAAGTTTTCAATCGAAAGTGTGTAAAACCAGCTTTTAACAAATAGAAAAATCCATTTGAATGAATTCACATACGACTCACATGTTGACACTTTCAATAATAAAATTCAAATAGGAACTAAATTCAAATGGGAGCTTTACCATCAATTAAATTGACACCGTGAAATTAGTGTGTAGCGCCAATAAAATCAAATATAATAATAAATATAGGTAATGAATAAAATCGCTTAAATAACAGTAATCACAGCACATGATAGAGTAGTAAACATAATCACACGCATTTTATCAGCTTCAAACATTCAAATCTTCATTTCCATGTGACCAACCGACTAATAACGATTTAAGAATAAATAAACTTGCAATTTGTAGTGGCACCACAAAAAAAGGGTCTCCAAGGGAAAAGTTTTGAGAAGGGGCACCCTGAAATGCGCCAGATATCTGGCAAAGTGTCAATGAGTTGATATACCTACCTAGATAAAGATCTTGAACAGAAAAGGGATCATATTTTCGTTGAAAAAAATCATTTTTATGACAGGGCAGAGAAGTTTTATTTCTTGCAAAAATTGTTTAAGCAACTTGACTGACTGGCAGAATTGACTTGAAGAAAACTGCGACGTTTCAAGTTTCAAATCACATAACAAGTGATAAAGTAAACTTTAAACAGCTTGTCAACATTTTACTGGGACTTGACCATTTTTATGAAATTATTCACTTAAACGTCAGGATTTTACGGCACGATTTATAGAAATCTATGTTATAAAATTCGGGAAGCCAGCAATTAAAAGGGATATAGGATAAAGGGATATAGGATATAAAAGGGAACTTGGATAAAAACATATTTATCGTTGGATTTCAGAATACATAAAAATAGAATTTTAAGGTAAATTTAAGGGAAGAAATTGAAATCACTCAAAGGGTATTAAAAACCAGCCTCTACTAACAGTCACATATAGAGAAAATGACACCATGCGCCGATGAAAATCCATCACAAAAATAACTCCATTTTCACAACTGAAGAAAAAAAATCAAAAAATATCTGGCAAATTTTTGGGCCAATCCTGCTTCTCCTTGCACTCCCAATAATTTCCACTGTAAACGTGTATAACACTTCCAGTACATTCGTCACTCACTTTATTGAACCACAGTGGTTCTGGTTCTCCTACGTTTTCGTCTGAAAGGGGGGGGGGAAGTGGTTGGGAAAATGTGACACTGTTGCTAATGGCGCGATCTCGGCCGTAAAGTAAATCCGGCCGTAAAGTAAATCCGGCCGTAATGCATAGTTGTACAAACGGATTTACGTTTACTCGATAAATACGTATACTCGAGTGCTGCGTAAATACGTTTACGTTTCCTCCCGAAAAAAATACCGGTACTCAGTTACTCGCGTACTTTTTGAAAGTACGCGAGTACAGAAAACGAGTATTTACAGATATTTATGTTTACTCACCTTTTACACAGCGTAAAAGTTGAAAAATTTTACTTTACGTTTTCTGTACTCAGGTGTGACTGAAAATAAAATACTTTATGTTTACGTTTACTTTGAAAAAAGTTCAGTACTTTCAACAACTCTGCCGTAATGATGCCCGGCCTAAAGTAGCACCCTCTACTTTACGGCCGGTACATCCCCGTTGCTAATTGGCGTGTGAAGGAATTGAGTGATCGCCAGTAGTGATGGAAAAAGCGCCAGGACTTAAGTGACAAGCGCCAAAAGCGGTATGGCGCTTTTCCGAACCCCAGCGCCAAGCGCCAAGGGCACCTAGGGTTTGAAAAAATCACAAAAATCATTTTTTTAAACACCTTGAGTAAAAAACAAAAAAAAATCATTTTTTTTAAATTGATTTTTTAAATTAAAATCAGATTTTTTTTAAATCTCCCAAAATGGGGGTATAGAGAAAAAATATGTGTATGTCAAGTGTCAGACAATGCATTGTTATGTCTATTGTGGTCATATTATGACTGTGGAGTCATGGGATAGCATTATAAGCTGTGATTTCTATCAAAAATATCCATTTTATGTCAACTTATTACGTATATCACCTTTTGTCAAACGTTTGTGACTTCAAGTGAAATTCAGCATGGAATAGTGCTTAAAGAAGGTTGTAAGAGAAGGCTAATACATTGCCAGTGATGCTACACACTGTAGGAGTATGTGGGAGCACATTGGCTGGATATTTTATACTACACTAGCATATCACGGCTTATTATTGCACTGTAGCATGAATAAATGCAATATTTTACACTAAAAATGCCCCAAAACCCATGAAAACACCACCAATGGTAATGTGTATTGGAAATTGCGCGCTCCCGCGCAAAAAATTGCAAAATACCTAGTGCAAGTCTACCATAAATTTTTCATTTTGATTTTTTAAAATTACAATCAGTTTCCACCGTGATTTAAAAAAAAAATCAGTTTAAAAAAATCAAGTGTCAACTAGGGTGTCAACAAAATTTTTTTACGGAAAACGGAAACGGAAAAAAATTTTCAGCGGCCGGAAAACGGAACGGAAAACGGAAAAAAATTTGCACTTGGCGGAAAACGGAAACAGAAACGGTAAAAAATTTTCAGCAGCCGGAAAACGGAAAAAGAGGCCGGAAAAACGGAAACGGAAAAATCAAATTTGCACGGAAATGGATAAACTTGCTGAAATTTTGCTGGAAAACGGGTAAAATTTGCTGAAATTTTGCTGCAAGTGGACAAAATTTGCAGTAATTTTGCTGGCAACAGAAAATTTTTCACATCATTGACAATCTGCATGAATTTTTACCAGTTTGGCTAATCAGAAAACAGAAAGTTGAGCCAGAAAAAGGGAAAATTGAGGCGGAAAACGGAAAAAAAGCGGAAAAACTGAAAATTTAGCCGGAAAACGGAAAATGAGCCGGAAAAACGGAAACGGAAAAAAAAGTTGCCAGAAAACGGAACGGAAAACGGAAAAAAAATTTCAGCAGCCGGAAAACGGAACGGAAAACGGAAAAAATTTGCCTGCGGAAAACGGAAACGGAAAACGGAAATTTGACACCCTAGTGTCAACCCTAGGCGCCAGGGCGCTTTTCCCTCTGGCGCCAGCGCCATGCCTATTTTCCATCACTAATCGCCAGTACCGCACCCTCTAAAATACAACGTGACATTTTAAATATATTGTCATTTATAAAATGTATACCTAGTTCCCGGTAAAATGCAAGATAAAATTTTACACGGTTGCGCAACAAATTTGCATGACACTTTACAGGATGCAGACCATAAATATGCAACTTCATTTCGCTTCAAATTATCCAATACCAAAAATACTCATTTTCCAAGAAACCAACCCCCTTGATCATCGCAATTCTCTCGCATTCTTCTCTTCTGTCTCTGTTTCTCCTCCAGTCGCATTTTCTCCGCATTGGCTTCGTCAACTTGGCACTGTTCCAAAAGTCTCTGGTCGGGTCGAAATCGGGAATCTGTCGGGCAAACCCCCGGTTCCGGCTCGTTCAATTCCACAGCCAGTCGGGTGAAATTGTAGAATGTGTCGGCATTAGGTCTGGCGAGTGAGGGAGATGTTTATTTGAGTGTTTTTTATTTTTATATTTTGAATCCATTGGATCCAAAATAATCATTTGGAATAAACTTTTTCAAGAGGATATAAATACGATACAAAAAATTACGTGTACATATGAACATACTGATGCATTCTTCCTTGAAAAAAACTAAGCTGTTCTTTAGAAACTTGGGTTAATTTGGTAAATTTTGTGAAACTTATATTTTACATAGATACATGTTAATATAATAGCGCGAGAGCTTCATTCCGATCATCTCACAGTTAGTGGCGTCTGCTGAAATTTTTTTCACAGAAACGCGAACACAACAAAATCATTTGACCATCCGAAATACGGCCATAAACACGCAGAACACACCCACTAACACAAAAAAAAATTCCGAGCGAAATTTGCACAAATTTCCCGCGCGTTAAATTATGAAGGCGGGGTGATTCAAATCTCAACGTCCCGATGGAGTGTTTCATATTCATTGGAACGGGATTAGGTATCATGATTATTGGACTACTGGTTGGCGATTGCTTAGAAAAGGGAAAGAAAAATAAGGTGACCAGTGATCAGGTTTCTGGGGTCAACACGATTTACATTGCTATTCAAAGTTAGGTTCGACATTTTTTTATTTAATGTGTCTATATGCCTTAAATTTGGAAAAAATCTGTTGGATATTCCACTGAAAACAAATATCATTCATTGCAAGTTGCAACCCCGATGCCGATTTTTCAGAATTAATTCGATCACGAAACCCAGTCGAATTGAACTTGATTAGTAATAAATTTTGGCAGGTCGAAGCTAGCAGGGGCTGGAAAGGCAAGGCTCCCTGACCATGTAAACCCGCTGGCCATGTACCTTTACCGGGCTGACATGTGATTCTACCCGGCCGCCATGTGGACCCATGTATATGATGAGAAATCTTTACTCATCATATGTTGACTTAATTTAAGGAATATATTCACTTAATAACGTGAAAACTGAGAAGTACCAAAAATAGACATTTTTGACGTTTTTGTCACTTTCCACATTTGAAAGTGCTGAATAAAGTCAAAAAGATAATTACATTTCTTATCATGTGACTTTACTCTAATGTGTTCAGCACTTTAAACGGTGAAAAGTGATAAAAAACGTCAAAAATATACAGTTTTAGACGCTACATGGCCAGCGGGTTTACATGGCCGCCGCACAGGGTATTGGAAAGTGTAGTTTCGTCAACGGGTAGAAGGCAAAAACACGGAAAAAATCGCAAAAAATGTAAAAATGAGCCTGGCGTATTCAGCGCTTGCTTCATTCGGGAACCCTCGAATTGAACCATCTATACGCTAACAACTTTCCATCGCAGATGATCAAATGTGGCGCTACAGAGAAAACTGTCAAATGTTCAGAACAGAAAAGCGCTGTGAATCCGGCTGCGCCGCCAGGGACGAAAAATAATTGACCAGACACGTTTTTGGCCAGCCCAATTCATTGGAATAATGAAAAATGACACGTTGACAATAAATTTGCGACATAAGATTGTAATGTGCCCCCACTAGCTGGATGTCAACTGAATGCATGTCAACCAAATTTAGGATAATTATGTGATTTCAACTTACCTATGTGATAGAGCATAGGTTTTTTAATATCGTGACACTTAATTTTCACTGTCTCTGTTAAGTGTGATGCTTTCAATTTTTTTTGTCTTATTTACTTGAAATTATTTGACATTCAGTTGACACGAATTTGCCATGTCAACTAGCTAGTGCGGGCTCAATAGCGCGATTTTTTTTCCAGATAATATCGAATGTTTTGAGTAATATCGAAAATTCATATAGGTAGGTAGAACAAGGTATAAATTTGTACACTCTACAAGGCCCGACTCAATGTGACACTTGTTGGCAGTCGAGATATTAATCGAAAACCTGTCACAAATCTTGCAAGATGTGATGTAAAATATCACACGGATTTGACAAAGCTCATGCAAGATGTTACAGAAATGTGTCAAATGTCGAGTAGAATGCCAACGAATTTTTTATTTACATGATATTTGACATTTTGCATTTCTTTACAGGGTGTGTGATTGGCCCCAGAACCATACTGAATGGTGTATCGTTTACTTTGATGGCAATATGAATAGTGAATTGGGCTACCGAAAAAAACACGTTTTGGGCCAATTTTATTTTGCACCAGTAGTTGCGGCACCGGCACCAAATGTTCAAAAAGAACCGGTGGCAAAAAGTAACCAGGAGGTGAGTAAAATCATCATTTACGGTGGCATTTTTTTAGGAAATTGCAGTAGCATTTTTTGAAAAGCATGCGGTCTGCTGACTTTGAGTACCGTATTTTCTCGAAATACCCCCCGGGGAGTGATTGTTTCAGAGTGAGAATTTTGAGGGGGGGGGGGGTTCAACGAGGGGGTATTTCGAGGGGGGGGGCTTATTTTTTTTCGCCAGAAATTTTTTGTACTCCCAGTACTAATTTGTTGCTTGCAACGTACGCAGACATAGAAAAATGAAACAATAAGCACCATGTATAAGAGTCTATAGACTTATTAAAGTGTGGTGTGAAGATGGTGCAAAACCTGTTCTAACGTAACACGCTCATTGTTTTTAACGTTGCATTGTCCGGATCACAAACCACAGCTTTAGTGATGTATGTTCCATTTACATACAATTAGGGGGGGGGGGGTATTTCGAGGGGGTGGGTAATTATTTCATAGTGGCCATTTTGAAGGGGTATTTCGAGAGTGGGGTACTTCTACGGGGGTATTTCGAGGAAATACGGAAGACGATTTTTTTCAATCGCCGAAAAAACTATACTTAAGCATCAAAGTTCAATTTCAATAGCACTTTTGTTCTGAAAGTCTAAAAATCGCGCAGCCAAAATCGGCTACATTGAACGATGCTGAATCCATACCGAATGATGACGAAGAGACTACAACCGAAAAGAAGAAAGCCGCGCAAAAAAGTTATCTGAGCTTTTTTCGGATGCCACTCCTGTTTATTTTATACTTACCTAATTGTTTATATTTGGATATAGGTAGTAAGGATAGGGGTTGGAAAGCGCCATGGCGCCTTTGGCGCTTGGCGCTATTTTGCTGTGGCGCCACTGGCGCTTGGCGCTATACCCATGAAAATATAGCCTGGCGCTTGTCGCCAAAGTTGTGGCGCTTTTCAGATCACTAGTAAGGAATATATGATTAGTGATGAAAAAGCACCATAGCGGTTGGCGCTAACGCCAAAACGAAAAGCACCACCCAATTTATAGGATCTGCTTTATTCAAAAAAAATTCAAATCAGATTTTTAGATTGCCCAATGGTGAGGCTAGTGCAAAACTAATTTATGTTATTACCAATAATAACCTACTGCGACCTCCTAATTGTAGTTTTTACGTCAAAGGTGTAAAGGCGACAATTATCGGAGCACACAAAAAGCACTCGGCAAGTGCCGCAAGAGATCAGACGCCAAAACCACCCGCAACCGGATTTCGATGATACGCAGATCCTGTACTGTACTATTGGATACCGTAGTGCCGTTAGATTTATGACTGTGGGGGGGGGGGTTAATTCGAGGTAATACGGTGTTTATATTTATTTTTCGAGCTTTATAGGCTTACAATGTTTTAGTTGCTTTAATATTGTGTATTTTTTGTAATTCTTATCGGGATCCCGATCGAATCACCCACGGAGATACAGGCGACCACAAGTTTAAAACTCTTTTGCATTAACTTAAGAAAGCCAAAGTTTTAAAAATGTTCTCACATTGAAAATGTTGTTCCAGCCAAATCGGATGATATCCAAAAGCTCGAACGGATACAAAATAAAATGTCCATTCTTTCACAATCAAACGGTACAACGATTTGTGAAGCTGGGTGAAATTGAGAATTGAATTAAAATGATGTGATGTGAACTAAAAAAACTGAATGAGTGAAGATGACAAAGCTCTGAAAAAATTGCATATGAATGAAATTGTGAAGGGCAAAGACACACGAAATGGCACATATAGGGGTCTGGTAGGGGGGGGGGGGGGGTTCCCACCATGTTTGGTGTTTACAACCGTTGGGTCCGAATTTGAAACAACCACTCAAGAGCCAATTCCACAAGTGGGCAAGTGACAATGAGTGGCAAGTGGTAAGATAAATGATAAGTCAAGTGACAAGTAAACTTACAAGTGATAAGTTTACACATTTACTAGTCATAGGGTTGGAAAAAAATCGATTTTTTTTAACGACCCCGATTTTTTTAAAAAAAAATCGATTTTTTTAAATAAAAATCGATTTTTTTTAATAAAAATCGCTGGGGTCAAAATTAGCCCCATTTCTGCCTAAAATCGCCTCTGGGGGTAATAAAAGCCATATAAACTGGTAGGGAGTGCACACTTATACTTTCTGTGCTAATAAAAGTACAGTAGAGCTTCGGAAAAGCTTGAAAGTCAGTTATTTTTAAGTGTAAATGTAATTAAATTGTTATATTTGTGACGTGAATCACACTTCGTCGACAATTTGCAATTTTATTTGCAGAAATAGCATGTTCTTGCTCAGAACAAAATATAAATGATATTGGAAGTGAAAATGGATGCATTTTGCATAAATGTTTGATGTGACAACACAAAGCATAACTATGAATACTTCCTAAAATAATTCACAGCCTACCTTACACGCTTAAAAGCACACATAAATGGGTACTACACCCCCCAAATTGGTTGTCAAAGCCATGAAAAAAGCAACTTGTGGATTGTTTGCATGAAAGTGCGCGCTCGCGCGCAAAATTTTTGCATTTTACCTAGTGCTTGAGTACCAAAATTTTTTGCCAGCGATTTTTTGTAAAAAAAATCGGTACGGGTGCTGCGATTTTTAAAAAAAAAAATCGAAATTTTTTTAAAAAAAATCGCTTAAAAAAAATCGCTTGCCAACCCTAACTAGTCACTTGCCTCTTGACATTCACTCTTGACTGTTATCCACTTTCAGAATTCGCCCCAGAAAAAACGCAAACTCAAAAACTCACAACAATGGTCCCTTTTTCCACAAAGTAACCGGTGGTTCAGTTTCGAGCACCGGTTTCCCAGACCCATCCATCCCCTCATCCACCAATGAAATCGGGTCGCATTGATTTCCTTTAGTAGATAATATCCGCAACATGTCCATGTGCGAATCCCAGCGACCTTGCAGGGCGAATTTTGCCCGTCCTGTCCGATCTGTTACGATGCCAGTTACCTGTGAATATTTATGCGGTGTGTAAATGTCTCTTGTGCGTGCAAAATCGAATGTGTAAAAATTATGAGCGATTTGTAGGTAGTGGACACATTTTGGGTGAAGGTAAATATGTGGTGGAGAACAACGGGGCCTCTCGATATCGATGTCAATATTCGATACAATCGGAAGATTTTTCGATTTTAATATGCAATTACAAAATGCTTTTAGTAGTTCAGTGCTAAGTAGGTAGATGGTGGTCAGTACTGATGAGACCCTGCCACCACCCCGGAAAAACCCCCTGTCTACTGAAAAGGGTCAAAACGGGATACAGGCTTGGAGATGCTTAGGGAGTGTACCATGTGACTTTTCCACGCCTTTTTGCAACTTCTTCACTTCACTCTGGTCAGGTACTTACCATTATTCAACTTTATAATTTTACAAAATTTGAACCGTATGTGAATTAGAAAATGTCGAAATCCGGTATTTGCAATGTACAATGGCCCTGCGCACACTAGTTTTCACACGAAATTTCGACAACTCATAAACTAGTTTTGAAAGTGTTTGAGTTTTCCACAGTGCGTCATTTTTGATCTCCGTCAACTGTAGTTAACGGCCACCTCATTGTAGAAAACTCAAATGCTTAAACCTAACGATATATCGTTCGACAAACACCCCCACAAAAAGACCGACCCTCCTAGGCGGTTCCTTGCTAAAATAACTGTAAGGTGCAAATTTCAACAGGCACACATCTCCAGTGCCGTGATTCCTCACAGCCGTTTCCCCGTGGTGATCAATCCACAATTTGCCAACGATTATATTGTGCACGGTGCTCGTGACCCTTCGCCATGTGTAGTGCTGGCCCGTACTGCAAAATGGTTAATTAAGTGGGCGGGGCTAAGTTTTTATTTTTGGGAGGGGTTGATTTTTCTTGATGGAGTTCAGGATCACAGCCACTCAGTGTGACATTTGGGTGTGAATTTTGGAAACTATCTCTGGTGCCAATTCCGCGAGTAGACTTGAAATTTCTGACAAATGAGAAGTAAACATCTTAAATAAATAAATGGGAGTGGTGAGCGGTGTGTTGCACTTCGAACTTTATTTCTGAAAATACGTTTTACGAAATTTACGCCTCACACGTGACTCATCAAGGAAGACCATAGAATTTGCGGCATCTCTACCAATTGAGATTCCACCCCCATTCACAAACCTATTCAAAACGCTCCCAAAAACTCACCCATCAAACTTCAAATGACAAACACCAGTCGGTATAACCGACAAATATTTGCCGCGAAATTTGCTAGTCATGCTAAATTCCTGATAAAATTGCCAGCCCCTTTTGGACTGCACGAAATGGGCCGCTACAGGTGGGTGATGCGACACTTGTTCCGCCAATGATCTCCTGGGGGCAGTCCCAGACCGTGTAAAATACCCTGTAAAATGTGAAATGTCATGTGAAGTGAAATGTGAAGTGACAAAAGTCATGTAAAATGCGCTGTAAAATGGCAAACGTACGTTTGCCATTTTGCAGGGCATTTTACATCACGTAAGACACTTTGCATGACATTTGACATTTTACATGGCATTTTACAGGGTCTGGGATTGGCACCAGCCGTAATTGTCCGTGTAACGGTCGCACTCGAACGTTTCACCCAAAAGCGGGTTGAATGGTTTCGTCGTGCGATTGTTACTGGTTGTGGAGTAGCTAGAGACTAGAAATACGGCCACGTAGCACATCTGTGAGGGTGATTAAGAGTGTGGCGGCATGGGTTTTGCGTGTGGAAATGAGGATGCGTCGACCATGGTTAGCATTGAAAAAATCTCAGGGAAACTTATATTTAAAAAATCTCAGAAAATATAAGATTTTATGATATTTATATTTTTTTCAAGATTTTCTAGAGAGATTAAATTATATGTTCTTTTTGAGAGATTTTCTGAGATTATATCAAATTATATTTTCTAAAAATTGACGATTTTTTCAATGCTAATGGTCCCATGGTCCATGGGAAACGCCCTGTAAAACGTCAAATGACATGCAAAGTGTCAACAGTCCTGTATCTTCCGTTTACCATTTGACTTTGACAATTGACATCTTTCAGGGTATTTCACAGGGGCTGGGTTTTACACTAGTTCGATGAGTACGCTTTCAAGATAAGTACGGTTTACCGTCAACGGTAAATCCACAAATCTTTCAATGTGATGTAACCGGTATGGTAAATTTGAACATGCCGGCAAAAAGCATTTTGAAATTTTTGAAAGCGTCTACGTTTTTATTTACCGGTGACTACCGGTCAGTGCGGTAAATCAGGCATCCATGATACTGAATATTAAAAAACAGCACACCTGTTCAGCACTGTCCAATTTAGTGGCGGCACGATCCAATAATGAAGAGTATTCCAAATCTTCAGTGATCCTTTGCAGGAATGATAGGGGCTCGTTGAAATTGACCTGCCAGAAATTAACGGGATTGAATAAAAACAACGTATACTTCGTAAATGACAAGTTAAGTGACACGTTAAATTGCAAGCGAAGCGACAAGTAAACTTTTGTCCGTGAAAATACTTGTCACTCACATGACAGTACCGATCTTGCATTACGTAAACTGGTGGACAATTTAAATGGAAAATTGACTACATAAATTTTCGAAATATTCTCATGTGCAAATGATCAGCCCAATCGAGCTAAAATTTTGTGTGAATGTGGGGCCAACATTTCTTTACATTGTCCCCAAATGGCACCCCCCAGCACCCCCCTGGTTAGCCGTGACAGCCTTGTATATATTTTTCCATTTTTTTTCTGGCCAATATAATTGGAAAATTTTGGAATCCCACACAGAATATTGCTGCGGGAGAGCGCGCTGCCATTTTTGGCATGCTGCCAACACAAGCATTGGATACGCTTGTGCTGGCAGTTTTTGATGGAAAAAAAATCACTAATGGCTCGCTCAGAGCCGCACATAGGTTGCAGGGTGATTTTTACCCACTGCTGTCCCCACACTGCTGCTGCTTCACAAAAATCCATCCTAAATTGCAGATATCAGCCACTTCATGACATTCAAACATATTAAGAACTTTATAAGTGCAAACATTTTGATTGTGATTGCAAAAACCACAAATTTACACTTTCTGGGAATGACCTCTTCATCGGTCTGGCCCATTTACACAAAATACAGGACCCATTTCCACTTGTCCCCTGGTATATGTTTAACAGATAATTGTTGCCTGAATTCAATGGGCACTAGCATTTAATGATTTGCATGCAGATGCTGCAGAGGCCAGTCATGCTTTTACGGAAATGCTGTCTTTGAACAGTGGTATTTCCACTGATCGCCATAAATGCAATATTCGTGCAACAATGTGGTGCAGGACCAGCCACATGTTGCTCATGACACTTAGTAAGCCAGTCCTGGCCACCATGTGCTGTATCATAAGCCTGGGGCTGTGTAAGACACATTAGTTCCAATATATGTTTTGTTAAAAAAAATATTTCAGGTTTGATCTTCAGCAAAATTTTGGTGTAGGGATTGCGTTGGTTGTGAGGGGGTGGAATAGTTGCAGGAAGTTACCATCTCATATGTCCCAAAAAATCAGTGGCCTAAACCATCCCCAACCCATTTTATAAATAAATCAAATTCTGGCCTGAACAAAAATTTGTATGGATTTTCCATTTATATTTACCAAAAAAAAAGTGGAAAAAAATGGTTTCAGCAACAAGGGTGGCCTGAGGGGGTGCCACTTTGGTTATATATAGTATATACTTTGGGGCACCCTCACACTAAGTGACAGCCTGATGGCTTGCTTGTGTGATTTTTAAAATGTTATCTTGTGAATTTTCCATTTGTATTGTCCACCAGTTTACTTATCACCCGAAAAACAGTGTAATTGGTGCAAGCTAAACCAGCTTCCTAAATATATTTCCTGTTAATCGAAGTCACTTTTAAAACCGGTTGATGGAAGCAAAAACTCATTCTTAAGGCTTTTTCAAACCCTGTCGTAAATGGGATTTTTTTTTCAAAAACACAGTCCCTCAAAAAAAAGCCCCGCCCCAAACCAACAGGCATCGGAATCTTGCTCAGTTCCTTCCCAATACAATTTCTCATAATAGACCACAAGCTGACGCCACTTTGAGGTCTGGGTGGGATGCAATTTCTGCGTTGGCGCGGTGCCAACTGATTCTGACCGTGCGTTGGCATCGCGCCAACTGTAGTGCACGGCTGATTCTTGTTAACTGTGGAATTTTCGTCATCTGATGAATGTCGGGTCTGGAAAGTGGGGATTTTATTGTGTTTTTCAATTTTCGTGAATCAAAAGACATCAAATTACTAGATTATAATGGCATGATTTTTAACCGCCCCCAGACCCCACTGTTGCACAACTTTTCATATCACTAGAATACAACTTTTCTTGTCGGTCGACAAGTTCCCGAATTGACTCCAGTGGGTTTCGCGAATAGGTAATTTTAATTTGAGGCACCAACGCCTCAATATTCTTCAAGGCTACGGATCGGATAATTCCCTTTAAATACAACACTATTTTAACACTCCTTGATCTAATACACAAGTAAACAAGCAAGTAGGGTTCAAACGATATATCGTATCGAATATCGAATATCGGATATCGACCATTTTTTAATATCGAATATCGAATATCGATATCGAAAATTTTGAAAAATTATCGAATATCGAATATCGATATCGAAAATTTTGAAAAAATATCGAATATCGATATCGAATATCGACCATATTTTCGATATATCGAACCTGTATAATGTCCTTAATTAAGTTATTATTTTTGTTTTGAGATATTTGTGATTAATTTGATTTGCTTATAGTATCTAAGTTGATGAGTAAAAGTAAAGTATTTAATGTCATCTTTGTTGGAGTACCACATTTCTTGTATTTGGTTTGGCCACATACCTACTGAACTACCTACCTCAAATTTGAAGCCAGAAAATGCTGATATGCTGCTTTTTTGCAACATGCCCTTAAACAATTGGGTTATAAGTATGAATTGTAATATCTACCAATAGTTGTTTGTCTGATACAATTTAATTTGTCATGTTTTTTCTTCAATTTTCTCATTCTGACCATTGTAAACCTTGTTAAAATCAATTGTACTTTTCAGTAAAGAGATAATCAACCATGTTTGCAACCATATGAAAATACAATATGCTGCTTGAAATATGCCTTGCTATTCCAAAAGCTAAATATCGAATATCGAAAATATCGAAATATCGATATCGAATATCGACCATTTTTTAGTATCGAATATCGAATATCGATATCGAGGGTCCATATCGTATCGAATATCGATATCGAAAATTTTGAAAAAATATCGAATATCGAATATCGATATCGAAAATTTTGAAAAAGTATCGAATATCGAATATCGATATCGAAAAGTGATATCGTTTGAACCCTACAAGCAAGGCTATCAAAGTACAAAAAATATAACACTACTTACGTAAATCTCATGAAACTGAATAAAAAATGGAATTATAAACAGCGGCGTAGCCAGATTTTTGAGCGGGGGGCATGGTATACGAAGGCCGGCGAACGGGGGGGGGGGGCGGGCGGCGCCCCCCCCCCAATAAAAGTTGGCCTAATATGATAGCGGAATGGACGTATGGCACTGGCGCCGTTTGTAGGCGACGCGCCATGGCGTTGGCGTTGGCGCCAGCGGCTACAATATAAGAAAATTTTACCGAAATATATGAAAAATGGTACCGCGTTTAGCGATTTGTAGCGGTATTTATACTACTGAGATGCAAATAAGTATAAAGGAATTTGCAAGGTGCGAAATGCGCGAAATTTTTTGCGATCAACCTACAAAATCGCCACAGAAATGTGCCATTTCCGGCAACTTTTCTGTCTGGCCCGGGAAGGGGGGGGGCAGCCCCCCCCCCGCCCCTCTGGCTACGCCACTGATTATAAACATCTAAAAAATCTGAAAATAAAAACCTGAACTGCATTTAAGAACAGGTTTATAAAATTAAGGAAATGAAATTTACAAATTCTAACGACGTGAATAATTATCCCCCGCGGAATAAACCGAGAACATAGGCGACTTTTGTTATAATGTTATAATTCCCTAAGGATTGTTTTCGCAATGACGCAATATGCGCATATACGTCACATAGCAAGATGCCATCGATCAAAAAATAAAAATCCTTAGCTTGACAATCATAAATGCGGGCTAGATTGAGAAATTCTAGGACCAATTTTGGGTTGGTGTGCAGGCATGCAATACACATGATTAAAAAACATCTGCAGCCACCAATTCAAACGTGAACGTTATCAAATCGCCTGATTGGGACAAATTGAATCAACGCTCATTATTTTTTACAAGAAAGTGATATCAAAGTTAAAGAAAACGAGACAGGAAAATGTCAATTTAAAAAGCCAATTTCCAAGCATCATTGGCTAACTAAACTTATCGTCGCAGTAATTCAGAACCATAGCAAACTTGCAGACCAGAGTCAGACACACCGCACGCACACCGCAGACATGCAAGGATTAGGGAATGGATTCTGCACTACTGGTGCCACTCCCAGACCAGGGACGTATCCAGGATTTTCGAGCGGGGGGGGCTGCTTGTTTACGGAGCCCGGCGAACGGGGGGGGCTCAGCCCCCCCCCCTTGAAATTTCGCCTACATAGTGACGGAATGGCGCCATGGCGCTAGCGCCATTCATAGGCGTTACGCCATGGCGCCGTTGGCGCTGGCGCCAGCGCCAGAAACCGCTGTATATGTATGAAATACACGTTCATACACAGTGGAGGGCACACAATTTCATGGATTTGTGTCACCGGGGACCGATCCGCTGATAATTAGGTGTTGGGGGGGAGGTCGCGCGCCAGCGCGCGAATTTTTTTGCACCTACCATGAAAAATGTATAGGAAAACTTGCTTTTCCCGGGATTTTTTAGGTCTCACCCCGGGAGCGGGGGGGGCTGCAGCCCCCCCCGCCCCCCCCCCTGGATACGTCCTTGTCCCAGACCCTGTAAAATGTCAAATGTCGTGCAAAGTCTCGAAAGCCATGCAATGCCCTGAAAAATGGCAAACGTGTTTGTCATTTTACAGAGCATTTACTTGACTTATTTGACATTTGACAGGGTCTGGAAGTGCTCCCTGGGGGCCACCGTATGCGGTTAGGGTTCAAATATGTCTGGTTTTTCGGGATCGGGACAGAGATTTTGAAACGTCGGGATCGGGATTGTAACTGGAAATCGGAAATCGGTATTTCAAGTAGTTGACGGTATTGGAACTGGACCCGTCCAGTTTGAACACTGCATGCAACTCAGCTAATAAGGAGAGGGTGTTATTGGCAAATGTCACTATTTCAGACATTTTATTTCAATCAAACAAATCCACCTGCATCTAGCTAAACACGGGGCATGCGGCCAATGTTACAAGCTTAGACAGTTTGTAGATAAGACAAAGTTGACAAGAAATGAGTTTAATAGATGACTCATCAGCAATGGACCATTCCAATAGGTGTATTTGTATTGGTTGTGTACGGACTTGTCCACATGACCCCCCCCCCCTCCGCCCTCAAAAATAGGAGGGATGGGGGGCCTGTGAATGAGTGCATTCACAAATCTGATCATAGACAAACAAATAAAGGCGCACTTTCTCGACGAGAAATGTTATCGTATTTATTCAGTCTATTTGCACAAGAACAACAGTGTGCAATCACTCTTATTTTAAACTCTGATCGTATTCTGAACATGCATCGAAGCTTCAGTAGAAGCTCACTAGGATGCGAAAATTACTTTGAAAATTTATCCTACTGTATTGTTTACCGTGATTTGAATGATTTTACGCGCGAGTTTATCAGCATTTTTCAAATTTTCCATACTGTAAGTTTCAGATTTTACCGTACTGTGCCATGTGAATCGTATACGGACCCCGGTAAACGGGAAGACAGAATGACGTCATGGTGCCGACACCATTTGTAGACGACGCGCCACGGTAGGATTGGCGTTAGCGTTCGCACCAGAGCAGCCTCCGGGATAGATAGATAGCTGGCCAATATGGGGGCAGGGGTCTCCTGGGGGGGGGCTGGGGGGAAGCTGCCCCCCCAAATCGGCCAGCTATCTATCTATCCCGGAGACCGCTCAGCTATCCATCTATCCCGAGGCAAAAATTTTGGCTACTACCCCCAAACCCCCCCCCCCCGCAAATCGCTCAGCTAGGAGTGGTTTTTGAGAAATTTTGCCCCAATTTTCACTCAAAATAACTAATTTTCGCAACTTTATATAGTTTTATATATAGTCTATATGCATGATTATATGCTTGTTTTTAGCAATTTTAAACCTACTTTTAGGCACTTTTAACCGATTATTAGCGATTTTTTTCGTCTTTCTGCCTTCTATGCACTGAAAAAGCCTACATATTTTGCCCCCGCGAGCCCCCCCCAGAAAACTTTTTCAGCTATCTATCCTTCCGGAGGAGCGATTAGCTATCTATCCAGCCTCCGCAAGGGCCAAAATCTTGGATACCCCTATATGGAGGTAACCGCAAGCACCCCCCCCCCGATTAAACTCCTGATTCGTCGACAGTGAGAAGATGTACGATACCGTGCCGTTTCCTACTCTAAAGCCGGCTTAAAGGATCGCTTCCCATTGGGCCCACACACACTAGTTGACATCGCAAATTCGCGTCAACTCAGTGTCAATTGAATAAAACAAGAAGTTTGTAAAAAGCATCACACTTAACAGGAACAATGAAAATGAAGTGTCATGATGTAAAATTAACTATGCTCAGGGCCGTATCCAGGGGGGGGCGGGGGGGGCTGCAGCCCCCCCCCCTCCCGGGGCGAGACCAAAAAGTGACCGGAGAATGCGACTTTTTCAACGTCAGCGTAAAAATTTTTGCGCGCAAGCGCGAATTCTTCACCAGACATAAGGTATTATCATCGGATTTGCTTCATGTGGCCACAAATCATTATAAATACACTCAATGTTGTGTTTTTTGGCTGTTTTGTATGTATATTTACATACATATACAGCATTCCATGGCGCTGACGCCAACGCCAATAGCGCCATGGCGTGGCGCCTACTAATGGCGCCAGCGCCATGGCGCCATTCCGCCACTATGTAGCTAAAATTTTAGGGGGGGGGGGCTGAGCCCCCCCCCCCTCGCCGGCCCCCGTAAACAAGCAGCCCCCCCCGCTCAAAAATCCTGGATACGTCCCTGACTATGCTCTATCAGATAGATAAGTTGAAATCAGTATCACTTAAATTCAGTTGACATTTAGTTGACACGAATTCAGTTGACATCCAGTGTGTGGAGGCCCAATGGAACATTTTGGAAATGCCTAAACAAGAAATACAGCGCTTTCCCATGCATGGATGAATGTTCTGTAAAACAATAAAAACACGAAAAAAATACCTAAGCATTTTTATCATTGGTGCACGAAAAAGCCACAAAAGTATGTGTCTTCGATGCATAAGAAATGCTTAAGAGTAAACAAATTCGTGTCTTGTTGCATGCAACAAACACGTGTAGATGCATGCTGAATGTGACAGCTGTAAATGAATTAACGTTGTGGTCTGGTGCCATGCACGCACACTCATCAGAGCTATTTATTTGAGCAGCGGCTATTTGGAAATGCATTTTAAAGGGCGCATTTGATATTTACTTTTTATGAATGATCAATCAAAATTTATTTGAAATTTGAAAATTTGTGTTGAATTTGTCATTTGACACGAAATTTGGCAGACTACAGGAAACAAATTTTAAAAATGCAAAAAAATCCTTCAAAATTGACAAAGCAGCAAGGAGGCAAGAGTTGACAATTACAAAAAATGGACCATTCCAGTCAACTAAGGCACACATAAATTTTTCAGATCAGGAGACGATAAACTATTCACTAGTGCTGCACCCACAATTTTCAGTTGATAAAAACACGACGGAAGTTGGTTTATCTCAAACGGAAGAAGCTAGTGCGAGGGCACGCGCAGGAATGAAGCGCATACTTTTGTACAGAAGCCTACAATAATTTAATGAATAAAATTTTGTGGTAAATTTCGTAATTTTTAATTCCATAGTATAAAAATACTCGGCGGACATCACACTTAGTATGGAAACCTACCATAACACATCTGAATAATGAACCAAAAATTATACAGTTTTTTTATCAGAATATTTCGTTTTTACTCTGGAATAATTAATTACGAAACTTATCACAAGATTGTATTCATTAACTTATGGTAGGATTCTACACGTACTTTGCGGTCCGCCGAGTATAAAACCGAAATATGCTGATTAAAAAGCAGATTTGGGTTTCCAAGCAAAGTGTCATGTCCGCCGATTATATGCAAAGCCGGCGGTGCAAGACCGACCGGTGCTTTGAACAGTATGCTACATCGATTTTGTACAAAATAAGTATATATACAGAAACTTTTTGTAAAAAAAAGAATTCCAACAATTTATTCTCACACTGATAGAAACTCGCAATGAAGTTCTGGCAAATGTAAATCTGATACGATTCTGCATGCATACGCAAAGCAATATCACAAAGTGCACACAGAGAACTCAATCGCAAACAAAAATTCAAGCCTAGGTGGTCTTCACGCAGCTAAGTCAGACCCAGACAAAAAAAAACAGCCTATTTGTTAGATACCGTCCACATGACTGTTATGACATTGACTTATTTGATTTTGCATTAACAAACTAACAAACATAAGTCGTGATTTATGTCAGAAAAAATTCTACGCGCTCCTATGACGTCATAGAATCAACTAAAAATGAACTAGCGCTTAGCAACAGAAACAATCACAGACGAAATGAAGCGTTTTTATTTTAGTTTGTATTCCGATACAAGAATGCTCAAAATAATTGACAATTAGCGATTGAAAATCAACCAACTAAACATGATAATTATTTACGCATGGCATGGCAGAGTTATTAGCAAATATTTTTGTATTAAGGCGTTGTATTCACCTTTCCTAGGCAGAATATATATGCGACGCGAGTAAAAACCTAATTTAGTCCTTATACCGATTCTGACATTCGCTTATAAGCCTGAAAATTTTGAATTCAAGCTGCAAAAGCTGGAATCAAAACACCAAGCACGCTTCCCAGCGAAAAACTTCCCGCTAGGTATCAACTCAAAAAACCCCACTCAATCTGCCTGAATTACTAAATAACGACTAAAAGTAAATCCGACCCGCAGCACAAAAACCCGAATCCCAATTCCGTTTCCGCAAAACCGACCAGAGGCATCAATTTCGTTCCGGGTCGGGTCACGATGGTCGCCTTCAACAAATCGCTGCCCTTGCTCAACTGCCTGTTCGTCCTGCGGTTGCCCCTGTGCCCGTCGGGCGCGGCGTCGGGCAGCTCGTTGCCCGCCTCGCCCGACTCGGTCAAGGTGCCCCTATTGGACTCGGTGGGCAAATCGTCCGCCGCGTCGTGGAATATACACGATTCGTCGTCCGATTCCGAATAGACTGCGTGATGGTGGGACAGGGCTGTTTTAGGGAAGGGAAATGTTGGATCAGTTGTGGGATTGAAACGGCATTTCATGAGTCAAATGTCGCGACTTTTCGGCGTCGGCCACAGTTTCGACATTGCCGTTTCAATCCCAGTTTCCTCCGTATACATCATCACATAAAATTGCTACATTCATATCATCTATATATTTATTCTCTATCAATTATATACCCACATGGAAATGCAAATGTTGAAAAATATCAGACACATATCGGCATAAATTTTCCCATCACTGGGAATATACGCTTACCACAAAGCGGCTGACCGCCACAACCAATGACGGCCGGTAGAAAGTACTATTAAAAAAAACTAAAAATCTTTAAATTCAGTTGATGATTTGTCTGAAAAATTTACCTTCTACTCAATCGAACTTTATGTAGAGTTTGAGTTTTCAACGAAGACTGTGTGGTATAAAAGGATAAAAATGCAAGTCGGTTAATGAAAAGTGATTCTAAATAAACAAAAACAGGTAGGTACTGCAGCAATTTGCCAGTGCAACAGAAATAGGTAGTCACATTCTGAGTAGTGATGTTAAAGGCACCGGGAAAAATGGCACCGCACCGCACCGGCACCTTTGCCAACGCATGAAAATGGCACCTGGCACCCTGGGGCACCGGCCAGAAAATGGCACCGCACCGCACCGGCACCGGTGCCTTTTGGAAAAAATGGCACCGGCACCGAAGGGCACCGGCGGGTTGCCGGTGCTAGCACCGAAAGGCACCGCACCGGGCTGTATTTTCTGAAGTAAATATCGGGCAGTTTCTCTGTGGTCTCACCTTTGGAAGCGCATATTTCCATGAATTTTCAACCGATTTTGATGGTTGAGCACTTAAAATGATCAGAATGATGTGGCAATCACTTTTATGAAGCAATTATAATGATTACACATGAAAGACAAAATATTTAATTCATTACAATGTCCATAGCCACTATTGTCTACTGATCGGAGTCGTTGCTGTACAGAGAATGGAACTATCTCTGTCATAAACTGACAACAAATTTTGAACAAAAAAGTAAGATAAATATAAATTATAAAAATCATTTAAAATTCAACAAAATTTTAGATTCACTCATCAGATCACGTATCGGGTATAATGGATTTCACAGTAGGTATATTTATTTGATGGGAGGTTTACAAAATAGGCAAACACGGTTGGGTAAATATATCGCTGTTTTTTGAAATATGAATAACCACATACTATGGACAAAATTGCACAGCACATGAAGCCTTGGCCGGTGCCTTTTACTTTGCCCTGGTGCTAGGGTTCAAACGGGATCCCGATCCCGATCCCGGATCCCGTTTGAACCCTAGCGCTGGCACCATGAGCGACCTATATCAATTTCTCTGTCGTTGTTTTTCAAAATGCCACCAGCGGGTGGCGCTATCAAACAGCACTAAATAAATTTATAAATTGTCCCGTGACCCTCAACTGGCTCAACTAACGTCAGGCTAGGGTTTCTCTGGCACACCACCCGATGAATTTGCGCAGACCTGGCTGCACAATAATTTATACCAGAACACAGCCAAGAAATGCCTAGCGGAATCTTAATACTCTCCAACTCTCCAACACAATTTTATATTAAACACAGTGGAGGTGGAAAAAGCACGTTACAAACTGAAAATTTGTTTAAAAAACACACACACAAACTCATAGCTCATATCTCCATCATATCTGAAAAAGTAAATTTAAAAACACACAACTCACCCGGCGTCATGGGGCACTGTTTCAACGTGTTTTTTTTGTCACATTGCGCAGAATTATTTCCATTGCCGCCGGGCTCCTGCCCACCCAGAACCGCGCCCTCTAACACGCTGTGCTGCTTGGCCAATTGCTCCATTTGCATCTGCGCGCGGGGTTGGCACATTTTTGGGGACTATTCGAGTGCATAGGTATGATAACTAAATACGTGTCTAAGCTTGGACTAAATTAAGCCCGAGCGTTGCACCAAATATCGACAAATGTGTCTAGAATATCGACAATTCCATTCATCTAGTGTAGGGTCCAAACGGGACCACGGTCACGGTAGATGGTTCGGCAAAATTCCGTGACTGAGGCGGTACCTGTCCCGGTCCCGACACCCCAGTCCCGGTCCCGATAAAAAAAGGGCGAATAACCGCTAGATAACAAACACCGCATAGCAACTGCGCTCAGTGCGCAACTGCGTGTGCTCAGTGGGCCACAATCACCGCATGGCAACCGCCACACGCGCGCATGCATGCCGCTACCGCGGGGGGCGGGGCCATAGGGGATTTTCTGAGTAGCATTTTGGGGGGGGGGTCCGCCAAAGTTCGCATGGCTATAACTCTGCAACCACTTGGCGAAATTTGACGAAAATTTAACATAATATGGTTTCAGGTCGGGGCGGTATTGAAAATCGAAATCAACTTTCTACGACCCCCCTGACCCGAGATAGGGTGGGTCTGAAAAAAGGCACATTTTTTTATTTTTTCCGGTGTAGCCCCAAACACGCGAACTTTGAATGTCAATAACTCCGTTATTTCATGGCCGATTTTGTTCATTTAACTTCTAAAATGAAGAAAAATCTTTGGAGATTACATTTTTTTAGTCATTTTGGTGATGTACAATTGCAGTCATATCGATTTGACCCAATTTCTGAATGCCAAATTTTGAGCAAATTTTTGTATTTGAACACGCTATCATATACTTTAGATGACGAGAATTCATATAAAACAAAAATGAGTTCAATATCTCTTTCCAATCAAAAGTTATAGCGCATCAAACTTTCCCTCCCAGTCATATAAATAACTGCATGAAGAACAAAGCATGCAACTTCAAAACTCCATATCTTGACCATTTCTCAGCCGATTTTCACCAACGAACACTTAAAATGATCAGAATGACATGGAGATATCATTTTTATTCCCAGATTATCTGTGTATTGTATAAGATCTCCCGTACAAGAAAACAATGATAACTCTTGAATGAAATTATCATAATGAAAATTTATACAAATAAACTGATAAAAAAACGATATCCCCATGTTATTCTGATCATTTTAAGTGTTCATTGGTGAAAATCGGCTGAGAAATGGTCGAGATATGGAGTTTTGAAGTTGCATGCTTTGTTCTTCATGCAGTTATTTATGTGGATGGGAGGGAAAGTTTGATGCGCTATAACTTTTGATTGGAAAGAGATATTGAACTCATTATTGTTTTATATGAGTTCTCGTGGTCTAAAGTATATGATAGCATGTTCAAATACAAAAATTTGCTCAGAATTTGGCATTCAGAAATTGGGTCAAATCAATATGACCGCAATTGTACATTACCAAAATGACCCAAAAATGGAATCTCCAAAGATTTTTCTTCATTTTAGAAGTTAAATGAACAAAATCGGCTGTGAAATAACGGAGTTATTGACATTCAAAGTTTGCGTGTTTGGGGCGACAGCGAAAAAATAAAAAAATGTGCCTTTTTTCAGACCCACCCTATCTCGGGTCAGGGGGGTCGTAGAAAGTTGATTTCGATTTTCAATACCGCCCCGATCTGAAACCTCATTATGTTAAATTTGCGTCAAATTCCGCCAAGTGGTTGCAGAGTTATAGCCATGCGAACTTTGGCGGACCCCCCCCCCAAATGCTACCCAGAAAATCCCCTATGGGCGGGGGCCCGCCCAGCCAGCGCCAATGGGGAAGCAGCGCATGTCTACATTCTGCCACGCCGCCGTCCAAAGTTGCGGTAGAAAAATAGACGCCAGCCGTACTGCGGCGCGGGGGGGCAGTATATCAGCGCGCCGCGTGTGTTTTGCGGGGCAAAAATGCCAAAATAAATTGGCTGAATCACGGAATCACTGAATAAGCTGAATCACGGAATCACTGCACTGCACCAGAATGTCATGAATTTTTCATTGGTTTCCCACGTTAAATGAGCGCAGTCGCATACAAGAAAATGCTCATGCGCAGATGCGGCTACACGTTTGATAATGCGAGGGGCAGGTTATGCGGCTGAACCACAGACATGACTGCGCGGCTGCGGCCAAGATGGGTGTGACGCGGCGGCGTGCCTTTTACAAAAAAAATAGCGTGGACTCGGCCGCGCGGCAGGAATGGCGCCAGCCGGACGCGAGCGCGTCGGCCGCTCATGCGTTGGTGGCGCCATGGCGCCAGCTTGGCGGGCGCCTACGGTCACTGTGCGTGTGCCGCGGTTGCCATGCAGTGATTGTGGCCTACTGAGCACACGCAGTTGCGCACTGAGCGCTGTTGCCATGCGGTGTTTGTTGCCTACAGCTGCTGGGTCTAAAAAATGCCAGTCCCGGTCCCAGTCCTGGAATTTTTTTGGTGGCCCCGATAAGGGATGAAAAAAACGCTGTTTTTCAATATCCTGGGAATGAAAAAACAACGTTGATTTATAATTATGTCTTTTCAGAGGCTTTATTGTCTTTTAAAACGCCTCTTTTGTGATACCTCAGTCCCGGTCCCGAGTAGATGGTTCGGCGAAATTCTGGGACTGAGGCGGTACCGATTCCGGTCCCGATAAAAATAAAAGGCCAGTCCCGGTCGCGATCCCGGTACGATGCACCAGTCCCGGTCCCGGTCCCTATGAGAAAATTTTCTGGTCCCGGTCCTGGTCCCGGCCCGAAAACCTGGTCCCGTTTTAACCCTAATCTAGTGACGTATAGAAGCTCGACATTATCGATAGTTGTATCGCCCCAACCATATTTAAACTTACACCTGTTTCGAATCGACTCCGAAAGACGTGTTTAAAAATCTAATAAAAGATGTTATTACTTTAAATACAATTTAAAATTCCCACCTGCAACTGTAACCTCTGCTCGTGCTCGATGGCGAACATTCTTTTCCACAATTCAGCCTGGGCTTTCCATTTTGCTGTTTGATTTTTGCTCATCGCGACAAAGTCCTCCGAAGCCTGGAAAAACTCGAGTGAAAAATAAGTCCACGCAATAACTCGAAGGCGTAAATATTCCAGTTACCATCCCAATACGAGACCCAAGCGCACACGCCCACTTACGTGAACTTTAGTGCACAGGCATGATTGAGTGACATTTGTGTATTTACTTTGTGACATTCTGTGGTGCGTAAGTAATTCATGACAGCCAAATATGTATCAGTTTGCTACAATTTCTATCCAGTGACAGATGCTAAGCGGGTGGTGGCGTTGATGCCAAGCGGGTAGGGGGGTCTAAATGCCATGCGGGCGGGCAGGGGGTGGGAATGTTGTGAGAACTGTGATCTTACGCAGAAAACACAAAGGCCAATGAATTGTTCAGTGATTTATCAATAAATAATACAAATACAGTAATTTAATGACAGATATTCAGGCAAATTATTTTATACATGGTTTAATTTAATTACTCACTGTGAAATTACAAAGTGAACACATTTCAGATATTGTGCCGATATTTAATTACCGTATTTATAATACTTTGTAATGGGCCAGTGCCTCATGGCATCTAAACCACATAGCATCTGGACCCGCATAGCATGTACTTCACCCTGCTTGGCATCTAGACTCACTTGGCATCTATCCAATGCTAGATGCCAAGCATGCTACATGCCAGCACATAATAAGCGGTCTCGATGCCATGTCGGTATACATGCCAATCGAGCTGAACCCCCCCCCCCCTGGTCGCCCCCCCCTGCAGCCGTGATGCTACTACCGTGAATTTGTGATGCTGTTACCGCTGAACTGGCGCTGCTACCACGCTACTGTTGAGAGCCACTGTTGCCACCCGTGTGGGCGGGGGAGGGCGGGGTGTCATACATCAAACATTGAGCGCAGGAGCTAAGCACAAAGGGACATCCTGTTATGTGCAATTGCATTCTTCTTTGGCCGTTGCGCAGGGGTCTCCTAGGGGGGGGGCTGGGGGGGCTGCCCAGCTATCTATCTATCCCGGAGGCCGCTCAGCTATCTATCTATCCCGAGGCAAAATTTTTGGCTACTACCCCCAAAGACCCCCCCCCCAAAATCGCTCAGCTATCTATCTATCTGGAGTGGTTTTTGAGAAATTTTGCCCCAATTTTCGCTCAAAATCACAAATTTTCGCACCTTTTTATAGTTTTTCACCTTCAAAATCGTGCTTTCCAGTTATATACATGGTTATATACCTATTTTGAGCCATTTTATACCTACTTTTGGCTACTTTTAACTGATTATTAGCGATTTTTTCTCCTTTCTGCCTTCTTAACCTTCAAAAAGCCTATATATTGTGCCCCCGCCAGCCCCCCCCCAGAAAAATTTTCCAGCTATCTATCCCTCCGGCGGAGCGATTTGCTATCTATCCAGCCCCCGCGAGGGCCAAAATCCTGAAGACCCCTGCCTTTGCGTTTGCTGTTTGAGATCAGTTCTCACAACATTCCCACCGCCTGCCCGCCCGCATGGCATTTAGACCCCCCTACCCGCTTGGCATCTGGCCCCATCCGTCCACTCGGCATCTACGCCACCACCCGCTTAGCATCTGGCACTGGATAGATGCCATGCGGGTCTAGATGCCAATCGGGGGAAAATCCATGCTATCCGGGTCCAGATGTTAGTCGGTTTACATGCTATTTAGGCCCTCGCCATGCTAATACCAGGCATTTCCCAGATCACCTAATTACAAGTGCAAATTTATCGTTAGGGACTGTCACCACGCGTGAACTTGTCTTGATAATGTGTCTTTGCAATTGTGGCACCCACTCCAAACAATCCAGGGTCCACATTTTCAAAAATTCGAATTGTCACCCCCCCACAAACATTCGTCATAGCATCGGCGGTAATTTTGAACAGAGCAGCGCGTTCATTGGCTAGTTTGAGTTTCTTTTTGGCGGCGCCGCTCATGCCCGTGCCGTCCTGGCCGTACGCGGCGGCGGCCAAGTCTGCCAGCGCTGAATGTAACTCCTGGCCGTGGCGGGCTGTGCATGTAGGAGAAGGGGGTATCCAATGGGGGTTGGCATAACTCCACAAGGTCCCAGCTATCTAACTATGCCATGCCACGACATGTTTACTACGATCAAATTTATTATGTAGATAAGACTAGGGCTGGCCGATGTTTTTTTAAAAACGTTTTTTATTAAAAAAAAAACGTTTTTTTTATTAAAAAAACATGACGTCCGAAATGTTTTTTTTTTAAAAAAAACATCGGCCGAAATTTTTAGTACTAAGCACTAAGTATTTTGCAAAATTTTTGCGCGCAAGCGCGCAATTTCACACACAAATTAACATTGGTGGTTGTTTTCATTGGTTTTGTGGCATTTTTAGTATCAAAGTATCCATTTCTATGTGCTACCATGGGTTAATAAGCTGACATATGTTGCTGTAGTATATAATATTGAGGTAATGTGCTTCCATGTACCTCCACAGTGTGTAACTTCACTCTCAAAGTAACAACCTCCCTTTATAACCTTGTTTGATCACTATTCCATGCCAAACTTTACCTGAAGTCACGAACATTCGACTATAAGGCGATATACGAACGATATGTCGACGAAAAATGGATATTTTTGACACAAATCACCACTTATAATGCTATCCCATGGCTCCACAGACATTATATGGTCATATATAACATCACAGAGTATTGCCACTGTCTGATATACCTATATATGTTGACACAAGGTCACATCTGGGAGGTTTTAACAAAAAAAACGTTTTTTATTTAAAAAAAACGTTGTTTTTTTAAAAAAATCGTTTTTTTATAATAAAAAACATCGAGTTTAAAAAAACGTTTTTTTTCCAACCCTAGATAAGACACATGTAAAATGTGAAGAAAATGCATACCGGGCATATAGACTTTACGGGTGCCGATTTTACAAACACTCCACAAACTTTAATACCATTTTACGTTTAGCGGGCACTTCTACAGGGTTTTGAAATTCGACAAGTAATGATTGTAGGTCTTAGCGTCACGCCAAAATTAAATAAACACAATAAAAATTACAGCGATTGTCTCATAAGTAAACACAATACAAAATTCGTCAAAAGACACCAATCGATTCAGCACAAAACACAAAACCTAAAATCCACTCGCACCCCAAAAAAAAACAACAGAAGAAGTCAAACCGACCCAAAATCTTGTGCACGCTCTGCAACTCATCTATTTTCGCTTGCGCCTGTGCCAACATGGTGTCCATGTCCTCCACGTGCCGCGCGCTAGACTTCAAGCTGCCCTCGTTTTGAATCAGGGTCTCTTCTGCCTCTTCGTCTGCAAGTTTGGGCTCATGTTGTTATTCAGGTAACTTGGTACTGTACAGCCAGTTATTTATGTATCCAAGTTGGCAACGTGCCAACCATAACTCACGCGTGTGACCCTTCTAAAAAACTGATATAATCCTTTAGTAATATAAAGAACGAAGTAAATAGCAAATACATAGACAGAAATTCGATGCTAAGAAAATGTGACTGCGAGATTGTGATAATGTAAATTGTGATATTGTAAGTGAAATTAAATATAAACACAAACATAAACGTATCTCAAAAATATATCGAAAAGCCCTGCCGCCGAACACAACTTCTGAGTACTTCCATCACACCAGTTACAACTTTGCACAAACACATCTACACATGCAAAACAACAATACCCCCCCCCCTAAACCAACCACTTTCCTGCCTCCTCACAGCATTGTGCTTAGCCAACTGCATGGCACTGACCCACTTTTGTCTGTCCGCCTCGCTGGCGGCGCGCAAATGGTACTGCGTTTTGGCGCTGGACACGACGAAGTGCGGCGTGCCGGGCTCGGCGTGCACGAACGCGTTGGCCAGGTAGATGCTGCCGCGGCAGCTGTGACGCACCTCGGATGGCGAACTGGGTGGGGGGTTGTTTGTGGATTGTCGCGGAACGGTGTGGTGTGGAACGATTTGACACAGAACGTTCCTTTTGAGGGACTGTTTGACACGCCTCCTCTTTTGGAAATAATATTTTCAATTTATACATGATATGATATTATACAGATTCGAAACAAAAAAAGAAACAAAAATGCCATTTTACACACATCGGTACTCTCCTAGGACGGTAAAACTTCCACTCATACTCCCCACCATTTGGCGCCTCTCCAAGTGTAGGCACATAATTATTATTGAGCAAATTTTCGCCATTTGGCACAGTGCCAAGTGAGCCATTAGCACCAGAACTGTCCAAAATGTTGACCAATTTTACACCTGAATCAGTGTTTTTTCTGCTTGAATGACTGGTACTTGGTGACAATGAATTTCCACTTGCGGCACATTCGTATGGCTTTGATTTTTTGGGGATGACGAATTTTTGTGTGTGATTAAAAATGAAGCATACCAGAGTTGTTAAAAGTTAATGCAATTTTTTTTCACAGTTAAGTTGAACCCAGTTGAAGTTTTTACCCACAGCTGAGTACAGAAAAGTAAAGTAAATTTTTTTCCTGTTACACTGTGTGAAAGGTGAGTAAAATAGTTTTTCCACTGAAACTGAAAAATGCTGCATATTGGATACGACATCGTTGCAACCCTGTGGGCACAATAAAAGTGGAACTTAGAAAAACACCTGTTCACTGTCACCCACAGCCATACTTCTAATACAGCCGACAGCAGTAGCGCTGCGTCTGTACACCCGTTTCAATGGCGTGTCATCAACTATTTTTTGAGCAATTAAATCGTGCTGCATTGAGCTAGTTTCAGATAATGGGCGCGTAGAATCAATATGCCGATTTTGTGAATCGGATATGGAACTTTGAGAGGCGCGCGAGCGCAAATTTTGGCGGAATTTGAAACTTCGATTGTACCACGTTTTCTCCGTTGGTGAATGGGGCATGTTTTGAAATACACTGTAGAAGTTATTTTAGTTTCTTGCAAGCTGTGAAAATGGAACATTTTTATATCAACATAGTGTGACATATTTGAGGCAAGTGTAAAGAATACAATTTACATTATTTGAAGGATGAAAAACTAAAGTAGAGTCAAGAGGTTGAAAGTTAGCTGTATATTTTGTCACAGCTGTGTTTACCCGGTTAATTAAATGTGGCTTCTACTCTAACCTCTGGTTTTGGGAAAAAATTATAGGATAAGCGAGTAGACAAAGTTGAAGAAAAGCGACCCAGATAGATAATATAAAGTGAACATAAAATGGGCTCTCTTGAAGTACAAAAATAAACATGAATACCACATGATCATACACAAACGTTGGCAGGGTTTTTTCAATTTGCACGTTGCTTTAACGAAATCCATGTGAAAAAAAACCAATTTAATGAGTGCAAATAAACTGAGAAAAGTGTTCAAAAAAGCCCATACTAGACTAAAAAAACCCCGACAAATGATAAGCATGCAAACAATTCGAGAAAACCCCCATATTTGCAACATAAGCAAAACCGCCTTTCCTATCATCTAGACGCCTACGTAAACATTCATACACACAATCATTCTCAGTAACACAAAAGGACCTGTCATATCTGTGGGGTAGGGTTGCTCAAAGTTCTTTTCGAATGTTATTAATCTCAAATCTTCATTTAAAACAGCGATCGGAACAGTCTATCTATTCCAGGCGCGACTCAGCTAGGTATATATCGCTGACATCCTTAAATTTTTTGCCCCTTTTCAACATTATATTCACTTGTTATTCAACTTATTGCCTATATTCGGCTATATTGGCAGTATCTATATGCTATTTACATATTTTAGCAATTTTTCCTCTGTTTTAGCGCTTTTTCTTTCTTTTCTCTGCTTTTTCGCTTTCTACACCTTGAAAAAGCCTGTAGATTGAAGCCCCTAACCCCATTTTAATCACTTCTAAATCCCACATGAATACTGGGAATTTTTTTTGAAAAAAAAGTTTTCGTAAAAGAATGTTGGTTTTGACAACAAAACAAAAACACGTTACTCCCAAGTTCCAACCCTAGGATGTAGTTAATGACTGAGAAAGGAAAGGACAGCTATTTTCCGTATCAAATTTACACCCAGGATTCAATGAGGAACCGTCAAGTGATAAGAAAAGTTGCAAGTGATAAGAGCTAAGAGAGAGATCATTGAAAAAAAAATTTACTCAAGAATCCAGACGATAAGAAGCCTAAGTGACTTCTTGTTCTGGTCAAATAACGTTTTCCAACAATCATAAATGTTCACACGTGTAACTAGACAAAGTGCTATCTCGAATCTTTCAGGGGGCACTCCCAGAACCTGTAAAAATCCCTGTAAAATGTCAAATGCCATGCTAAGTGTCAAAAGTAATGGAAAATGTGCTGCAAAATGGCAACTCGGTCGCCATTTTGCAGGGCATTTTCCATGACTTTTGACACTTTGCATGACATTTGACATTTTACAGGGCTTTTTACAGAGTCCGGAATTGGTGGCACCAGCATTAGAATTTTCTGCTATCCACGCCCCCATCCAAACACACATGCGCTCACACACACGAAATGATAACAATGCACACTGTGAAGCATCAAAATTCAGGAACACAATGCATAAAAAACGTGGTGATGAATGGGCAAATCCATCCTACCGGGAATTATTTAAGTGAACGTGATTTAAACTAGGGTGTCAAAAAAAATTTTTTACAGAAAACGGAAACGGAAAAATTTTTTCAGCGGCCGGAAAACGGAACAGAAAACGGAAAAAAATTTGCACTTGGCGGAAAACGGAAACCGAAACGGAAAAAAATTTCAACGGCCGGAAAACGGAAAAAGAGGCTGGAAAAACGGAAACAGAAAAACCAAATTTGCACAGAAATGGAAAAACTTGCTGTAATTTTGCTGGAAAACGGATAAAATTTGCTGAAATTTTGCTGGAAACAGAAATTTTTTTACATCATTGATAATCTGCATGAATTTTTACCAGTTTGGCTGATCAGAAAACAGAAAGTTGAGCCAGAAAAAAAATAGAATGAGGCGGAAAAATGGAAAATTGAGGCAGAAAATGGAAAAAAGGCGGAAAAACTGGAAATTGAGGCAGTAAACAGAAAAAAGGCGGAAAAACTTAAAATTTAGCCGGAAAACGGAAAATGAGCCGGAAAAACGGAAACGGAAAAAGAAGTTGCCGGAAAACGGAACGGAAAACGGAAAAAAAATTTCAGCAGCCGGAAAACGGCACGGAAAACGGAAAAAATTTGCCTGCGGAAAACGGAAACGGAAAACGGAAATTTGACACCCTAATTTAAACGTGATTTACATTTTGGCTTCTGATGGCATACTGCGGGCTTGGGTTGGCCCGCCAGACTTTATTTAAATCAATATAAACATGTTTTTTGCATATGTGAATTTTTTACAGGGCACGTGAGCAAACAGTGGGTTAGGTGCATGAAGGGAAAAATGAAGTCATGAAAGAACTTTGCAAAACTGTTATTTTATTATAAATATTTACCTAGAATTTAAGATACCATGGCAACTGGGAAGTATAATTTCAGTGAATGAAATCAATAGCTACATTCTAGAAAAATGCTAGTGGCACTATCTTTGGAAAAATATATTTTCCGACATAAAACCACGTAAAAATAATTAATCGGAAGCACATCAGACTTTAGCAAACTGAAAAAATGACATTTCCTACAAATCAAGCACTTAAGACCAGGTGAATAAAAAACAATCTGTCCATTACCTATCGAGTTTGGATATATGTGACTTGTGACAGTTATTCTGTCTGAGCATACCAGACGCAAACACATAACCAGGCACTAAAGGAGTTTCTTGCCAATGTTTTGCAAACACGAAAAATGGATACTTGGCAAATGTAAAACAATACACGTATACCTACTTTTTGCCACAGTGTTCAACCATTCAGCAAAATCTAGTTGCAATCCAATGCAATAAAATAGATTTTCTGCAGTGAACATTTGCATACCTTGTGGCCGACAAAACACCGCAAGCGTGCATCTTTATAGGTCATAAAAAAACATCAATTTTAACCAATGACAAATTTACAAGAAGTCGGAATAGACAGAAACACACAGTTCAAATTGTTGCAAAATATAACCTAATCGCTCAAAAATGGGCACAGCAGCCAAAACTAATGTTCCCACTAGGGATGGCAGGTGTTTTTACAACGTTTTTCAAAATAAAAACCCCGGGTGTTTCGAAAATTATATATATTCGGCGGACCGCATAGTAGGTGCCCAAAATTACTTATGTCTTAGTCGAGAACGCCAGATCAGGATACTTATGTAAGCACTATCACAAACAATTCAAAAAGAAAAATGTGAAGTCGCGTACAACCAAAGAATGTTTCTTTCCTGGAACTCTTTTTGATTTGATAAATGACGATCTTGATTTTATATGACGTCATGGAGTGTCTCGTTCAGAAAAAATACAGCGTATGACCCGCCGAGTATAATACAAAACTACGTTGTTTAATGCAAAACTGTAAGTAAAAGTGAAAATTGCGGCAGCCTAAAGTACAGTTTTGATACTTGCCTTTTTTAAACGTTAACAACTGTCCTTTCCAACCCCATGGTAAGCAAACAGTTTTTTTAAAGGTATTGTAGACAAACAGGAAAACTGAGTGCATCGCATATGTATGCAAAAATTGGTTACCATACAAGCAGTCTAGGATGAGCGTACCAAACATAATATTTAACATCAGCGTGATTATGACATCTTCACCAAATGCATCTGTCTATGTTATAGACTACGTGCCCATGATGAAAATAGACCAGGCAGCTGTTTCGGAAAAATGGCCTCAAATGCACAAGAGCAGGGTAGGAAAGGGGGTTACGCCCCAAACCACCCAACTATCTATTTATTCCGGAGGCCGCTCAGTTATCTATCTATCAAGGAAGCAATTTTTTTGGCCTACTATCCTCTAACCCCCCCCCCCCCAATTCGACCAGTTATCTATCTATCTGGAGCAATTTTTGAGAAACTATAGCCCAATTTTTGATCAAAATCGCTATTTTTCATACCTTTTCATAGGTTTTCACCTCCAAAATCACTAGTTCACGTGTCGAACTGGATATTTTTAGCGGACTTTTATTTTTAGTACTATTTTTATTTTTAGTACTATATACAGTATTTCCTCGAAATACCCTAAACTTATTTTGATAGTGGAAATTTTGAGGGGAGTTAAACGGGGGTGGGTATTTCGAGGGGGGATTATTTCGCCAGATTTTTTTTGTACTCCCAGTACTAATTTGTTGTTGGTTACGTACTGAGGTTGAAAAATGCAACGATAACTGTTATGTATTAATGTCTGTAGACATAAATAGATAAGTATGTAGATGGTACAAACATTGTTCTAACCTTAATTATTGTTTTAACGTGTGTTCTGTATTACGCAGAACACTAACTGTGTCTACATTCTCTTTACACGCAATTTGTGGAGGGGGTATTTCGAGGGCGGGAGATGTATAAGTTCAGAGTGGTCATTTTGAGGAGGGTATTTCGAGGGGGGTATCTCGAGGACATACAGTATGCTAATATACCCATTTAAGCCATTTTTTACCCACTTTTAGCGATTTTTCTTCCTTTTCTCCATTATAAAACCTTGAAAAAGCCTACATATCAAACCCACGCAACCCCCCCAACTTTTTTCAGCAATCTATCTCGGAGGCTGCTCAGCTATTTATCTATGCAACCCCCCGGAGGGTCTAAATCTAGAATACCCCAGTACAAGAGCCACTAGACGCTGGCAGAGGTTTAGTATGTAGGGTTCAAACGGGATCCGGATCCAGAGTCCCATTTTAACCAATATATGAGGCGTCTAATTCTAAAAGTCGACAAGTCCACAAAATGTGATTTTGAGTAAATCGCATTTTAAGTTTCAAACCCAATTCCAGGCCCGTGGTGCGTGTCCAATTTTGCTCTCTCATGCTTTCCATTAAGTTCCATATGTTGACAATAAAGTGTCAAATTTTCAGCCCTTAATCTCAACGTATATGTGAAATATGGGGTGTCCATAAAATTCCATTCGGTCAGAGCAAAACTGTTTTTGGGAGGGAAATGGACTTGTCGCCTTCTTGCAGGCAAGAACATTTTTGTTCCCGCCCGCGTTGCGCCTCCCTTATGGAAAATTTATGTACTTGTCGGCTTTTAGAAATCGGTGCCCATAGTGGACTTATCACATTTCTTGCGTTTTTTTCACATAAAAAAATGCGCAGGATGGACTTGTCGACTTTTAGCCCAAAACTAAGTGGAGTTGTCGACTTCTTGCCCAAATTTTTTGCATTTTTCCCCAAAAATGTCAAATTTGGCACTATGCCATATGGGCATGTGAGGAAAAAAATTTTATGGAATATGATGAAAAATGTGCGGAAGTAGCCCCAGATGACGTTTCCGGGCCTAACTCGAAATTTTCATATTTTGGACTTGTCGACTTTTAGAATTGGACGCCTCGGTATATGTATTTCCATACTGATTTTTAAGAAATTTTTCACTTAGTTTGAGCAAACTGTTACCCCCCTTTGTCTTTTTGACTTGAAAAACCTACAGATTGCACCATGTCATGTAAAAAGCACCAGATAATATGTTACGCGATGCACCCATATATAGGATCAGACCAAAGGTTTGTCATGGTGAACTGCTAGTAACTACATAAATATTAAAAAGGTACGTAAAAAGTACAATACTTGACTCCGCATAAGTAAACACAACTGCTTCACTAAATAGAAGTTCTGAAATGCTAAAAAAGGAATATGTGCAAAAACTATCCAAACCTTTCATTTTTAATATTTATCCGTAAGTATTTGATTTGATTCAACCCACTGAATCATGCTCATAATTGAAAATATTTCAATGAAAGATACCTATTCAAAGTGAGTTTGCAAAGGAAAAAATAATGCCAGAACGAAGAACTACAGTTTATTCAAAACACTTTTGAAGATAGAGGAACAACCTTTGCTGTAAAGTGAGACTAAAAATTTTATGCGAAACAGTTTTAAATTACAAAACCTACAGGTATATGTGGATGTGAATAAAACCTGATTAAATCGAGTACTCACATAAATGCATACCTATCGCTATCTGATATTTCAGTACATGCCCAAATTTATTTACCAAGAATAGTGTAAAAATCACATGTTTGAACACTCGAGTCGTTTTTGTTAGTTATTGTTAGCATATTTTTGATTAATACCATTTTGACACGATATGAATTTTTTTATAAAACCATCAAAAAATAATTGCTGTTTATCAATATATTTTCAGATTTTTGATTTGATAATTCATTTAATATGTTAGATATTGTAAATAGGTATTTAAAAAAATTCGTACAGAACATTCAACCAATAACTCAATATATATTTAGGAGATAGCTGAGCAAATAACACGCTGGTTATACAATCAATGAAATGTGCGCCAAATGCGCTGCATTTACGTGTTAAATCCTTTACAGCAAAAACTGGGAAAAATGTCTGTTCATTCAATTGCCAAATGTAGGCAACCAACATAATTAATTTTGCCCAAATGCTAACGCCGGCTATTTTCAAATTACAAATCGACTTGCACACCACTTGCACGGTGGGAGAATCGACAGCCCCATTTATCGGCATTTCTGGGTTTAGCGTGCGGTAGCGCATACAACAAATTTGAAAATTATCGAACCAAATTAATTGAGGTGTCAATTCTAAAAGTCAACAAGTCCACAAAATGCGATTTTGAGTAAATGGCATTTCAAAGTTCATTCCCAAATACAGGCCCGTGCTGCGTGTCCAATATGGCGCGCTCATGCTCAATATTAAGTTCCAAATGTTGACAATAAAGTGTTAAATTTCAGCAAATGTTTTTTTACCTGCAAGTTGCACCGTTTACAGGCCCTATCCATTTGAGCTGCCAGTGCGATGACGACATTTCACCACATCTTATGTAGAGACGTTAAGTATTAAAGACCGGTATTCTTACTCGGGAAAACGTAAAAGCCAGAATTTTGTAAGCTTTTGTACCCAGCAAAACATAAAAAACGAATAAAAGTAAAAGCGAGAGTCGTCGCTTTCCCTACACATCGCAACTTCTATCATTTCCGCTGACCTTTTTTCAGCCGTTTCCATTTTTTCAGTGGTTTTTGCTTTGTATGCACCACGAATTTTTTTTCAAAATTACGTTCTGTAAATAAAATTCTGTCAACGCGTACTTTCAAAAAGTACGCGTAATAGTGAGGAGTACTTAATAGGGTTGGAATAAAATCAATTTTTTAAACGCCTTGATTTTTTTTTAAATCAACTTTTTTTATTGATTTTTTAAAATTAAAATCAGATTTTTTAAATCGTCCAAATGGGGGTATAGAGACAAAATGTGCATATGGTAAGTGTCAGGCATATGGCATGTCAGTGTATGTATTATTATGTCTTTTGTGGTCATATTATGACTGTGGAGTCATGGAATAGCATTATAAGCGATGATTTCTTTCAAAAATAACCATTTTTATGTCAACTTATTATGTATGTCGCCTTTTGTCGAACATTCGTGATTTCAAGTGGAATTCAAGTTCAGCATGGAATAGTGCTTAAATAATGTTGTAATAGAAGGCTAATACAATGACAGTGATTTTACACACTGTAAAAGTATGTGGGAGCACATTCATTGGCTGGATATTATATACTACACTAGCATATCACAGCTTATTATTACACAATAGCATGAATAAATGGGAGCTTTTACCCTCAAAATGTCCCAAAACCCATGAAAACACTACCAATGGTAATATGCATGAGAATTTGCGCGCAAAAAATAGCTAAATACCTAGTGCAAGTCTACCAGAAATTTTTCCTTTTGATTTTTAAAAATTAAAATCAGTTTCCACCCTGGGAATTTTTTATAAAAAATCAGATTTTTTCTAGAAAAAAATCAGTTTAAAAAAATCAAGTGCCAACCCTAGGAGTACTGGTATTTTTTTGCTGGAGGGAACATAAATGTATTTACTCAGTACTCAAGTATATGTATTTACGACTAAACGCAAATACGTTTTAACAACTATGATTCTATGTAACTATTTACCACCAAGAACGGCCTACCCAAGCACACCCAATAAATACCGCATGCAACGCCTGCTATTTACTTCCTTGATTCTAAAAACAAAGTCACAATGTGCATTTGTATTAATTGCACGCTTATTTAAAATGCATAGAAATATATATTTTTTCCCAAAATGGGGATGTATTATTTGGTAAATACAAACAAAAACCAATAAATAAGACGTAAACTTAAATTTATAGGATAGCAAACGTATCAATTGCAGCAACGCCAAGTAAAGGTTAAGTACGGGGCTAAGCGACGAGCTTTGCAACTTATCAAATGGCACGTAATGTGTGGAATGACATAAAAATCCATGCAGGGGGTATCTTGAATTTTGACCCTCCGAGTGGTTGGATAGATAGCAAATGGCTCCTCCGGAGGGATAGATAGCTGAAAAATTTTCTGGAGGGGGGCGGGTGGAAGGGGTAACTCCCCCCATTCCCTGAATCCATGTCACGTATCCCGTGTAAAATGAAAAAGCGAAAGCCGAATTACAGTTAGCGCAAATGACCGAAGTCGCAAAAGCAACATACCGTATTACCTCGAATTATCCCCCCTTGAAATTACCCCCCCCCCTCGAATAAACCCCACCTCAAAATGGGCTGGGGAAATAATAACCCCGCCCCCCTCCAGAATGATGTACATCATGTATTTATAACTACTAATTTGCATTGCAGTTACACTTATATGCTCATTTCTGAACAGATGTACATTTATAGCCCCAATATAACCTATTTTCTCATGTTTATTACTGTTTTTGTGTATGAATAAGCGTATTCCTTACTATGGATTTCACGAAAATTTTTGACGAAATAATAAAAAACCCTCAAATTTTGCTGGCAAAATAATAAACCCCCATGGGGTATTTCGAGGTAATACAGTAATCGCTATGAGTACGATTGACGCACAAAACAGTGGCACACAGTGGAAGTTTTACCGTCAAAAAACTGGGAACAGTCACCCCGCACCCACCTATAATAATTCAAAAATCCACTTCTCACGTCCAAAGTGAACCACCGCTGTCTGTAACCTTTCAGGTAATTCGTCCACTTGTGGAGATGTCCGGCCATGGTGCCATCTTTGGTTTCTGGTGCCGATTTGTGGTGCTGATTGTGGCCCCTGGCGTCAGCGACGTTGGACGCGCTGGCGCTCGACCCCAACGATTGGTCGGATGAATGTCGAGAGTGGGTTTGAATTTTGCTAGGGGCCTGGGCGATTTTGTGGAGGAAATGAATTTTTGAGATGGTGGTGTTGATTTTGAGAGTTTAGCAAGAGAGGTGTCATTTTTCAGAAATTTTGTGAATTTCTGGAAAGTTGGCGGTAGAGATAGGAAAGAATGTTTTTGTAGCTGCTTGACAACAAAAAAGAAAACTGTGCTTTCTATCTGCTTGATTTATAAATTAATATTCGAAACCGTTCTTTCTAGCTGTTCGATTTGAAAAATAAACATTTTGCTCGCGCTCAACATTTTATAAGCATTGGAAATCTATAGCTAAAGTGATTTCATCACAATCAACTCTCGATTGACATTGCACTTTATATTAATAGTTTCATTCCAATGTTTCTTGTTCAATTCTACAAATTTTAAATAAACGAGATCGTATTTCAAAAGTTTGGCGCTGGCTGGGCCGAGTGTACAATGTTCGAGTGGTAGAGCTTGCCCCATAACTTTCAGATACCTCAGAACGTCAAATCGACGCTGGATTTTATGTTCTGCGTTTGCAGCTCATGAACTTTCAAAATGAATCTACTCAGTTATCCGCTAACCAGGTCGGACAGATTCATTATTTGCTGACAAACCCAACATTTCCTACAACGACGCCTAAAGATACTTTCGAACACTACCTCATTATGAGTAATAACCGGAATTACTCACCTGTAGATTATGACTGGATCGAGCGGAGTTCACAGGTGCAGCCATCTTCAATAAACCAGCGGGAGACCAACCGGAAACGAATACAGTTTTTCTTTTTTATCAAATTGGCAGTACGCCAATGTGATGAAAAAACAATATTGATCAGAACGCAGAATTTGCGCCTTGACATTCAGAATCCAATAAAAATAAAGAGCAAAAGCAGAAACGGGCGCGACGAAAACATTTTGGTGCTAGGTCTCAGTCTCACAACCATTCCTGAAGTAAATTTTGCAAATACCTATTTCAAACGTGCTTCGTAGTGAAAGACTCCCAGATGTTAATGTCAATGCACTTCGTGCGTAATAAGATTTTACCGTATTCCTCGAAATACCCCCAGGGAGTGGGAATTTTTAGGGGGGTATTTCGAGGGGGGTATTATTTCGTCAGAAATTTTCGCGAAATTCATACAAAAGAATACGCTTTTACATACCCGAAACAAGTAATAAACGTGAGCAAATAGTATATATTTTGCAGTAAAATTCACGACAGCAAATAAATACATCATGTACCTTATTCCAGACTGAGAGTATTTCGAGGAAACACGGTAATATACGTAATTATGCAAAACACAAGTGGGATTTTGATATTTTACATTTTGATATCTTACACAAATCAGCATTTTTTCAACAAACGTAAACATTCAACAGTAGACATTTACCAGCAACAGCTCAGGATGAATACATGATTAAGTCAGTAAGTCCTTTATGTGCACATAAACGGCAAAAAACGTAGAAATCGCAAAAATATCATAGGATAGCGATGAAAAAATGTTTTTAACGACCCCTTTCACGTTGTTTAAAAAAACTTTTTTTCAAAAATCTCGTAAATATGCTTAGGAGTCAGCACATCAGACATCAAGGAATCAGACAATTTTCAGTGATTCGTTATGTGACATATAGAAATACAATGGCAGTGGGATAGCGTTAAAACGTGTGATTTATGCAAAAAAAATTTTATGTTGACTCCAACACCCAACATTAATTTGCATGTGAAATGGCGTGCTCGCATGCTAGAAATGAAAAATACCTGGTGAATTAGTACCAAAAAGTTACATTGCCATTTTTAAAACGTCTGTGTCTTTGAAAAACAACAGTTGAAAAACCGGTGAAAACATCAGCCATCCCTAGCATAGGATAGGGTGGCAGACGGTACAGGCTTGCGCTAAACCGTACGGTTCGGTAAATTTTCCATTTTGCGGTAAACGGTACGGTACGTAAATCTTCAATTTTGCGGTAAACGGTACGGTACGGTAAATCTGAAAAGTGCGGTACGCGCTACGGTACGGTAAATTTCCCAAAAATGCGGTACGGTAAATTCTGCCACACTAGCATAGGACATTCATATACAGCAATGAGAGAATAAATAAATAAATAAATAGATCAACAACTGTCACACGTCACAACCAAAAGTGCTCACACAGCGTCACAACTCACAGCCTTGTCACTTTCAAAGTTGTACAGAGCCTTTGTCACAGCGTTCTTAACTTTGTCCAAATTGAAATTCTCCGCCAGTGTCAAAAGTCTGGCTGCACTACAGGGCGAAACTGTAGATAGTAGTGCATCTTGTATTGCATTCTGCGAAATGGAATGAAGATTTTTTGTCCATATTTAGTAAAGAGAAAATGTGCCCTGGGATTCAGAAAAGTGCATAAAAGACACTTAATAAATAGATGGGATGATTGGGAAAAATCGCCATGTGATTTTGCATACTGACAGCGATGGGTTGGCGTGGTGCCGAACCCTTAAGTGTTCAAGTGGCAGGAAAGTGGCACAGATAAGTGGTACGTGGTAAGTAGGGTTCAAACGGGATTGACTTTTCGGGATCGGGATTCACTTTTTAAGATTTCGGGATCGGGATCGGGATTGGGGTTTCGGGATCGGGATCGGGATTGGTATTTTGAGATTTCGGGATCGGGATTGGCCGGGATTGGGGTCACGGGATCGGGATTTAGATTTTTTCGGGATCGGGATTGGGGTCTGGGGATAGAGATTTTCGTCACTGTTCTGGCATTCACAGTTGTTCATAAATGTCTCAAAACACTGTTGGATGCCAGAAACGTGACATAAAATGGACGCTGGGGGTTTGCGTTCACATTCTTGCACGCAAAAATGTCATTTTTTCACTTTTTATAATTTTCACTATTTTTTCCGGGATCGGGATCCCGGACTTGGGAGATTCTCGGGATCGGAATCGGGATTTGAAAGTTTTCGGGATCGGGATTGGTATTTTTAAATTTCGGGATCGGGATCGGGATTGGGGTTTCGGGATCCGGATCGGGACTGCTAAATCCCGGAATTTCACGGGATCCGGGATCGGGATCCCGTTTGAACCCTAGTGGTAAGCCGTCACGACTACTGCAATAAATGAAAAGTGAAGATACCATTGATTAGCATTTTCGTGTACAAATTCATTTCTACACACAAAATAAACCATTCTTGTCACTTGGCACTTCTATTGTCACATTGTCATATTATTACTAATCCCAATTGAATATAAGGACGCAAAAATAAAGTTATGTACGCCGGATTCCTGAAAGCTACAACACAATGATGATTTGAAAAATTGGATTTTTATAAAAACCGCGCAACCTTCAGTCGTTTCAATTCATATTCTTCGGACAGCTCGAGCAGTTCATCCAGAACGTTCATATTCGACTGATTTCCATCCAAATCCAAAGTGAATTTGTAATTATCTGCGAGCAGGAAATATGGTTACGTTACCGGCCAATTTTAGCCAAGCCCAGGGTAAATACAAAGGACGGGAGTACGGTTGTACATTTTCAAGAAATATGGAAAGACAAGTCAATCGCAACTGTGTTTGTCCTTTTCCACAACCAGCTATCGCAGGGCCCAAGGGATAGTGGAGTAGCCAAAAATTATGCCTCAGGACGGAAATATAGCTGAGCGGGCGTTCAGGATGGATAGATAGATAGATAGCGATACATAGCTGGCTGATTGGGGGGGCTGCCCATCATTGTAGACTCTGCTACACGCCAACATGACAGGCAACTATGGACGCGAATCTAGATGCGTTTTATTATGCAAACAATCTGAACAAATACATGTTTGAATATGTGTAAGTAACAACCAACCATCATATAGACACTTTCTCAGCTGAAAAAGACCCAGAGCACTAGCGTTGTGTATTTTCATTTGACCCAGTTTATTCTCTGTATATGATGCACTTCTGGCGGACATGAGCGACGTGAATACTGGCGAACCGCACGCGAGAACGCAGCGGTGCACCTGGAAAAATAATGATTTATTGTACGGTTCCATAAAAAACAATGATTTGTCAATCGAAAGGGCCAATCATTTTTCATGCTAGGTAAAATATTCATTCATTCCCGAACTGATACCTTTTGGGGTCAGGGACGGCGGCCCGACTGAGACCACGCTGAATAGTTATCCCGATGCCCCCAAAACAATACACCGCATATTTATAAATATCGGATTTTGATCACTTTTAACACATAAAAATACATTTACACTATACATAGCTGGAACGCTTATTTTGTGAATCTTCTTCGATGATGTTATTTTGAACAAAAATTCAATTCTTAAGTTCGAAGTCGATATGCAAAAACGGTCGAAAATATGTTAGCCGATCGTTGTCGAACCACGATTCCAAAAAATATTTTTACAGAACGTAAGTATCAATTTTTTTAAAGTTTAAAAAAAATTTCATTTTAAAAGAGTGGAAAAACCAACCGGAAATTCAGTGCCACAAGCCGCAACAAGTTTAAAATCACAATGTTCACTCGCTTGCACTGCCTGTTGGTAAAGCTTATGCCACAATGAACTATCGACATTGACTTCACCTTGCGAGTCAGAAACTTCTGCCACGTTTCCGGATGGTCGCTTTGGAAACTGGAAAGCGTGTTAAGACTAGGGTGTCAACAAAAACTTTTTGGCGGAAAACGGAAACGGAAAAAAAATTGCAGTTGCCGGAAAACGGAAACGGAAACGGAAAATTTTTTGCACCTGCCGGAAAACGGAAAACGGAAAAATGAAAGGCCGGAAAACAGAAACGGAAACGGAAAAATTTGCTGAAATGATGCCGGAAACGGAAAAAATTTGCTGAAATTTTGCCGGAAACGGAAAAAAATTGTAGAAATTTATCCAGAAATCAAAAAATTTGCTGAAATCTTGCTAGAAATAGAAACATTTCACATAATTGAGAACCTGCATGCATGTTTACCAGTTTGGCTGAAACAGAAAACAGAGAATTGAGCCAGAAAATGAAAAAAAGTTGGAAAAACAGACAATTGAGCCGGAAAACGGAAAAAAGGCGGAAAAACTGAAATTTTAGCCGGAAAACGGAAAATGAGCCGGAAAAACGGAAACGGAAAAAAAATTTTGCAGCCGGAAAACGGAAACGGAAACGGAAAAAAATTTGCCTGCGGAAAGCGGAAAATGGAAAACGGAAAGTTGACACCCTAGTTAAGACTCGCTTCGCCTAAGAACCAAACATGCCTATTTTGTTCCTGTCACAAAAAAATTTTTTGCGTTTTTTTCATGGATTTGGAATCTCCATAACTAGAAACTTAAAATTTCCTTCCATGCATATATCCAGAAATGTCATCTTCCTACTGAAAAAATTGATCAAAGTCAAAAGTCACCATTTTTCAGGCTGTTTTTTGGAAATTCATAACTTTTGTTTGACTTTATCTATCAATGTAATATTTCGTATTTTTATCAAGAAAGTTGTGGAGATTAATTGGCCCATACAAACTAGTTTCATCAAATGTTTTTTTCTCAACGAAAATGATGGCTGAAATTTTGAAAATGGCATCAAATTTTCATTTTTTAATTGAGAGCTTAGCTTTTTTTGCAAAAACTGTGCCTAATTGCATAGTTTATGTTACAAAAATAAAATAGAAAAAGTAGGTCTGCCATTTTTTGCCACAACAGTTTGAAACAGCCCGACACCCGTCTCACCACCACAGACAATCCCACTCTGAAGACTCAGATGAAGTTGTATGAAAAAAGTTTTCATCATAAACTTTGGTTATTTTTACATGTTCTTTCATTTGTATATCTCCATTTTTTATTAAACATACTTTGGATAGGTGCTGTCATACAAAAATGCACTTTTCACATAAAAAATTGTGACCCCCATTTTTATGGTGGATTTGGAATCTTCATACATAGAAACTAAAAATTTCCTTCCATACATATATCTGAAAATGCCATCTTCCACTAAAAAAATTGATCAAAGTCAAAAATCATCTTTTTTCTGGATGTTTCTTAGGAAATTCAAAACTTTTGCTTGACATCATCTATCAATTTGATATTTTTGGATTTTTACTAAGATAGTTTTGGAGATTAATTGGCCCATACAAACAAACTTCATCAGACTTTTTTTTCTCACTGAAAATCATGGCTGAAAATTTGAAAATGGCGTCAAATTTTTTGTTCTGAATTGAGAGCTTAGCTTTTTTCACAAAAACTGTGCTCAATTGCATAGTGTATGATAAAAAAATAAAATCCAAAAACTAGGTCTGCACTTTTTTACCACAGCAGTTTGAAATGATCAACAACGCAGATGTCACGATCACGGACAATCCCACTCTGAAGACTCAGATTAAGTTTTATGAAAAATGTTTCCATTATATTCTTAGGTTATTTTATCATGCTCTTTTTTTTAATGTCTCCATTTTTTATTAAACACACTTTGAAAGGGTGCTGTCATACAAAAGTGTACTTTTTTTAGCAAATATCACAAGTGTGATCATGTAAAATCCAAAAATAATTCATTTTTACCATTAGCTAACTGTTCTGACAGTAGCTTTTAGCTGTCCATTTGGTTATTTTATGTTTCTGTTTGCAATCTAACTGCTATGAACTAGGGTTGGGACAATATATTTACATTTGATCATGCTTGTGATATTTATTTTTTTATGCAAGTGCAATTTAGCAGAAACATAAAATAACCAAATGGCCAGCTAAAAGTTACTGTCAGAACAGTTAGCTACTAGTACAAATGATTTATTTTTGGATTTTTCATGATCACACTTGTGATATTTGCTAAAAAAGTACACTTTTGTATGACAGCACCCTTTCAAAGTGTGTTTAATAAAAAATGGAGACACACAAATGAAAGAGCATGATAAAATAACATAAGAATAAAATGGAAACTTTTTCCATAAAACTTCATCTGAGTCTTCAGAGTGGGATTGTCTGTGATCGTGACATCTACGTTGTTGATTATTTCAAACTGTTGTTGTAAAAAAGTGCAGACCTAGTTTTTGGATTTTATTCTTTTATCATAAACTATGCAATTTAGCAGTTTTTGTGAAAAAAGCTAAGCGCTCAATTCAGAACAAAAAATTTGGCGCCATTTTCAAATTTTCAGCCTCGATTTTCAGTGAGAAAAAAAGTCTGATGAAGTTTGTTTGTATGGGCCAATTAATCTCCAAAACTATCTTAGTAAAAATCCAAAATATCAAATTGATAGATGATGTCAAGCAAAAGTTTTGAATTTCCTAACAAACATCCAGAAAAAAGATAATTTTTGACTTTGATCAATTTTTTAGTGGAAGATGGCATTTTCAGATATATGTATGGAAGGAAATTTTTAGTTTCTATGTATGAAGATTCCAAATCCACCATAAAAATGGGGGTCACAATTTTTTATGTGAAAAGTGCATTTTTGTATGACAGCACCTATCCAAAGTATGTTTAATAAAAAATGGAGATATACAAATGAAAGAACATGTAAAAATAACCAAAGTTTATGATGAAAACTTTTTTCATACAACTTCATCTGAGTCTTCAGAGTGGGTTTGTCTGCGGTGGTGAGATGGGTGTCAGGCTGTTTCAAACTGTTGTGGCAAAAAATGGCAGACCTACTTTTTCTATTTTATTTTTGTAAAATAAACTATGCAATTCTGCACAGTTTTTGCAAAAAAAAAGCTAAGCTCTCAATTAAAAAATGAAAATTTGATGCCATTTTCAAAATTTCAGCCATCATTTTCGGTGAGAAAAAAACATTTGATGAAACTAGTTTGTATGGGCCAATTAATCTCCACAACTTTCTTAATAAAAATACAAAATATTATATTGATAGATAAAGTCAAACAAAAGTCATGAATTTCCAAAAAACAGCCTGAAAAATGGTGACTTTTGACTTTGATCAATTTTTTCAGTAGGAAGATGACATTTCCGGATATATGCATGGAAGGAAATTTTAAGTTTCTAGTTATGGAGATTCCAAATCCATTAAAAAAAAGCCAAAAAAAATTTTGTAACAAGGGAGGTTTGGTCCTTAGGCGAAGCGAGTCTTAAGATGCATTCACGAATTAACACAAGAGAATTAACAGTCAAATGCAAAAGAGTCAAATGCAAAGTAAAGTGTCAATCAAAACAAAAAAGAAAGAAAAAAATTATTACTGAACTAGGGATGGCAAGCGCTTTTTTTTTAAAAAACGCCGCTTTTTTTAAAAAAAAGGCGCTGGCAAAATTTTTGTACTCATGCACTAGGTATTTTGCAATTTTTTTGCGCGCAAGCGCATAATTTCACATGCAAATTGCCATTGGTGGTTGTTTTCATTGGTTTTGTAGCATTTTAGTGGCATTGCTTCTAGTAATAATAAGTTGAGGAGATACGTCAGTGTAGTAAATAATATCCAGCCAATGTGCTTCCACTTTTCTACAGTGTGAAACATCACTGTCATGTATTAGCCTTCTTTTATAGCCAAATTTAAGCACTATTCCATGCCTTACATCACTTGCAGTCAAGGAACATTCAAAAACGGCGATATACATCATGAGTCAACATAAAATTGGATTTTTTTGGCAGAAATCAGCACTTATAATGCTATCAGATGATTACACAGCCATTCTATGGCTATATATCATCACAAGTACTGCCACTTGTCTGATATACCTGTATATATTGACTAAGGACCATATTTGGGAGCTTTTTAGGTTACGTCATGACATTTTTTGAAAAAAGCGAAAAAAGCGCGTTTTTTTTTAAAAAAAGCGCTTTTTTTTAAAAAAAAGCGGGGCCGTTAAAAAAAGCGCTTTTTTCCATCCCTATACTGAACTCTGCATGACAATTGACAGTTTACTTTGCATTTGACTTTACATTTGACACTTTACTTTACACTTTACAGGGATTGGGACAGCCACCTGGTGGCAATCCCAAGCCCTGTAAAGTGAAAAGTAAAGTGTCAAATGTAAAGTCAAATGCAAAGTCAAATGTCAAATGTAAAGTAAAGTGTCAATTGTGTATCCAAATCAGATTTTTCGTATCCAAATCTTATGTTTTTGTATCCAAATCTTATGTAAAATAAGATTTGCATACAAAAACATAAGATTTGGATGCGAAAAATAAGACTTGGATACACAATTGACACTTTACTTTACATTTGACATTTGACTTTGCATTTGACTTTTCATTTGACACTACTTTACTTTTGACATATGACTTTGAATTTGCCTTTACATTTGACACTTTACTTTACACTTTACAGGCTTGGGAGTGCCCCCCTCATTTTTTAATGAGGAGTTCGCCCACTACGGCTGATAGAGATCAAAAATAATTCATTATGGTCAACTCAAATGCAGAAAGATTCCAACCTGATATGTGGCCGCTTCAATGGAACTGATAAATCTGGGTGCGTCGTGGGGAGTTGGGTGAGGCCCCGCAGTTTGTTGGTGATTCAGACCAATACCTACTTGCTGCAAAATGAATTTTTCGTGAGTTTTTTTCGTGAAAGTAGAAAATTAAAGTGTTTAGTATTAATTTGCAGTGAAAAATAGGGTTGACTACTTTTTCAATGCTTTAATGTCTTTTTAACTATATAAATATTTCATAATTATGGGAAAAAGTTTTTAACAAAATTGCAGTTGAAACTCTTGTGCTTATTCTCCCGGTATTTCGCAAAACTTCAATGCATAAGCACACACGTTCAATCCAAATAAACCTACAGAGAGGTTTGTTTACATGGGCTTTTGTAACATAGGTTTTTCCTATGCAATTCTTTTGTGTGCACGAACCTTAGCACCGACAATTTCCATCACTTCCCAGGCCACATCAGGATTCAGCGCGGATGTAAAAGTCAAGTTATCCGTTACAGCCTCGTGCAGCCAGTTAAATTTTTTGTCCTTTAATTGATCACTTGAAAGCCACTTCGCCAATTCTGGCAAGTCACCAGAGAGTAGAACAACGCCTTTATCGGCCATCAATTTTGTGTTGGACGGCACGTAGTGCTTCAGGCGGTACGTGGACATGTGAATCAAGGGCATCGTGTTCGATTGAAGTGTTACCCGCTGTTTTTGCTTGCTGGTCGTCATTTCTCAAACTTTCAGGATCTATGAAGTTTTGTGAAAATTAAAGGCGTCCAAACCTTCATTCAGAAATAGATGGAGATTAAGTGTAGATTTAGAAGATAGAGATAGAAGTGTAGATTTTAACTAGATATTTGGGAAAATAAGTCCAGCTGAACCTTGATGCACCGATAAAAACAGATAGTTGGAATTACAGGGTACAACCAAACACAAACAGAATATACGAATTAGTAATCCCAAAAAGATACAGGGCTTCGATTTGGGCGAGTGCCAAATTCGAAACTGACGTGCAGAACACAAAAAAAATATAAATGTGGTACCATCAGCTATCACAACCAAAATAGCGCTGCAAAAAGAACACCCAACCCGGAGAATAAAGGAAATTTAATTGGAAAAAAGACCTTGTTCGGCTGGCTGTCGTCACAGGTTAATGAGAATAATCGCCCAGGTAAAAACTGTAGCGCAAATTTTAGATTTGTAAATCATTTAGTCGTCAGCTATAGAGTTAAATGTTGTAAGTTAAAGCGATCATTTGCATTGTGAAACGTCCGTTATAAATTAGTGCAGCGTAGGGGTACTGGAACGATCGGGGTTAGGAAAATTTTGGCGGATTGGCGTTGTGCCATGATAACGCACTTTACGTCAACCAGTAATTTACGTAACGTAATGTTTTATACATTGGGACCTTTAATTCACGTTAAAACCACGCCTTATACAAGAACTAGAGCCTTATTCGCAACTGATAAAATTCAAAAAAAAGAAAAATAGCCTTGCGCACTTCCTTGGACGTTCCTTATCACTTATGGGCCGCCGTGGCTTATGGGCCGCCATGGCTTATGGGCGCTTATGGGCTTAGTTCAACGCAACACCTGGGCGACCCGGAGACGCAGGTGATCCTGCCCCTGCTCAAGTCCCCCCTCATGGACATCATGCTCTCGTGCGCTCAACCGTACAAACGTTAGTGTAATTGTTTGTTTTGCAGGTTGACAAGTACCCCCTTTTTACAACGGGCGTATGGCTATAGGTATACTGAGTTTGGAAACCTACCATAACCCATCTGAATAATGGACCAAATTTTTTACAGTTTTGTAATCGTAATACATTTTTTTTAATATGGAAGCATTAATTATGAAACAGTTGTTATTCATTAAATTATGGTAGGATTCTGCGCATACTTTGGGGTCCGCCCGGTATATTTGATTCTGCATTCGCGTGTGCAAAACGCGCACAATCTCTGAGCTCATTCGCTTTTCGAGCACCTCACGTTCTAATTGAATCGGTCCCCTTAACACCTACGCAGCCACGAGCGAGGGGGAGTCTGCGCTGAGCAGCGTGCCGGTGCAGTGGCGCGGGGACACGTTCGCCTGCGACATCGTCATCGCCAGCCACTTACATATGGACGTAAAGGTGTCCGCGCAAAGAACACATCAACCGTGTTTTTTGCAATACTCGGTACTGCAGTACTTCTGTGTGAATTTCATGTGGGGTTGGAGCGACTTTTCGGATTTCATGTTTAATGCCTTTAATGTTTTTTCTCGAATAGTGTTGTGTGCACGGGAAACAGGGCTCACAGTGTGCTGAGTCCGTGGCACACAGGCAGGGATTCACAGTTGAGTTGATGAATTGGCAAGTGGACCTTGAACAATAGGCAAAGCCAAGTCCACAGCGCCAACAACCAAGGATAGAGAAATTGCATTTGAGATGTGGTGTCGTTGCGTTTTGTGTGTAACGTCGCTCGGCAACATGGGTCTCAAAGTCTTAGCATCTCATATTCATAGATGGTCACCCCCCAAAGGGGACATGAATAATGAGGGAAAATGAGTCACTGAACATCAACTGACCTGAACACCCAAGTAGTCACTACTCAAGATTGGTTGAAACATAAAAGTTACCGGTTCAGACCAAACACCCAAAACCCTATACAACTGTGGAAATGCAAGTGTATAGAATGTAGTGGACTCCAACTACAACAATAGCGAGCAACGTTTGTCTGTCAAATGACGACTACCCATTGGTTGTACGCACACTAGTTGACAACGACACCGAATGTCAACTGGTTTCCATCCCAATTCGAAGCTTATTGACGAGTACACGACGCCGACATTGGGCCCACACGCTGGTTGACATCGACATCAACTGGTGCCGATCCCGATTCAAAGCTTGCTGACGAACCGACGAACGACGTTCAAACGCAAGCTCTGAATTGGGAACGGAACCAGTTGACATTTGGTGTCGATGTCAACTAGCGATGAAAAAATATTTTTATAAACTGCAGCAGCTTCATTTGCAACACTTTTGCATTTGAACGTCATTCTTCGGCTCGTCAGCAAGCTTTGAATTCGAATCGGAACCAGTTGACATTTGGTGTAGTTGTCAACTAGTGTATAAAAAAAAAATATGTATGTCCATTCAAAAACATTTCGAAAAATACCAAATGTAAATTCATTTTCGATATCCAGAACTCGTTCCAACCCCAAAATCCCCCAAATCTTCGCCAACTAAATAAACCGTGTCAACTCGCAGCCGCTGGAGATCTACATGGACGACGAGGCCAAGTTGACGCTGCACGGGCTGCAGCAGTACTACGTGAAGCTGGCCGAGAACGAGAAGAACAAGCAGCTGTTCGAGCTGCTCGACGCCCTCGAGTTCAACCAGGTGACACTCTCAGATCATGGAAAATGTCAAACTAAATGCGCTGTAAAATAGCGAATGTCATGAGAGTGTTAAAAGTTGTGGGAAATGACAAATGTCGTGCGGAGTGTCAAAAGTCTTGTTAAATGTCGTGTAAAATGTAAAATATCATGCAAATTGTTGAAATGTCAAATGTCATTTAAAAGTGTCAAAAGTAGGGTTGGTCGATGTTTTTTTAACGTTTTATTTATAAAAAAAACGTTTTTTAAAACACGAGGTCCGAAACGTTTTTTCAAAAAACATCGGCCAAAATTTTTAGTAATAAGCACTAGGTATTTTGCAAAATTTTTGCGCGCACTCGCGCAATTTCACACACAATTTGACATTGGTGGCTGTTTTCATTGGTTTTGTGACATTTTCAGTATCAAAGCAACCATTTCTATGTGCTACCATGGGTAAATGAGCCGTCATATGTTGCTGTAGTATATAATATTCAAGTAATGCGCTTCCATGTACCTCCACAGTGTGTAACATCACTCCCAAAGTAACAACATCCTTTTATAACCTTGTTTGATCACTATTCCGTGCGAAACTTCACTTGAAGTCACGAACATTCGACTATAAGGCGATATACGAACATGTGTATAACATCACAGAGTATTGTCACTTGTCTGATATACCTATCTGGGAGCCTGACCACCTGACCCACAGCCATATCTGGGAGCTTTAAAAAACGTTTTTTATTAAAAACATGGAGTTGAAAAAAAACGTGGATTGTTAAATAAACGTGGATTGTTAAATAAAAAAACATGGAGTTGAAAAAAAACGTTTTTTTTCAACCCTAGTCAAAAGTAGTGTAAAATGTAAAATATCATGCAAATTGTCGAAATTAATGTTAAATGTCATTTAAAAGTGTCAAAAGTCGTGTAAAATGTAAAATATCATTCAATTTATCGAAAGTAATGTGAAATGTGAAATGTCATTCAAATTGTCTAAAGTCGTGTAAATGCCCAATAAAATGGCAACCTGTCCGCAGGTGGTGATCTTTGTGCACACGGTGCAGCGCTGCATCGCCCTCAACCAGCTGCTGGTCGAGCAGAACTTCCCCAGCATCGCCATACATCGCGCCATGCAGCAGCAGGAAAGGTGGGTAAAAAAGCGCCGTGGCGCCGCTTGGCGCTATTTCGCCATTGGGGTTTGGCGCCACACCCATGGAAGGCGCCGTGACGCTTTTCGAGCTTGGCGATACTTTTGCATGGCGCCAGGAACAAAGGTTCAAATGTAAAGCTACGTAAAGCTAAAACAGCGATTTTGAATGAAAATTTGGTGTGAGGGAACGTGATCGAGATCTGGGGCTGGGGACTAGGGTCACTGGTTTGGGACTGGGGTCACCCACTAGGGTGGGCCAAAACATGTTTTTTTAATGACCATGTTTTTTTAAATAAAACAGTTTTAAACGTGTCCTTAAACCTATATGTTGGGGAGTATCTTAAGTTTCATTTGTTTTATTATCGTCCAATGTCGCATTTGTCGCACTTTCTCGGGTGGTAAAACGCGCCACACCTGGCAGGTGTCCGACAACATCGACCACGATGTTCTGCTGGGCCAGGACATAATGCTAAAACTTGGTGTTCAAATTCTGGGTGCTGATGGCACTCCACTCATGCCAGTGGCTGATGAAGTCCGAATTGGCATTGACACGCACAACAAGCTCGTGCAAGCGTGCAAACTCGAGGATGATGACACGGCAATGCTGGTCGTGTTCACCAACACCGATGGCGAGCCGACCGGCATGGCTCACGTGCCCCTCATGGCTGAGGGCACCCATATGGTCTCTAAAGTCACGGAGATCACCAAAGCCGATTGGGCATCGATGCTCAACATTGGCAATTGCAAACCGATGGAGCGGGCTCAACTTGTGGACAAACTGTTTGCATTGCAACATGCATTTAGCTCCACATACTCTACTGGTGCATGCCAAAATGTGGATGAAATTGGTTGCACTGCAGTGGAGCACACGATCGACACCGGCAATTCGCTGCCATTCCGTGAGCCACCGCGACGCATCCCATTAAAATTACGGGATGATGTGGCCAAAATGCTACAAGATCTACTCAATCAAGGCTGCATTACACCATCTAACAGCAAGTACAGCAGCGCATTCGTACTTGCCCGCAAAAAGGATGGCTCGTGGCGGTTCTGTGTCGATTTCCGCCGACTAAACAAATTGACTCGGCGGGACAGCTACCCGCTGCCACGCATGGATGACATGCTCGATTTATGGCATGGCATGAAGTTTTTCTCCTCACTGGATATCAAGTGTGGATACTACAACATCCGCATTCGGGAGGAAGACCAACACAAAACTGCATTCACTGCCTTGGACCAGTTGTACAAATGGAAACGACTACCATTCGGCCTGCATTCAGCCCCTGCAACATTCCAGCGGGCTATGAATGACATCCTGCGGGATCACACCAAATATTGCTGAGCATATTTGGATGACATCATCATCGCGTCGGAAACATTTGATGATCATTTGCTAAATTTGACCGCAGTCATATCCATGCTAATGGATGCTGGTCTGCAGCTCAATCCGAAGAAATGCCACTTCCTGAAGTCCCAGATTGCATACCTGGGCCATGTTATCACACCTGATGGCATCAGTGTGGATCCAAACAAGGCGGCTACAATTCGAGATTACCCGCTGGCTCAAACAAAACAAGAAGCTGCCGCATTCATGGGTTTCGCAAATTACATGCGACGCTTCCACATCAATTTGTCACAACGAATGGCTCCCCTGCGGGCCATGTTCAATCGAGCGCCAACGAATGGTTCTAAACTTGAATGGAATGAAAAACTAATAGCATTGTTTCATTCAATTTGTGCAGAGATGGGCAACCCCTGCAGTCTGGCTATGCCAAAGCCAGGCAATGGCTATGTGATCATGACTGACGCCAGTGCAGATGGCCTTGGGGCCATGCTGGAACAACCTGGTGACGATGGGCAACTGCAGCCCATTCACTTCGCCAGTCGGGCAACTTCTCCGATGGAACGAAAGTACTCAGCTACTGAGCTTGAAGCCCGGGCCGTGATATTTGCCCTGGAGCTATTCTGTCCGTACATCACTGGTGAAAAAATCACTATCTACACCGATCACTTGCCACTGACACACTTGTTCCGAAAGAACAATCCTTCGCCGAGGCTCTACCGATGGTGCCTCATGATCCAGCAATTTGACATCACTGTCCAGTACAAACCGGGTGTCAAAAATCAAGTTGCTGATGCCCTGTCTCGTGCCCCTGCTGGTTCAGTGCCCGTGCGCACACCTGGCGACAACGAGGACTGTGATGCAGTTCTCGATCAACCTGAAGGCACGCTTGACACGGTGTGCCACATTCGACTTGGGAAAATGGTTTCCAACCTGCCAACACCATCGACTGCAAATCACACGGCTGGCAGCACTCAAATTGCAGCGATCACTTTCACCACTGCTGACGAAAAGCAGGATATGATTCGCTGGCATCACGAAGGCCGCTGGGCTTCTCACGCCAATTCCCGCAAAACATATCAGCGACTCCGGCCATTCTATGCACATGAAACATGGCCCACACTCTGGGCTGATGTGGTTAATTTTTGCAATCGATGCAATACGTGCAAACAGCGACTAACAAAGTATGAGAATTTGCCGCTCATGCCTCGCCCACCTCCGGACCAGCCTCGAAAGCACTGGCACTTGGACTACTCAACTTTTGTGCCGCCATCACATCCAGGCAATCGACACTGCCTGGTGGCCATTGACGCCATGTCGCGTTACATGGAAGCTCGAGCCTGCGCAGCTACCGATGCGAAAAATGCTGTGCGATTCTACAATGACATCATTGAGAAACATGGTGTTCCCGAGGAAATGGTCACTGACAGTGGCACTCATTTCAAATGCCATGAATTCGAGAGTGCTTTGGACAAGCACAAAACCATTCTTCACACCACAACGCCGAATGCAAAAACTGGCAATGGCTTAGCTGAGCGAGCCATTCGCACACTGCAAGACATCATTGCGAAAAAGCGCGCTACTGACAAACGTGCTTGGACCGCCATTCTGCATGAGGCAGTTACCGCATATAATGCCACTACGCATTCCGCTACTGGCGCTACTCCATTCGAGATTCATTTTGGTTCGAAACGTGCCACTACGGGCTTGGAATTTGAATGTGATCCACCACTAATGGATTACTGGAAACGCATCAATGCACATGCCACTCGTGAACAGCAGCGCACTGCTGACAATTCACATGCCACGCGAGTTGACACAAAATTCCAAATTGGCGACACTGTCTTCATTCGAGACACGATTGCAATGAGCAGTCGCAAAGCCAAGCTCGATCTGCCAAACTCACGCGAGGGCATCATCATCGCATTCACCTCTCGCAAGGCAGCCAACATTTGATTCAACAATGGGAAAACAAGAATCGTGCCCACCAACATGCTACAGCCACGATTTGTCGCTGACAATGAAGAAAATGTGGATGATGACAATGTTTCTGTTGAGCTGTAGTATTGTCATTGTTGCCTTGTTTTGTATTTTTGTAACAGTGATGAGGTGATCATTTTTTTATTGCTGTCCGGGGACGTACAGTCTTAAAACCCCCGAGGAGTTAGACACCCTGTAGTTGCACGCATTTGTTTTTCCGTTGAGCGCCGCTATCCAGTTTTTTTGGCGCCATCTAGGTTTCGCTTCCCTATTTTGAATTTGCGTGTGGAAGCGATCACGCAACGTGGTTTTTAGGGTTGTTTATTGAGTCTACATTTTCGCCTACAATTCATTTTTCTATCTGGCACTCGCCCAATAAATGAACTACATAGTGATCGACGGCTCTCCCCTATTAATCGAACACTAAAATAAATTAAGAACTTGTCTCATGGCGACAAGCTTCTTTTTTATACACAATAAATTTTTAATATGATTGAATGGGGGAATTTTCCGGGCGCGGATTATTTTTACCTCACTCGTCCAACAGGGGTCAATTTTTTAACGGGGAATTATTCGAGTAAATACGGTAGTTTGCCCGCATCCGAGTGCGGCTAACCGCCTTTATGTAATATTTATTTACGTACTTCGTATTTATGATGCATCGCCAAATGAAAATCGGCCCGGCCAAAAGTCGCTGTATTGTCTTGTTCCTATGGGAAGGTGCGCATGAGTGACACAATCGAAATGGATCCGCGGCGCATAAACGCCGCCCGGGCGACGTGCACATGCAAAAAGTCCGGTGCCGCCGTGGCTGCGCCGCGCACGATGTTATCTTCACGTTAGTCATTGTTGACGCTGCGAAAAGTTCCTTCGGTTAAACCTGATGGCCCCACACACTAATTGACATCGGCACCAAATGTCAACTGGTTCCGATTCTAATTCAAAGATTGCGTCGGAATGTCGTTTGTCGGCTAGTCAGCAAGCTTTGAATCGTGATCGGAACCAGTTGACATTTGGTAGAGAAGTTAATATTTATACCCACTCCAATTTTCAAATCAAATGGTTTAGATGGACGGAAGTTGTAGCAAATACCGTATTTCCTCGAAATGCCCCCTCCCTTGAACTAACGCCCCTCAAAATCAACAACAATAAGAACACTATCTAAAATCAAGTACCGTATTTGAAAACAATGAATGTAAATACAAACAATTTAGAAATGAATTGTAAATACAAACAACAAAAATCTACAAACAATGAATGTAAATACCACATAAATCAAACAGCCAATCAAAAAAAACTCGCATCACCACAAAACTTGTCTCTCGCATCACCACAAAACTTGTCTCTCGCATCACCACAAAACTTTTTCTCAAACACTCAACTCAAACAAGAGTGTTTCTCCCGAAAATGCTTCATCAACAGCGGCACATTGGAGTCGACCGGTAGCGGGTGCACATGAACGGGTAGGCGCCGGTGCCGCCGTGCACGAAGTTCCAGTGGGACAGCATGCCCTTGACGCAGGGGAACTTTGACCCGCACAGGGTGCAGCCGAACTTGGGTCCTGGGGGCAGTCCCGGACACTGTGAAATGCCCAATGTCAAATGTCATGCAAAGTGTCAAAAGTCATGTCAAGTGCAACGATGGAAAAAACACAGAAATTGAACACAGAAACTCATTGAGTTTCTGTGTTTTTGTTTTACACAGAAACACAGAAACTCATAAATTTTGAAAAACTCAAAACTCAAATGAGTTTTTTTTTGGAGAACACAGAAACACAGAAACACGGAAACACAGAAAAGTTTTTTGAGTTTTTGTGTTTTTTTCAGGGAAGCGGTTGAATGCACATTAATTCAGTTAAACTAAACAAGATAAGATAAGCATGTACAGTATGTAAATAAATATGTACATAATGTATTCATATTTTATAATGGTACAAAAAAGAAATTCAAGATGGCATGCACATCTCATGGTGGATGTGACAATTCAAGTTTCTACATTTAAGTATACCTTATTACCTCGAATTAACCCCCCTTGAATTAACCCCCCTCAAAATTGACTGGTGAAATAATAAGCCCCCCCCCCCTCAAAATAGCTCAAAATAGTACAAGGTTGTGTAGCTATCTACATGTTTATTTCAAATATATCCTGTTTGTACGCATTTGTAACCTGTTTTAAGTACGTAAATGCCTACTATTTTCTATGATCCTTACAAAACTTTTTGATGAAATAATAAACCCCCATGGGGGTATTTCGAGGTAAATGGTAGTTGTAGTTCAAATCCATTCCGTAGTCTTCCAAACAGTGCACATCCATTGAAGAATTTTGGAGTACTGCGTAAATTGTCATTTCTGGGCATTTTGTTGCTGGTGTTGTGATGTTGATGTCCTCACTCTGGACATTTTTATGGATTTTTTTGACACTTGAATGAATACACAAATGTTATGTGGGGTGAAAACATGTGTAAAACCAATATTTTATAAGAAAACCACTGTTTCCAGGTCGAAATGCTGTAAATCGAAATTTTTTGGGGGAAAACTCGAATTTTTTTGGAAAAAACACAGAAATAAAAACAGAGTTACTCAAGTTTTTTTCAAGAAAAAAACTCAGAACACAGGTATTCATTTTTGAAAAACTCAAAACACAGAAAGTGTTTTTTTTTGGAGAACTTACCCATCGTTGGTCAAGTGCCCTGCAAATGGCAACCGAGTTGCCATTTTGCAGGGCATTTTACATGACTTTGACACTTTGTATGACATTTTACATTTTACAGGGTCTGGGACTGGCACCTGGTGCCGTCGGTGCCGCGAGTGCCATGTTGGTGCTGCGTTGCTGTCTGGTCGCTGTGCCCAGCACGCGTGTAGGTTTCGGCGTTGGTGTTTTGGCGCTGGTTTCAGTTGCCTGCGTGGTGTGGTGGTAGCCATTTTCACGTGACTTATCGGTGCCACACACGCTGGATGTCAACTGTTTCGGTGTCAACTTGATTTTAGTACAATTTAGGTCGCAGAATAATTTTCAAGTGCACGTGCAGCAAAGTCGAAGAGGAATTTATCTGGCCATGTGAATTTGAACATGGGTTCGCAGCCCATAACCGCAAAATTTATGAAAACAGGTGGCCCAGTTGACATTCGGATGTTGCCGCACTTTCACCTGAAAATCGTCCCGCGACCTCAATTGAACTAAAATCGAGTTGGCACCGAAACAGTTGACATCTAGCGTGTGTGGCGCCATTCCGACCCTGCTATTTTCAAGTAAATATGTTGTGTTTTCGGAGCCAGAAATATTCCTATTAATCTTCAGCGGAACTTATCGCAGGTTTTCCTACCTACCGCAGATGGCGCAGTGTCCTTTTGAGATTCCGGGTTCGAATACCATTCATGACAAAACGCGGGAACGATTCCTACCTACCGCAATTTAAACCCGCAAATGAATTCGAATTTTCGTTTTGATTTGAATTTTCGATACTCGTGCCTGCGAGACCTATGAAAATACATATTATACTCGATATTTTTATCATTGACGCAGGGTGCAGTCCCGCGCTCTGTGGAATGTCACGTAAAATGAAAAATTCCGCATAAATTTGTCACGTATTTTATCATGTATAATGTTAAGTGCCCGGTAAAATTTTCCTTTCCATTCAAATACTGCGCATATAACATTTTACATTTTGCAAAATTGCCTGAAACATTTTACAGAGTGTGGGACTGGTCGCAGGCTGCGTCACGGCGACATGTCTAAACTAAAGTGTGTGGAGCCAAAATATGTCATTACAGAATAATTTTTCAAGAAAAGTTGAAAACTCAAAAATGAAATCAAATACAATATTTTTACTATTGTTTGCCATCTTGCTAGCTACTTATCCCAAAGCCAAAAACATCCGGAAACAACACAGGCACAGCTCACCAAATCCATCCACCAAAAAACCTACCCTACACCTCCGAAAAAACCCTCACCCTATTCTCCCTATGCAAATCGTCGATAGACTTGCTACCGGGTGCCAAAGGTGCCGCACTGGTGATTAAACCCGTAGAGCACACGTTTCAGAAATTTCGGGGGTTCGTGGTAGGTGTTTTTACTCATGCGTATTGAGGTAACTTTCCATCCCCCATCCGATGGCACATGGAAAGTTCTTGACGTGCGCATTTTCTGTCGGAACTCATAAACAGGGGGAAAATGGCTAAAATTTTAGGCCAGAATATAATCCCCATCCTTATTACTACAGGCTAGTAATTACGCTAGTTATATAGACTCCCGGACATCACACTTATGGAAACCTATCGTAACCCATCTGAATAATGAACCAAAAATTTTACAGTTTTTCACCATAATATTTCGTTTTTACCATGGAATTATTAATTACGAAATCTTTCACAAGAATTTATTCATTAAATTATGGTAGGATTCTGCACATACTTTGCGGTCCGGTCCGCCCAGTATATTTAAAAAGTTTAGAGACATTTGGGTAGCTGCCATTGTTACAAGGTGGCCCAATGATGATACAATTTTGGACATCAATTGCACAGTTTTGCCACTGGTAGAACCAATCCTACTGTGACCAGGGGGCAGTCCCAAGCCATGTAATGTGTTAAAATAAGTGTCATTAAGTGTCAATGTAATAAGTAAAGTGTCAAATGTAAAGTAAAGTGTCATGTAAAATGTCAATCAAAACAAAAAAGAGAAGATTTTATCACTCCACTTTGCATGACAATTGACACTTTACTTTACATTTGTTATGACAATTGACACTTTACTTTACATTTGTTATGACAATTGACACTTTACTTTACATTTGTTATGACAATTGACACTTTACTTTACATTTGTTATGACAATTGACACTTTACTTTACATTTGTTATGACAATTGACACTTTACTTTGTGGCGTGCGCGCATGCCTGCGGCGCGACATCAGAGCCGCGGCAAGTTCATAGAGCAGCTCGGCGCCAAATACAAAGTAGTTGAGTTGCCGCACCACTTTGTGAACATGCCACGGCTAACGATGGCAAACTCTCCGAAAAAAAAGTATTTAAATTTTTAAGTGTTTTTTCTAATATTCGACTTTTCGAATTTAGATTTTTTTCTGAAAATAGTTTTCGAATTTAGATTTTGAATTTTTGAATCTTTTTAAGACTTTTCAAATGTTTTGCATTTAATTAGTGCATTTTCAAACTTTTCTGGTCCATTATCAACTCACTTTCATGTTTTACTGCCTTCCCAGCTGTTACCACAGACCATAGGTAGTTGTTAAAACGTATTTACGTTTACTCGTTATTGGTGTTTTGAATGGCGTTTCTCCACTTTTTCACATTTTCTTCCAAAAATATCGGAAAAAATCGAAAATTCAAAAACGTTTTCAGTTTAAAAATCAATTTTTTTCGAATTCGAAAAGTCTAAAAAGATTCGAAAACGTTTTCAAATTTTTGAATCTTTTCTTTGCCATCATTATAGCCGCGGCATGTGAAGACGGCATTGCGCACTGAAATATACATACACATCCAGTCGCCGCTGCATGTTCAAAGAGTTGTCGGCAGAGTTACAAACCAGTTGCACAAAGCTGCACGGCAACTCGGCAGTTGTTTTTTGTTTGGATGCTGTCACTCACTGCGGCTAATCATAAATATGTCACTGGTATATTAGCAATGGTATTTATGTGCTGCTTTAAAAATTTGTTGTAATGTTTGGTTGACATTCAGACTGATTCAGTTGACACGAATTTGCGATGTCAACTAGCCAATGTGAGGGGCCAATTGCATCATTAAAGTGTAAATTACTGGGATACCAACTGTCTGGGATACTGTCTGCATTCACGTGCAATTACAAGTGGCACGTGTACACTATAATTTGATAATTACCCCCCCCCCAATAATTGTGTAGCGACAGCAATTAAATTATTCTTTCTGCCGGCAGTTCGCGGCTGTCAATTAATTACATAATTGAGGTGCCAAATCGCCCCAAATCACATGTTGCCTGCACCAGAAGACCATATGAGTGTAAAGAGAATGTACACTACACATACTGCAGTTTGAGAAACCATGTTGCCAAACCCGCGAGGTTCATGTTCATCTCAAACATTGGGATTGCTACTAGGTTGTTTTTACACAACTGTATCAAGGTAACTACCGCAGTTGTGATATATATCACCACTATGGTAGTTACCTTGATACAGTTGGGCAAAAACCATGTTGCCAAACCCGCGAGGTTCATGTTTCATCTCAAACATTGGCATTGCTACTAGGTTGTTTTTACCCAACTGTATCAAGGTAACTACCGCAGTGGTGATAAATATCACCACTATGGTAGTTACCTTGATACAGTTGGGCAAAAACCATGTTGCCAAACCCGCAAGGTTCAAACATCACAATTTGAACCCAAAAATAGTGTACCGTATTACCTCGAAATACCACCATGGGGGTTTATTTTTTCGCCAGCAATATTCGAGGGGGGGGCTTATTCGAGGGAGGGTAATATTTCGTCAGAAATTTTCGTAAGGATGGTAGTAAATAGTAGGTATTTGCGTAACCCAAAACAGGTAATATGTCCAAACAGGATATAATCTGACATGTAGATAGCTACACAAACTAGTCTATGTGTAGCTGCAATGCAAATTAGCAGTAAAAATACATCATGTACATTGCATGCATGATGTACATCATTCCGGAGGGGGGTATTTCGAGGGGGTATTTTTTCCTCAGCCATTTTGAGGGGGGGTAATTGAATATAATTTGAGGTAATTCAGAATTCCGATAATATTTATTGTTTCAAAGAACCTGCCACAATTATAAAACAGCATATTTTCAGTTTTTCTACCACATTGTGCAGTTTACAATCCACATTTGAAGGTTGTTCAACCACAAATCAACATCACTGTCCTCAACGTAAATACGCGGCGGACAGCAAAGTATGCATGCAAACATGTCTTAGTTGATAATGCGCGATCAGGATACGCATACTCACGCACTTCCACAAAAAAATATTTTAACAATCAAAAGGCGGAGTCGTGTACAAAGAATGAATGTAAATTCCACTTAGGTAATCAAACAGCCAATCAAAAAAACTCTCGCGTCACCACAAAACTTGTCTCTCGCATCACCACAAAACTTCTCTCGCATCACCACAAAACTTGTTTCTCAAACACTCAACTCAAACAAGAGTGTTTCTCCCGAAAATGCTTCATCAACAGCGGCACATTGGAGTCGACCGGTAGCGGGTGCACATGAACGGGTAGGCGCCGGTGCCGCCGTGCACGAAGTTCCAGTGGGACAGCATGCCCTTGACGCAGGGGAACTTTGACCCGCACAGGGTGCAGCCGAACTTGGGTCCTGGGGGCAGTCCCGGACACTGTGAAATGCCCAATGTCAAATGTCATGCAAAGTGTCAAAAGTAGTGATGGAAAAAGCGCCAGGCTTTTGGCGCCAAGCGCCAAAAGCGCCATGGCGCTTTTCTGACCACCGGCGCCAAGCGCCAATGGCGCTAGAGCAAAATAGCGCCAAGCGCCAAAAGCGCCATGGCGCTTTTTTGAACCTCAGTGCCAAACGCCAATGGCGCCAGAGGGTAATGGCGCCAAGCACCAATAGCGCCAGCGCCAATTTTTTCTAGCTACAATGTGTTTGTAGAAGAATGAATTTGTACTGTAAATACTGTTAATATGACTGTCGCATTATTGTTTTCAGCACATTTTTAGGGGTCACACTATTGCAGAGGTTGCATTAATATGGAGGGTCGCATATTCGATGTAGGCATATAGATTTGTCCCTTAATATTGATCAATATTTGATTAATATTCACCATATTTCCACAAAATACACCCCATGTTTAAACCCGCTCAAAATTCTCTCACTGTGAAAACATAAACCCCCGTGGCGGTATTTCGAGGAAATACAGAATAAAGTCTACCTATAGACTCTCATATATGGCAATTATTGTTGCGTTTTACTACGTCTGCATACGTTACGCTTAACAAATTAGTACTGCGAGTTCAAGAAATTTCAGGCGAAACAATCCCCCCTTGAAATATCCCCCTCAAAATTTCAATATTTAGCAATATTTATTCAGTTGTCTTCGAAATTGGTCAACAGGAGTTCGATTTCGCTGCATTATAACAATTTTTAAAATAATGGTTGGCGCTGTTTTGGCGCCATTTAAAATGCCAGCGCCAGGCGCCAATAGCGCCACCAGAAAATGGCGCCAAGCGCCAAAAGCGCCATGGCGCTTTTTCAGATCCCGGCGCCAAGCGCCAATGGCGCCAGAGCGTTTTAGCGCCAAGCGCCATGGCGCTTTTTGCTTTGGCGCTAGCGCCAGGCGCCAGCGCCAGGCGCCAGCGCCATGGCGCTTTTCCATCACTAGTCAAAAGTCATGTCAAATGCCCTGCAAATAGCAACCGAGTTGCCATTTTGCAGGGCATTTTACATGACTTTGACACTTTGCATGACATTTGACAGGCCATTTTACACGGTCTGGGATTGGCACCAGGATCGATAGCTCGCTCGCCAGCACGCCGGCGCTGATTATTTCGGCTAGGTGTGCCGCGTTGGCGCCCGGCACCTGCAGTTTGGTGGTTTTTGTGTTGTTTTGAAAAGTGAATTTGAGGGAGAATTTGATTTGGGTTTAAAAAGTAACGATTTTAAATTGAATGTGTGTGACAAATTGAGATCGGGAACAAAAAATACAGAAACGGTTTGTGATCAAAATTTCTGGAGTCCGGGTGATGATTGGCATCAGTATTTCATTTATCTTCATTTTCCCACCTTATCATTGCTGCCGGCGACGCCAAGCATCTGCAGGGCAGCGTTCTGCGGGGGGAGCAGCGTGCCCCTGCCCACGGTGCCCACCTCCATGCAGGGCATGGTCACGGACGCGTGCAGGTCGCCCAACTCGGTCTCCTCCAGCAAGGTCATGCACGAGCTGGACACGCCGCTTTGCGCCGCGTCCTGGGCAGTTGTGTAGTTAATGATGAAATGTATTTACCATGTGCCGTATGAATAAAAACCAAAAAACAATGTTTTCATTACATTACATTGCCCTAAGTATGCGTGAATTCCGCGTGTACGTCACCTGTACCTCCCTCCCACACTATAGATAGCTCAGGTGTTTACCTTAAGATTGTCGTTGAGCAACTTTTAGCGATTTTGCACTTTATTTTAGCGATTTTAGCGATATTGTATCGCCTATTTGACCTCAGAAATGAACTCTCCAAGCATTTGTCATCATTTTAAAAGTGAAATTACTAAAATCGGCCCAGAAATAGTCGAGTTATTGATGTTCAAAGTTTGCATGTTCTGAGCGACACGCAAAATTTTCAGTTTTCCTACCTACCACAGATGGCGCAGTGTCATTTTGTTATTCCCGGTTCAAAAACCGTTCACGACAAAATGCGGGAACAATTCCTACCTACCCACATTCCAACCCGCAATTTTAACGTTGCAACGCAAGTACACCTAAAGAGGTTCACTTGCGCTCACGCCCAGCCAGGAGCCTGGTTGAAAGACGGGCAGAGCTTTTCAGCGTTGAGGTGCGGCCCAGAGGTCAGAGCTCAACGCTCAGAGCCCGAGCTGCGAAATTTGCGCCTTTGCGCAAGTCGCGTGACCCTGTGGTTGCGTGGTTTGCGCCTGCGCAAGTCGCGTGACCCAGTGGTTGCGTGGTTTGCGCCTGCGCAAGTCGCGTGACCCTGTGGTTGCATGATTTGCGCCTGCGCAAATCACGCAGCTTGCGTAACGCGATTTACTTCGCGTAGCTCTGGCACCACGCCAAGAGTTCCTAACCCAGATCGTTCTATTACCAGTGCAGCGTACGCATATTGTACTTTCAACGGGGACGGACATTATGCGAAGTTGGCATTATTCCAAAACAATTTTAGGATACATCGTTTGTATACCAATGTTGAAGAAAGCGAACCGGCGCGGCATGCTAACGCGTCGGCCGCCATTAGCGACCATTCCGCGGACATTATCCGCGATGCACATGCAAATTCTGCACCTTTCACTCTCGTTGTTATAATATCCAAATACGAAATTGGAATTATGCCAATTTCACATACAGTGCGCACAGAAATTCCTGTGCGTATTGGCACCGAGCCATGTGCCACTGTTACTCCGCGCACTCGCGCCAGTCTACATCTTAAAACTGCACATGAATTTTGCTCGGCCGCGCGTGTCATTTTCCCTATACAAACTCGTGATTTTTACGAACCTTAAGAGGCCCACCACGCGCTTAAAAATGGGAATTGTGGGTAGAGCGTACGCACAGGGGGCTAAAATTATGTGTGTTCTCTGTCAAATGTAAGAAATCGTAGAAATTTAACTGTCGTTATTGAGCTCACACACAAAAAAGACGAGCCTGACGGAATGTTCGTGATTTTTGGGGTTAGCGCTAGTGGGCATTTACACGAAAGTGGGCGGAGCTTGCGCCGACCACCGCATGCAAAGCAAAATATCTGCGCGCACTGTAATGTCCGCGATCCCCTTTTCATCAGCTTATCTTTTCTTTTTTTCATCCAAGTCGCTCTGTAATTGACGCGAGAATGGTTTGCAGCCTTGACGTTCACATGCACTGTCGAAGAAAAAGGAAACAACGGGCTAAGATACCAGATCATAAAATGTCGACCTATTTCAATTGTTTGTAAAACAACACCCACTTTTTTGATTTTCTTGAAACTTTGCTTTCGGACACATGCATGTTATTTATTTATTCTGTTATTGTTTGCTGTTCTGTTATTACTTAAATACCTCTGCCGTACAAGCACTACTGTATTTCCTCGAAATACTCCCCCCCTCGAAATACCCCCCTCGAAATAGATTTTAAAGCAGCACACTTAACAGAATCAATGAAAATTAAGTGTCATTGTGTAAAATTAACTATGCTCTATCAGATAGGAACGTTGAAATCACATCATTCGCAAAAATTTAGTTGACACAAGGTCAGTTTACATCAAGCATGTGTGGCGCCATAAAGAACGCAAATGATAATAGATTCGGTTTGTGATCCGGATAACGCGGAACAGACGTTAAAAACCATGACTGTGTTATGTTAGGCGCCACACACACTGGATGTCAACTGGGGTTATTTCGATGGGGGTTTATTCGAGGTAATACGGTAAGCATGTAGGTGGTATAAACCCTGCTCTATGGCGCTCCACACACTGGATGTCAACTGTTTTGGTGTCAACTCGATTTTAGTTCAGTTTAGGTTGCAGGAAAATTTTCAAGTGACTGTGCGGCAAAGTCGAAGCGGAATTTATATTGCCATGTGCATTTGAACTAGGGTTCAAACGGGACCAGTTTTTCGGACCGGGACCGGGACTGGGGGGTCGGGACCAGGACTGGGATTTGCCGAACCATGTACTGGCACCGCAGTCTTGTTTGAACCTTATTGGTACATGATATCTAGCCAATGTTGTTCCACACCAGGGACATAGCCAGGATTTTTCAATGGGGGGGGGGGCGGATTGTATACGACTGGTCCAACAGTTTTTCATAAATTTTCAGTTTACGGGCTGCGAAATTTTGTTAAAATGCACAGGCAATATAAATTCTTCTTCGACTTTGCTGTACATTCACTTGAAAATTGTCCTGCAAAGAACTGAACTAAAATCGAGTAGACACCGAAACAGTTGACATCCAGTGTGTGGAGCGCCATAGAGCAGGGTTTATACCACCTACATGCTTACCGTATTACCTCGATTTGACCCCCCTAAAATTCGACTGAGGCAAAAATAAACCCCTCCCTCGAAATACCCCCCCCCTAAAATTGAGTGTAAACAGAATGTACATGACAAATACCGCAGTTTGTGATCTATAATTTGACAAATACTGCATACCTATACATCTATGTAATTGTTTGATTTTTCTACGTCTGAGTATGGGTAATCTCCGAAAATTTCTGGCGAAATAATAGACCCCCCTGGAATAAACCCCCCTCGAATTATCCCCCCTCAAATTTTGCTGGCGAAATAATAAACCCCCTGGGGGTATTTCGAGGTAATACGGTAGTTAGTATTTATCTTGCTAACTTTGAAAGTTTAAGTTTATGTTCATCATTTTCATTTCACATAAACTGCAAATCTTCCACACTGATGTTCACATGAGGGCTGTTTTCATCAGTTTGGTGACACTGAAGTGTGAAAACTTTTTTTCTGTACGCTAACACGTAATAATGAGTGATCATAAAAATATATTTGAAATATCACGCTCAATGCATCTTGTCCTCTGACCTATTGTCAACACTTCCCAGTTTAATTTTTTTCATGTGTTTGTCTCAAAATTTTCATTTGAAGTTCAACTAACAATTCAACTAAAAATTATTTGTTCAATTTTGTGTAAAAATGAATAGCCAGTTCAATGCTGTCTGATGTACTCTCGCTGCCATGACAAATCTATATCCACAATAGACAAAATACATAAGACATAAAATACATTAGGATAACTAAAAATAATATAAAATTGAGAAAATTCTGGCACAATGTAACTTCTGGGGCCAGATTTAATTCTCGTGGAATGCGCCCTATGTGCATGTAATGCGCCCGAAATCGGGCAGCCTCCCTACAGATTGTTTACTGTTACCCTACCCTACACGCCAGGCTCCCGACACGACAAAAAGCAATTCAATTGCATGTCGGGAGGTCGCCCTCGGGTGTAGGGCAACCGTAATCAATTTGTCGGGAGGCTGCCCGATTTCGGGCATATTATTCACCGAAATGTTTACAACATAAAAAAAGAAAATGTCCAAAATGTTCAAAATAGAAAAAAATATGAGTGACAACTAACGATGGCAAACCTCCCAGAAAAAAGTATTTAAATTTTTAAGTGTTTTTTCTTAAATGAATTTTCGAATTTTCGAATTTTTTCCCAAATTAATTTTCGAATTTCGAATTTAATTTTCGAATTTTCGAATTTTCGAATCTTTTTTGGCAATTTTCGAATTTTTTTAGAAAAACATTGAATTTGAAGCTTAAAACACGGTATTTGGACTGTTTTCATGTTTTGAGCCCCTTTTAACCTTAATTTCACTGTAAGTGAAGCATGACATGACAATTTCACGTCACTTTAACATGACAAATGGTTGAAACATTTATGTGGATCAGTTAGCATCATTTTCACTGGGGCAGAATGCCTTCCAAAAAACGTTTGTGCGACTGCCCCTCGGAAGACCCGCGAGCGATTTTTTTGATGGACCGTAGTCTCTATCCGCCAAGGACGTATCCAGGGGGGGGCGGGGGGGGGGGGGCTGCAGCCCCCCCGCTCCCGGGGTGAGACCTAAAATATCCTGGGAAATGCAACTTTTCCAATACATTTTTCACGGTAGGTGCAAAAATTTCGCTCGCTAGCGCGCGATGCTCCCTTCCAACACCTAATTATCAGCGGATCGGTCCCGGGTGACACAAATCCATGAAATCGTGTGCCCGCCACAGTATATGAACGTGTATTTACATACATATACAGCGGTTTCTGGCGCTGGCGCCAGCGCCAACGGCGTCATGGCGCCATTCCGTCGCGAAATTTCAAGGGGGGGGGGGGGGGCTGAGCCCCCCCGTTCGCCGGGCTCCGTAAACAAGCAGCCCCCCCCCGCTCGAAAATCCTGGATACGTCCCTGCTATCCGCGGAAGTAGAGCGCCTGGATTCTAATTGTTTGGGCGGCTCCCTGTATTCCTAAATAGATGTCATAAATAGATGGAGTCCGCCGCTGCCGTCGCGGATGCCATTTCAAAGTTTTTAATGTTTTTTTTTCGTTACATTAGAGAATTTCAGACCCACCGCATATCAATTGTTGCTTTATTTAGTACGCTGAACTTAAGATAGCTTTTTGTCACCTTGAATTCCCTGAAAAATTCGAAAACTATTTTCGAATTTTTGAATTTTCGAATTTTCGAATTTTTTAAAAAATAAATCGATTTTTAAGTGTTTTTTCCAGGGGTGGAATAAAAATTCGAAAATTATAAAAAAATTCGAAAATTCGAAAATATTTTCGAATTTTCGAATCTTTTTTTGCCATCGTTAGTGACAACGAGCGTGTCCCGCCGCTGGCACCCACTTTTCGCATGTCATGCTAATTGAGTATAAAATGTGTGTGCAGTGCATTTCTTTGTTAATCTGAATGCTATACCTTGCTAATAGAAGAGCAGTTCTATCTATTGGCTGCCATTCTATCAAAGGTACGCCCTTCTATTAGAAGAAATGTAAGGAACTGAATGTTTGGTCGATCAGCTGAATAACACCTGAATAAAAATGAAATATTGAAATAAAATGACACGTTGGCACTAGTAAAAAGAGATTGCTCTTCTTACTATAGGGTGATAGTGAATGAAATCAACTGTGAACGGAACGGAATCCGTCCATTCAATTTTGAATTTGAGACATGACTAATTTAAAACATAAGTACCTAAATGGAACAAAATTTTACGGTCAAATATCCGTCCATCTTTACAAAAGTTTACCGCTCCCGACAGCATTTTTGTGGAGGGCAGATTTTTATTTCTTTTTTTATTTTGTTGGCCACGCGCCCGACAAAACGCGTGAATTGAATTGGAAATTTATGTGTCGGGTGCCTTTCAGGCATAACTCGGCTATCAATTGTACACGGGTTTGTCGGGCGTGTAGGGAGACGCATGTAGGGTGTAGTGCATAACTTACGAAAATTTGTAGGGAGAATTAAATCTGGCCCCTGGCACGCTTAAAATACTTGCCATCAAAAAAGTGCATCTCATAGGAAGAAAAAAAACCACACATGACGTTTTTCAGACAGATTGAATTAAATTCAATTTTTTGATAAACTTTCTGGCATAATCATTGATTACAAATTCTCAAAAACCCTTTTTTGGATCGCTAATCGCATTCAGCAGCTCGGCACGCTGCACACAAACGACCCCGTCAGGCCGGTGGCTCCGTCGCATTCCAAATCGTTCAAGTAACCCTCAACCCAATCAGGAGGGCCGCCAGGGGGCACTCCCAGACCCTGTAAAAAGCCCTGTAAATGTCAAATGTCATACAATGTGTCACAAGTCATGGAAAAACATACGTTTGCCATTTTGCAGGGCATTTTCCACGACTTTTGACACTTTGCATGACATTTTACAGGGCTTTTTACAGGGTCTGGGAGTGGCACCTGTCGTATCAACCACTGTTTGCGTGCATGGGCCGTCATTGTTAAATATCTGGGATGGCTCCCCTGCGAGCGTGGGAAAGGGAATGTGGCCGGGACAATTTGCAAATGCCGTATTCGCTTGAATAATCCCCCCCCCCATGATTAGTTCCCCCCTCAAAAATGTCTGAAGAAATTATAATTCCCCAGGGGGATTATTCAAGCAAAACAAACAAAAAAGTCAATGTAAATAATAAAGAAACTTGGTTGGAATTTTTGCATCAAAAATGAATTGTCAGCGCCATCGGGGTTTTGGAAATCCGTTCCCTGCAAGTACAATCCGATGAAAGCTGCCGCTGCACCACCTGAGAAGAGATGAAAAGAAATATGAGAACACGGACAGATCAACGGCGCCACACAAGCTAGTTTTCATGGTTAATTTACAGCTGTTTTATCTGTAGGGCGTTCCGTAGGTGATAAAGTCAGATTTGGATACAAAAACATGGGATTTGGATATGATTCAGTGAGATTTGTAAAAACATGACACTTTACAGGTATTTTACGTGACACATGATATTTTACATTGTTTTTTTTCACAGTACTGACCATCCTTGACAGCGCCAACCACAGCATCGAATTCATCCTGGTCCACAATGGATGCCAACGTGGCGCCAGTGGCAGCTTCTGTGCACTGCTGTCTAGCTTCGTCACCGGTGACGGCACTGTCGAAGAATTTGTAGCACAGTTGACGCTCGCCCGCTTTTTCCCACCCGTCGGGGCAGGGGGCCTCTGGGAAATAAGCATACAAGTACAATTCAATAGATATATAACTACAATTCAATGATGAGTTCATGTATGCATCAGGATCAGGGGAAGTGATGGCTTCACACACACAGCAAAAAATGGGTTTGTGAAGTGTGTGGAATCACGCTCTGTGAAGACACTTCCACTCACTTCCACACACTTCACGAAGTTATCGGTGAAGTCTCTTCCACTCACTTCACCTATCTTCACCAAAGCCCGCGATTTCGTGAAGCGCGCTTCCCGACGCTGACACATTAAAGACACTTCACAAACATTGTGCAGCGTGGTGACTAGTGATGGAAAAGCGCCATGGCGCTGGCGCCAAAGCAAAAAGCGCCATGGCGCTTTTGGCGCTTGGCGCCCTTTTGCTGTGGCGCCATTGGCGCTTGGCGCTGGGGTTTGGAAAAGCGCCATGGCGCTTTTGGCGCTTGGCGCTATGACGCCGTGGCGCCATTGGCGCTTGGCGCTAGTGTTTTAAAAAGCGCCAAAAAAGCACCAAGAAGTTTACTCAAAATTCTATTTTATGAAGAAAGACCTGTTAAGTATAACTTACATAAGTATATGTGCTACTGTCAGTGTATTCCCGGATCAATATACCCTATTCTTGATTACTTTATAAACAATTTCCTTGTGATTGCAAGGGTATTCAACATTTGTCCCATCTAATCAGAATTATGTAAGACTTTATGTGACTATTCATCTGACTCGTAACACTCTTCACATAGGTTTTAGCTCAATCGCTATACTGAGCTCGTTCCTTGCAGTTTTGTTTGAGCAGGGTCAAAGGACCCTGAAAAGTGTGAAGTTGAGTAATAAACATCATCCAATATTTCATAAATACAACTTTTCTTAAGTGTCATGCGAAATCTCAAAAGTTCAATCAAAAATTTGTCTTTTTTATTTTTATTGACATTTTACATCACATTTATTTCTTGACATTTGACACTTGATTTTACAGGGTGTGGAATCACTTTCTGAAGCCATTCCAACAATGGCAATCCAAAATTTGAAACCTCAAAATCCTATGTTCAAAAGTGACTAGCAAAACTCGAAACTGCAATATTCTTGTAGAAAAATTGAAAGTATTCCAAAAAAAATTGAAAACTTCATTTGAAAATTATTTTTGGGGAAAAACAACTAAATTCCAAAAGTAATTTTAAAAAACACCTCAAAAATCTTAGCACTTTTTACAGATGGTGTGCTATACTTAAGCCAAACACCCAGCTGCAAAATATCAAGACAACAAGAACAAAAGTAACTGCAGTTGACTTGTATCTTGCGCCAAAAACAAATTAATAGCAGTGCATCAGCATGGCTGCATATATGAGAAGCAAAATTTTTTTGGCGCTGGCGCTATTGGCGCTTGGCGCCATTGGCGCTTGGCGCCGTGGTCTAGAAAAGCGCCATGGCGCTTTTGGCGCTTGGCGCCATTTTGCTCTGGCGCCATTGGCGCTTGGCGCTGGGGTTTGGAAAAGCGCCATGGCGCTTTTGGCGCTTGGCGCCCTTTTGCTGTGGCGCCATTGGCGCTTGGCGCTGGGGTTTGGAAAAGCGCCATGGCGCTTTTGGCGCTTGGCGCTATGACGCCGTGGCGCCATTGGCGCTTGGCGCTAGTGTTTTAAAAAGCGCCAAAAAAGCGCCAAGAAGTTTACTCAAAATTCTATTTTATGAAGAAAGACCTGTTAAGTATAATTTACATAAGTATATGTGCTACTGTCAGTGTATTCCCGGATCAATATACCCTATTCTTGATTACTTTATAAACAATTTCCTTGTGATTGCAAGGGTATTCAACATTTGTCCCATCTAATCAGAATTATGTAAGACTTTATGTGACTATTCATCTGACTCGTAACACTCTTCACATAGGTTTTAGCTCAATCGCTATACTGAGCTCGTTCCTTGCAGTTTTGTTTGAGCAGGGTCAAAGGACCCTGAAAAGTGTGAAGTTGAGTAATAAACATCATCCAATATTTCATAAATACAACTTTTCTTAAGTGTCATGCGAAATCTCAAAAGTTCAATCAAAAATTTGTCTTTTTTATTTTTATTGACATTTTACATCACATTTATTTCTTGACATTTGACACTTGATTTTACAGGGTGTGGAATCACTTTCTGAAGCCATTCCAACAATGGCAATCCAAAATTTGAAACCTCAAAATCCTATGTTCAAAAGTGACTAGCAAAACTCGAAACTGCAATATTCTTGTAGAAAAATTGAAAGTATTCCAAAAAAAATTGAAAACTTCATTTGAAAATTATTTTTGGGGAAAAACAACGAAATTCCAAAAGTAATTTTAAAAAACACCTCAAAAATCTTAGCACTTTTTACAGATGGTGTGCTATACTTAAGCCAAACACCCAGCTGCAAAATATCAAGACAACAAGAACAAAAGTAACTGCAGTTGACTTGTATCTTGCGCCAAAAACAAATTAATAGCAGTGCATCAGCATGGCTGCATATATGAGAAGCAAAATTTTTTTGGCGCTGGCGCTATTGGCGCTTGGCGCCATTGGCGCTTGGCGCCGTGGTCTAGAAAAGCGCCATGGCGCTTTTGGCGCTTGGCGCCATTTTGCTCTGGCGCCATTGGCGCTTGGCGCTGGGGTTTGGAAAAGCGCCATGGCGCTTTTGGCGCTTGGCGCCCTTTTGCTGTGGCGCCATTGGCGCTTGGCGCTGGGGTTTGGAAAAGCGCCATGGCGCTTTTGGCGCTTGGCGCTATGACGCCGTGGCGCCATTGGCGCTTGGCGCTAGTGTTTTAAAAAGCGCCAAAAAAGCGCCAAGAAGTTTACTCAAAATTCTATTTTATGAAGAAAGACCTGTTAAGTATAATTTACATAAGTATATGTGCTACTGTCAGTGTATTCCCGGATCAATATACCCTATTCTTGATTACTTTATAAACAATTTCCTTGTGATTGCAAGGGTATTCAACATTTGTCCCATCTAATCAGAATTATGTAAGACTTTATGTGACTATTCATCTGACTCGTAACACTCTTCACATAGGTTTTAGCTCAATCGCTATACTGAGCTCGTTCCTTGCAGTTTTGTTTGAGCAGGGTCAAAGGACCCTGAAAAGTGTGAAGTTGAGTAATAAACATCATCCAATATTTCATAAATACAACTTTTCTTAAGTGTCATGCGAAATCTCAAAAGTTCAATCAAAAATTTGTCTTTTTTATTTTTATTGACATTTTACATCACATTTATTTCTTGACATTTGACACTTGATTTTACAGGGTGTGGAATCACTTTCTGAAGCCATTCCAACAATGGCAATCCAAAATTTGAAACCTCAAAATCCTATGTTCAAAAGTGACTAGCAAAACTCGAAACTGCAATATTCTTGTAGAAAAATTGAAAGTATTCCAAAAAAAATTGAAAACTTCATTTGAAAATTATTTTTGGGGAAAAACAACTAAATTCCAAAAGTAATTTTAAAAAACACCTCAAAAATCTTAGCACTTTTTACAGATGGTGTGCTATACTTAAGCCAAACACCCAGCTGCAAAATATCAAGACAACAAGAACAAAAGTAACTGCAGTTGACTTGTATCTTGCGCCAAAAACAAATTAATAGCAGTGCATCAGCATGGCTGCATATATGAGAAGCAAAATTTTTTTGGCGCTGGCGCTATTGGCGCTTGGCGCCGTGGTCTAGAAAAGCGCCATGGCGCTTTTGGCGCTTGGCGCCATTTTGCTCTGGCGCCATTGGCGCTTGGCGCTGGGGTTCGGAAAAGCGCCATGGCGCTTTTGGCGCTTGGCGCCAAAGTCCTGGCGCTTTTTCCATCACTAGTGGTGACACATGTGTCTGTGATGTGAAGTGCCTTCACGGCAATATTCGTGAAGCCCTGGGAAGCGCCACCAGCTTCGTGAAGCGTCGGGAAGTGTCGGCGTGAAGGCTTAAAGACGCTTCATGACGCATCACACACCCATTTTTTGCTGTGACACAACACATGGGACCCACAACTAATGATGGCAAACCCCCGGAAAAAGGTATATAATTTTATAGTGTTTTTTTCTAAAAACGAATTTCCGAATTCTCAAATCTTTTGGAAAAAATCGATTTTTAAGCGTTTTTCCAGAGGTGAAATAAAAATTCATTAATTCGAAAAAAATTAGAAAGTTTGAAAATGTTTTTGAAGTTTCAAATTTTTTTGCCATCGGTACCCACAACATACTGACAACTAGTTTGCCAACCATCAAAAAGTGGCAGATAACTGATGATTAAATGAAGTTAGCTGACTGCTAGCTGACAACGCAACTGTTGCATCATGCAGCTCGCCAAATAAAAGACAAAATAAAATGCGTGTGGTACATTGGCCCATAATCAGGGTTGGCAAAATCTCAGAAAAAAATAAAAATAAAATAAAAATAAAATGGAACATTCAAGAATAAAATAAAATAACATAAAATGGAAAATTTAAGAATAAAAATAAAAATTGTATAAAAATTCATATTTTTGTAAAAATTTTGTAAAATTGTATAAAAATTCGTTGTTGTTTTTTGTAAAATTGTATAAAATTTTTTCTTTTTTGTAAAATGTTATCTCAATGCTTGAGGTTGTACCTGTTTATTCACGGATCCGGGGGCAGTCCCAAGCATTGTAAAGTGTCAAATGTCATGTAAAATGTCATGCAAAGTGTCAATTGTCATGACAAATGTAAAGTAAAGTGTAAATTGTCATGACATGTAAAAATTAAAGTATCAATCATCAAGCAAATTGTGTCCAAATCTTATGTTTTATTTCGTAATCTTATGTTTTGTATCCAAATTATGTTGTTGTTGAATCCAAATCTTATGTGATAATTTGGATATAAAAACATAAGATTTGGATGCAAAACATTCTATGGATACAAAAGCACAAAATTTGGATACACAATTTACACTTTGCATGACATACATACTGCATGCAACTTTTGAAAAGTAAGGGGAAATTTTGTCACAGGTTTTTCATGTATAGGTCTGTCTAATTATAACATTTTTCTGGCTTTGCATGCATGATTCTGATTTTTTGTAAAATTTTTGTACAATTTTTGTAAAATTTTTGTAAAATGTGTCATTTTATTTTATTAATGACTTTTGGGAATAAAATAAAATAAAATAAAATGAAACAAGAATAAAATAAAAATAAAATAAAATTTTTATACAATTTTTATACAATTTTACTAAAATGAATTTTTATAAAACCAACCCTGCCCATAATCAATACTGACAGCTGGCTGACAATTGCTTACAGCTTGCTGACAAGACAACAGAGTTGTTAAAAGGTACATACGTATACTCGAAAAATACGCATACGTGAGTACGCAGTAAATACATTCACATATACTTAAAAAAAAGTAACATACTCACATGTACGCGTACATTTTTGAGGCATACGCGTAAATAAAATGTATTTCTGTGAATTCAATTTGGGACATATTTATAAGGTGACTACGCTGCAATTTACTCTATTTCCTCGAAATATCCCTGGGAGTGATTGTTTTATAGTGAAAATTTTGAGGGGAGTTAAACAAGGGCGGGTATTTCAGGGGGTATTATTTCGCCAGAATTTTTCAGCACTCTCAGCATTAATTCGTACTTTGTAACATACGCTGATTTAGAAAAATGCAACAACAAGCTCCATGTATAAGAGTATATTTATAGACTTAAATATATAAGTATGTAAATATTTATGGTATACCGTATTTCCTCGAAATACCCCCGGGGGTTTATTTTTTCAGAGTGAGATTTTTGAGGGGGCGGGCGGGTTAAACGAGGGGGGGTATTTCGAGGGGGGGTTTATTATTTCGCCAGAAATTTTTTGAAATCCCAGTACTAAATTGTCTTCAGAAACGTACACAGACGTTGAAAAATGCAACAAAATTCGCCCTTTATAAGACTCAAATGACTTGTATAAGTGTGTAGACGTATAAACACTGTTCTCACATAACAGAATCATCGTTTTTAACGTGTGTTCTGCATCGCCCGGATGCCTTTGTGATTTACGTTCTCTATACACTAAATTGGGATTTATAAGGGGGGGGGTTTATAAGTTCATAGTGGCCATTTTGAGGGGGGTATTTCGGGGGGGGGGGGTATTTCGTGGGGGGGTATTTCGAGGAAATACGGTATACGCTGTTCTAACGTGACTTGGTCATTGTTTAAACATGTGTTCTGCATTTCACAGAACACAAACTGAAGGTTTTGATATTTACGTTCCCTTTACGTCATTCAATTTTTTTTTTTTTTTGGGGGGGGGGGGGGTTCGACAGGGGGTCAATTATGTAATTTGTAGTGGCCATTTTGAGGGTTGTATTTCAAAAACGTACCCAGTTCTACATATTCTATGAAAAAAATGCTCGCTTTTGCATTTTAATGGGAAATAAATTTTGTACTCACATTTACGCGTGCGTACAAGTAAAAAATAAGTATTTTACATTTTCTATACTTTGTGGTGAGTAACGATGGCAAACCCTCCAAAAAAAAGTATTTAAATTTTTAAGTGTTTTTTCTAAAATGAATTTTCGAATTTTCGAATTTTTCTCCAAATTAATTTTTGAATTTCGAATTTAATTTTCAAATTTTTGAATTTTCAAATCTTTTTGTGCAATTTTTGAATCTTTTTGGGCAGTTTTCGAATTTTTTTGGTTAGTTTTCAAATTTTTTCATAAAGTATTGAATTTGAACTTTTTTTCACTGCAATTTAGCATCACAAATGGTGGAAGCACTCATGTGGACCAAGGGGTCTCCAATGGGGGGGGGGGGGGTTCTCTCCCTTTTCTTCCTTCTACGCCCCAAAAAAGCCTATATATCAAAATTTTTGCCAAGCAGTTCTGAGGTATAACTACGTGTTCTGTGGCTACCGCCCACCCCCATCCTAAAAAATACTACAATACATTTACTCCAGTCACTTTAAACCCCCTTTTTTGCCCATGCGATTTTCATGAAAAGTTGAAAAAGTCATCTCTGTTATAATGATATTCATTTCCGTAAATCCTTGAATAAGTCCCTCGTGGACATATACTAAAATTGGAACGATACAGAAGTCCCCCGGGGAGTTATTTTTTCCTCATAATATTTTGAGGTAGGAGTTTAATGAGGGACGAGTGATTTTTTCTTCACGTTCACAACAGGGGGGTGGGTTTCGAGGGGAGGAAGACTTATTTGAGGATTTATGGGTTTACGGTCATTTTTTATACAAAATCGCATGCTTCATCATAACTGGCACGCTTCCTATGTGAGACATAAATGAGTGTGATTGCAGAGTATTATGTCCGCAGAATATACAGTCTATTCTATCTATGGGTCCGCCTCTGCCGCCGCGGCTTCCAACGTTTTTGTTGATGTTTTTTTTCATTACATTCTTTTTCATATGTGCTACATATCAATCTCAATTGATCTAGACGTTGAACTTCAGAAATGTATTTTGTGGCCTTGAATTCCCTGAAAAATTCGAAAAGTATTTTCGAATTTTTGAATTTTCAAATTTTTTGAAAAATAAATCGATTTTTAAGTGTTTTTTCCAAGGGTGAAATAAAAATTCAAAAATTCGAAAATGTTTTCGAATTTTCGAATCTATTTTTGCCATCGTTAGTGGTGAGTAAAATAAAAACTTTACGTTTACATATACTTTTAAAAAAGTTCAGTAATTCTAACAACTCTGCAAGACAACGGTAAACAAGTGACCGTCAGTGAGCTGTCAGTGTTTTGTGGATGACATGAGTCTTCATGGTAATGTTCCCTGATACTGATGATGCTTCATGTTCATGTTTCCTAGCAGCTTGCTTGGAAAGCCAAGCCACTACCAGTGTTTCACAAACTTGTTTTTGAACACATTTCACAAAAACTACCTACTGTATTCCCTCGAAATATCCCCAGGGGAGTTTATTTTAATGTTTCAATTTCAAGTTTCGAAGTTTTGAATTTCGAGTTAAATTTTTTGGTAGGTGGGTGGTGGGGTGGGGGGGGGGGGTGCTTTTTCGAAAAAATTTATTATTTGATTTATCTCACTGCATGATTTTTCTTCTCAAATGCACTGACACATGCATGACGATGGCAAAAAAGATTCGAAAATTCGAAAACATTTTCGAATTTTCGAATTTTTTCGGACTTTTTTAATTTTTGAGCACACGTTGAAAACGATACAAAAAAATTGATTTTTTCAGAAGATCCAAAAATTCGAAAAGTCTTTTCAAATTTTCAAATTTTCACATTTTTTTTTGTATTTTTGGTTAAAAATGAGTAAAAAATGCAGTAGGTTTACCAAAAAAAATCAATTTTGAATGTGTTTTTTTGTAGCGGCAGAACTTCAATGTGCAAATATGTCTGCGGTAACAGTATAGAATGCTGAAAAACATTGAGATGTATTGAAAATTTAGACTGAAAATTCGAAAATGCAATAAATTAATGCAAAAAAATTCGAAAAGTAGTAAAAAAAGATTCGAAAATTCGAAAAGTTATCAAAAAGATTCGAAAATATGAAAACTAAATTAAAAAATTAAAAAACTGTTTTTTTTGGAAAAAATTCGAAAATTCGAAAAGTCATTTTGGAAAAAATACTTAAAGATTTAAATACTTTTTTCGAGAGGGTGTGCCATAAAAAACGTGAATACATGCATAAATAGTGACGAACGGTAAAAGTCCGTGAAAAAAGTAGATTCCACCCACCGAATGGATTCCTATTTCTTCCGGGGAATTTACCACGACCTCCGGGGAATCGACACGGCCTGCCGCCGCCGCCGCTGCTGTCCTCGCTGCTTTGACCTGCGGTTGCATTTCACTTTGTTCGCAGCAGCAATGCAATTGCGATATGGCGCTCGCGCCATTTGAGGGTGCCAATGGGCGCCGCGCCATGGGCGTGTCGCTGGCGCTTGACGCCATTTTTTCTGCGGTGCCGTTGTAACCCGTGGCCCGTTTTTTCAAATGGCGCCATTTTTAAGGGCACCGCGGGAGAAAAGTTCGACAAATGCAAAAAAGCGCCGGGCTGGGCGGCAAAACCATCGTCAAACAAATAGAAAGGTCAATATCAGAATTAAACCGACTGTCGCCGCTCTCATCGCTTCCGCCAGATCCCCTGCCCTGCGATCGGAAAGAAGTACATGTTTATCTCTTAAATATACCGTATTTCTACGAAATCCCCCAGGGGTTTTTTTAGTCATAGTTCATTTTTGAGGGGGTATATTGGGGGAATTTCGAAGTGCCTTTATTTTGCCGGTAGTTTTTGAACTCCCAGTAAGTGATGTGAAAAGCGCCATGGCGCTTTTCCGGCCCCAAACGCCAAGCGCCAGCGCCAGAAATTTTGTTCCTGGCGCCGGTCAAAAATAGCGCAAAGCACCAAAAGCTCCATGGCGGTTTTCATGGGCGTGGCGCCAAGCGCCAATGGCGCCACAGCAAAACAGCGCCAAGCGCCAAAAGCGCCATGGCGCTTCTTGCTTTGGCGCTAGCGCTAGGCAGCAGCGCCAGGCGCCAGTGCCATGGCGCTTTTACATCACTACTACCGTTTGCCGTACGTAAATGTACGTTTGCCATTTTACCGGGCATTTTACATGACTTTTGACACTTTGCAGCATAAAGACCCGGACGAAAAAAATGAGAAATATTTTTTTAAATTTTTGACGTTTTTTTTCCGAGCCCCACGATAACTTTGTAGCGGCGCCACCCGCATCAAAATGTAGCCCTAACATTTCTCTACAGGAACCCCCGGGGGGACCCCTGTAGCTGCTTTGACGCGGCCGCAGGGGCGCCTCCTGTAAATTTTGTTCATTTTTGGGTTGGTCAAAAAAAATGAGAAATCCAAACCCATTTTTTTGCGCTCTTTACACGCGATGTGTAAAGAGCGCAATCAGTTGCAATTTAGATATTCCTGTACAGAAATGCACGGGCTATCGTTTGATATGGCTCGCGACACTTGTATCATGAAATTTTTGGGGTAAATTTGACTTCTAAAATTATCGTCATTTTCGGTCAGTTTTTTCGCGATTTTGACGCCATTTTGTTGAGTGCCAGCCTGAATCTGCATGGAGGGGAGCGAAAATTAAACGAATGATGCACAACGACATGCCACATCTTTCTACACGCTCCAAATTCCACAAAACCCCCCTAGAAAAAAGTTGTATATGAACACAAAAAATTTTTTTGTTGTCCAAAAAGACGTTCAGGTTCAGGTGGCCCTGGCAGTGCTCCTGCAGCAGCAGACGGGCCCACGCCACGCGCTCGCGGTTCTGGCGATCCTTAAGAACAACTCTGCGTGGGCCACGAGGGATGGGAAGCCCCTCGTGGCCATGTAGCGCGCACGGACCTCAGACTGACGCGGTGCCGAAAAAGTTATTTTGAGTGTTCAAATACAACTTTTTTTGAGGGTGGTTTTGGGAAATTTGGAGTGTGTAGAAAGATGCGCCATGTTTTTCTGCATCCTTCATTCAATTTTCGCTCCCCTCCATGCAGATTCAAGCTGGCACTCTACAAAATCGCGTCAAAATCGCTAAAAACCGACCAAAAATACATCAATCTTCGCAGTCAAATTTACCCCAAAAAGATTAGGATACAAACGTCGCCAGCCATCTCAAATGAAAGCCGGTGCATTTCTGTACAGTAATATCCAAACGACATCCTCCTGCGCTTTTTACACAACGCGTGTAACGAGCGGGAAAAAAATGGGTTTGGATTTCTCATTTTTTTTGACCACCCCAAAAATGAAAATTTTTTACGGGAGGCGCCCCTGCGGCCGCGTCAAAGCAGCTACAGGGGTCCCCCCGGGGATTCCTGTAGAGAAATGTTAGGGCTACATTTTGATGCGGGTGGCCCCCCAAAAAAATTACTCTGGGGGGGAATGAAAATTGATTGAAATTTTAAAAAACGATTTCTCATTTTTTTTGTCCGGGTCTTTATGCGGCGCAAGGTCCCAATCTGCGCTTGTGACATTCACATTGGCCAAAATTTCACCATGTGACAACTTTTTATCGGAGCCCTTCTGTGAAGTTCGCAGAGAGCCAAAAATTTCGAAATCACTGCTATATATTTATATACCGTATTACCTCAATCCCCCCTTGAATTAACCCTCCCCCTCGAATTAACCCCCCCCCCTCAAAATGGGCTGGGGAAATAATAACCCTGCCCCACCTCAAAATACCCCCCTCCAGAATGATGTACATCATGTATGCAATGTACATGATGTATTTATTACTGCTTATTTGTATCGCAGCTACACATAGACTTGTTTGTGTAGCAATCTACGTTTTTATGTCTCAAATTAACCCCCCCCCCTCAAATTTTGCTGGCGAAATAATAAACCCCCATGGGGGTATTTCGAGGTAATACAGTAGACAAAATTAGCTAAAAATAGGTATAGGTATAATCATGTACATGCATCATGCAAATTTTTAGCGATTTTGAGCTTATTTTGAGAATTCACTCTCGTTTGTATAATACAAAACACGCTTGTGAATGTCACAATGTTCCACTTGTGACATTCACAAGCGCCCAAGCACTTACGCCGCTTTGCATGACAATCCACATTTTACAGGGCTTTTACAGGGTCTGGGACTGCCCCCGGACTTGTCACGCATTCAATGAGTCGAAAGCTTACCGGCGCGCACAAGGCCAAGCTGAACGCCGTCGAAAACAGCAGAAAACATTTCAGCGAAATCGCGTGCATGTTGCAGAGTTAGTGTTTCAAACGATTTAAAAAGTAATTGTAAGTTTGCTCAACCCAACGTCTTTTATATGTGCGCACCCGGAAGTATTTGGTTGCGGAACAATTCGGCGAAATTACCGTATTTCTTCTTATAGAAGGGGGTCTCCAATGTTATGGGCTTCTGCAATAGAAGATACACCTTTTCAGGGTTTTTTGCCGCGAAATGAATGGAAAGGCGGTCTCAAATAGAAGTGTCGAAATTGCTGGAATTGTACCAAATGCATAAAAAATATGTTACAAAACGCCATCATTTATTGGCTTTGGTAAATTGATTTGGTGCTACACTCCTGGAGTCTGGAGAAATGTCTTTATCCCTTCCATTTTATCCCGTCTTCATCAGTTCGGGGAGACATTGATTTTTTTTGTTCCCGATCAGGAGGATAAAGACATTTTTCCAGGAGTTTATGTTAAGATCAAATGTGGGAATGGAATCTACGAATCGTCACTCTGTGAATTGTCTGTGATGCAAAATTTTGAAAAATATGTTGGCAAAATTTTTTTTTAATGAGTGAAAAATGGGGGAAATAGAAGGCTTCCAATTGAAGAGCGTCTCCAATAGAACTGTGGGTAAAAAGTTTACAAAAAATAGTATGGTGCCCTTCTATTAGTAGAAATACGGTATTTGTTTATGGAAAACTTTTATCGGATCATTCGAGTTCGAGTTCGCGGTGGCAGGTAAAACTGGAATATTACACTTCAACGCCGTCCCAAGCGAAAACGAACGAACGGCGAACGTTTTCGACGAAAAAAGTTACGCCCAAGTAGTGATGGAAAAAGTGCCAGAACTTTTGCGCCAGAGATAAATGTCCAGTCAACTCAAGTCAAGTCCAGATTTTTTAGATACGTGAATGTGTGGTTCAAATAACAGATCGATGAAACAACTAAGAAATATGTGTAATTTGTGTACTGAGTGGCTTTGTATGTGCCAGGGAGAGGCTGATCACCCTCAGCTAGCCTTGGCGTAGGTAGGTGAGAGAGGGGCGGAATCCAGCAATGGTTATGGCCCTATATCTCATATTCACAATAATAATAATAATAATAGGCTTATCTCAGGACTGGATAGTAGGACTTATCTTCATAGACCCAACCCCAAACCCCAAAATACTTGAAGGGCATCAAAATCGGACACAGAAAAGTACAACAGAAGTGAATACAGGAATGAATATTTGTATGAGATTGCAAAAAATTTTTACTTGATTAGTTTACAGCCTGATATTATATACCATATTTCCTAGAAATTTCAGAGTGGAATTTTGAGGGGGGGTATTTCGAAGGGGTATTTTTTCGTCAGAAATTTTTGGGAAATTCATACTAAAGAATACACTTTTACATATCCAAAACTGGTAATAAGCATGACCTAGGTTATGTGGTTATATAAACAAACATCGCTACACAAACTAGCGTAGACTGTATTTCGTCTAATAGAACGGCGCCATTCTTTTTTTTCATCAACTTTTTTTACCTGCCATTCTATTGGAGGTGCCATTCTATTGGAGGCTGCCGCTCTATTTTTTCATCAAGCTTTTTCCCACAATTTTCATTTAAACACAGTATTTTTGTAAGACATGGGCAACATTTGAAAATCAGAGCATCAATTTAAACCAAAACCAAATATGAAAACAACCCCTGAATAAAAGTTCTGAACACCCTGGATGTATTCACCACCGACTTTTAAAACATTTTTGTGGTTTGGCCCTATAAATACAACGTAATTTCTACCTGCCATTCTATTCTTTTCTTGGGTGTAAAAAGTGCCAGAACCTGCCGTTCTATTGGAAGTACCATTCTAATTGAGATATGCCATTCTATAAGGAGAAATATGGTATGTGAAGCTGTGATGCAAAATGGATGCAAATACATCAAGTACCTTGAATACATGATGTATGTTATTCAAGATGGGGTATTTTGCGGGGGGTTAATTCAAGGGGGTGGTGTATTTCAAGGAAGTAGAGTATATAATTACATTTTGGTGTCACCGCTACAAAATAACCTGTCACTCACTGTCACCGCTAGAATTTTGGACCATTTTATGTCAATGGACTCGCTCACATTTTGCAGGGCTCTAAAAGTGTGAGTGCTCTAAAATCATATGTTAAAGCAATGCAAAATGGAAAATCATTGAGCATATTTCACCATCATTCATACAGATAAAGTCGGCAGACATTTCCTCCTACAAAATCGGAGAGTTAGAATTCGCTCGCGAATAGAGCGAACACGAAACTTGGGTCCCACCCGGACGCTCGAAATTGAAAAAGAAAAAAATTAAACGAGAAATGGACGCTTCGCCGCGTCCGTGCGTGCGACGCCCTATTTATCTACCGTATTTCCTCGAAATACCCCCGGGGGGTGATTGTTTCATAGTGGTCCCGAGAGGGGGGGGGGGGGGGTTAAACGAGGGGGGGGGGTTATTATTTCATAGTGGTCCCGAGAGGGGGGGGGGGGGTTAAACGAGGGGGGGGGTTATTATTTCGCCAGAAATTTTTTCAAATCCTAGTACAAAATCGTCGTTTGTGATGTACACTGGGGTAGAAAAATGAATCAATAACTGACATGTATAGACTCCTTTAGACTAATAGTATAGTTCAGTTACTTTACACCCTGCACGCGTGGTTCCCGCTGGAAGCGTGCCAACCACTTTTCTACCCATGCGATTTTAATAAAAAGTTGAAAAAAGTCATTTATGTTATAGCGCTGTTCACTTATTCACAACAATTAATTTTTTCATATGTTATACAAAAATCGCATGCTTTATCATCATTGGCACGCTTCCAACGTGAGACATAAATGAGTGCGAAGGCAGAGTATCATGTCCGCCGAGTATAGTACGTAGATGGTATAAACACTGTTCTAACGTGATTACAACATTGTTTTAACGTGTGTTCTGCACTACGCAGAACACAAACTGCAGTATTTGTCATGTAAATACGTTCTCTTTACACTCAATCTGGGGGGTATTTCGAGGGGGGGGGGTGATTGTTGCATAGTGGTCTCGAGACGGGGGGGGGGGTCAAACGAGGGGGGTATTTCGAGGAAATACGGTACCTACATTTTCAACGTTGCTCGTTGCAAGCTAAAAAATTTGACTGTTTAAACTACCGTTTTACCATTTTTGTTTTAATTTTTTCATTTGTTGGCTTCATTCCAATCGAAGAGTACCCGTATGAGAACTTGGCAGCTGCCAAAATTTTGAAATCCGCTATAAATATGAATTAAATAGGCTAATTTGATAACACTCTGTATTGGACACGATTAAGATACTGATACATATATTATTCATAAAAAATTGCAGACCTGTAGCATACTCCACACTCATGTATTATACCTAATTAATTTTACGACATAATTTCACGTGGTCCTTTTACATCAAATTCAAATTCAAGCAGAGCTGTAATCACAGCTTTAAGGTTGGCTGAAACACTGGAGTTTACTGGTTCAGAAATGATACCCAAAAACCTGCTGAACTGTAGAAGTGCATGTAAATGTAAATAGATAGAATGTAGGGAAACTACAGCAATACATAGCATGAATGTAAATGCTGCTGGAAAGAGCTGTGTCCTGTGTTACATGTTAATTTACAATATGCCACACCACTTGGCCATCCAGGGTACCATAGGGCTGTAGGGCAGCTGTGTGTTCTGTGCACCGCCACAGTTTTGCAAGGTGCAGTGCACGTGCAAGTACACCATAAGTGCAAGCGCTCTGAATTTACATGTTTACCCAACACTAGTAGTCAGTAGTCCATATAGGCTAGATATTTTCATCATTTTGAACCGATTGATTAATTACAAGATTGTTACCGTTACACAAAAAGTGGATTCCCATTCGCAAACTAGGAGAAAAAACCTTTTGCTGTGTACAACTAAGTTTTATTGCATTTTGCGGGTGCCATTCTCTGCACACACAAAAATCTTTGTAACAACCAGGAGTATACTCAGGTAAACTGCACATTGATAGGTTTTTACTTAATCATAATGACAACCATAAAATGGCAGTCAATTTTTAAGTCCGTTTTTTTTGAAAGAAGAAATACATATACCGTATTTCCTCGAAATACCCCCCCCGGGGGGTGATTGTTTCATAGTGGTCCCGAGAGGGGGGGGGGGGGTTAAACGAGGGGGGTATTTCGAGGGGGGGGGTTATTATTTCACAAGAAAATTTTTGAAAACCAAGTACGAAATTGTCGTCTGAAACGTACGCAGACGTCGAAAAATGCAACAAAAACCGTCATTTATAAGGTTCTGTAGACTAATATTAGTATGTAGATGGTATGTACACTGTTCTAACGTGACACCGACATTGTTTTAACGTGTGTTCTGCACTACGCAGAACACAAACTGCCGTATTTGTCATGTACGTTCTCTTTACACTCAATTTGGGGGGGGGGGTATTTCGAGGGGGGGGGGGTGATTGTTTCATAGTGGTCTCGAGAGGGGGGGGGGGTCAAACGAGGGGGGGTATTTCAAGGGGGGGTATTTCGAGGAAATACGGTAATGAAAAAAAAGGTATGTACCAGGGGCCAGTCCTGCAAATTGACAAGTGCTTTACCCTTGACTCTTGACTTGACTTTTACCTTTGCTCTTGACTTTTAACTTGACTCTTCACTTTGTCACCTGACGGTTCTGCAAGTGACAAAGTCAAGAATCAAGTTAAAGAGCAAAGTCAAAAATCAAGTCAAGAGTCAAAGAGTAAAGCACTTGTCAACTTGTGGAACTGGTCCCAGAAGATCAATAGAAGCTTAGCAATGGACTTTGAGCCAACTGCTCATGCCTGAAATGTTACTTCTCACATCCAATTTGACTACTTCTGTTTGATATATTACTTGATAAGTGCATAGTGGTCATTTTGAGGGGGGGGGGGCGGGGTATTTCGAGGGGGGGGGTATTTCGAGGAGGGTATTTCGAGGAAATATGGTAAACATCAAGTATTAATTTTTTACTCACCCCTGGGACCATATTTTATTTTCCCTACAGATTTTGTAGGCGAGGGCGTGCACCCCATAAATTTTCAACGTTCCGCCAGGTTGAGGCATACACACAAGGCAGTTCATCACATACATGAACGTTTGCCTCGACGTCGCCGATATTGCAATATGTTGTGTTTTACTTAGATTTTGGCCCGGATTTTGGCACGTGGCTGATATTGCAATATTCATTTTTGCAAATCACGATTTAATTATTTCTTGGCCGCTGGCCAGCTATTTCTTTTCTGGATTTTGTACGCACAAGAGGGCAGTGGACATAAAGGAAAACATGCATGAACCGATTTTGTAGGGCGCATAACTCACAAAACTTGCGATTTTGTATGGTCATGGATTACGCATGTATTAAAGTCGGCAGTCATTTCATCCTACAAAATCGAAGAGTTAGAATTTGTTTGTGAATAGAGCTAACACGAAACTTGGGTCCCACCCGGATGCTTGGAATTATAAAAGAAACACATATTTAAAGAAAAATGGACGTTTCGCCGCGAACATGTGTGCCATGTCCTATTTATCTAGGTACATTTTCAATGTTGCTCGTTGCAAGCGAAAGAACTTGACTGTTAAAACTACCGTTTTACCATTTATGTTTTTATTTTTTCATTCGTTGGCTCTGTTTCAATGAAAGAGTCCCCATATGAGCGCTTGGCAGCCAGCCAAAATTTCGAAATCTGCCATCAATATGTTAAAATATGCTAACACTAACTATATACCCATGTTTATATACGAAAATAGTGATTTTGAAGGTGGAAATTGGCAAAGTGGAGCCAATTTTAACGTATTTTAGCTAACTTTGGGCTTTCACGCACATTCGTATAATACGCAACTGGTAACTTGGATAAGGGCCAAGTTCTCATAACTAACGACGGCAAACCCTGCAAAAAAGTATTTAAATTTTTTTAAAATGTTTTTTCCCAAATGAATTTTCAAATTTTCAATTTTTTCCTGAAGTGAATTTTCAAATTTTCGATTTTTTCTCGCTATTTTTAGAATTTTTTTACAAAGATATTGAATCTGAAGCTTTAAACACAGAATTTGGACTGTTTTAGAAGTGGCTCTACTCGGCAGATGTGATACTCTACAAATACCGTATTTCCTCAAAATACCCGCCGGGGGGGTGATTGTTTCATAGTGGTCCCGAGAAGGGGGGGGGGGGGTTAAACGAGGGGGGGTGGGGTATTTCGAGGGGGGGGGGGGATTTTTTCACAAGAAAATTTTTGAAAACCAAGTACGAAATTGTCGTCTGAAACGTACGCAGAAGTCGAAAAATGCAACAAAAACCGCCATTTATAAGGTTCTGTAGACTAATATTAGTACGTAGATTCCGACATTGTTTTAACGTGTGTTCTGCACTACGCAGAAACCAAACTGCAGTATTTGTCATGTACGTTCTCTTTACACTCAATTTGGGGGGGGTATTTCGAGGGGGGGGTGATTGTTTCATTATGGTCTCGAGAGGGGGGGGGGGTCAAACGAGGGGGGGGGGGTATTTCGAGGGGGGGGGGGTATTTCAA
>OZ038451.1:15580039-15884154 GCA_964036195.1 Sphaerolaimus hirsutus | reverse complement strand
GGCACGCCAGCGCTGCACCGCGCGCAATACAACCCCCATCATTTCGCAGCCCTGCGCGGTCTCAAAGACCGCTTCGTTAGCGACGGCGGCGGCTGCGTGTTTTTACTTTGGGGTCTCAAGTAGCCGCCGCCGTCGCAAGCGGGTGAGTTGACACCCGCAGATTACCCAACCACCCTATGGGTGGTACCCCCCAAACGTGCGTGCGTGCGTGCGTGCGTGCGTGCGTGCGTGCCCACGTGAGTGCGTACGCGAGTGCGGTCCTGCGTACGAGTGCGCGAGTGCACGCGTGCGCTCGCACACTGTACGCAAGTGACGCGATTGCATCGCGGGGGTGCTCGCGTGTGTTTGTTTGCATTCCTCGGGCACAATTTACGGTTTTGTGTTATTTTATTGGGTAAATGGGTAGGAAATGTGTAACATAAGCGGGTAACACGAGTAAATATGGGCGAACGAGTAACTAGGCGCACGTGCACAAAAATACTAAAACATTATTATCAAATGTACATGGTAAGTACTAGAGCTTATTGTTGCATGTAACATTCAGGGTTAATTTGCCACCGTTAAGTAGGCGTACACCTCCTTTTTTAAAATTTTTCACTTCATCACTTTCACCGGTTTCCATTTCCTCATTTTCGTCGGTGGCATCAGACGGGTGATAATGGTGGCAATGTTCATGCAGTACGGCAGAAAATGGTTTTGAAAAGCGTGAAGTCATAAATCCGGCGCGTGGATCGTCGTCGTGGTCAAAATCACCCTCACCTTCATCAATATCGGGAAATTTATAAATGAAACCCCACAACCCCGTGGGTTTTTTGTCCATTTTATTTTCTGCTTGAGCGGCTGCTGGAACTGGTTGCTGGGGATCTAGTGGTGGCAGCGGTGGAGGTCTCGGCCTCCTCCTCATGTGTTGTATCGGCGGTATCGGCGTCGGTGGGCGTTCCCCCACGTTCTCCATTTCCGTCTGTGAGTACTCTGAGGTAAAACAGACCGGTGAGTTGTTTTCAAATTATTACCTCTTTTTCCATGTTTGGTTGGTGGTCCTTCCTCAGGTGGGCTATCCCACTTTTCACTTTCTGTGGGTGTCCTGTAAATGTTTCTTTCAATTTCATCTCTTTTATTTTGTCGACTGCGTAAAATATTCACCATCTTCTCATGCCTAACACGACAATGTTTACACAATCTAACTGAAACATTGATACTTTCATCTCCCCATAGAATACTGGGTAAATATTTAGTTTTAGAGCTGCACCACGCGCATAGAGCAAAGGTTAGGAGACTGTAATTATTGACGGTACATAGGGGTCGATTATATTTCTTCCATTTATTCCACATCGGACCACCCTCTGTAAATTTTATGCTTTTACAGCCACTACTTGTCATTCAAAATTTACCTCACCTGTGTAAGTATTCTTATTTTGACCATTTTGTTGGTCATTTTCTGCAATATCATCACTGGGGGCTTTTTCAAGAGGTGGTTGTTTAGTTTCCACGTCTACACCCTGCTTTTTCCCTACTTTACTCATCGCGCTGTGTGCCGCAGCCAAGGGGGCAAACATTAAGTGAATTTGCGGTGTGGCCGTTTTGGTAATCAGTCGAGTCTTTTCAAGACAGACAGAATGACTAGTATGAGAAAAGGGCTGACTTTTATACTAGATCTGTTGAGTGTTAAAATGCAATGCATTGTCAATTCCCCTATACAAAATAAAAATTTGCAGACCGCGTCACTAAATTCACTATACAAAAAAATATTTTTTGGATTCCATTATTGAAATCACCTATACTTTTCAACACGTGTACAAAGTTTGCATCACATTTTAACCACTCACTGGGTGAATATAAAAGTGGCCACTTTTGAAGTAATTGCCATCATTCAGTCAACTGAGAAAAGAAAACAACCAGCCGAGTTCCAGTCTACAACCTGTTGAATAGACAAAATGACAGAACAAGTGGTCAAAGACAAAATGACCGAACAAGTGGTCAAATGTCCAGCACCGGCTGTGGCCTACCAAATGGCATCCAATCGCGGAATTCACCCAAGCTTGTCAATTGGTGACAATCACTTCCAGCTGTATAGCGCGTACGACTACGAAATCCCTCCCTACGGCGGGCGAGCCTACATCTTGTTTGATTTGAAGCTGCGTGCACCACCCGGTCGTTACATTAGACTGGTCAGTAGACTAGGATTAGCTCTATACAATGGAGTGGTCATGCATGCGGGTACGTTACGTCGAATTATGAATGCATTTGTGGTAAGTATACCTGACTAAAAATACTCAGACAATATGTCCTGGTACGGTAATACCGGCGTTTTGCTGTTCAACTTCTCGGATGCACCATTCTACGTGTACCGCGGCATGCATGTGGTAGACGCCATATGCGAAGTGTTTACGAGGGTCGGTCTGGTGGAAATTCCTATGGAGGCCAAAATCCACGCTGGCAACCCCCCCAATCCAGAACAAGGATTTCACAATTATTTGATGAGGACAGATTTTGCCGAAGGACGAAACCCCATTCCACAGGGTAAATTAACCATATTTTTTAATTTTTGTGAGTTATTAATGTATTCAAATGTAGGTTACGTGGACGAATATGGACCAGAATGGGGGTCTTCTGTCTATCACCCGAAGGATCACCACAACAAGCACTCGTGTAATGGTAACGCCCTGTTTTTCGCACCAAAAAAACCCGACTGGATCACCAACTTCCCACCAAAACCATTGCCACCACCCGTGTATCAGGGCACAGACAGTCCATTAAATGATTTGTTGAACATAAACAATGACAATCTAATTAGGAATCTGAACAAAGACCCGGTGATTGATACATCCATACCGCCGCCTGATGCGGGCTTCGTAGATGCTACCATCTAAATTTACCGACTGTAGTGGTGATGGTTATTCATTTGATTGTGGTGAAGGTATTAACAGTTTATTCTTTTATCAATTTTATCGCATTTTGACTAAGTTTATGATATAAATTAGCGGTAGAAAATAGCATTTTAAAAAGTACATTGATATTGTTTTTATAATCATTTATTATATGAATCACATTTTTTAGCGTAGTATTCTGCCGCTTCATTGAAAACAAAAGTACAAGTTTTACGAATATTAGGGCAAAAATACCACATTTAGATGAATTTGTATTTTGTTGTTGTATGCTATTTATCACAATATTAGTACAATTGGGTGCATAATTTGTCAATAAATAATTAATGGTTTCACCATGAAGATTTCGTGCAGCACCTAGGCTATCAAAACAAACAATAGAATCATGCGATTTACGATATAACGAAACAAAATGACCATATGGTAACTGATTGTATTGTAAAAAGATCACAACTGCATGACCTACTGGTAACGTAAAAACATTTTCCAAAGTAACACAATGAGCTTTCAATTTAGTTACTCGATCATTTGTCAAAATGAGCATAATGTCACTCATATCCATATCAATCAGTAATTTGCATTACTTAAAATTGTTCTATCAGGGTGTAAATGTATTGAAGCCACATTGAACATAAAAACTAGTACAGTTAAGCCGTGGGGTCCAATTGGTTGATTAAATCTCAAATCTAACGCTAAACTCCCAATACTATTCAAATTGCTTTGTTCAGAATCTACTTTACACGGTGTTGGGTCAATTGCTAATATAAATTTTCCACTTTTAAAATCTTCAAATGAAACTGAATTTTCAACACCAAAATTTTTCTTGATACATCTACATAAATCTGCAAATGCAATTTCAAATCCTAAATCCGAATGCGGTAACAATCCTAATTCATATGGATAAAGCGGTATCCTAGCTGAACCAAAAATAACGGATGCTCTCTGTATATTTGCCGGGGTAAAATTAAATTTAGGTTTTGAAACATCGTTTGTTAAATACCTGTTATTATCTATAAATTGTAACAAAACAAAAGCTGGAAGTTTTCCACTCAATATGGCATTAGTAGATGATTCCATGACACCCGGCGGTATGTGGGTTCTAGCTACCCTACAATTCAAAAAGTGCATTTTTAAAGGTCTTTTTCCCATCAATTCCTCAATAGCTCTACCGGTTTCCGCATCTGGTTGCAAAAATCTGCCAAATAACTCAACTTTTTGAAAAACAAATTTATATTTTTTTACTTCATCTAAAAAACCTGGGGCGTCAGTTTCATTCTTGAAACATTCGAGCAAAAATGCATCCTCGTGTCGTTGTAATTGAATTTTGAGTGGAAACGATGCAGGCCATAAACACCGTGTTTGTAATAAATCTACTAACAATGGTGCATAAGAACAGCAAACTTTGGAACCTGAAATTAATCTTGCGCGTTTTTTGAATGACTCTGTTTCACTATCGGGTTTATCGTATTCCTCCAAGTACCAATTTTGTATTTCTTTATTTTTGTAATTTTTTTGCAAATCTTGCAACACTGTATTTTTCAATTCACAAATGTAACTATAATTATCGCAAGTTTCAGTCAAAAGTTGATCTTTTGAGAATAGTTTTATAGTTCGCCACATTGTTTGAGATATTCCCGGAATTACGGCCACCCATTCTTGACAATCCTGTCCCGCAGTACTGGGCGGTACCGGATCTCCCCACGTTGTGAAAATAGTATTACCATTACTTTTAACCACCTTAAACTGAATTCTAATCCATAAATTACTCAAATCTAGATAATATTGAGAGCTATTTATTTCAAATGTCCAACTTGTACTGTCATTTTGATGTTGAGTAATTAATGGGATTGGTAAAATGTGTTGTTCAACGAATGAACTATCTATAACAGGCGCTTTATAATAATATAAAGATTCTGGAGTAATAAAATTACTGTCTATATCTGGTTTGGATTTGAGTAATGTTTCAGGAGCGACAACAGTGCCCCCAACTTCGTTTATTGAAGTCATTATTTTTATTTCCACGTAATACGATACAAATGAAAAATAACATCTATTTATATACCCACACCACACCCAATCAAGTAGGAAAAAGTGGAATTGTAACGGGATTTTTTTTGGATCTCTTGCGTCGTTTACGCCCTCCAATTTTACGTTTTCTACCGCCTAAAAATCCAGATTTCATAAATTTTGGTCTACCGCGCCGTCGCTTTCTGCGCCTACCCCTACCAGTTTTCTTAGCCCCTAAACCGACAGTTTTTGAAACATCTGCCTCCATTTTTTTAAGTTTTTTCTTTTTTGGTTTTTTTCTATTTGTTCCAGTATTGCTCTGACTAGCGTGAGTTGAGCTGACAACAACAGGCTCATTCAGTGATCTAGTTGACTGTAAATTTGGATTAACACCCAAACCCACAATTCCCGTAAAATTAGCTCTACTGGCTATATTCTCTTTGTGAAACTTGGCGCTCGGTACTGACGACATTCCATAATTATATTGATGTATTTCTTGACAATCACTTTCCAACGCCTCGTTATCCATTTTTATTCACACAAACAATTGCGGTATAGTACAATTATCGTCCTTATATAGTATCTGATATGATAAAATCATTGTAGCAAGGGTCTCTTACGCAAAATCAATGATAAAAATATTTGAGCATTTGGTAAAAATGAAACATGTGTACCATTTTCAAACAAAAATAAAAATTGTAGTTTATCGGTAAAAATTGAACTAAATGGGAAAAATTTTATATTTTTTGGTTGAAAATCAATTGTTTCCGTAATTAATTGACAATTTAAAGGGATATTAGCTATACTCACCCTATTTGACCCAAATATCGTATTTTGCAGAGATGACATACATATTAGATAAAACATTTTACGTCCAATAAAATTACTCACACCATTTTCCATATTACATATATTTTTTTCAATTTGTGAAAAAATAAATTGAGATTTTATACCGATCAACTCCTTTAGAGGTTTTGAGAGTAAAATCATAGAGCATTGAGGTGACTTTTCCAGAACAAAAAAATTATGTATATTTTTATATTTTAATATATTTTTCAAATCACCACCATCACCACTACTACTCGGAGCCAAGTCTCCACTCCTATAAATGGGCATTACTTCCTTACTTATTCTAGTTAATCGAAAATCATGCGTGGTGTCCAAATAAGCCAAACGAGATTTACTAGCTTGTTCAACTGCGACATCACGCTTTACGATTTCCTTGCCGCCGACATTTTCACTTTGCTGTTGATATAATTTAATTTGCCATAAAATATCTGCCCAATGATGATTACATTTATTCCACAACTCCATAAAATCACATTTTATTGCATCCGTTTCAATCGACTTCACTATACAAGCCAAAATATCATCTTTTGTGGGAACATTCAATAGAAAATTTTTATTACCTACTTTATATAAAATTGAATCAAAATTTACCGTTACAAAATAAAACTGACCAAAAATATCTAACACGATAAAGTATTCATCTAGTTGAGCGTTAAAAAAATCGCAACTTTTATCTATGCTATTAATGTAAAGAGATTGAACCGCCAATTCCCAATTTTCACTAGCATGAAATTGTAAATTAGTTGGGAAATTAAAAGTTAAATTATCGGTATCCAAAACTAAATCTAAATATGCTTGATTTGAGTATGTTTCCATTATAAGGATACTGTAGTTAAAGATGGGTGGAGTCTATGATATCACAGTCTGATTGGTTGCGTTATTTATACTCACATAAAATAATCGTAATAATTGCTCCCAAGACTCTGGAGAATTGAGTAATTTAAAAAAATCAAATGTGTACGTTTCAGTAAACTGATTTATCGGTACATAGTAAGTAGTTATAAATACTATCAACATGACGACTGTAAAAAATTGCAAAGTTGTAATACTAAATTGAAAAATTAATTTTTTATTCACATTACAAACTTTATCACTCGTTTGAGTCCTGGGGGCCTCCATAACCAATGGTTCAATTGTACTCTTGTCCACATGAGAAGTTTTGGTGTTCAAATTGGGATTTCTTTTATTCAAAGCAGCCGCAAATGCCATTTTCACGCAATATCCTCCTCTGTCTGAACAGCTAACACTAAATCTCCCGCATAAAAAACTGTAGGCAATGTGCCTTCACCGTCTTTGGCTTTTGATATTTTATACGTGTATGGTACAAAATTTGTGTTAATTTCCGCAATAAAATACTTATTTTCACTAAATCGTTGATCTGATGACTTTGCAAATGTTTTGTGTATACGCGCATGTACAATATCATTCAATTTAAACTTTACTTTTGGTCTTCGGTTTTGGGGTACATTTCGCAATGTTCCACGTTGAAGTTTGGGTGAAAATCTCTTCTTAAATATTTTTCTATCATCGAATATAGTGACCTGTATAGGTGCTTTACCATTTAAATACTTTCTTGGTGTTCTATTTATTGCATCAATTAAGTGCTTAATTATGTAATAATAACGTTTGAAATTTGTAGTTGCAAAATGTCTACCTAAACGAGAACGTATAGTACCAATAATTCGTTCAACTGGACTATTTTTTTGATACGAGGCTAAAGGCCTCAAATTTATTCCATTTTCCTCCAAAAACTCACGAAATTCATTACTAACAAATTCCTTACCCAAATCACAAGTAATTGTATCAGGTTCACCACCTCTTGATCTAACTTCATTTAAAATTTCTGAAAATTTTACCTTCACATGGTGAGTTGATTTATTTTTCAACAATCTAAAATGAATCATATCGGAGAAAGGGCACACTACTAATAATACACCAACATAATTATAATTCGGTTTAGCGGGTGCAAAAAAAGCTATATCAATAGATAAAGTTTTATACAATCCGGTAGCAATTACGGGTCTTGTATTCCGCTTATTTGTTTTAGTTTGCTTTGTTAACACATAACCGCGTTTTCTTTGAAGCCAATTACGTACATCTTGACGCCTTATTTCCGGCCTATATTTTACTGCTTCTGTATATAAAATTTCTGGTGATGCAAAAAGTCCTTTTGTGATTTTTTTGGCGTGTATTTTACCACTAACTAAATTTCCAGTCCACAAATAATTTAACAGTTTATCATATTTATTTTTTCCAGACATTTTCAATCCAATTAATTTGCGGTTTTGGTTTCCTGACCCACAAAGAGCCCCTACCTATTCGACTTAGGATATTATCTACATATGTTGTAGTACTTTGCATATAATGTGCTTCCGGTAAATTAGACACTTGTTTGCTCAATTCTCTCAAGCCTATTGGTTGCCTCTGATCTGACATTTCACCTTCATTCGCTTTTATGGAGGCGATATATCTAACTAAACTGGCATAATTACTACCAGGTACAGGTGTATTTGTAGATGGGGAGTATATTCTATTTTGACTATCAACTCTAATTTTTCTCTTCTTTAATTGATTATTTACGGTACTAATCAATTTTTTGAGTTTCGGACTATCGTCAATTTCAGTTTTAATGCGCGGTGTGCCTAAAATTAAAGGTATTTGTTCATTCGTGGGACGTTGCTTTGGGGTCTCATCCTCGTCAAAAATTCTTTTTCTTACTATAGTTCGCCTTCTAGTGCTCAAAGAAGGCGTTGACCTTCTACCGACCCTACTAGCTCTAATCATACTTCTACTCAAACGATTATCATCACCAGTTTCATCACCGAAAGATATTTCACTAGGGGAAAAAAATTCTTCATGTTTCCTCGGACTGGAACGCCGTCGACTGCTTTTTAGTTTTGGAGTAGATTGATGTTGTGGGGCTTCAACATGTTGCTCTGAGGGGAAATTTAGTTGCACGGGGGAATGTTGGGGTTGCTCTGCAGAGGGCTCAGGTTGCTCTGTGGGGAGTTCAAGTTGCTCTGTGGGGGGTTCAGTTGGTCCCGATTGATTATTTCCAGTATTTAATGTCGCATTTACACCAGTAGTGGACATAATTGATGGAAACGGTTGAGAATAGTTTTTGGACTTGAGAATATTTGAAATTTTTTCTCTAGCCGCGATCAATAAATGTTGCTTTTCAATACCTGTAAGACGATTACTACTTAATATTCGATCCACTAATTTATCTAATGAAAGCTTGTCAGACTCCTCATTTGCGAACTTACGCAATACCCACTTGAAATCTTTTACATTAATTTTATTTGTTTTGGATACATCCATTTCACCCGTCTTTCAACTTCAAAATTGGGTGCAAAATAATTTTCACAAACTTCACCGTAGCGTGATCAATGAGAATTTTACGTACTTTCTTCAAATGTATATTTTTTGATATAAAAATTTTTCCCAATAATGGTTTATAGTAGTCGATTCGATTTCTCTGCAATTTTGTTAAACTTTTTCGGTAAGATTCATTCGCAACATAATTATATATGCAATCTAAGAATGCCATAAAAACATTTACAGACATTTTACTTATATAAGACCTCAGTTCCGTATCTGATTTCAAATGTGTCATGTATCTCAATGACTCTAAATACTTTAAAATTCTAGGGACTTTTTTGGCCATTATCACAAAGTATAAACTTCTCCACCCTCTATCGCATTTGATAGATCATAAATAATACTACAATCTAAATCACTTTCATTAAATACACTTGAACGTACTTGAAACATTGGGTTTGTGTCAGGTAAAAAACTAACCATTAAATAACCGTATTTCTCACGCATAACAGCGTCGTTGTAGGCTTCCAAAAACTTTTGCCGTTTGGAACTTTTACCGAACCAAGAAGTTGCCAAACTCGATACAACAGACGACATGGGATAACGAAATAAAACTAAAAAAGAACAATTTTTTCTTATCGACCTCATTTGAGCCGAACCTTGAGCTGAACCGAAAGGGTCTTGTGCTAAATAAAGAACAATCAAATGTTTAGCATGACTCACAACATTTGAAAATAGTCTGCTAGTATAGTGTAATGGCATGTTTAATTGTAGGTCATCATATACCAAAATTGTGGGTGTTTGGCTATCTTCCAAATTATCTAAATTCACAACCTGATTACGCTCTAAAATGGACACTTTTCCTGGAAACTTTTCCACCAATGTGGGGTACATTGATTTTTGATTTTTTTGATTATATCCGGAACAAATGACAACTTTTTCAACTGGTGGGTCTAGTTCAAATTCCCCATCTAGAGCTGCATGTAAAAATTTTACACAAAACTGAGTTTTTCCTGCTTGACTGGGACCTACTAAGAGATAAGACTGTCGCCAATTTACAAATCTAATATCTTCAAAATTAAAAAATTTACATTCCATCAGGACGATACGATAAATAATTTAATTGGTGTGGCATAAATTTAGACGAATATCCCCAAGGTACAGAAAAAGTTTTATGATTATGAATATAGTAATACCTTTTTGTTAAATGGTGGCTCACTTTTTTAGGTACAATTTCAGTTGTTACTCCAGTTAGCGATTGAGTATTTCGAAATTGTAAATTCAATGTATTTATAGGCTCAGCCTTATTACCCTCGTAATAAAATGAAGCTAATTGCTTTTTAAAAGAATTAGCTTGCAAATTCAACGTATTTTCATTTGTAAGCCGAACCCCTTTAGCTTTTACATCTGCAAATCCCTTTTCTGGTTGTTTTTTTTCCCTAAATATATTTATATACATTTTTGGTGCAATACAACAAAATTCACTAATAAAATAATTTGCTGGAATTTCATCTTTGAGGCCGCCTAAATCATTAGGTGTATACTTTGGTAAAGGTTGTCCCTTCCTCGTGCAAAAAATGGCGCTATCTGTGTCACAATATAATAAACGATCATATTGGAAAAATTCCAATAATTTTTGCAAAATTGCCCTTGCATGACTGGTTACATAAAGTGCCAATATTAAAGAACTATTTTTTGAATTATGGGCGAAAAGTTTAACTTTTTGCATTTTTACTCTCATAACTTTGTTTGACATTGAAAACAATTCTAAAATTTCATTTTCACTATTAAAAACAATGTCATAAAATTTACCAATATCTTTAATAAATAAAAATCTAGACTTATTTGCATTTAAGCCCAACTGTCCGTAACTCGAATTCATTAAAAGTTTGCAAATTTTTGCTTTTGTCGGATTAATTTCAAACTTTTCTTTCCCAATATCATATTTTTCTTTATGTGTATATTCTTTACAAAATTCAATTCTGTCTGATTCATTTTCAAATTTTTTTGAAGACGCTAGCTTTTTAGCATATAAAACATCTATAAATTCGCTAAATAATTCTGTCTTTGGGTTTTTAGGTTCCCACTTTCTAACAGACCAGTATATGAGACCTTCATAAAATCTAGTAATTTTGTAACCTCTAGATATAGCCATATTCAGACAATTCACAGAATAAGTTCCAAAAATACGTCTTTGGTTATCAGAACATACACACCTATAAGAGCCGTCAGGTTTTGGTAACGGCTTTTTACCATTAACGTATAAATCGGCACAATTATAACACAAGGTATAAACTGAAAAATCACCCACTCTTACCGGTAAACATGGTAAAAATTTATCATCTGGGGGTAAAATATCTACCTGTAATACTCCGGCCGGGAACGGTAATTCCCCCCATTCAAAACCATCATATTGTTGCAATTGTTCCCGCGTCATTATTTGCGGCTTATCTACCGGAAACAAACATGATTTCATAACACTAGCATACATTGAACAGACATCAACGTAACCAATAGTAAAGTCGTCATTGAAATTTTCACTCTTATTTTCTTCAAACAAGGTGCCATTAGAATTTGTACTACAAAATGTTCTAAAAACATTAGTTTGTCCTCCATAATAAGCTAAACGTATATCTAAAGGTTCACGTATTTTAGTATTTTTGTATATTTCACTAAATTTTGTTGATGACTCTCTCAATCTGTTCACATCACACGTGAACCATTGCTCTACCCGAACACCCATATATTTTTCAATAGCCATTTTTCTTTCCATCGTTTTTTCAAAATTATGTTTATGTGAAAAATGCATTTGTGGTAATATTTCATTTCTATTTGGGAAACAACGAATACATCCATGAATCGAGCAACCTTCGTACTCGAGTATATGATCAATTTCTTTTTTTTCTTTATCTTTGTAAATAACGCAATCAAGTTTAAAAGTTCTTCGTTCCCCAGTATTTGGATGGTAAAAGCCTAACGCATATTCACCACCACTTGATCTAGAATATTGAATATACTTGTATCCAAAAAAAGTTGCAAGTGCTACAATAGATTTCAAACCAGACATACTTTGCCTATCATGAAAATTGAAAGAATTATTTATAGGTGTATGTAATATTAAATCACAATTTACAAATTTACATTTCCAGATGAAATTTGCTAAACTACTAATTGATTTTGCATTTAAATGTGGTATAATTTTAAACATAGAATAAATTTCCTGAGAAAACTTCATAAATGCCTCTTCTAAAATTTCTACATCATTCTTTATATATAAATAACAGGTTTTTTTTACATCAAAAACATCATTTTTATTTTCATAGTACCATTTTAAAAATTCGTCCTGTTGTTTTTTTTTCATATTTTGCATCCCATAAAATTTAGGTTCAGGTAGTGAATCATAATATTTAAATATATTATCTTTGTTTATAAATAAATGTGGGTGAAATCCCTTTAATGTTTTACATTTAAATGCTTTTCCCAATTCAGCCAAAGACATGGGAAAATATTTGAGACTACACATGAAACTTAAACATTTATTTACCCTCATATAAAAAATACGCTTACCATTACTTATTACCAACTTAGGTATTATACTATTTTTAATTATTATAGATAATATTTCACACAAATCAAAACTCAGATTATGAGCAATTACGGTTACATTAGAATTAAATTTAAAATCCATAACATAGAAATAAAATTCTTCAATAGCATTTAAACCATAAAAGAATTTTTTTGCATTTTCACATACAAAACAGGGATTAGAAGTAAAAAAACATTTTTTACATCTACGTGTAGAATACACGGCATATGTTTTGTGTAATTTTTTTTTAATCAAATTTTCCGCCCTTTTCTCAAAATTCACTTCATTTATAGTTACATTTTCCTCAGAAGGTTGCATAAATGTTTCAGTGTCATAAAATATTAGCTGAAAATCTTTGTCGGGAGAAGTTTCCTCATATGGAATAGGTTTTTGAAAAAAACACTCATACTGATGACGTCTAAAAGATTGATCCAAAGAGACAAGTTTATGACAATAATAACATTTTGTAAAACCACAAATTTTATGATTTTTTCCCAAAATAATTTTTCTTTGACATTTTGTACAAATTTGAACAGCCTGACAAACAGTCAACTCTTGTCTATTATCTAAATCGTTTTCATCCAATTCAATTTCCCTTTCAAAGTCTAAGAATTGAGTTTCATTATACAGTTCGTCTTCATTATTTAACAAGTTTTCATCTAAATGTATTTGCTTTAAATTCGATTTTTTAAATTGTGGAAAAATATTTACCAAGTGATTTTGGTAACAAGTTTTCGAGTAAAATTTCCGTTGACAAATTTCACATAAAATAGGTTTATCTCTTAAATCAAATCTACATAATTTTGATGAATAACACATGGGGCAATAACCTTTTCCACATCTACAAAATTGATTTCTATTGTACAAAAAAGTTGAACAACAATCTGTAACAGCATACGCATTTGCAACATTAGATATAGATTTTATTAATGCCACATGTTCACCATAATATAATAAATCAATCCAAACAACACTTTTACCCGGTTTTTCTGGATACTTAAATGATAAATTTAAGCCACCATCATCAAAAATCCAAACACGAGTACCAAAATACATTTTTTTCATTTTTGGTTCTAATTTATTCAAAGCATTAACCAAAAATTTCAACTCTTTATTCATATCATTAGACTTACCGTAACCATATGCTTTAGCAAAATCCAAAAAACCATTCATTTCTCTCTCTAAATTATTATATTTCCCAACCCTAGATCGTCGCAAAATTCGTCTCAAATATTTTGGTTTTTTTGTTATTTTAGATATGACATGATAGCGTCCTACATATAAGGCTGTTGCTAGACATTTATCCTTCAAATTGGCACCACTCAACTCTGGTGGATTGAAAATACATTTATAGTGTTTCAGTCTCTTCTCAACACTTGATATTAATTTGAATTTACCAGTAAATCCATTTGCGACATTTACATTTTTTTCTACAGTAGTTACATGGACAAAAAACCCATTCAATAATGAATGCTCTTCAAGAGCTTCAGATTGAAAAATTAATTCAACTTTGTTTAAAATTGACGAAATTGAAAAATTTCTAATATCTGTAATTTTAGTTAAAATATAGCCCTTATCGAATGCCTTACTCATAATTTTAACACCCACATACATTCTACGTTTACTTTCATCCGTCTCAGATAGACAATCTTGAAATACTTTTTTCATGCATTTTGTTAATACATATTCTAAAAATGAAATTGGTTCAGAAATTTTTTCGCTTAAATTTTGTACAAACTTGACATCATATACGAAATATTTAACCAGAAATTTACCATTTTCTTCTTTATACGGTTCCATAATTTCAAAATATTCCTTCCATTCAGGATTATCCTGTTCAAATTCATTAATATTTTTTTCAAAAAAATTATACTGGTCCTCAATAGATAAGTCATCATCCTCATCAACTTCATTAACAGTTTCATCATAATCTTCGAAATTTTCGGGTATCACTTCATCGTTTTTTGTACTTTCGATTTCAAAATCATCAGGTTCTGAATCACGCAATTGATATTCAATAGGCTCCACATCAAAAGTAGGGTCTATTTCACCCATATTCTCACACGTTTCCAAAAATAACTTTTGAAGGAAACAGTTAGTAGACTGAAAGATGTGTGGAAAACTGTCTTCTTATAGTGGAAAAATGAGTGGGCGTGTCCAAAAAAATCACTTGCATTTTCGAGAATCACTATACTTTTGTACACGTTACTTATCTTTGAATCGCATAAAATTTGGAAATGTTTACAAAAATCAAAAATGTGTCCTAAAAATTGAAAATTTGTTTATATAAAACAATAATGTAATACGTGAATTAGTCCCACACTCAGAGTATAAAACCTTGCCCAGAAATGAGAATTTTCATTCAGTCACCAAATCAAAATATCGTACAAATCGATACACAGTGTCTACATTACTGAGACAACTTTCAGAGACAACTTTCAAAGTTGTGAGTTTATATATTTTTATTTTTATTTATTTTAATTTAATTTAATTCATATTACAGTATTGAATTCAACTACATGGAACAAAATACAAAATATATTAATATTGATATTGAGCTATTAACATTACCTAGTTATATTTATGTACATTCACGAATTTCTGGCAAAGCATTCTACAATTTATTCATAAATAATAAAAAAGAAATCATTCATAATATATTTAAACTTGAAAAAATTTCTAAAAAAATGCCAATATGTCGACTTATTGCATTAATAAGGGATCAATGTAACATTTTACCTAGATCATTAAAACTGGACTTACTTTTAAATACACATTTTTTAAAAATATCAGTTGAAAAACTTTTTAAAAAATTCAATTGTCCGTTTATGGAAAATACAATAAAAATACGAGCATTTCATTACATTGAGAAGAAAAATGCATTTTCTAATACTCAAATAGCATTCCTTTCAATATGGCTTACAAATTTAAATATATGTCTGAATAGAAAGGATCCAATTTTTATATTTATGCCTAATTGTGAACTTACAGATTCACTAGAATCTATTTCTACTGATTGAATAATGGGAAACTATATAACTAAAAATAATAATACTAGTGATAATCTAAAAATTAAAATACTAGAAAATATAAATGAAAAAGATTTCATCTACATTGTGAAATTTTTTTGGATGCCACACTCTATGGACAAATATAATACTGAACGACATATCAATTGTTGGCTACAAAATAAAGACCATTATTTACCACTGGATGAAAAAAGTTTCAAAACTAAACAGGATGCATTAAACTACGCACACATGAAATATAGTGATACATCAGACAGCATGATACATTATTTTATCGTTTACAAGTTACGTGTCGATACAGTCGAAATTTGTAATTACTTTTAGGTACACAATATGAGTGACAATAAAGATGGAAAGATTGAAATTAAAAAGAGAAAAAAAGAAAAAAGTCCAATGGATGTACAAAAGTGGACATATAGAAAAATATTATTTGAACGTGGATTCAAAAAATATCTACGAAATAAAAAAATTTTGGAACCGCACTATGCGTTCTTTTTTCTAACAATTGATTGGAAAAAAAATTACAAAGCTAATTTAACAAAAAAAGAAAAACTTAAAATATATGATGAAATTTTTAATAAATCAAAAATGGAAATATTCCCCAACAAAACTTTAGCTATAAATGAATATGTTAAAAAATTTGAAAATAAAAATTTTGATAAATTTGAAAGTCATTATATATTATGTATAAAAATACCTATTAAAAAGAAAGTAGATTTACTTGAAATAGAAAATATAGAAGAATTCCAAAAGATTATAAATAAAGAAAAAAATAATACAGGAACAATAACTCACAAGGAGTGCCAGTGAACGAATTTATCAGTGAGGTGTACGGTGTAGAATGACAGAATTGCAATGTGAATTAATGACAGAGAATGCATATATACCTGAAAAGGGAACTGGAAATTCAGTAGGATTTGACCTTCGCAGTGCGTATGATTATGTGATTGCACCAAAAGAAAAAACTGTTTGTAAAACAGATCTACGTATAAAAATACCACATGGTTGTTATGGTCGCTTAGCTTCACGTAGCGGTCTTTCATTCGCATTCAACTTGGAAGTTGGAGGTGGTGTGATTGATAGAGACTATACGGGAAATATAACAGTGATAATATATAATCATGGATACTGTACATATCACATTAGGGCTGGTGATCGCATAGCTCAATTAATTTGTGAACGTGCTGCATATCCAAAACTCAAAATTGTAGATGATATAAACAATAAAATGATTACTCGTTTTTCTGAAGGACTAGGATCCACAGGAATTTAATGTGATTCACATTGTTATTATGTCGTTGTTCAACTGTTGTTATTACGTTAAATAAATTACATTGAACAATTGAGTGTCCATTATTTGATGAAACCAAAACGCTACCCTGCGGTCCAAGATAAGGTACTCACTACTTTTGTCATCCATCTATTGGGTGGTCATGTTTTTTAATGTCATGTCAATGGGGCAGTCAATTTTTTCAATGAAACAAAATCGCTCAAAAAGAGACCCTGCAAAGCGAGTGATTTTTCAACTTTTAAAATTAAATTAGTTTTGGATATGCATGGTACATTTTGCAATTTGGATACGTGTATCAAATTGCACCTTTAATCGCTTTATTTCACATTAATCGCGCATTTTCTACACTACTGTGTTCATTTTTGAACCAGAAACCAGTGACGGACCCGATGGGACAGTTTATTTTTTCAATGAAACGACATTGAACTGCGGCAACCGGGAATTGAGTGAGTTGCCGGAGGCTGCCCTGTAGGGGTATAGTAGGGGAGGGTGTTGTCTATACTCCCCCCAAATTGCAGCTTTTTATCACCCCCACAGCTGGAGGTACGGCATCCGAAGTGTCGCAAAATAAAGTGGGTGCCGGACCTGTGCTGGACACTCAAAAAGCCAAAGAAAACTTTGCGTATATGGCGACCCACCCTTTAGCGGGTCGCCGTGGCCTCCCCCATTGATGCCGCGTAGAGGGGGGTTGCAAGTATATACTCCCCCATTTTCAGCTTTCTACTCCGCCTGCAGCGGGAGTTAGGGCACCCGGAGTGAAATCAAAAATAGGGTGCCGGACCTGACCGGGAAGGTGTTTATATGGCTTTAAACACATACCTATACATCCATGTAATTGTTTGATTTTTCTACGTCTGAGTATGGGGAATTTTCGAAAATTTTTGGCGAAATAATAGAACCCCCCTCGAATAGACCCCCCTCGAATAAACCCCCCTCGAATTACCCCCCTCAAATTTTGCTGGCGAAATAATAAACCCTTCTCGAAATACCCCCCTCGTTTAACCTCCCTCAAAATTTCCACTCTGAACAAATAAACCCCCCAGGTAACGATGGCAAAAAAAGATTCGAAAATTCGAAAACATATTCAAATTTTCGAATTTTTTTCGGAATTTTCGAATTTTTATTCCACCCCAGGAAAAAACAATTAAAAAACGATTATTTTTTTTTAATTTAAAAATTCAAAAATAATTTTCGAATTTTTCAGGGAATTCAAGTTCACAAAACGCATTCTTACATTAAATGTGATAATTCAATCATCATTTGATATGAGGTGCGTCTGAAAAAATGTAATGTAAAGATGAAAAATGTCAAAAAGCGTTGAAATGGTGTCCATGGTGGACCTGACAGATCCATTGAGGAATGCACCCAGCATACTCTTGTTGAGTGGTTGAGATACTTCTGCTAAAAAAGACACTACTCCATCAAAAAAATTGGTGTTGAGTTGCTGTTGCAAGTTGTTGAACTGTCCGACAAGTCCATCAGTTGCCATTTCCAGTTCCAGATTCTGTAAAATGCCCTGTAGAATGTCAAATATCATACAAAGTGTCAAAGTTGTGGAAAATGCTCTGGAAAAAAGCAAACTTATTTGTGCAAAATTTACTAAACTATACCAAATTACCAGAGTTGCAAAAGCGTATTTACGCTTACCCGAAATACCCGGGTAAATGGGTATTTATACTTACGCTTATGCTTACGCTTTCAAAAAATACCCGTACGCTTTATTACGCTTTCCCGGCAGAAATACCCGGGTACTAAAAGCGTAAAATTTTTTTCACATTGTCCGGTTTTATGCTTTTGTAAAAAGTGTATACCTACCTACAAAAAAGAAAGTGAACAAAACTGCATATCAAAAAATGACTGCATGTGTGCAGTAATGCACTGGAAATAGCCGCAAATCTACAAATTGGGTCGCAATATGAATGTCACTTTTATACTGTGTCCTTGGGCAAAAAATTTAGATGGCTTTAGATGGCAATGGCGTTAGAATAGAAATTTTGTGGCTGAAAATGCATGACGTCCGAGTTCGAAAATGAAGGTGACATAAGTATAAGTATGTCTTACGTTTACGCTATTAGAAGAAATGCAGTAAGTATTTATAAGAATTAGGTATAAATACATCGCAAAAATCGACAGCACAAAGTCTGAGTTTGGAAATGAAGATTACCTAATTAACTGTTGCTGTCGATTGATTGCCATCAACATCTAAGGGCAGACTACCAAGTGGACATCCAAAAAATGTCGCTGAAAGCTTGATTTTGGACGAATTCACTGAGCAAAAACTACCTGGAAAATTTTTACGCTTACGCTTTATTTTACGCTTTCCTAGGTATTTAAAAAATACCTTACGCTTTTAGTATCCACACTCAAAATTTGGAAAGTGTATTTACGCTTACGCTTACGCTTTCAAAAAGTACCGGTATTTTAACAACTCTGCAAATTACAGTGAAAATACACAGTTTCACCGAAATCCCCACTCAGAGGGTTTATCTTTTCAGAGTGGACGCTCAGACCTGGTGCCAGTTCTGCAAAATGAGAAGTGAAGTAACAAAGACAAAGTAAAAGCGCAAAGGCGAAGTGAAACGGCAAGTGAGTTGGCAATTGGCAAAAGCAAAGTAAAAAATAAAAAGTAATTTCTCTTTACTTTTGCCATTTCGTTTGCCGTTTCACTTCGCCATTGCACTTTTACTTTGTCTTTGCCATTTCACTTCTCACTTCTCATTTTGCGGAACTGGTCCCTGGGGGTAAAAATATAGGGGAAGGGGATAATTTAAGGGGAGGTGGGGGTATTTAAAACAAATACAGTGAGTTTAAAAAGTGATCCAAACATGAAAACAGCCCAAATACTGTTTTTAAAGCTTCAAATTCAATATTTTTCCAAAAAATTCGAAAATTATTTGAAAAAATTTGAAAACTAGCCAAAAAACTCGTAAATTGTCCAAAAAGATTCGAAAATTCAAAAATTCAAAAATTAAATTCGAAATTCGAAAATTGATTGGATGAAAAATTCGAAAATTCGAAAATTCATTTTGGAAAAAATTCTCAAACATTTAAATACTTTTTTTCGGGGGGTTTGCCATCGTTACCCCCAGGGGGTAATTCGAGGAAATACGGTAGTTTGAAAACAGCGACTTCCAAAATTGATAACTCTATTCTCGCTGCACACGCTAGATATTTAAGATATTTATAGTCAAAGATATTTATCGCGTACAAAACAGACCATTAGTGATGGAATGGCGCCATGGCGCTGGCGCCCTTTAATGGCGCCAAAGGGCGCTAGCGCCATGGCGCCATTGGCGATTGGCGCCCTTTTCTCTGGCGCCATCTGGCGCCTGGCGTCCTTATTTAGAATGGCGCCATGGCGCCCTTGGCGCTTGGCGCCATTTTTGCTGGCGCCAATTTGGCGCCCGGCGCCATTGTTTTGAATGGCGCCAGAAATGAATGATGAGTGATAATGATGTAATAATGAGTGATCATAAAAATATATTTGAAATATCACTCTCGATGCATCTTGTCCTCTGACCTATTGTCAACACTTCCCAGTTAAATTTATTTCATTTGCATATCAGAAAATTTCCATTTGAAGTTCAACTAACGATTCAACTAAAAATTATTTGTTCAATTATGTCTAAAAAGGAATAGCCAGTTCAATGCTGTCTGATGTACTCTCGCTGCCATGACAAATCTATGTCCACAATAGACAAAATACATTGGACATAAGATAGATTAGGATAACTAAAAATAATATAAAATTGAGAAAATTCTGGCAGAATTTAACTTCCGCTTAAAATACTTGCCATCAAAAAAGTGCATCTCATATGAAGAAAAAAAACATGATCTGATCCGCATACAATTTTTGAATATAGGTAAAATACATAAATATAGATAATTCATGATAAGATGCAGTTTCATGCTTTTAGACTTTTTAAAACATCAGAAAAGTGGTATAACACACTGCTATTCTACGGATGTTGTCTCTGTTCATATACCTGCTGAAATAAGAACTTTTATCGTTGGCGCCATTTTGGCGCCCGGCGCCATTGTTGGTGGCGCCCTTTGGCGCCTGGCGCTATTTTTTCAGATGACGCTGTGGCGCCATTTTCTCTGGCGCCCTTTGGCGCCCGGCGCCATTATTTTGAATGGCGCCATGGCGCCGTTTTTCCTGGCGCTTTTCCTTCACTACAGACCATAGCCATCTACCCATACCTATGAATCCATGATCTCTTCAATAAGCTACACCTGCGCCGTATCTTCCGTTTAATATCCTCTTAACCTTTCTCGGTCTAGACCTGTTTCATCAATTAGGTATGTAAATAGATATTTAGGTACTTCACAAATAATAACCTCCTTACAAGTTCCTCCTGTATCCACAAAAGCCTTGAATAATGGCAGAATGGAGGTCCACACACTAGTTGACACATTTGTAGGTGTGTCAACTGGTCTGCGTCAACTTGCGATTTTCCAAGGAACATGCAGCAATGTTGAACGATAAAAATAAGGACAAGTACATTGGAAGATCGCTCTGCGACGCGCGACGTCGAAATCTGAGTTAACACAGACCAGTTGACACATGACGGTCAACTAGTGTGTGGGTCGCCCGCCAATACAACGGGATACAATCTAGCGTCCCTGGGCCTGGATGCGGATATGAGTTTTTTTATTTTACTTTTTCACGCCCTTCTATCTGATGGTCGTTAATTAATCGTCAACTGGATAGTCAACTGGATGTTAATTAATCGTTATGTGCACATCATACAGGTTGCAGTGACGGAAAGGCGCCAGAAAGAAAGTAAATCTCTAGCGCCTAGGGCGTGATGACCCGTGCACAAGTAGGTGACATGGTGCGAAACAGCGCCTTAGGCATATTTCCACCAATGACGCCATGGCATCGAATGGAGCACTCAAATGGCGCCGGCGCCATACAGCCAACCGGTGGCACCTTTCCATCACGAGCTAGGTAAAAATATTCATATGGTGCTGTCGCATTGCTATGCGACCGCGTGTCTTCATATGACCTGTTATCTAGTTGCTGCTTTTTCATTTGCAATCCACTAAAGCTTTGAATTTATTTGTTGAGTAGACAACGATCGAATGGCGGCGATCCAAGTGCTGAGCGCCAGCTACATGCTGCTGAGTGCCTTCGGCCTCGTGCTCTACATTCTGTTCTTCATCGGAGTCTTGTCGGTGAGTGCTTTTGTAGTTGATCCTGGTGCAGTCGTGCTGTGTTTCTACTATTTAGGTTTGGGGTGATATATCGTATTGTAGTAGTTGAGTGAACTTACTAAAACTTGTAGTAAGTTCACTCAACTACTACAGTTTGCAATATGAGATAGCGACTATTTTTCATTAGAATATTTATCGATATCGAAAAGTCAACCGTAGCCTCTGATCCACAACTTCTGGTTAGAAGTCTGGTGAGAACTCGGAAAGAAAAGAATTCATGTGCACTTCGTGTCTGGGAGATTTAGCAGTGAATGCCAGCTTGAGCAATGAGCGAGAATTCGAAAGCAGCAGATACATCACCAAACCTGAAGAAAATAAGAACCACCCAAAAATCAGAACTCGAAACTGCGCCAGACTGCGTACTACCAACTAGCTATGTCACTGGGCGTCGGCGACGTGTGTCTTTTGCTGGCCATGCTGTTCTACGCGGCGCCGTGCGGCCTGCTCGGCATCGAGCTGGGTGGCAGGGCTACCAACATCGCAGTTGGCACTGTCATAATGCAGTGGTGGTACACCAGCACGCTCCATATCCTCGTGATTGCGTTTAATCGGTGCGTTTGAGCATCAAAAGCAGGTCTTTGTGCTCAAATTTAGAACTGGTAAATACCATGTTATCTCGAAATATCCCCCTCGGAATACCCCCCTCAAAATGGTCACTATGAATTAATAACCTCCCTACTCCAAATCGGCCAGCCATCTGTCTGTCCTGGAGGCCCGCTCAGCTATCTATCTATCCTGACGCAATTTTTTTGATTAATCCCCTCAGCCCCCCCCCCAAATCGCTCAGCTATCCGTTTATGTATGTGGCGCAATTTTTGAGCAATTTTTCCAAAATTTTCAGTCAAAATTGTGAATTTTGTTCCAATTTGTCAATTTTCACCTTAAAATCGCTATTTTGAGATATTGTTATATACCTATTTTGAGCTATATTTTACCTACATGTCGAGTGGGTTTACATGTCTACAGGCACCTAAAACATCTCAGAAAAAAATTTATTTCCAAAGATCCGCCATAATTTCCAAGGACGCACAAAAAACCGCAGCTACGACGCCCTGTGCAACAAGGCAGCCAGCTTCACGCCGAGGTTCATGCGTCTTTGGGTTGCGGGGTGCTGGCTAGTGTCCGTGCCCTGCGCCCTGGTCAACCTGGTGCCCGGCTGCGAAATGGTGCCAATCCCACACCCTGTAAAATGCCCTGAAAAATGTGAAATGTCATGCAAAGTGTCAAAAGTCATGTAAAATGCCCTGCAAAATGGTAAACGTACGTTTGCCATTTTGCAGGGCATTTTATATGACTTTTGTCACTTTGCATGACGTTTTACATTTCGCAGGACATTTTCCACGACTTTTGACACTTTGCATGACATTCCACATTTGACAGGGCATGTTACAGGGTCTGGGACTGACCCATGATCTACTTCCCCACGGACATTTCCTGGGGCTACAACACCGAGCACCAGTGCGCCAACACCCTGTCCAAAGTGGAACCGTATTGGACAGCCGTGGTGGTGCTGGTGGCTGGGGCACTGAACCGGGGTTGTTAAAAGTATCGAACTTTTTTCAAAGTTTTATGTATACGTGTGTATATTTATAGCCATAGATTGTTCTTATTTTTTTTACAAAAAAAGTGTAAAGTGAATGTCAATGTATTTTTGGAGAGGAAAACGTAAAACCGACTTTTTCAAGTATTTATTTTACTCACGAATATCTTGTAACTATTAAGCCGGAGTTACAGCACAACGATAAATTGAAGATGAAGCGACAAATACATGTCGCCGCAAATTCGATTACTCAAGAACGCCTGAAGATATCCATCCCTAAATTGACACGTTGCAAGCACGTACTGATCTTCATCGTGTCCAAAAATTATTAGAAAAGCTCCAGTGGTACTTGAGATATCAACGAAAAACGAAAATTTCGCTAATTGTCGGTAACATTTCTCGTTGAGATTGCCGACAAATAGCGAAATTTTCGTTTTACATTGATATTTCAAGAACCACTGGAGCTTTTTGGATAATTTTGGACACGATGTAGATATCGGTTAGTGATTTTAACCTGTAAATTTATGGATGGAAATCTTTTAGCGTTCTTGTGTAATCGAATTTGCGGCGACATGTGTTTGTCGCCTCACCGACTATTTATCGTTGTGCTGTAACTAACGATGGCAAAAAAAGATTCGAAAATTCTAAAATATTTTCGAATTTTTTCATAATTTTCGAATTTTTATTTCAACCCTGGAAAAAACACGATTTATTTTTAAAAAAATTCGAAAATAGTTTTCGAATTTTTCAGGGAATTCAAGGTGACAAAACGCAATTTTTAGTTCAGCGTGCTAGATAAAGCGACAATTGATACACGGTGGGTCTGAAAAAAATCTCATGTAATGAAAATTCAAACATAAAAATACATTGAAATGGCATGAGCGGCGACAGCCGCGGACTCAATCACATCCATTTAGGAATGCATCGAGCCGACCAAACAATTAGAAGTGCGGCCCTCTACTTCGGCCGGAAACAGACTCCCGTCCATCAAAAATATAGCTCGCGGGTCTTCCGAGGGACATTCACACAAAAGTTTTTTGGAAGGCATTCAGACCCAGCGAAAATGGTGCAAACTGATCCACATATTTAAGTGTTTCTACCATTCGTCATGGTCAAGTGAAGTGAAATTGTCATGTCATGCTTCACTTACAGTGAAATTAAGGTTAAAAGGTGCTCCAAACATGAAGACAGTCCAAATACTGTGTTTTACGCTTCAAATTCAATGATTTTCTTAAAAAATTCGAAAATTGCCAAAAAAGATTCGAAAATTCGAAAATTAAATTCGAAATTCGAAAATTAATTTGGGAAAAAAATCGAAAATTCGGAAATTCACTTTAGAGAAAACACTTAAAAATTTAAATACTTTTTTTCTGGAAGGTTTGCCATCGTTAAATACTCCGGCTTTATGCTTAAAATATAAAAGAAACGTTTCTTCACATTTTTTAGAAGGAACACTTTACAATACCTCAACAAAATATAAATACTTCAAGTTCGTAATTATTTTCCAAAATGTTAAGTGGATCAGCATTAAAAATACATTTTTTGTACTCAAAGTACCTGTTCGTAAAGTACGGGTACTGTTGGGAGGAAACGTAAACCTATTTATCCTGTAGTAACAGTAAATACTTGTTGCTAACTCTACACGGAACCTGCGCACATTAATGGCAATTAGAAAGCAGCACAATGTCGTCGCTCACACGCTCAGTAAATCATCTCACGTGAGTAAAATTATTGTAAATTGAAAATTTAAATATTTGAAAATTGATATACTCGGCCGACACGATACTCTACAAACACATAGGAGTTATGTCTTCGGCTGGCAGACGGCCAACCGAAAACTTATGAAAGACATCATGAAGACAGCGTGATGACGAGACATGATGATGATGACGAAAGTCATGACGTCATGATGGAGTGTTACCTCCGGAAAAATGTAGGCTGGAATGTCAACCGAGTATAGTTGAATGACTGGTATCTGGTGGAAAGTACCAGTAACGGAAACTGACAAAATGATACGTTTTAGAAAAATGGCAACTGGCGAATTCAACTGGCAACATATTCGGTGCCGCCATGTTAACAGGTGCATCCAAGAACTGATGCCAGACGCAAAGTTGCAAAGCTCTTCGATAAGCGCTGGCGCTTATCGTGCGAAAACGGACAGCTGGATAATTGTTCAAAACCACTTTTACTGTCACAAAATTTCACAATATTCACCATAGCAAACCGGTTTGTAACGAGTCCTGTCATGCAAAATAGAGCCGGCATGGAACTTAAATGGAATTTTGATTTAAAAAATTTGAATCGGTTTTTATTCGGCCTCAAATGAAAGTTGGGCCAGCCACGTGTTAAGTTGGTAGCCTCAACATTTGTCTATAATGCTGCGATTACGCTCGGGCGTAAAATTGACCCGGCGTAAAATTAATTACAGGTGAATGGATAAATATATGGCGTTGTAATTTCAGTCAAAGAAAGCGCACATGCAAATGTTGCTTGTGTCCAAAGCTCATCAGTTTATTTGAATTGTACTAGAAGTTATGAATTTTGGCGCAAAATTTTTTTATTTTACGCCCTAATTTTACGCAACTTACAGCGCATAATTGAAAAAATTGTGCTAAAATTCATAACTCCTAGCACGATTAAAATAATCTCATGAGCTTTGGACACAAGAAACGTCTGCATCTAAGCTTTCTTTGACTGAAATAACAATGTCGTATATTTATCCATTCATATGTAATTAACTTTACGCCCAAAATCAATTTTACACCTGGTCTATTTTACGCCCGAGCTGTAATCGCAGCATAAGCACCGACCGCCTCAGAGGGGGGCCTGTCATAAATAATTTGCAAAGAGCAATCGGCCAAATTTACAGCGGTCACCGACAGTGCCCAACTTGCACCCATAGTGCCCAGACTCTCACAAGCATCCGACCCGCAGGGCGCAATCCGAGCCAAGCGCGAGCGTCGACTCTACTTCAACTTCACCGTGGTTTTGGCCACTTTCTATCTGGTCACCTTGACGTTCAACGTGCCAGCCAGATTCATCTCGTTTGACTATCGGTTCCGGTCGGCGGCCAAATGTGTGCGCAGCACAGGAATGCGGCAAATGGTCGAGATTTATTCAACCGATTAGATGGCCACATGGACGTGTCGGGTTGTGTAAAAGCATAATGCCATGGCGATTTTGGCGCTTGGCGTCATTTTGCTGTGGCCTTGAAAAGTACCACGGAGTTCGGGATCCCGGACTTGGGAGATTCTCGGGATCGGGATTTGAAAGTTTTCGGGATCGGGATCGGGATTGGTATTTCGGGATCGGTATTGGGACTGCTAAATCCCGGAATTTCACGGGATCCGGGATCGGGATCAGGATCCCGTTTGAACCCTATATACGGCATCTAAAAGACGGCCCCATTTGCACCCTTTCGCGGTTGCAAGGCACACCACACATTTGGCACATTTCCAAGATTGGGAGCAGTCATCACCATTGTGCTCATAACGTATGGATCTATCAATCCCATTGTATACATATTTTTCAATGAAACTGTCCGAACCGCGCTCGGTACTTCATCGATTGGTACATGAGATGCTGCTGATTATGCTTGTGTTTCTATAGATACATTTCATACAGAGTTATGGCAATTTAGGTTTCTCATGCCGATGACATCATGATTTTCATTCTTTTCAAAATGGCATTGGGAAATTTACGTTTACCCGAGCGTGTTGTGGTTGAGGACATCGTCCTGAAATTGTCTGTATAACAAGAACGTTTTAAAGACAATTTTCTAGTAAGCAGAGGGGTTGAAAGAAATACACATCTTGTGACGGTTGCGCAGTTTTTTGACTGGGTTAATTACAATGTAAAAATTGGCAGGAATGTGAATTGTCCAGTGCAATTTGAATTCATTTCGCCGAAGCGGAAGAATGTGCTTGGCCGGCTTATTCACCAAAAAAGAAACCGCAGTCCGAAACGTATGCCAAAACTAGACCCCATTTGCGTGTTCCGCTAGCGTGCGCTGCAGTGAATATTTGCAGCCGCACGCACAATCCAATCACCCGGTCATGCGATTGCGCGCTGTGGGAATCACCTGGTTGCACTCCCAGACCCTGTCAAAAGCCCTGTAAAGTGTAAAAGACCCTGTAAAGTGTCATATGTAATGTAAAAGACCTTGTAAAGTGTCAAATGTCATGTAAAAACCCTGTGATGTTTCATGCATGTCCAAATCTTATTTTATCTTATCCAAATATTTTGTTTTTGTATCCAAATCTTACTTTTGATATAATATTTGGATACAAAAAAATAAGATTTGGATACAATAATAAAAGACTTGGATACACATAACATTTTACAGAGTATTTTACATGACATTTTACAGTTGACAGGGTCTTTCTCATGACACATGACATTTTACAGTGTCTGTCACATGACACATGACATTTTACAGGGTCGTTTACATGACAAATGACATTTTATAGAGTCTTTTACATTTTACAGGACCTTTTACAGGGTCTGGGAATGCCACCTGGCTGGAGAGGCGGCGCAGGCCAACACAAATGCGGGACAGCTGACGATTAATGGAAACAAGTGGGCTGCAAGTAGACTGCAAACTTCGTACACTGCTAGGTGAAGCTGTGATGCACGTTTTGCAGCTGTGAAGACTGGAGGGAGAGATTGCAAGAAATCAATGATAAACCAGCCTCAAAAAATGATGACCAGAAAGAGGACGTGTAGAAATCACACATACATATTTTTGTGCAAATGTAAATACCGTATTACCTCGAATTATCCCCCCCCCTTGAATTAACCCCCCCCCTCGAATTAACCCCCCCTCAAAATGAGCTGGGGAAATAATAACCCCCCCCTCGAAATACCCCCCCCCTTCGGAATGATGTACGTCATGTACATAATAAATACGTTATGTACGCAATGTACATGATGTATATTACTGTTTATCAGCATTGCAGCTACACATAGACTAGTTTATGTAGTTATTATGTCCAAATATATCCTGTTTGAACACATTTATTACCTGTTTTGGGTATGCAAATGCCTACTATTTACTACGATTCTTACGAAAATTTCTGACGAAATAATAAAACCCCCCCTCGAATAAACCCCCCCTCGAATAAACCCCCCCCTCGAATTAACCCCCCCCTCAAATTTTGCTGGCGAAATAATAAACCCCCATGGGGGTATTTCGAGGTAATACGGTAGTTGGGTATACGTATATTTTGAAATATTATGTCGTCTTATGGTTAAGAAGTTGTTGGTGATGATGATGTAATGTTGAAGTGATGATGTAAAGTCATTTTGACGCGATTGGCGCCGCTTTGGTGTAACGTTTAGGCGTGTACAAAATTCTGAGGATTTTATTTCACTGTCTAACCACGGTCTAAATTATTTCATTCCTCTAATTAAGATTAGTTTTGTAAAATCAGCCATTATTTATACTAAGAAAATACTAGTAACCAAGAAAATACTTACCGTAAATCCTCGAATAAGTCCCCCCCTCGAATAACTCCCCCCTGTAAACACACTGAGGAAAAAATAACCCCCCCCCTCGAATAACTCCCCCCTCTTTTATGGGTGGGAACGAAGTCCACGTATAAAAAACGTATGTATGTATATGTTCATTAAAAGCATTCATTATTTTGCAGTTTATGCACACTAGCATTGATTTTATTGAATGAATTACGGGATTTCTATTCTGGCACACACGTTTATGCAGCGTACTTAACCCCATTCAGATGATGTACTGATAAAGTATTTTACTCAATATTCCGATGAAAAATAACTCCCCCCTCGAATAACTCCCCCCTCGAATAAGTCCCCCCGCAAAAAATTCTGAGGAAAAAATAACTCCCCCGGGGACTTTTTCGAGGATTTACGGTATATCGATTTTGCAGTGACATAAATACATGTGTTGTGATTTCAATGGAGTAAGAAACTGGAACAAAGTATTTTATTTGAATTCCAGTGTTGTTATTGTGCACAAAAATTCTATATCTCGTTTTGTTTGACATGAATGAGTACTGAATCTCCTCTACCATAATTCCCACGAGAAAAACCACAACATATATAAAATGAAGGAACGGAACATTAGCACTTGGTGTTAATTGTGGACACCAATAGTTGGTGCTAATTGTAGGCGCAAATTTTCTCTGAAAGCGCCATGTCGGAAAGACAATGAAAAAAGCGCCATGGCGCCCTTTTTCCTGGTTCGGCGCCACGTCAAGATGGCGCCAAAAGCTTAGCCCATAGCGTCATCTCCGACCAGTGTCAGATCTTCGACGGATTTCTCTCGTTCGTGTCCAGTCTTCGTTTTTTTTGAGACAGGGAATTTCGGACAGCTCAACACCCATATACACAGTCAGTTTGCGTGGTGTAGGGTGCAAAGAGCTTCATACACTTCTTGAAACTGGTTGTCAATTGCTTTTAATGTGAATTCGGACAACTCGCAAAACGATGTTCAAATGCGATATCGTCAGTGCCGCATCTATTGGACATCGCTCGGCGATATTTGAGCTCTGAGTTCACATCTGTAGGTTGTATCAACTAATATACTACAGATTGAAACCATATAAAGACTCGTAAAAAGTTAATGGAGTAATAAAAAAGTAAATATGCACCAAAGTCATGATTTTTTATTGAAGTTCGGCAAAATCTACAAAAAATCATTCTTTTCCAAACAGCTTGAGATCTCATTCACAAATTATGAAACGAAAACTGTCATGAATGTAATCTTTATGAGTGCTAAATCAAATATAAAACTCCGAGAACGACTAGAAAGGACTATGCAAACACAAAAATAGTGTGTGAACTAAATTGGACAAATAAGATGAGTGACATAGGTAATCTGAATGAACCTTTTGAACATGGGCTGAGGCACAAAATCCAAATAAAATATGTAGGTAATAAATAGAAACGGGCACAGTCAACATTTACAACAGCGCGATGGCGAGGCTCCCCTTGGCGCCAGCAGCGTGGCGCCATTCCAGCGCCAGTCATAACGCACGAATTCTTACGCGAAGAGAGCATCCGCTGAAAAAGATACTCCATTGAACAAAACCCCCTTGAATAATCCCCCCCCCCCCCGTTGGCCAGGTGAGGAAAGGCACCCCCTTGAACCATTATCTGACTTCTCAAAATTTGAAAATGTTGACCGTACCGCTGGCTTACTGCACTATCGGGGCAGGCTGGCAATACTGTCGCTGCTGCATTAATGGCGGTCCACACTAGTTGACACATGTGTGTCAACTGGTCTGTGTCAACTCAGATTTCGGCTTCACGTTCCGCAGAACGATCTCCGCATGCGGCAATGTTGATAAAAATATAACGGCACGAGTGTCAACTAGTGTGTGGGCCGCCAATCTATCTGCAGGTAAGCATTATTAACAAATAACCACGTGGAAATGTACTAACTGCTTCAACAATGCCAAATAAATTGTGGAGTGAAAAAATAAAGCAAATCAATGGAGGGAGATCAACGAAGCGTAAAAGGGTACATACCTAGGTAGGTATTTTGATTTTGTATGTACGACAATAGTATGTAAAATCCTTTCACTTTCACAACAGTTATCATATTGTAGTAGCTGAGTGAACCTACTACAAAAAAGTATTGTAAATAGAAAGTTCAATCAATTTCTACAATAAGAAGGTAAATATATACTGTATTATGTACAGTAACAAAGCAGCTGTAACACTATTTGCTCGCGAGAAAATCGGTATGAAATCAATCGTAAATAGCAGTGACCAGTGGAAATGCGTGGCAAAATTGTTAAGTATTGCTATTGACATTCATTGCATAAAAAATCCTCGAAATGTCAAATGTTTCATAAAATAATCATACAAATATTCCTTTACATAATACCCATTACACATACCAATTTAAAAAAACAGCATCACAACTGTACACTGTCCTGACTGGTGGTAGGCTGAACCTGTAAACTGTCCTTCCGCACGGTGGCGGCGATGTCTAATCTCTGCAAAATGGGTCCCAACTGAACGGCGATTTCTTGTCTGATCGCGTCGACAACTTGTCTCTCATGACTGTGCAAAGAGCCTGGCACCGTGCCAAGTTGTGTCTGTTCACGGCTGCACGTGCTCGTGCTGGCGATCGACGGTTGGCTTGGCAATGGTTCCGTTTGGCACGTGGCATCGGACATGATGCGAATCGTGTGGCAACCTGGGGTTTTGAGTTTTGAATGATTGATGCGAGTTTTTTTTTGTTCACGATTACCGTATTGCCGCGAAAAAGTGCACAGGAGTGTTTTTCGTGGGTGCGGGCTTGTTTTTATCAACTTCGAGAAAAAAAATTTTTTAATCCATGATAAATTAACACATATCATAAATTTATCGGTAATCGCAAACACATTGCGTGAGTTGCATAAAGGAAATATGGTAATACAATTCGAGGAAATATGGTATTATTTACATTGTTTCAAAACACACTGACCTTGCGTGCTGCCCAGCGGTGACGAAAATGTAACTTTACGCTCAGCGGCATCTTGGTCAGGTGGAGGTTCAACACTGAAACGCAGAAAAATGGTGCTGCTTTGTTAACAGTTATACTAGGATGACATTACGTCGTACATTTTTCCGGAGGAAACACTCCATCATGACGTCATCACTTTTGGCAAATTCGTCAATTTTCGCAGGTCCCAATTTGTTCCGGTGTGAAATAAAAAGAAAAAAATCTGTGGAATGAATTTGGCAGCGCTCCAACTCGTACGGGCCTACCGCGTCCAAAAGAGCAGGTAGCTTTTATTGAAATAGGATAAAATTGCTGTGCTGTGTGCATTTTTAAGTAAGGTGAAACATGAAGAGTTTGTACGGTCGTGTTCTTATCGGGACTAAACTAAAGTTTCCTTTTTCAAAGAAAATAACTTCAGAGTTTTCTGTATTGCAGAATGTGAAAACATATCGATTGTGTTCCTTTTGTCGTCGCACTGGAACAAAAAAGTTACTTATTTTTCTGAAGTGGGGAAGTAATAATCCATCCCAAAAAATTTTTTTGGGATACAACGAGAAAGTAGCACAGGGAGCCCAAATTCTACGGAGACTTTCTGCCGAAAATAAAAAACACGTAAAATACAGTGAAAAGTCTTTTTCAACATTCCACCAATCCCAAAACACATTAACCAAAACCAACGCAGACAACTCCTTAGTCCTCTGCAATCTAGAATGCGGTCTGTAATCAGCGGCCGCATTGAACAATCTTCTCCCAGACCCAATAGACACACTGGAATCAGCCCTTGGGGCAGTCCCACACCCTGTAAAATGCCCTGAAAAATGTGAAATGTCATGCAAAGTGTCTAAAGTCACGCAAAATGCCTTGCAAAATGGCAAACGTACGTTTGCCATTTTGCAGGGCATTTTCCATCACTTTAGACACTTTGCATGACATTTTACATTTTACACTGCATTTGACAGGGTCCGGGACTGGCACCTAGGCCTTGTTTCTGCATCGATCTTCTTGACATTTCCGGCGGTGGGGATCGATTCCTTGGGCTTGTTGACGGACAGGGAGCGCATGATGTCCTGGCGGACAGAGTCGATTTGCACCGACGACCGTTCCATTTCGCAGCGCCGCTCCTCGCGCAGTTCGTAACTGCAAGGAATTCATTGCTATTTTTGTGCTATTAATGACTTTTGGGTCGGCTGGGTGACGTAAAGTGAAATTTAAAATGTTTAGCAAGCGGCGGGAAGTTTTTTGGCCATGTGCCAGACGCCAAACGCACTAAGCGGCAATCACCGTTTTATGGACACATTGGTATGCGGCAGCGGTATGGCGCCTTTACGTAATAACCGTATTTCCAAGAAACACCCAGTCGTCCCCGAAATGCCCCCTCCCTCGATTAATCCCCATCAGAATTCTCACTCTGCAAATATGAAAATCCTGGATGTATTTCGACGAAACACGGTATTTTCCATTTCAAAATCAAGTTCCATTTCAAATGAACCACTGAGACCAACCGGAGACTGGAGATGTCCTGCTTGATTTCAAGCAAATCATCTTCATTCACGCCGTCCATTTTCATGGCTTTCTTTGACTGGTGGATGTAGCGGGCCACCAAACGGTGCATTATGTCCTGTAACGGTCTGCTTTTTATTACTCGTAAAATAGAACTGAAGCTTATTGCAAACCTACTGAGTACATCCCTTCAAAACGGTGACCCTAAAAACGTTGCGACGAAAACACCGACCTACGATTACCTAGTGTAGGTCGGTTATCCACAAAAGACCAGTGAATAAATGAAAAGAGGGTAAAACCCCAATCAGACTGATTCAAGCCAAATATTTGCACAGTCCACACGCTTGCAGTTTGCCAGTTAAAATTATGCGCCCGAAAAAACAGCGAGGCTAGTTACATGCTTACATGCCCGCCCACGTCAGCCCACAAATTCAATTAGAACGTAAGGCGCCAGACGCGAGAAAAAGCATGGAGATTGGAATGTCTCTCGTTCCTGAATCTGAATTCAGAGGCACTACCAGGCCCTTTAAAAAGTCCGGCAATATGTCAAATATCATGGAAAGTGTCAAAAGTCATGCATAGTGTGATTTGTCTCGTTTGCCACTTTCTAGGGCATTTGACTAGACTTTTTGACACTTTGCATGACATTTGTCATTTTTCAGGATCTGTTAGTGAAACCTGTTTTCAATCCCAGAGGCTGTAAAGTATCAAAAAGTCATGTAAAATGTCATGCGAAGTGTCAACGGTCATGACAAATGTAAAGTAAAGTGTCAATTGTCATGTAGAAATTCAGTAATAAAATCTTTTCTTTTTTATTTTGATTGCCATGTTACATGACATTTGGCACTTTACTTTACACCTTACAACATGGTCTGGGAATGGCACCAGCGGCACGCCCCCTCCCCACGCACCTGATAACTGGGCGGCTGCACATCGTCGGCGGGCGGCACGGTGCCCAAGCCGTGCTGCCTGACCGTGTCCCTGTGCCGCCTGTCCGCCGCGTCGCTGCTCTCCTCCGAAGACGAGCTACTTTGGTGAGCGTTCGCTCGCTTGTCCATTTCCACGTCGTGATTCGACTGCGCTTTTGAAGCTTTCGACTTTTTACTGGCCACCGACTTTTGGGACAGTTTCGCCTGAGCTTTCGCCTTTTGCTGCACTTGCGAATAGCCAGGGCGCTGCGGGAGGTTGGGGAGGTTTTTTGTTAGCGTGTTGCCAAATGAATGGGGGTTCGTGGTGATTGCACAGGGGTTCGTGGAGGGTGGTAGGGAGAGTGACAAACACGTGCACTTGGGTAGGTCAGTATTTTGTTTGACATTCCACAATATTCAACTGGCCTACAGCACTTGAGTCTAAAGAGGGTGTAAAAGCACATATTTTAGACTAAAGTAGCTACGCTACAAGCTAAGCACTATTTATGCCGGCACTCGATTTGTATTATATTTTAGGTGAGAAAAACGTTAAAAACGTGGTGTGATAGTTGGAACACGGAAACCATATTGAATTTTTGGAGGGAGTCTTGAACCGATCTAGGGTAGAACATCGCTTTCCGCGTTTTCTCAATAACGATTTGGTTTTGTTATGAATAAGCACTGCAACCATAAATACATGCATAAGCAAAACTAGCAAATAAAAAAACCTAGGTATATGCATAAAATCGGCTAGTGCGAGCAGAACAATTCTTGTGGGATGATATTTACGCCGGAAGAGTCTACGAATGATTTTACCGAACCAACTTTGACACTTGCATCGGGGATCAACGATGTTCGCTAAATTTCGGGGCACATTCCATATTTACGGGTTATTTTATTTCGATCATCGATACATAGGAACAGATTTTGATGTAAATACAATTTTACCTCTGGCTCAAGCATGTGACCTCTGTAGCGGCTCTGAAATAATTGTAACTACGTTAGACATACTGGAACTTGATGGACACAAGGTTACACACACAAGTTACTACAATCTGATGCAAATTCCATAGCTTTTAAATAATCTGCAAAGCTTTGCACAATGTGGCACTTCGCGCGGCACTTCCTTTGAGACTTGATACTTGACAGTGGCAGGAAATTTCCACTTACATAAATCTTCAATTAGTTCACAGTGCTTGAATAGTTCCCCTCTCCCTTGAATAGTCCCACACCAGCCGAGTGGGAAATCATAATTCCCCTCCAGTAAAGACATAGTTCAACCCTTGAATGATTCCCCTTACCGGTCAAGTGAGGAGCAAAAATTGCCCCCTTGAGTAAAATTTATGTTAAGTATGCCTAATGTATACCCAGACAAATGCTATGTGAGTTTTGACAGGTAGCCTATTGACTATGTATTCTGCTCATATGACATTGCACGTGCTGGCTATGGGAATGGCGTAATATTAATGTCGTTTGAAAATTATGACCAGGGTTGGTTTTATAAAAATCATTTGTATACAAATTGTATAAAAATTGTATAAAAATGTATTTTATTTTAATTTTATTCTTGTTTCATTTTATTTTATTTTATTCCAAAATTATAATAAAATAATAAAATGGACCATTTTACAAAATTTTTACAAAAATTTTACAGAAATTTTACAAAAAAATCAGAATCTTGCATGCAAGGTCAGAAAAATGTGATAATTAGACCTAAACATGAAAAACGTGTGACAAATTTTTCTATTACTTTGAAAAAGTTGCATGCAGTAGGTATTGTTAGCTAGTTGCAAGTGTTAAGTTACAATTATCGATAAGAATGCTTTGCTGGGCTGGGCTGGGCGCATTTGTAAAAAATGTGCTGGGCGCATTTGTAAAACATCATGCAAAGTGTCAATTGTCATGACAAATGCAGTAAAGAGTCAATTGGCATCTCAAATGTCAAGCAAAGTATTATTGTCATGACAAATGTTGTGCAGGGTGTAAATTGTGTATCTGAATCTTATGTTTTGGTATCCAAACCTTATATTTTGGTAAACTCGGCAGACATGAAAGGAATCAGTGATTCGGCCCTTACGTACCAATTTTAAATTTCATTAAAATTGTTAAGTTAATTTTGAATTTGAATGAATGCATTCCAATCGATTCATGGTAAATCTTATTCAATCCGACGTTTTATGCGAGAACAGGATAAACTGAACACGCATATTGTCATATGAAAGCAGGTAACAAGGTATTTTATTGTAACAGCCCGGACAAATTCCAACAAAAAAGTACGTATGTGTGCGTGCGATAGAACAAGGGAAGAACGACCCTGTACACTGTACACCACTAGCTAAATCTGGATCGTTTTGAAAATCTAAAAATTGCTCTGAATAACATAAAATGCTCACTATGTTCGTAATAATGAGAAATTATCGTATATTTATCAAGTGTAGATCTTAAATTCAAATTTCGACGGTGACGTTCACTTATCTAATTGAAACATTTGTTGATGGTCATCCCTACGCATGAAATACGAGTGTCAATAACAATGAAATTGGGTTAGAATGGTACTTGTACAAAAATTCGTTAGACCATTGACTCGCATAATGTCTGCCGAGTTTATCCAAATCTTATGTTTTTGTATCCAAATGTTCACATAAGATTTGGTTACAAAAACAACAAGATTTAGATACAAAAGATAAGTTTTGGATACAATTTGCTTTACAGTTTCCACTTTAATTTATATTTGTCATGACAATTGACACTTTACTTAACATTTTCATGAAAATTGACACTTTCCATTCCATTTCATATGACATTTTGACACTTTACATGGATTGGGACTGCCCCAGCTCCGCGAATGAACAGGTTGAACTATAAACAACAGGAAATTTTTTTACAAAAAATATGAATTTTTATACAATTTTTACAAAAATATGAATTTGTATACAATTTTAAAAATTTTCACAAAAATTCGAATTTTTGTACAATTTTTATTTTTATTTTGAAGTTTTCCATTTTATTTTATTTTATTCTTCAATTTTCCATTTTATTTTAATTTTATTTTTATTCTTTTCTGAGATTTTGCCAACCCTGATTATGACGAAAAACATTCAGAATTTGGTGGCGAAAGCATAAATTCTCTGGCGGCATTTTTAGGAAATACGGTATAAAAATGTAGAAGAAAATGTGTAGGTTAATTAAATAAAAAGAAATTCCAGTCCCAGCGGTAAAATGACCCGGGTGCGATGATAATTCCTATTGATATTTAACTGGCGAAATTATCGCGAGTGAGCGAACACTGCTTGAAGCTGCAATTATATATACCGTATATGTTTGAATAAATCCCCCTTGAATAATTGCCCCCTCGAATGGTTCCCCTGTAAAACGGCCGCGAAAAAAAGATTATCCGCTCCGCTTGAATAATTCCCCCCTCAAGGTTGTTGTTGTTGAGTTCAATTTGAACAAAAACGGCATTTTATTCTGTTAAAAAAGCATATTTTATAGAATGAGTGGATACCGTATTGGCTTGTTTTGAACCGCGGGCACTGTATTTTTCACAACGTCCTTACAGTGGCACTCAATTCGAGCATGGTATTGTATTATTTGGTAAGGCATTTCAATTCCATTATAGACATCGATATACATATTTTGGTATGTATATCGATTCCAGCTGCGTAATTATGATGTACCGTAAATGCTCTAATAATACGACAGTCGTACTATTTTTTTCAGCACATTTTTAGATGTCGTACTATTGGAGATGTCGCATTATTAGAGAGTGTCGCATTATTGTTTTCGTCGTATCAACAACTTTTCCGCCAGTGAATAGTGGCGGTTGTGAGGCGGCTGGCGCCCTTGCGAACTGCCGAGCGACTCTTGTGAACTGCCGCCAGCCGCCGCTTTGTCCAAAAGCGCCGAATCCGCGGCTTCCGCAGATTGCCACATCGTTACGGCGCTTTTTCTTTTTATTTCTCAGGTGTCGCACTATTGAAGAGTGTCGCATTATTGGAAAGTGTCGGATTATTTTCACACAACGTGCCCAAACCTGTCGCACTATTGGAGATGTCGTATTATTGGAGTCCTGTCGTATTATTAGAGCATTTACGGTAATTGCAACAGCTGCGTCAATTAGATGCAACAACGACTGGATTTTTTTAACAACAGAAGCGACAGAACAGAGGCCACTCGCATACAGTAACGTTTTTGAACGTACTGCGTTTCCCGCGTCATGTTTGCTTCTATTACTTAGGTTTGGGGGGGCACTCAATTCAAACATGGTACTGTATTGTTTCATAAGGCGGTTACCCTGGCACTGTATTCGAGCATGGCACTCAATTCAAGCATGGCACTCAAAACAAGCCAATACGGTAGACAGAGACACATGCTTGAAAGTTTTGACAAAGTAATAACCCCCCCCCCCCTTGAACAGTCCCCCCTCAAAAAAGTCCGACGAAAAAATTATTCCCCATTGCGAATATTCAAGCGAGTACGGAAGGTAAATAGGTAATATTTAGGTAGTAGGCCAAAAACACGAGTGTGATGAAAAATCAGGCCAGCGTCCTGCGGAAATGAAAGCGAAGCGCACACCACACACAAAAAAAACAGCAACACGTTTTGAAGCTGAAAGCTTCATAAAAAAAATCAAAAAGACGGACGAAATTAAAGTAGCCGGACACGGTGTTTTTGACAGCCAGAATTTATTCAGCTTGGATTGCATGCCACTGGCAGTTCGATCGGATACATTTAGCATGATATACATTCTCTGGGTGATGAGAGTTTTGAAAATACATATTAGAAACAATAAAAAATAATATTTTTTTTGTATCTTTTTTGCCAGGCTTTTTCAGAGAGAGTTGATTTGGTATGCCTTTGAGAAATTTTCTGAGATTTAAAAAATATGAGAAAATATTCACCTACCGTATTTCCTCGAAATACCCCCCTCGAAATACCCCCACCCCGAAATACCCCCTCAAAATGGACACTTTGAACTTATAACCCCCCGTCGAAATACCCCCCCCCAAATTTAGTGTATAGAGAACGTAAATGACTAAGACAAAGGCATCCGGGCAATGCAGAACACATGTTAAAAACGATGACTCTCTCATGTGAGAACAGTGTTTTTAAATACATACGTCTACACACTTATACTAGTCTTTAGAGTCTTATAAATGGCGATTTTTGTTGCATTTTTCGACGTCTGCGTACGTTTCAGACGACAATTTAGTACTGGGATTTCAAAAAATTCCTGGCGAAATAATAAACCCCCCTCGTTTACCCCCCCCCCTCAAAATTCTCACTCTGAAAAAATAAACCCCCTGGGGCTGGGGGTATTTCGAGGAAATACGGTATATTTATCCAGGACTTTTGTCAACGTTAACCACATCTGCAGCTGCCAATTTCAGATACTTTTACCAAACGGGCTGTCCAAAATGTGTCGGGCATGTAACACTTCAAACTAGGAGAGGAAGTTCACAACTTTCACTGGCACACTTGAATGGGACTCAAAGGACTTGGAAAGTTAGCGAGTAAATAATTGAACATCTTACGGTGATTTTCGGCTGATCCCTGCCGCCGAAAAACTGAAATTGTCCATTAAAGCATGAGGCCCGAAATCAAACTGAAATGCATTATTAGCCATTCCAATGAATAAAAGCATTAAAATTCTGGCAGAGCGGAATAAACTTCAAATTAAACCAAGGGCAAAATCAAAGCAGATTTTATCTACACAGATCTGTATGCTCCGGTGGGGTGACCGCATGCAGTACAGTCAAGAATAGTATGCAATGAAATTGAAAGTTAATGAATTCAATGGAGTTGTTGAAATGACTCACTTGTGGCAATTGAATTGAGGCGTCTAATTCTAAAAGTCGACAAGTGCACAAAATGCGATTTTGAGTAAATCGCATTTTAAGTTTCATTTCCAATTCCAGGTCCGTGGTGCGTGTCCAATGGGGCTCTCTCATGCTCAGCATTATATTCCAAATGTTAACAATAAAGTGTCAAATTTTCAGCCCCTGCTCCCAACGTATAATGGAAAAATTGGGTGTCTATAAAATTCTAGTCGGACAGAACAAAACCATTTTGGGGAGGAAAATGCACTTGTCGACTTTTTGCACTCGAGAACATTTTTGTTCCCGCCGGCGTTGCGCTTGCCTTATGGGAAATTTTTGGACTTGTCGACTTTTAGAAATCGGTGTCCATGATGGACTTATCACTTTTCTTGCGTTTTTTCGCATAAAAAAGGGTGCGGAAGGTGGACTTGTCGACTTTTAGCCCAAAACTAAGTGGACTTGTCGACTTATTGCCCAAATTTTTTCCCTCAAAATGTCAAATTTGGCACTTTGCCATATGGGCATGTGAGGTCAAAAAATTTATGGAAAATTATGAAAAATGTGCGGGAGTAGCCCCAGATGACGTTTCCGGGCCTAACTCAAAATTTTCATATTTTGGACATGTCGACTTTTAGAATTGGACGCCTCAATTGTGTGCACACAAAAGGATAACTAGCGATACCGATAAGTAGCGTGCTTATGCGCAAGTTTATGCGATAAGTTTATGCGCACGCAAAAACTTAGACCGCGTTCTTCACAAAATTCTTTACTTTAGGCTTTCTTCCTTTGGTTATGAGATGAAGTTACCGTAAACCCTCGAACAAGTTCCCATCTCGAATAACTCCCCCCTCGAATAAGTCTCCCCTAAAAAAATTCTGAGGAAAAAATAACTCCCCCGGAGACTTTATCGAGGATTTACGGTAGGTAGATAAAAATGCGTTGGCGCCCTGCCAACGTGTAAATCTAAATAACTTACAGTTTTGTAATGCATGTGGTCACGGGAGTATAACATTTCAATGTTTAACTCGGTAAAAGAACAACGAATGCCCGTCAACCAAACAATAGAAAGGATTAGCGACACGTTTTCAACGCACGCCATCCATCAGCTTCCATCAGAATCCTCTCAAGAAATTCACACCCGTCTCAAAACACATAAAACAAACCCTGATAGTGGCTCTCTTGGCGCCAGCGCCCCAAGCGTCAACGTTGGCGCCAGCGCCAGAGGAACCGTGACGGGCGCCAAAAACCGAATGGCGCACGCGGCGCAGCATCCGCAAGAACTTGACCACGGATTTGGGCGTAATGATCAAATTGAACGGCGGCGGCATGCTGGAGCCCTCGTCGAAGTTGCCCATCCACAATTTGGTCCGGTGAAATTTCCACTCCAAGTCTGCGTGGTCCTGCCGACCAGGGGGGGGGGGGTTAAAGTTGTTCAAACGTGTTTACATTTACTCGAAGAATACGTATACTCGAGTATTGAATCAATACATTTACGTTTCCTCTAAAAAAGTACTTGTACGGGGGAAACAGTATTTCACTCACGTTTACTCCTGGGCAAAAGTGAAAAAATTACTTTACGTTTTCTGTACTCAGGCGGTGAGTAAAAAATTACTTTGAATTCACGTATACTTGAAAAAATATTCGGTATTTTTAACAAACCACTGCTCAAACCACAGCGCACCGGAACCGGAACGCAAGTTACCTATACACAATTATTTTACACATTCTATTCATGTGAGCACCTCAAATCAGGACCAATCACGCATCTTAAGTTCAAACACCACAATAAAAAATGCAACTCACATTAATAATCTGGAAAGAATGGGACATCATGGCAATGAGCATATTCAACAACACAATAATCGAAATCATGTGATAGGCTGCGAACATGCCCCTGCCCACCCACTCAGTAAATGCGTGTCTCTCTAATACTGAAGTGTCTCTGGTGTTGGTAATAGAGAATAGGGACCAAACTAAGGTCGTGTAGGAACTGGCGATGCTGCATTTGGGGATTGGGGGATTATTTAGGATTTTTTTCGGTAGTTTTCGATATTATTTAGTGTCTATTATTATTTACTTATTTTACTTATTTATTTATTTTCAATATTATTTACTGGTGGCGACAATGACGCACATCCTGGGTGGTTAAAATACATTTTTATCCAATTTTTATCACCATTCACTGGTCGTAACCGATTTCTTCAAGAACGCGGCTACTCGCACGTCCCGGTGCTAATTGTATTTGACGCATCAGCCCAAGCGCCAGAATTTACCTTTTATTATGCGCTCGAATGTGGGCGTTAAGCGGCATTCAAAGGCTATGATTTTTTGTGCTCATAAAAATGCAATGAAATCATGCGTAAATGCATGAATGAGGGAGTAGGTGCGTCCATGCTGCTTCCATGCGCAAACAACTACGTAAACGAGCCCCCACTGGTAAATGGGCACACGCTAGTTGACATCAAAAATTCATGTCAACTCAATGTCAACAAAATACATAATATAAAAAATTTGTAAAATATCAAACTTAACAGTAACAATGAAAATTAAAAGTCATGCTGCAAAATTTACTATAATTAACCAAGTCGAAATCACATAATTCACTCAAATTTAGTTGACACGAATTCAGTTCACATCCAGCGTGTGTGGCGCCAATATTACAGGAAGGTTAACCCACCTTGAGAAAGCATCCGGATTACTATGACACTCCTTATTGCCATTTTTGTCAATCTCGCAGACTGAATAATCCGGATCATAGTACCAATAAAGTTGGGCCAGACCGATAACGAAACTGCTCAGAACCAAGAAAAATATGAAGCAGAATTTTGCCACATCCACCAGCATGCAGCCGAGTGAAATTTGCAATGGACCCAGATATGGATTAGTTTGAAATAAATAAATAATTCTGGCAAATGAGAAAATATTCGCCACTGCGAAAAGTCCTTCAGATATTAGCATGGGCTCATCTGCTCGCCAATGGAGTCTGCACGATATTGGGTCGAGAAATGATGGACAGTAGAGAAAAATCAAAACAAATAAACAATAATATGTATTTATCTCACCTCAACATGTGCGTGGGTCCATAATACTCTGGGTCACCAAATCTAATAGTAAAATAGGCAACTGCCCTCAGGGAGAATGTACTCAAATACAGCGACATCATGATGAAATCGAGCCAATTCCACCATTGGCAAACATATTTTACAAAACCTTCTTCCCAAAGTTGTTTAACCTCTGACCACACCATACCTGCGTTTCATTGGGGGATTTTTTTGGAGATTTTATATAAAAACCGGCATGAGTGTTGAAATTGTCTTATGGTGCCTCAAACCCTGATAAGGGAAAGAAAGTTCAAACAAAGAACGAATGGCACGTGTTTTGGCATGTTCGTTTAACACAGCATACTTGGCACAATGCCAAAATACTGAGAAAATACATCGTGAAATGGCTATTACAAAGTTTGCACGTAAAACACACACGATCTAGTGTATGTATCACAGATAAGAACAAAAGAAATTTCCCAATTAACAAAGACGTCTCGTAACGATTGAAAACAGTAATGCAAAAATGACCAAACACACTCACCAAGTACCCAAACTAAAATCAAACTCTCCACAATCGAAGTGGGCGGGCCCCTATCAATAGCCCTGGGCAAAGTGACATTACCCACTTTTGCAAGCGCCATTCCATCCACAGTTCCCAGAGGGCTGTGCGTGAATAGCGCCGAGAAATTGTGCGTACTGAATGGGTTAACCCCATTTGACTGCACATTTATAGCCCCGCCTTTTTGATAGCGATAATCCTCGAATGTAGCGGCTGTCAATAAAAACAGAAAACAGCCGAAACTGGTAGAATAGTAGAGGAATTTCATGAATGGCGATCGGACAATCTGGGGGCACTCACAGAGCCTGTAAAATGCCCTGTAAAATGTCAAATGGCATGTAAAGTGTCAAAAGTCATGTAAAACGCCCTGTAAAATGGCAAACGAAGTGACAAACTCTGTCTGCCATTTTACAGATCATTTTACATGACTTTTGACACTGCATGACATTTGACATTTGGCAGTGCTTTTTACAGGGTCTGGGAGTGGCACCTGGCCGGCGCGGCTGCGCGGCGACGCGATGTAAATAAAGCACAGAAATGGCCAGGCCAAAATCAGGGCTAGGCAGATAAATATGTTGATGAACGAGCCCCGTTCGTGTTTGCCTGGGAAGCCCTCGTACCAGATCGATGTCAGAAGTTGCTGGCAGTGCGGGTGAGACACGAACTGAAGGGGTGGGAATGTGGTTTTGGTGATTTGGTTGTGTTTTTGTTAAGAGTGGATTATAGAAATTTAAGGGGGTGCTGGTGTCGAACCCCGAATCATGATAGACAATATTGGTCAAATGGACTGTAAAATTCAATTAGAGGTGAAGTGGGTATTTTAGCGGACAACATTTGCCTGGCATTTTACAAGGATGCGGATCTTAAACAAGGGAATTCATCTTCATCGAGATCAGCTATATAAAATCATGTTTTGACAAACCACATTAATATTGCAAAAAATGTTAAATATTGGGTGTGTGTATCTTCAATATCTTCAAATTGTATGTTCTGGAAAACGCAATTCTGTTCACCTGTTTCTGTTCATATTTAATAGCTAGCTTAAGTCTGGCCAAGCTGAGTTTTGCACCCCAAATATCAGCACAGTCATCATTTGTCTCCTTGTTCAGAACTGCAATCACTTCCTCCGTCGATCTGCATGCCAAAATATAGGTCTAGCCCTAAATTTCAAGTTAAAACTTGTTTACGGTTAACTAAGAGACACAGTTTAAAATGAGATTGTAAATCGTATGTACATGCATACACATGAAGGATCTATAGTTTTGCCAAATAAATATTTTGTCTAAATCCGTTAATGCACAAATATCACCGAAATACCTAAATTAACAACCAAAACACTCTGTCCAGACTCAGTTTTGCCCGCCGCTGGGAAACTCTTATTCCTACTCCAAATGTAGTTTTGAGTGAACTGACAAAGATCCAAAAAATGTAAAATTGGAACCTAGCCAAAAATCAATTCCAACAAACACACACGACCCTCAACCCCCCACCCACCACCCCCAACCTACCGACACTGGCTCAACAAATCGCAGGCGAACAGTTTACACTGCTCGCTCAGGCTCACATAGGCGTCCTTAAATTCGTGCTCCCTAGACGAGAGTATCTGCAGTTCCCAGCTGAGCTTGAACGCGGTCAACATGGGGTCGGCGCTGGTCAGGGCGATCCACGCGGGGGAGGCGAGCGCTTTGAATGTGTTGATGCGTCTGTGGGGGGGGGGGTTAAATGTTTGTGGGAATTTTTTTATGAACACTGTTTTTGGTGAATTTGAAAAATTGACAATTTTGGTATTTTATTTGCAGACCGTTTTTCGGGAGATCAATGGAAATACTTTGTAAGATAAATGGAGATGTATTATGGGCAAACACCGCTAATGCTCCCCATTTTATTTGATCTTTCTAATCACTACTCTGATAAATTTACATATAAATGTATTTACATTGTATTTAGGTAAGCCAAACAATACAAAATTTCTAATTGAAAAGCAGAAACCAGAGCTGTCTAATTGAATTCAAATTATAAATAGGTAATTGGAATTAATTTCCCACAAAAAAAAATAATAAAAAATTCAACCCATAAACAGCCTTGGCCCTTGGCCAAAAGCGCCCAGCGCCAGCGTAAATAGCGTCAAGAAAAATAACGCCAGGCGCCAAAAGTGCCGTGACGCCATTTGTGTTGGCGCTAGCGCCAGGCGCCATTCCATCACTACTACCCACCAACCAACCTCAAACTATGATGCAAGCTATCAGTCAACCTCTCCCTAGTGCACTGCTTGCAGCAACAGCTCAAACTGTGCGGCGGTCTAATGGTCGCGCCCCTGGTCAGCAGCAACTGCAGCACCTCGAATTGGTTCAGGTGGGCGGCCAGGATGACCGGGGAGATGTCCGAGCTGTATTCACCCGACGCTGATTCTGCGGGGTCCAGGGCCAGTGCCCATCCCTCGCCTGGGGGTTGGGGTGTGGGGGTTTTTGTGGGGTACAGGCCTGTGTACAGGCAGGTATTTAGGTGTATGTAGAAATTTGTATCTTAATGGCGTTTGAATGCAAAAGTGTTGAATCATGTTGCAAATAAAGCTGCAGTGTTGGTAAATAAGAATATTGCGATGAAAAGCCGGCATGAAGTATATGTGTAGTCTTACTCGTCCGCACGCTTTGAATTTGGATCGGAGCCAGTTGACATTTGGTGCCCTTGTCAACTGGCGTGCGTAGAAAGAACCAAGAAAACCAAAACGTAAAAAACAAACCCTCAAACCCTCAAACCAACCCAACATGTCACTAGTAATACTCTGATGATTGATCAACATTTCCACGATTCTATAGACCCCCTCCCTAATAGCATAGAGCAGCGCGTTGCCAACCACGATTCGCGGCTGGGTGAGCAGCAACTCCACGATCTCTACGTTCTCATTGTCCACGGCGATGTCCAGGGCGGTGCGGCCGAGCAGGTCCGTGCAGTTCACGTCTACTGGAGGGGACATCTGGGGTGGGGGGTGATTTGGGGGTTGGGGGTGTGGTGGAGTTTTGGGGGTTGTTGATTGGTTATGAAATTATGCAAATCCACAGGGTATTGAGCTTTTCTGATGATAAATCTGGTGTTAAATCTTTACAGATGCAGTCTTTATCAAAACTTTTTTTTGGCGTCCCTATCACGAATTCCCTCGACGGTTTACGATACTACATGATGAAACATTAATCTTTTGTTTGCATGAAGATTTGACTTACTCTGCAGCCACTAGGTAGAGAGCCAACAAACGAAGAATACTGTCGTTTTACAACATTGACATTCAAACTTCAAAGTCGACAAGATCGGAATACCTGAAGACAATGCGCCATCGTGGGTTTGTCGCCGCGCTCGGCAGCCTCCAGAAACATCCGATGCAACGGCGGGATCATATCCACACTTTTCATAGCACCGGCCGTCCGTCGCGACGGGTGACCCTGTGACGTTTCGACAAAGGTTGATAATGTCTCGTTTTTCAAACTGAATTTGCAATGTTGTATACTCAGCGGACTGCAAAGTATGCGCCCAAATTTAATGATGTCTTGGTCGGCAACGAGCGAGCACGGTACTTATGTATGCACTTTCATAAAAAAATATAAAAATATTTCAAAAAGAAAAAGGCCGAGTGCGTACAAGTGATGAATGTTTGTTTTTTCCAGAGAATTTTTTTTGCTAGAACAATTTTTACTGTCTCAACGATAACGTCATGACGGAGTGTCCTTCAGAAAAATGCATAGCATGCGGGCCGCCGAGTATAACCGAATAAGTTGTAAAAAATTCCCAACTTCCTAAAATCCACCCAAAACCACACACCTGTTCGACAAAACTACTACGAAATGCCTGCGCCGCGGGACAATCGAAATTGAAGGCGGGCGGCACGTGCGACTTGCGCCTGCCGCCGCTGTGCAGCACCGTGCCGCCGGCGCCCACGTTGGCGCTGCCGCGACGCGACGACGACACGACTGATGCGTCGAAACTCGCCCTGGTAGATGGGGGGGGGGGGGGGTGAGAAAACTGGATTTGGGTGATTGTGGGCATTTTTTATGCTGTCAGTTTTTATTATGGTAGGTGATTGTGTAAGCGGCTGGTGCAAGAGATTTTCAGATTTCTTTTAAATAGGTAGCTGCAAGAAGCGACGGGTTTTTTTAAAATAATCACTCATATTTATGTATACCAAAATCTGTGGGCATTTTCCAAGCCAACGCCGCCGCCAAAATGAACAAAAGTGTCGACTGCAAAAAGCACATGGGTGCACTTCTCAATTGTTAGCCAATTTTCGTGCTAATGCTAGAAAATTATAGAAAACGAAATAAGGGTGCGAAAAACAATCAAATTAATTATTTCCTGTCACTTTTAGTACTGTGCAGCCATTATTATCTTGTGAAGAATGTGCCAAACTAGGTAAGCCAAATGGAAAATCGATCTCCGTGACAATGCCATTTTCATGAGTCTACCTACAGACCCTGCATTTATTCATCATAAACAACAACCAGAGGGCAACGGCATAATGTGCAATTGTGCTGGACAAAGCCATGAACATCTATCTCTATATAATTCTGTGTGTGATTAAAAAAATTATCCATATTTCTAGGCCTAAGCATTAGGTAAGTATTATACTCAAGAGTTTATCAAGCTTACCCAACTGTCAGTGAATCGACATCCTGACTGAAACACCGCTTTCACACAAAAACGTCCAAAAAAAATCCAAATTATACTTTGATTAGCCCGACAAGCATTTTTCAGGCAGCCCGATAAATCCTATTTATCTGAAGTTGACTCAAAGTTATCTGAAAGTTATGTCAAGCCCGACACCAGCTGACAATCACACTTGAAACCACATTGAATCGGGCTCTCAGTGGCCCGGAAAAACGTGTCGTGCATATCAAATACAGTTCCTGGCACAGTGCCAACGAAACAAACCTGGCGGGCACCTGCGCCAAGTAGGCGGCGCTGCTCTGCGGTCCACCGGGTATGGTGCTGCTGGGGTCGATATCAGTGTCGGCCACATTCATCGACGCGGAACGTTGCATCGCTGCGATAAGGGTTGTTAACGCTGCGATTAACGGCAGTCGTTTAACTGTGATCCAAGGCCCCGAAAACTGAAACGTACATCAAAATATACCTTTTTAGGCTTTTTAGGTACCGACCGAATTTCCTAGAAATACCCAGAGGTTTAGTTTGTCAGAGTGCTGATTTTGACGGGGAGGTATTTCGAGGGTGAGGGTATTTTGAGGGTGAGGGTATTTCGAGGGTGAGGGTATTTCGAGGGTGAGGGTATTTCGAGGGTGAGGGTATTTCGAGGGTGTGGGTATTTAGAGGGTGAGGGTATTTCGAGTGTGAGGGTTTTTCGAAGGTGAGAGTATAACGTGGGGGTTATTTCAAAGAAATACGGTATATACTTGATCATCGGTATCGGTGCAAGTGCGTTCGGTCAGGTAAATTTCAAAAAGTAAAAATCTCATTTTCAGTGTATTCTTCAAATGGCGTCAAGATTCTCTAAGCACCAAAAATCGACTACAGATAACCCCACTCAACACCCACTAGCTCGTTGCCGGACGCGAGCTTGCTCATTGCCGGTGCCGGCGGCGGCGGCGTTGTGCAGCGCGCCCGCGCCCATCTGCAGCAGGGAGCCCTCCGACTGTTGCGGCTGCTGTCCGGGCGGCGCTAACAAGGCCGTTGATGAACTTGAGGCACCTGGGTTGGGTGGGAGGAGGTTACGGGTTTTGGTGTGTAATTGAGGAGCACGTTTGAAGATTGTAAAGTATCATATCAGTCAATGTTTTAAAGACAAAAAAGTTGAAGGTAAAACTGATGTCTGCAACCCACAATTTCACATAATAATTGGCTTTTGAAACTTTTTTCAGTTAAATTTACCATATAGATCTTTAATTTTCTGCATTCTGCCACTCGGCTAGAAAACCTCCCCATATTTGGTAGTACGAAAGCACCAAATCCACCAGCTAGTTATTCCCCATGCTTCAGTGACTCTAACCGCGCATACCCGGCTCACGATGGTAGCGTGCCAACGATAATCAACGCATGTGAATATTGTAAAATAACAAAAAATGTTGCTAACACGTTTTTTGTTTACGTTTTAACAATAACGAGTTCTCGTTGGCACCCTGCCAACGTAAGCTATGAATAACTGAAGTAGACAGCACCAACACTACCTTGCATGGCATTCCGATCACAAGCCATCTGGTGCATGTTGAGCGGCATGCCGCGTTGCAGCTGCGACTGCACTTCGGCGCCGCCGGAGTTGTTGTTGCCGCCGCCCGCGTACTGACTGCCAGTGGCGCCGCCGCCGCGCCGTGCCCGTCGCTGCGATGGCAATTTGTGAGTGGATGGAGGTTGGATGGGTTTGCATTGGGTGACGTAGGTAGGGACCAAAGGCGAGAGAGTGCAGCGGCGCACTCTCAGCGCCAAGCACCAAAAAGCGTCAGACATTGAACAAATTTGTTGGCAACTACTCAACTCGAAAACCAGGTCATTATAGGTCAGCGCTGGGGCTGACGTTTCACGTGCATATTTACACTGGAGAGTGACACCGCGATCATTCGCGCACTACTAAAACATATTTTTAGCTAAATATTTATGCGTTCGAACGTTTTCAGACATATCTTCAATAATTTTGATTGTTGGATGAAAAAACAGGCTACCAAAAAAGTTTGAAGGGATTCCCCTTGGTACTTTAAGTACTTGTAAGTTTGAAGCAATTCACATATAGGCTTAACTTTTGTTCCTTCTACAGGACTCTGTTAGGTAGATTTCTTATATTTACCTACCGTATATCCTCGAATAAGACCCCAGGGGAGTTATTTTTTCGTCAGAGTTTTTGAGGGGGGAGTTATTCAAGGGGGAGGAGTTATTCAAGGGAGGGAGTTATTTTTTCCTCAGAAAACTTGAACTAAATTCATTGTATGAGTGCATTCTGTCAACTCATGTAATCCAGCTAACAACAACAAAAAGCTGTGTATACACTGTGTACACGCTATGTATCTACTGTCGCTGCCATACGTCAACATTATTTTGTATTTTCATCGATCATTTTTGTAAAATATGTAGCATATTTTCCGCCCAGAGTGGGGAGTTTTTCAAGAGGGGGGAGTTATTCAAGGGAGGGAGTTATTTTTTTGTCAGAGTTTTTGAGGGGGGAGTTATTCAAGGGGGAGGAGTTATTCGAGGGGGGGGTCTTATTCGAGGATATACGGTATCTGCTATTTTCAGCTTCCAAAAAACGTTCGAACGCATAAATAAAATTCATGTGTGTGCTGCGCCATTGGGTTGGATTCAAATTTTTTTGATGTTGGATATATCAATGACATTCATATAAACACCTTCCCGGTCACGTCCGGCAGCCATTTTTTGATGTTACTTCTTATATCCTATCCCCAGTTCTAGAGCGCCCCAGAGGCTGAAATCTGGGCGATATATTGGCGCAACCCCCCTCTACTTCGCATGAATTGGGGGGGTCGCCGCGACCCCCCCAATTCATGCGAAGTAGAAGGGGGTTGCGCCAATATCTCCCCCAAGTTTCAGCCTCTGGGGCGCTCTAGAACTGGGGATAGGATATAAGAAGTAACATCAAAAAATGGCTGCCGGACGTGACCGGGAAGGTGTTTACATGCTTCGTGATTCTGAAAACAAACACTTCCAGACTCCACAGAGTAAGCAGTAAAGTGTAAACACTTAAATACAGAGTAAACCAAAGAACACGCTGAATAATCAATAATCAATGCGAAACACCACCTTCCAATACAATTGGGACCTCTACTTCTGTCGATAAGTCCAAGAAGCGGAAATTGGTAAGTCCGAAACGTTGATTTCAATAAAATCGCATTTAAGTTTCATTTCTATTTCTTTGCGATGCGAAGAGTGCATGTCCAATGGGTTTGCCCACTGCCTATTGTGAAGTTCCAGAAGACCGAAAAAATACCGCCTCGACTATCAACATATATGAGGGCAGTGGCCTTTTCACAACATGCATTTGGAGTGAAATAAAAAACATACGAATGAAGTCCAGTGAACAAGTGGATTTATCGACTTCTTGCACAGGAAAATTGTTATTATTTGCAGCCCCGATAGATTAGCTTTATGGGCATTTAATCGCCTTATCGACTTCAGAAATCAGTGTGCGCAATGAACCTTCAACTTTCTGCTGGAAATTTCCACAATAAAAGAGTGGACTTATCGACTTTTCTCTGCATACAGCATGCACTGATCAACTTCCCGAAGTATACTTCCCTTTAAGCACACACTATTTTAGCACGGTGCGTGTGCTTTTGATGTAAGAGGGTTCCAGTCAGGGCACGAAACTCGAGTTCAAGCTTCAGCGCAAATTTTTTTCGGTCTAGTTGAATCAGTCAAGTCAGTGAAAATCGAGTTTAGAGTCTGGCAAAAAAATCTCTACCGTATTTCTCCGTGTAAACTACCCGGGTGTTATACAAAATTGAGGCCCTTTTCAGCAACTTTTTTTAAAACTTGTATAACAACCGGGTGTTAATTCGATGGGGGTGTTACACACATAACTTAACTAACTTAACTTAACTTAACTTAACTATAAATATAAATACTTAACTATAAATATTTATGTTCAAAGAAAAGCTAAGTAGTCTATGAACGTTCCTACATATTTAGGTACTTTTTGGTTCCCAGCGTGCAGCTAATTAAATGGAAAAATGTGCATGTGACGGAATTACAATGAATGGCGCCAGGTACAATATTCAATAAGTTAAATCGAGCGATGATTTTGCAGCTGAGCATAGCACCCCGGGGGTGCTATAAATCTGTGTAACACTCCGGGTGTTGTGCACGGGGTGGTTTACACGCAGATTTGTTAAAAGGTACACGTACGTTTACTCGAAAAATACACGTACGCGGGTACGCGGTAAATACATTTACATATACTTTTCAAAAAAATACCGTACACACTTGTACGCGTACACTTTCAAAGCGTACGCGTACAGAAAATGTATTTATGAAAATTCAATGTGGGACATATTTATAAAGTAACTACACTGCTATGTATTTACAGAAGTGGTTCCATTGAATATTTTAGATATGCGGGGGTAGTGCCTTTAAAAATTTCAAAATTCGCAACCAAATCGAAATGGTTGTGGAGACAATGGATGTGGTAAACGAGTCGGGAGAACGATGATTTTGATCTCATAGAAAAAAGAGACCTATAAACTATATAATCTGTCATTTGCTTATAGAAAAACATACGTTGTGCTGTACACGTATGAAAAAGTGCTCACTTTTACACATTCTATGAAGAAAAGTAGTCGTTTCTACACTCACAAAAAAGTACCCACATTTACGAGTACGTACGAGTAATAAAAAAGTATTTTACGTTTTCTATACTTTGTGGTGAGTAAAAAAAATACTTTACGTTTACATATACTTAAAAAAAAGTTCAGTTATTCTAACAACTCTGTTTACACGGTGAAATACGGTAGTCTCGAGTAGTGATGGAATGGCGCCATGGCGCTGGCGCCATTCAATGGCGCCAAAGGGCGCCAGCGCCATGGCGCTATTGGCGCCTGGCGCTACTTTCTCTGGCGCCCTCTTGGCGCTGGCGCCATCATTTCGAATGGCGCCAAGGCGCCCTTGGCGCTTGGCGCCATTTTTGCTGGCGCCAATTTGGCGCCCGGCGCCATTGTTTTTCATGGCGCCAAAATGCCGCGATGAGTGCTGACATTATTCCATATACAAATACCTTATCTGCTGAGTGACATCATTTTATTATTTAGCATATTGAACCATGTCATTTTTTGCTAGAATTACAAGTTAGGCTTGCAGTTCATTGTGTTTGTTCCACATAAACAGCAACACTATGCCCCCACGCTGAGATTACCACCAGAATGTTTTCATTTGGCATGGCAAAAAATGACACTAGTGCATTTACACAAGTTTTGTTACACTCTAGTGTGATAACTTCCATCTATGCTTGCTAGCATGTAATAATCTGTGATAATGGTAGTAGCAGATATAACAACTACCGTATTTCCTCAAAATACCCCCCCCTCGTTTGACCCCCCCCCCCTCTCGAGACCACTATGAAACAATCACCCCCCCCCCCCCCTCCAAATACCCCCCAGATTGAGTGTAAAGAGAACGTACATGACAAATACTGCAGTTTGTGTTCTGCGTAGTGCAGAACACACGTTAAAACAATGTCGGAATCACGTTAGAAAAGTGTTTATACCATCTACCGTATTTCCTCGAAATACCCCCCGGGGGGTGATTGTTTCAGAGTGAGAATTTTGAGAGAAAAACGTGAAAAATGAGTTTTACCACCATTTATAAGTTTTTACAGCCTTATATGAGGATGTAGTTGGTATAAACGATGTTCTAACGTAACACAGTAAGTGTTTTGAACATCTGTTATGCATTTCCCGGACCACAAATTCATAGTGCCGATTTTGAGGGGGGGGGGGGGTATTTCGAGGGGGGGGGGTATTTCGAGGAAATACAGTACGTACTAATATTAGTCTACAGGAGTCTATACATGTCAGTTATTGATGCATTTTTCTACCCCAGCGCACATCACAAACAACGATTTTGTACTATGATTTAAAAAAATTTCTTGCGAAATAATAACCCCCCTCGAAATACCCCCTTCTTTTAACCCCCCCCCCTCTCGGGAGCACTATGAAACAATCACCCCCGGGGGGTATTTCAAGGAAATACGGTAGTCAATTTCCTTCTATACAAAATACAGAATATGAAACATCATTCTCAATGCATTCTTATTGTCTTCTGTCCTATTCTAAACACTACCCTATCTAATTTCATTTTTACATGTCACAAAATTTTCATTTGAAGGTGGTATAAATATGTGGCAACTCAACATAAAATAGATTTTCTGTACAAATCACCAATTCAATGCTGTCTCATGTCACTTCAGGGTCAATTGTAAATTGTTTATAACCACAAAAATGACATTTGACTTGATGAATGTATTATATCCTTGATTATGATGTTGTTGTGTTTTTTATTCATCATGTAACTGTTATAACATATTGCCCTTAACAAATAAATGCTTCTGTTAGAATATACATGCTAAAATGGTGACTTTTATCGTTGGCGCCATTTTGGCGCCCGGCACCATTGTTTCTGGCGCCCTTTGGCGCCTGGCGCCATTTCTTCTTCGCTATTGGCGCCTGGCGCCATTTTCTCTGGCGCCATCTTGGCGCTGGCGCCATTTTTCCTGGCGCTTTTCCATCACTAGTCTCGACTCTCAAGTCGAGTCCCCCTGGACCGATTGATAATAGAAACTTATTTATATACATATCCGTAAAATATAATGAGGATAATATTTAGTAAGATAATGAGTTTTCGAAATTGCAAGCATTTTATTGTCCAGTCACCATTCTAGAAATTCAATCATAAAGCCGGAGTTACAGCATAACGATAAATAGAAGGTGATACGACAAATAAAACGTCACCGATAAATCCATTATTTTCATGTTTTCAAGTTTTTTTTAGTGAAAAAAAATGTTCAACACTCGAATTAAAATTTCATATGGGATATGTTAAATTCTAATTTGAATGAAAAACGTTCGATGAAAAATGGTCCGCCGACAAATCAATTTCACGGTGATGCCCTAAAATCAATTTGTCGGCGGTCATTTCATGAAATGGCCATCGACAAATTGATTTTTGGGCATCACCGTGAAATTGATTTGTCGGCAGACCATTTTTCATAGAACGTTTTTCATTCAATTTCGAATTTAACATCTCCCATATGAATTTTTTTTTCATTTTAATTCAAGTATTGAACATTTATTTTCAATAAAAACTTGTAAACATGAAAATAATGGATTTATCGGTGACGTGTTATTTATCGTATCACCTTCTATTTATCGTTATGCTTTAACTCCGGCTTAACATGAACACGCACACGAGAAAATATGAAAAGGTTAAAAAACTGTCGCCCAGTTTTTCACCATCGTTGTTTTTGCGTAAAACCACACACTTTGTCATAAAAAAAACTTGACAAAATACACAGTGACATAAATACACAATAAACAGAGCTTTGTTTCCACGTAAAAATTTAGACCGTTTTAACCGATACCTATAATTGAAACGCTGAAAAACATGTTTACAGACACTATTGACATACTTAAATGATTTGCATCCTATACCATAGAGGGAGAGGCACGGAGAACTGAATATACAGGGTGGCTCTAATTTATAAGTTAAATTTTATTTTTCGACAAGTGAGAGTTATGTAGTAGTGATCTTTTGGTAATGATGACAAGTAAAACAAGACCCGGTGCGCCTCACAGACACTGTAAAGTGTAAAAGACCCTGTAAAATGTCATGTGTCATGTATAAGACCCTGTAAAGTGTCATGTGAAAAATACTGTAATCCGTAATGTGTCAAATGTCATGTAAAGGCCCTACAATGTGTCATGTTATACAAATATTATTTTATCGTATCCAAATCTTATGTGTGTGTATTCAAATATTACTGTTTGTCATTATATTTGGATACAAAAGCATAATATTTGGATACGATAAAATAATATTTGGATACACATGGCACATTAAAGGGTCATTTACATGACATTTGACATTTTACATGGTCCTTTCATGACACATGACATTTTACAGGGTTTTTACACTTTACATTACCCTTTACTGGGTCTGGAAGTGCCCCCAGGCTATTGTAACTTTGAAAAGAAAAAAATCACAAAAACGGAATTAGGCTTTCTTGATGTTGGGGAATGGCTCGGAGAGATGAAATGAAATCATTGAAATTCAAGGATTTATGAAAATTATTCAGGGAGATAAAATGAAAATTCATGAAATTCAAGATGGTATAAAATTTGTACATTTGGTAGTTTGGGTGGGCACGGTTGTCTCACTTTGAAATTTAATAAATTGATTCACCCATCACTTTTTAGGTAATAAGACTGCATCTCGTGACAAAACAACGCATCCAAAAATCATGGCCTAAACCAGAGTTGTTAAAATACCGGTATTTTTGGAAAGTGTAAGTGTAAGTGTAAATACACTTTCCTAATTTTGAGTATGGATACCAAAAGTGTAAGGTATTTTAAAAATACCTAGGAAAGTGTAAAAAAGTGTAAGTGTAAAAAATTTTTTTAGAAAGAGCTCTCACTGTTGAACATTAGAAAACACCACCGTTTTCACCTTTAGATCAATTTATTTGTTATTTTCATGCATTATTTCACATTTCCTAAATTTTATGAAACATTTCAGACTGTAACAAATACTGTAGTGGTATGAAGTTCCCTAATAATGTCACTTTTTCAGTGTTGATAATTTACTAATTAAGCAATGTGATAAACACTGTTTAAATGCAAGAATGAACATGCAGCAAATGTCAATGCAAAAGCCAGTTGACTTTGTGTCCAGCTGGTGAATTTCCATTGATCTTGTCCTTTTTACAAACGTATGATGAAACTTTAGAATACCATGAGTACTGATCAAAGGTTGGAGATCAAAGCCTAGTTTGTACATTTGCCATATTTTCTACATTCAATGCATAACTGCATGTGTGCACTGCAGTTATTTTTTTTACATGACCCTATTTTATGCTTTCTCAAAAGCATAAAACAGGGCCATCTGAAAGAAAAAAATACACTTTCTGTACCCGGGTATATTGCTCAGGAAAGTGTAAAAAAAGTGTATGGGTATTTTATGAAAGTGTAAGTGTAAGTGTAAATATAAATACCCATTTACCCGGGTATTTCGGGTAAGTGTAAATACACTTTCGCAACTCTGGCCTAAACCAGTATTTACATATGTGCCAATTCAGGTCAAAATGTTGAAAGACAATTTGGGCCACACTACAGGTTTATTTATGGAATAAATATTTAAACACACAATATAAGTGATGGCCGGGCAGGCCGGCACATTTCAAAATGGCCACCTCAGTGGATATTTATACAGCTCATGTAAGTGCTAGATCCCGCGCGGCGGTGCACAGAAAAAGGGAAATGCCCAATCATACACCTAGTCCAAGTTCCAGTCGCAGCTGGCAACGCCTTTCGCATAATGCGACTTACTCAGAAAGACGAGACAAGTAGATGCAAAAAGTGAAGGTGAAGGTTGAAAGGAACGCACTCGGGCGCGCACGCAATGATGTTCGCATCCGTGAAACAACACCCACATGTGCTTTACGTGCGCGCACACGCGAACGAACGATGGCAAACGGGATCAGAATTTTTTTCCACTGTCAGAAAAACGCATTCGAAAATCGTTAATTTTGTACAAATAAATGGGAGTGATTTTATGACAGAAAATGTAATATTAATGAATAACGTATTTCCTCGAAATACCCCCCTCTTTAATACACCCCCTCGAAATTCGCACTCTAATAAATCAACCACCAGGGGGGGGGGGTATTTCGAGGAAATACGGTACACATTAATGCATGCACAATAGATACACACTTTGCGGGAAAACAACAGGGAAAAACTTGTGAAGATGGCATCCGCAGAAACAGCCGGAAAGGTATTGTCACGAATTTCCACTCGGTATTGCACCCAAAAGTCTCGATTGCGAAACTTAAAAAATACTGAATCGATATTGACAAATTGAAATTTTTTTAAAAATGAACAATAAATTCGATAACATCAGTGAAAATTCAATGACTAACCAAAGCCAGCACACAAAACATAAATAAAAAAGTACTCAAACCGCAAATTTCCCACCCTCAACCAGAACACGACTCAACCGAACCTGACTGGCTCTCTCCCCATAGGCCAGAAGTGGGCGTGCTTCCAAAGTCCGATCGCCTTCACCAGCCGCTGAATTCAAGCCTAACTGCCGCATGCTTTAGAAAAGCCGCCTTATCACATTATCACACTACAGCCTTGAATTCCCGATGTGAATGTGACGCGGTAAAACTTTTTGAATGGGCCCCAGCGCCCACCGGTCGTGGACAGAAGGAAGTGCGATATTAAATACCTATGTGTGTTTGTGAAGTTGTGAAGAAATTGGGCAAAGTAAAGGAATTTTGAAAGTCAGGGTGCTGAAACGGTGGTGCAAGTTTTTTGTTTGTTGGGTTTCATGTGGGACGATTTTTGATATAACTCAGCTGACCGCAAAGTAAGTAAGCAGCCTAAATTAATTATGTCTTATCAAGACACTTATGTACGCACCTTCATAAATAGAAACATAGAAAAAAGGAGTTGCTTCTCAGTAGGGGACCTGAATAGAATGTTTACATACCGGAAGCAACCGATACTGCTTGCTCCACGGAAAACATTTCTAAATGAGATAGGTAGTGCTACTCATAGGTAGGTAGAGATAAGTTCATTTATCATTTCTAAAGTTTAACCAACATTTATTTATTCCTAGATTTACTAAATTACCTATAGTAATTTACTCAATACGCTTAGGCAAATAGTGAAAGGTTGGAATTGTTCCCTTTCAAAATTGACTTTGGCAATCTACCGTATTACCTCGAAATACCCCCATTGGGGTTTATTATTTCGCCAGCAAAATTTGAGGGGGGAGGGGTTGGTTCGAGGGGGGGGGGGTTTATTCAAAGGTTTTTTTATTATTTCGTCAGAAATTTTCAATAGTATTGTACTAATGAGTAACCATTTTCGTACCCAAAACAGGTAATAAATGCGTTCAAACAGGACATATTAGGAAGTATCAATGTGCATCGCTACTAGTGATGGAATGGCGCCATGGCGCTGGCGCCATTTGAGGGCGCCAAAGGGCGCCGCGCCATGGCGCCATTGGCGCTTGGCGCCCTTTTTCTGTGGCGCCCTTGGCGCCTGGCGCCCACTTTCTGAAAGGCGCCATGGCGCCCTTGGCGCTTGGCGCCCTTTCTCCGTGGCGCCCTTGGCGCCTGGCGCCCTGCCCTAGAAGGGCGCCAAAATGGCGCCAGCATGGTTTCAAGGTGAGTGCTGCGTGAATGAATAAAAAAGAAAAAAACGGGTCTGTGAATGATCAAAATTCACTGGAAAATAGACAAAGTGGTGTGAGTGGATGTATATGTTTCATCCAATTTTTATCAGATGCGTGTAACGGATCAGAAGCTGAGCACGATAGACCGGTGAACTCGCAAACTCGTAAATCGACGGATTAAAATTATCGGAATTCCGTTGTCGTCCGCTTCAAGAAAACATATATTGGAAAATCTATTTGATGTGCATTCATTGTTTTGTCGAATGAGAATTTTCAAAGTGTTTGAAGTGAATATCACGTGTGAGTACGGTTTTTGCACAAAAGTTTGTTGCTAGTCTCGATCATTTTTGCTGATTACATCCTGGAGAACATGAATAAAGAAGTGAATGTGTGCACTACAGTGCTGGAGATGCATTTTTAGCACACGCAGGGTATTCTACGCGCTTTTTTATTCCGGCGCCATTGGCGCCTGGCGCCCTTCTTTTCAATTGGCGCCATGGCGCCCTTGGCGCTTGGCGCCCTCTTTCCGTGGCGCCCTTGGCGCCTGGCGCCCACTTTCCGAATGGCGCCATGGCGCCCTTGGCGCTTGGCGCCCTTTTTCTGTGGCGCCCTTGGCGCTTGGCGCCCACTTTCCGAATGGCGCCATGGCGCCATTGGCGCCTTGCGCCCTTTTTTCTGGTGCTTTTCCATCACTAATCGCTACACAAACTAGTCTCTATGTGTAGTTGCGATGTACTTTGGTCGCAATAAATACATCATGTACATTGCATACATGGTGTACTTCATTCCAGGGGGGGTATTTCGAGGGAGGGTTTATTATTTCCCCAGCCCAGTTTGAAGATGGGGTTATGCGAGGGGGGGGGGGGTTAATTTAAGGGGGAATTAATTCAAAGTAATACGGTATCTATTTAAATATCAATTCAAATTAAAACTTCAGCATATTTAATTCAAAAAAGTGTGACATGGCATGTTTTGACATTTATTTTGCTATTGAGGTCATTTAGGTCATTTGATTTGAGTATGCGATTTTTTGCACTGTTACAAAGCACTAATTTTGGTCAAATCATGGTGCGGAAAGAGTTGAATTCAGCGATCATGCACGAGCGGACAAAAATTTGGTGTGAGGAACGTTTTTTTATATTTTTAAATAGCGATTTTGACTTTGTTAACGATGACGTCATGATGGAGTGTTTCCTTCCGAACAATGCATAGCGTGCGGTCCGCGGACTGTTGAACCGGGTTCAAACCAGGTTGAAACGTTTCGGGACAACAAAATTCACAGGAAGGGTCATGCAATTCATCAAGTGTGCCGTAGCAAAAAGTGTTATAATTTAACATTTATGAGGCGGTGAGTGTACTGTAACTGCACAAGCAAACAACTTGTTTATGTTATTGGAAATGCATAGAAAATCACCTAGGTATTCTACGTTAAGGCGTGTTCAATGTTCATATTTTAGTAGACTAGGTATTTTATATATGATCCAAGATAACCTAAAGATTTTACCTAAAGTTGAGCTATGAAAGAGAATTAAAAACCGAATGTACTTAAAATACCTACATAGTGAGAATATAAATACAACCGGGAAACTAAAATTTGTTAGGCTTGAATGGTTGTGGTGAAATGATACGCAATTGTTGATGACTGCGGGTACGGTAGACTTTAATTGACCATAAAATAAAAAATGTCAATATTGAAGCAGACGACTGAACTGAAGCAAGTGTAAGGCTGCAAGCCTTTACACTCATCCGCCGCATCACTAAAACTTCGAGCTATACAATATATCGTATTTCTGCGAATAAAACCCCCTTGAATTGACCCCCTCGAAATTGAACAACATCGAAGCTCTAAATCCCATGGAGAAATGGGTCGAATTGGAAAAAGTGAATTTTGTAAGGTCAGCTATATATTTCGTTGTCTGTATTGTGTTAAAATATGGTGATTGTAGCTCTTATAAAACCAGACCAGAGTTATTCAATTGCTAGTTACTCAAAATGGGCGCTCCTGTATATTTACGTATATCTGCTTGCTGGGGTTGCTGCCTATCCGCTATCCGCAGAATCCGACCCGAAATCTAATCAGCGGATTACTCGGTTTACAAAAAGGAATGTAGCTAAAGTGTTTCAAAAAAGGTGGAATGGGTATTCGAATGGGGTTTTCTACTTTAAAAAACTAAATGGGTAAAGCGTCGGAAAAACTACATTGATCGGCACTAAACGCGGTAAAATTATATCTTCGGTTTAAAACCAATACATTAAAATAAAGGCTAAAAATATCAAAGTGAAATACGCTGGTCAGAACAACCATGGTGCTATTTATAATCCATTTTGAAGTTTTTAACGTAATTTTCTTGGCAGTTCGCCACATTTCCACACTGGATACTTCAGTATGAATTATCTCTGAACCGAAAAAAATGTGACCGTATGAATTTTCTGCACTAGGATACATGTCGGTAGCCAGCCAGTAAAGCATGTATTAACGCCCTGCGCAGCCTAAATTCATGGAATTGGATTTTGCCCACAAAATGCAATCATGTGCAATTTTGACGAACAGTGATTCAACGCACATCTGACGGTACTGAACATGTATTTATCTAGTTTTGCCAAAAGTAAATACTGGCGTACATGGATTCCTTAAAATAAACTTATCAGCACCAGGAACGGGAAGTAAGATTTGTGTGTCAATTTATTTCGTCTATGCGCCGCCGTAATCAGAGTTGGGTGATTTGCGGAACTAGCGTTTTCTCAACAAAAACTTTTTTCGTTGAAAGCTGAAATCAACAATAGATGTCTTAAATGCATGCTGAAAGAAACATTTTCCGGGCATGGAGTATCTAGCGATTGGGCCAATTTCATTACATCACGTTACATACTTGATCTATCTTTTCACTATCCATCACGTAGGCACCGGCTGCACTGGGACTTGTATAAAATGAAACTAAACAGTGCTGGCATCATTTGGGATAATTTAAAACTTTAAGCGGAGGGACCGTATCTGGGACCAATGCCTCAACGTTTCAAATGTACAGTAATCTGTGTGTAGTCTTGCACGACTTAGTAAACTGTACTGTTTACCGTTAGATTTTGTATTGAAGCAGTCGCATAAGGGTATGAGGTTGTGCTTACTATTTATATGGGGATATTTTACAGTTTTATGATGTTTTTATATCAGTGGGTGATACTCGGAAACTTTTTAAATTGAATATTTGCGAATTTTCACGCTTTTAAAAATTAAATACATCTATTTGCAGGACATTTGTTCGCTCACTTACAACTCGGGCCAATTCCGCAAGTGGCAAAGTAAAGAGTAACACTTTACTTTACTTAGTAGAACCTTTTACTTTACTCTTTACTTTACTCCTAATCTCCCATCTATCATTTTACTCTATTTCCCACTTTACTCTTAACTCTTAACTTTACTCTTAACTTCACCCTTCACTTTACTCTTTAGTTTTAACTTTACTGTTTACTTTTAACTTTATTGAAAGTGTAACTCGGCAACAGTTTGCAGGCTATCTTGCCACAGTTTGGGATTGTCCCCAGGACCAATGGATTCATGGGAGTTGATTGTGTTCTAACCGGTCCAGTGAGCAAATTCAGCCGTGAATTCAGTTCGCTGGAAGCATTAAGGAAGCTTACAGACACGCGCATCTACGCACGCAGGTGCGCAATTTGGTGAAGTATTGTAAATGTTTTGCTTAAATTGAGTGCTTGGTGAATTGAAAAGTATAGATTTTCGACTTGAACTTATCAAAAATGTTTCAGTAGCAAACAGTGTGACACAAAGATAGGTGCACCATTTTCTACAGCAGGAAAGGATACAACGCACACACTCAAACTCCATGCACTCATAAAAATGTATTCATTTATACTCTAATGCAGTTTTACATTTATGGACTGATTGAAAGGACATAAAATATACAAGAGGATAAGTCATTTATCATTTTCAATTCAGCTCAATATATTCATTGAAAATGCATTGGGTGGTCATAAATGCATGGGGAAAATACAACATACCTACATATGGATAAATCCTGAAAAGTCCGTCTCAATGAGGAATTTTTTTAATGTGAAGATATAGACTTTGCTGATGCCTGACGTCTCCGTGGTGAGCGTGTTTGTGGGTTAATAGAAAAGCGCCAAGAAAAATGGTACTGCGAGCACCCCAAGGCCGTCATTCAAGACTATAACAAAAGCGCCAAGGTGGCCAAGGAAAGTGGCGCCACCACGGCTCTTCGAAACTAGCACATCTGGTGCCAATCCCGCAAGTGGAAAAGTACCGTATTTCTTCTGATAGAAGGGCGGGTCTCCAATAGAAGGTACACCAAGTGCTGGAATTTTGCCAAATGCATAAAAAAATATTAGCGGACGCTGCGATTTAGTGGCTTTGGCCAATCGATTTTGTGCTATTTTAACATCAAAATTTGAATGAATTCTTTGTATCGTCATGCTGTGAACTGTCTGTGACGTAACACTTAACGTGACGTAAAACCTTGACAGAACTTGAAAGAGATTGACTGAAAAGTTGACGAAATAAATAGAAAGGGCGGTCACGGTCTCCAATAGAAGGGCGTCTCCAATAGAAGGACAGGTAAAAAAGTTGACGAAAAAAATAGAAGGGCGCCCTTCTATTAGAAGAAATACGGTATTTACTTTTGACTCTCAACTTTACTCTTAACTTTGCTCTTGACTCTTGCTCTTTACTTTCCCACATGCGGCACTGGCGCTAGAAATAATTTGCAAATGTTTATTACACTACAATGATGTCAATGCTTTTGGCACAATTTCAAAAGCAGGCTGTAGCAGGAAACAGAGTGCTAGCGCTACCCAGGAGGCACTTCCAGACCCTGTAAAATGCCCTGTAAAATGTCAAATGTCATGCAAAGTGTCAAAAGTAATGGGAAATGCCCGGTAAAATGGCAGGCATTTTCCATGACTTTTGACACTTTGCATGACATTTGACATTTTAGAGGGTCTGGGATTGGACCCAGGGCGATAATCCGTCGCTAGTGTCGTTACAAGAAAGTTGTATTTATGATTTGACTAATAGCACACACTTTTCACATGTTTATTTATCATCCCTACGGCAATTGATGTATTATTTGCAAAGTTTGCAACTCACATTTCTGTAGTATTCAAAATAAATCCCCAGTTATTTGCTTTATTGTCCTAATCTTCTAATTTGATTGAAAGGTGGTAATGGCATATTTTGAATCAATTTACTCACAAATGTCACAATTCGCATTGAGAATTAAAAAGAAAAGTTAGCTCAATACCAGGGGTTTACTCTAAAAAAGCTACTCTAGAAAATATATTCAGGGGTGCTAGACGCTGTTTTTTTGTCTCTTACTTAAATAAATAAATAACGCACTGGCGGCTATTATTGCTGCCGGAAAATTGGCACCCAGCCTGCAATCTGTGGTGAACCGAGTTGATTTATGATCAGTTATGTATACTACGTATTTATACCCACCGACGGAAGAAAATCATACCAACAAAAATACCTAGAACAGATTATTTTCCGATTTGTCGCAGGCTCTGATGTTGACATTATTTTTAAATGTTCGATTTTCATCGTTGATATCCAACCCACTGTTTAAGCCGGAATTACAGCTAAGCGGCGTTTGACGTGAAATGATGACGTCGTAAAATTGATTACATCAAAATAGACAAAGGTACAGCATTGAAATTTCAGAATTAGATAGTTCTAGTAATTGTGTGTAATGTCAAAAAAAAATTTTATCAAATAATTAGTTATTAAGTAAGTAGTTATTGACTTAACGTAAAAAAAATTTTGGTGACGTAAAATGTTTGACGTGAAATGTTGACGTAGAATGTGTAAATTTTGACGTAAAATTAATAACTTGTTAAATAATAATTAATTTTTTAGGACATTACACACAATCACTAGACATATCAAATTCTGAAATTTCAACGCTGTACCTATGTCTATTTTGATGTAATCAATTTTACGACGTCATCATTTCACGTCAAACGCCGCTGAGCTGTAATTCCGGCATCATCATCATCATCAATCATAGATGTAATCGTCTTGAATGACCTCACCGCATAAACCGATACCACATGCTTTTTAAACACACGAAATAAATACATATGATAATGTGGGAAAGATAAAACCACTTTGGCACAATGCCATTTATAGCACAAGTATGCAAAAACAATAAACACTCACCTTACTAAACATTAAACTGAATGCCATGTTGCCAACTTTTACTGCCAAGTATTTACCTCAACGTAAAATAAAATAATGGGAGGAGTAGGTAGCTTTGTATCAATAAAGTTTTAGGATATGTTAAACGAATAGGTGACCTGTATTGAGACTAAATATATGTAAATATTTAATATGTAAATATGTAAATATTTAATATGTGAATATCTAAATATTTACACGAGAAAATGGGGAATTTGCAGCGACTAAAATGCACTGAGCACCGCCCGGCACTCATTTTAAGTCGCACTCATTCATGAAGATCTGAGCCGTGAAGTTGCCTACGGCGCCTCACAGAAGTCTTTAACACATTTACATAGGTATTAAATCCACAATGCCAACTGGAAATGCCTTCCTGGAATAACTCCTCAAAGCGTTTTATGATCAAATTGGTTTGTGAATAGTGATGGGAAACGCACCGGCCACCGGGGAATATAGCACCGCACCGCACTCCACAAAAAGAGTACTTGACACTTTCGGGACGGGCTAAAGGGCATTGCACCGGGCGGAAGTTCGGAAGTAATGAGTGAGTATGGCAGCACATTTGGAAATTACATAGATGTACATGTGTTTATAGTCATATATGACTGTATATATATACACAAAACCTTCTCTAACGTCACTCAATCATCAGTTTTAACGTGTGTTCTGCATTGTACAGATCACAAACTGTGGTATTTGTCATGTACGTTCTCTTTACATTCAATTTTAGGGGGGTATTTCGAGGGGGGTTTATTATTTCCTCAGCCAAATTTTAGGGGGGGGGGGTATTTCGAGGGGGGGGGGGGTTAATTCAAGGGAGTAATTCAAGGTAATACGGTAAGCTCAGCTAATGTGTCATATAAATGTGAATTCTCCGCCGATATTGATGGTTGAGCACTTCAAATCATCAGAATGAGTTGGCGATTCAATTCTTTAAGTGATATGAATGATTAAAAATGATGTCATAAATATTTCATACGTTGCTGCATTGATGTTTTTGTATAAAAAATATGACCGTGCAGGTTGGTGCTGGGAAAAATTACAGCAAATGAAAAGCTGGCACGACTCCAGGACCCTGTAAAATGTAAAATGCCAAGCCAAGTTTCAGAAGGCATGTAAAATGTTGAAATTTTCCTTGTTGTATTTTACATGTAAAATTTTACATTCAAGTGCGTCTTGGAGTTGTCCACGTACAGTGCCTTTTACTTTGCCCCTGGTACTAGCACCAGCACTGCAGAGTGCAGGGACACACCTACCGTATTTCCTCGAAATACCCCCTTGAAATACCCCCCCCCCCCCGAAATAACCCCAGGTGTTTTTGAGCTGGGGAAAAAAATGACCCCCCCCCCTCGAAACACCCCCCCGTCTTGAATGATGTCCATCATGTATACAATGAACATGATGTATATATTGGTCGCAGTTTCATCGCAGCTACACATATAAATACTAGTATGTGTAGCGATGGACGTTGATATGTCCAAGTATACCCTACTTGAACACGTTGATTACCGGGTTTGAGTCTATAAAAGCGTACTCTTTACTATGAATTTCGTGAAAATTTTTGATGAAATAATAACCCCCCCTCGAAATACCCCCTCAAACTTTCCACTCTGAAAAAATAAACCCCCTGGGGGTATTTCGAGGAAATACGGTAAAAATGCAAGGACACCGCGATAGCACCAGTGCTGATGCTTTTCGCGCAGCGGTGCAAAAACGTAACAAAAACAAAACAGCAGCGGATTTATTCAAGGAATTAAAGTAACCTAATACTTGTACCTAAATCAAAGACTTGTCGCTACCTGTTTAGGATATGACCAAAATTGTCATCGACACCAAACAGGATATTTTCACAAGAAGACGTCTGTGAATCGATTTTACCGATGTATGTGAGTCGACCCTTATCAGTCCACATAAGAACACTTCAAATCGAAAGTGTCCATGCACACGTCAAGTAGATAAAAACTATCACAACTCCAAGAAAGTGGCGGTGGCGCGGCACAGACAGATAAACAAGATCCAAAACATTCAACTCACATTGGCCTTGCTCATCTGAAAGCTTACACATTGCATTTGCGGTCCCGGTGGGAATCGTGTAGAATGGATGTGTACAATTGGTAACCTAGTCTCTAACCTACATGGGGAACTTGAAGCAGAATGGTGATATGTTTTCGGCCATTGTTGTTTACGTGTGTTGACTAAATGCTAAGTACATATGCTTTTGAATAGGTTTTAAATCTTGCACGATTTGGACTGCATTTTCAGATCACTTGTAGAGTTCTGATTGGTAGCAAATTTTTAATGGGATGCCCAAAAAGCGATATTTTCAACATTTTGATAAGAAAACATCGCTGATCAAAATCACCAAGCTACAAGACGGTGTACAGCAAAATTTTACCTACCTAGATATATTGAGTTACACCCATTGCATTTCCATTACTGGTCATGCAATCACTGTGGGCCCATGACTCAGCGATCATAAAAAACGCTCGGATTTATTTATATGTATGTATATCTACAATAACAAAACAAATATGGATATTATATGTAGGAATATGCATAGAAATATGCACCAAAAAATCCTCCACCATACATAGAACTATACATCATCCAAACCAGAAGAATAATGCACATTCTTGAACACGTGCGCATTATACCAGAGTTGTTAAAAGTACTGAACTTCTTAAAAGTAAACGTAAACGTTAAGTGTTTTTTTACTCACACATTAGTACAGAAAACGTTAAGTATTTTATTTTTACTTTTACACTGCGTTAAATGGTGAGTACTTTTACATAGGTGAGTACAATACTTTTTCCCAAAAAAAACGTAAAAATGAGTATTTTTTCAGCGAAAACGTAAAAATAGTCATTTTTTCTTACAGAAAACGCAAAAGTGGGTATTTTTCTCACAAAATAACATAAAAATTGTTGTTTTTTTAAAATTTTTACTCTGACATATACCAAAGATGTGTGTTCTTCTTAGGAAAGTTCTGGAATTTCTGATGAGTATTTCTTAGGAAATTGTCCTACGTTTGTCGCTCTGTCTGGCAAAATGACATTTTCTGTCCCCTTAAAATACGTTTTCTGTACTCGCGTACTTTCAAAAGTACGCGAGTATGTAAGTATCGGTCTTTTTTTCGGGAGGCACGTTAACTATTCACGCAGTACGCGAGTATAAGTATGTATCGAGTAAACGTAAATACGTTTTAACAACTATGCATTATAACTACATAAACATAGGTAAGTATAGGTCCGGCCGGGTGAGCACATATCAGTGGGCGCGTCGGTCAGGCCTCACTAAGTGCACGTGGGATAGTAAACTTGATATGGTGCGAGCCTGGCATGCGCGACCCGCACAAAACGGCCCATGGAGTGATGATAACTCGATGCTTCAGAAGGTGAAGCTGTGCGTACTGCGAAGCTGTTCCATTTTAGGTTCACTGGGTATTGTGATAGCATTTTGAGGCATTTTGATGTGAAAAAAGCCACAGATAATGTGATTGAATAATAAATATTGAAATAATTTTGATGTTTTTGATTATGCTGTGGACGTATTTTAAGGGGCATAATTGAGATTCTGACAGGGCTTCCCTTACTTAAATTTAAGGTAGCATAAACTACAAATATTTATTCACAAGAACCTCAGCTGTTTTTTTATTTCAATACCACAATTTGAAGGGCCCTCGATCGAGGGGGACCATCAGAGGGGGGTTGTAATTTTGTCAGAATTTTCACATAGTTGATTATTAAGAATTGGCTTGAACACACTGCCTAAATAAAGTAGTTCATCAAGACTTTATAATGATCAGATTTCTATTCAGAAAGAATGTGTAATTCATATCGCTGATCGTTACTGTCATCTCAATGCCTCAAAACCTAGAAAGCCATCAAATTATCTAGGTAAATTTTTAAAAGTTTTCTCAAAACTGATGAAAAAGTCAACTTTAGTGACTGGTACAACAGTCGCCAGCACTTCTTGACAGATCTTGACTCTTCTGACGTCACCAGTGTGACCACGATTGTTGGAACTGACAAGTATTTTTTGATGTAAATTTAAATCTTACAATAAGGTTTGACAACTTTACCTATTGAACAAGTATGAGTGAGAGTTTTTTGCTCTGTGGCTGTTATATCTTTGAGTTAACAGATATCAGTTAACAGTTTCAGTTAACAAGTGCATCCCTAAAATATTTTCAAGCTACAATTTTAAGACGGAGTAAAGATTGTGCATGTAAAAATTTAGTCAGAAAAAATGTGAATAGACATGGCTTTTGAATAAATGCTTGAAAAAGTGAAGTGAAATTTTTGGGTAAATGGAGGAATTGTTCGGCAACACAAACTGTGATCGTGTGCAGGCACAGAAAATTATCAAACACCGTACAAACAATTTTTCACAAAAATACTATTTCTTCAGCAGTTATTCAATTGCCATTCAAGAATTATCTCAACATTTCCATGTGCCTCCCTGTACTTGCGCAAAATCACCTCTCTGCGTATTTAAAGCTTTCTTTCGTCTGACAAACTTGCCAGCACATTAGCATAAACACGGATTAAATTCAGAGAAGGCAAGGCACAGTTAGCCTACCGTAAATACGGCCCGGAAATTATGCGTAGGGCGTTTTTCTATATTTTTCGGTCGGTTCAAGTGAATTATTATTATTGATGATAATTGTCAAATATAGATGCTAACTTCCTGGAAAACATAAATAGTAAATAAATGCTCTGTATACTTGGTTGCAAGTATTTTAAGAGTACTTATTTAGCTTCTCAACAGTTTCATAATGATTCAATTCAAGTACATCACTTTGAGTGTCCACCTTTTACTTCTAAAATGTCAGCACTAAATTCTATCAAACAACTTCCACCGGGCACAGGGGGCAAGTATTCAAGCGAGGGGTTTTTGTGTCCTGTTCGGGGATGGGAGAACCGAATGAAATACGGTGTTGAATAATTTTATGCTTTTTAAGATTCACTAATTTCAATAAGTAGCCAACTGTAAAATTTCAGTGCGCACAAAACAAACAGCTATTTTCAAGTCAGTATTCAAGTATTTCCACACTCACGTGTTGTGAAACTGGCAGCGGCTTGTACAGAAACCTGTAGAACATTTCCTCGTCTTGCCGATATTTTCCAAATAGCTGATAATTGGTTTCATTCACATTTCCAACGAGTTGAAGATTTACCAAATCTGGCGGCAGTCCCAGAGCCTGTAAAATTCCCCGTAAAATGTCAGATGACATGCAAAGTGTTAAATGTCATGTAAAATGCACTGTTAAATGTCAAAATGTCATGCAAACTATCAAACGTCATGTGGAAAACCCCATACGTAAAATGGCAAATAGAATGCAGTGTTAAAAGTCATGTAAAACACCCTGTAAAATGTTAAATTTCATGCAAAGTGTCAAAAGTCATGTAAATATCCCTGTAAAATGGCAAATATCTCGCAAAGTGTCAAAAGTCCTGTAAAATGCCCTGTAAAATGGCAACACGCTAGCGATTCTTGTAGGGTATTAGGGTCATTTAACATGACTTTTGACACTTTGCATGACACTTTACATTTTACAGGGCATTTTACAGGGTCTGGGAGTGGCACCAGATGATGTTACCGTCGAATGACACCTTCTAGGCAGACGCGCCCGTGGCTCGCAGTTTTGCCGTACATTTGATAACAATGCACTTGACTTTGTGCTAGACAGTTTTTTTCGCTGCTTGTACGGGCTCACAGTGATTATGGGCCGGCATTTTTCATCCATCACCATTATCGAGTTGAGTTTTGTTAAACTTTTAGTTAATAATAGTCAGTGAAATTGCTGGAAAAAGTGTATTGGTTGTGAATTTAGAATATGGTGTGAACAGTGCAAATAATTAAATGAAAGATTATATGTTAATAAAATTGAATTGAGTTGAAATCATGCAATTTTTTCGAAAACTTCGGCCATTGCATTCTAATAAAGATGTAATAGGCTTTCAGGCCATTTGGGAAACGGCATTCAGATGCCAGTTCCGCAAAATGAGAAGTGAGAAGTGAAATGGCAAAGGCGAAGTAAAAGCGTAAAGGCGAAGTGAAATGGCAAGTGATTTGGCAAGTGAAATGGCAAGTGATTTGGCAAGTGAAATGGCAAAAGCGAAGAGAAATTACCTTTTATTTATTTATTTTTTACTTCGCTTTTGCCAATTCAATTGCCGTTTCACTTCGTCTTTGCGCTTATACTTTGCCTTTGCCATTTCACTTCTCACTTCTTATTTTGCGGAACTGGCCCCGGGTATAAATATATCCACAAAAAATGTGGACAAGAAATCGTAAACACTTAGTAATATGTCTGATTACAGCAACAAGTCAATAAGCACATTTTGTATTCACTGCACATTCATGCACAATAAGTGCATTGGTGCAATGCAACCATTTTATTGTGAAGGGCATTATGAATAATTCCAGCAAGAAGACAAACAGAAGTTTATCCACTTACAGAGATCGACACCTTTCATTGGTTTCAATCTCCGGTTATATACGCAAAATCTCAGCTGGATATAAGGAAGGAAGGAATGCTCCATTGGTTGCACTGTAGCAAGGAGACAAGCACCTTTGGACTTTGGAGCCATTCGAAAATGGGAGAAGGAACAATCAACAATGGCCCTACACACACTAGTTGACAACGACACCAAATGTCAACTAGTTACGATCCCAGTTCAGTTTGCTGACAAGCGAACGAGTGACGTTCAACTACAAAAGTGTTGAATCGTGTTCAAAGTGGAGCTGAAGTGTTGAAAAATGGCATGAAGTACATGTGAATACAATAATGTGTAGCGTTATACGTCAGCAAGCTTTGAATTGGGATCGGAACCAGTTGACATTTGGTGTCGCTGTCAACTTGTGTGTGTGTAGGGTCAATATGCGGCAAATCAGTCACATGCAAAAAAGCCAGCCGAGCGCCAATCGCTTACCTCTATGCAATTATTTTTTTTGCAACGAAATGTAATAACGGAGCACTTTCAGCAGACTTGCAATGCAACATTCTATATTGCGCCACAATTCCCCAACCCAAAATGAAATAAATCAGATTTGTTCCACCTTCGCAGTGCCATTAGTTTGAACCTGATAAAAATCTTAACTTGGAAGAAACATCAGAAAATGGGATGAAAATAGGATAATAGAAGATGAGTGAAATAAGTCAAGCCACAGTTTCAAACAAAAATTATGGAAAAAGTTGTTTAAATGTTTTTCTAGAGGTGGCATGAAACCCGGAAAAAGCCGAACATTTTTTGAACTTTTCTTTGCCATGTTGCAACTCAGTTACGACTTGTGTTTGTGTCGTTATATCCGTTTATGTGGTAAAACATGTCTTTATGTTTTTTTACATAAAAAAGGGGTCTCGAAGATTTGAAACTTCGCGTGTGTGCGTGCGTGGTGGCTATTACGTCCATCCAATGAGATGACAGAAAGGTTAGAAAAACCGCTGAGTCGGTAGATGAAAAAAGGCAGAAATGCGAATATTAAAAATTAGTGGTTAAAGTGAAAATGAGTGAAAAGCAGCTTAAAATTAGCTCAACGTGGGTGAAAAAATGGCTGCTTTTAAGGGCTAGAAAAAGCGATTTTCGCTCAATAAAAATATCGCAACCCCGACCCGGTCGCCCGGTGTGCCCCTGTAAGTTTGAGTAGGATGTAAATAAGTTTGGTAGTGTGTAGGCTGCTTCGGGTGCTGAGCACTGACGAGACCCTGGCACCCTACCCTGGTAACAAATCCCTGCGTGTTCATAAAATAGGAACATGGTACTGTGTCCGGGGGTCTTGGGGGTGCACCATATGACTTTTCCAGACTTTCCTGACTGACCTACCAGCTATTTATGTAGATTCCGAAACAATCTTCAACCTTTGTTTTTCATGTAATTACCTGCAGACATTTACACTATTTAATCTACCGTATTTCCTCGAAATACCGCCCTGGGGTGATTGTTTCAGAGTGAGAATTTTGAGGGGGGTTAAACGAGGGGGGTATTTCGAGGGGGGCTTATTATTTCGCCAGAAATTTTTTCGAACGCCCGGTTCTAAAATGTTGTTTGTAACGTACGCGAGACGGGGGTATTTCGAGGGGCGGGGGGTATTTCTTGAAATACGGTATACCCATTCATGACACATAAAAAAGCTGGTCCGTTTGGTGGTAACCTTCACCCCTTCAATTGGGGACCCTGACGACTGAGAACAAGCAACTAAATGTAATTATGGTCATGGCCACCTAATACAGACAGCAGAATACTGCAGCTGAAATATTTCAACCGAGTGCAAATTTCATTTATCCATCTATGTACTCAAAGAAATACATATCTACGCATCTACTGCAAACCCTTGAATAAGTCCCCACCTTGAATACCCCCCCCCCCGTGTTAGTGGGCGAGGAAAAGTTACCCTCACCATCAGTAGTCTAAATATTTTTGAGATGGACAAAAGAATCGTCGTGTCAATATTTGAGGCTTAATTAAATATAAAGGCAGTAAGCATCAACTCGGTTATTAAAATATGAATTATTCACAAGTGACAGTATTTAACAAATACCAGTTCAACACGCGCAAAGTCCGGTCCGAACCACCAGTGTTTATTTTCACGACCGTTTACGGTAGCTAAGACACTGGAAAAGTTAGCCATGCCAAAAGCAAAAGCACGCAAATGTGCGCATAATAGAATGAAAGCAACAATGTGCTATCAGTTAGGAGAGTCTACGTTCTACACAATGCGCATAAAATCATCGCTGTGTGTATAAGGCAGATTTCCTTAATGCAAATGCACGCCTGGAGAGTTTTCCAGACTACTGGCACCGACGCCATATTAGTGGGCGATTGTGGCGGAAAAATGCCGCTTAGAGTGGTTGAAAGATCCTTAGGGGTCCTTGAAAGAATTCATTTGATACCCGCACGATGCTGTCACCGCGAACGATTCAAATGTCTTTGTTTCACGGCTTAAGTCACACAAAAGTGTCAATGAAATGGTATTTTCAATTCACAAAGTGCGTCATTTCGCAAAGTGCCGAGTACTTGTATAAATTGGCATAAACAGGATGTTGTGTAACGGATGCACGCTTTTACCTATCACCCGAACTTCGAAATAAACTATTGCGTGACCTAGAAGCATGCCCAAAAATAGAACACAACTGCATCTACAATCGCTGCGCTGCGCATGTGCGCTTGCATGAATCTGCCGCCCAGGTCACTGAAGTGCAGTTTGATTTGGCAACTGCGCAACGCTTTTAACGCAACGCAGCTCCAGCTCGCTTTTGCGCGGCAGGGCGCCTCTGCTAGCTTTAGGACTTAGTTGCACCAGCAAATTACCTCAACTTAGCGCGGCACGTACGTACACACGCATGCAGCCACGCACAGCCACAACAAATGCCTCCAATAACATACTGCATTAGAGTTGTTAAAATTACTGAACTTTTTCCAAAGTATATGTAAATTTATGTGAAATACTTTTTACTCTTCGCTGATTACAGAAAATGAAAAATACGTTTTTACTTGTAGTCATGAGTACATGTGTGTAAAATACTTTTCCCCCAGATGAATTCTTCAAGTCTAAACTATAGGATAGCATGTTCAGAAAAAAGTTTTTGCCGTGTTCAAAAACCGGGACAAATCGGCATAGACAGTTTAGACATCACTAATTCAACCACAAAACTGGAATCTACAGGTCATCTCGATCATCCTTAGTGTTGAATGAATAAAATCGGCCCAGAAATGGCCGATTCATCAAGCTTCAAAAGTCAGTGTCCACATCGGCCATGGAAAATGACCACCTTTTTAAAGACCCCCTTATCTCGGGACTGGGGGATTATTCGAGGGAACAAAATTTTTTCGTCATAGCCCAGACCCCAAACCCCAACATACTCAAAGGGCATCAAAATCGGCGTATGTACAACAGAATGGGACGCTGAAATGGGCATTTCTATGAGATCGCAAAAAAAGATAAGAAACTTAGTTTACACCCTAATACATTTTCTGTACACGTGTACTTTTCAAAAATACGCGTACCCGTACAGGTGAGTCTAGGTACTTTTTCAAAAGTATATGTAAATGTATCCACCCAATACTCGAGTAAATGTATTTTTCGGGTAAATGTAAACACATTTTAACACCTGTGTACTGCACATAAGCTGGTGCGGCGGGCAATCAGAAATCGGCATCACACCGTTGCTTCCTTCCATGCAAAGATACCCCGTGGAAAACGTGGAGACAAGCGTTTTCGCACTCAGAGAATAAATAGAATGGACCATGTAAAGGGAGCCAGCTGTCGTACGATGCACAAGGTCCACACAAACACAATACACATCAGATGGGCAATTTCGTGACAATCAGATGATTATATTTATGTACACAATTCGGTTATGTGCAGCTCAAAGTTGTTGCTTTGGCATTTCGGTGGTTACGAAAACGCAGATGGGAGTGCACACAGTATAGTAAGATGTTATGATATTACAAATACCGTATTACCTCGAATTATCCCCCCTTGAATTAACCCCCCCCCCCCTCGAATAACCCCCCCCTCGAATTAACCCCCCCTCAAATTTTGCTGGCGAAATAATAAACCCCCTTGGGGGTATTTCGAGGTAATACGGTAACAATAATGTAATAAAAAACCGTGGCAAATATTTATTGCGTTAAACTCTCCGGGTCCGTGGGCCGACCGACCGTAAATTTACAAAGATATTGGAATTATTCTGTTAGATGTACGCAACAGATGAAATAAATTATTTTTTTGAGTGATTGACAGTCCCTATTTGTAAAGTTTTTTTTGTTCCAAGTGAAATCCCAAGTTTGTCAATTCCCAAACTAACCATTCATCATAAACATTTGAAAAAACATACCCATGAAATAATATCGTATTTCCTCGAAATACCCTCAGGGGGTTTATTTTTTCAGAGTGAGATTTATGAGGAGGGGGGGGGGGTAAAGCGAGGGGGGTATTTCGAGGGAGGGGGGGGGGGTTATTATTTCGCCAGAATTTTTTTGAAATGCCAGTGCTCAATTGTTGTATGTAACGTACACAGACGTCGAAAAATGCAACAAAAACCGCCATGTATAAGACTATAGACTTATATATGTCCGTAGACGGTATAAAACCTGTTCTAACATAACACAGTCATTGTTTTTAACGTGTGTTCTACGTTTCCCAGATCACAAACCGTAGCTTTTGTCATTTACGTTCTACCCTAGATTTGGGGAGGGGGGTACTTCGAGGGGGGTTTATAAACTCATAGTGTCCATTTTGAGGGGGTATTTCGAGGGAGGGGGTATTTCGAGGGGGGGGGTATTTCGAGGGGGAGGGGATATATCGAGGAAATACGGCATGCAGAAAAATGTAAAGGATCGAACTGAACGCCATACTACTAGTGTTGCCGTATTTTGGTGCACAGAGTCTAAATAAAAATATGTGAGAATGTAATCAAAGAGAGAATCTAATGAGAGAGAATGTAATGAAGGAGGGAATGTAATGTGATGATCAAAAAAACATTTGTCGGTCTTTTTCAGCTGGGATATCGTCGATTCCATTGAAAAGTGTGCAGCCAGAGGAACTGCTTTCAAAATAAATATAAATCGTCTATGATACTTCATGCAGCGATAATTGAAAAACCGGTCTATAAAAGATTTACGCCTCCTCCAAATACGCTATCAGAAATACAACCCCAAAAATTAGAATCAAAAACCCCAAAACCCCAAAAACTAGAACCCCCCCCCCCCCAACCAACCAGCAATAAGGGCAGGGCCTGCTCCCAATACGGATCGTGCGCCGGCTCAGTACTCAAAATGGCGGCCGTGCTCGCGCTGGGCACGATCCACTTCGAATCGCGAAAGTCGCAATAAAGTCGCTTTGGGACTGGGCCCAGGCAACTGTGTTTGGACTCGTTGTCTTGGGTGCCCAGTCGGGTGTGACTGAGACATAGGGGACCGGCTAGCGAGTCTGGGTGCTCTGTGCGGGGGGGGGGTGATGGGACTGTGTTGGGTTGGTTGGTAGTGTTAATGATATCGTGTGTAGTGATGTAAAAGCGCCATGGCGCTGGCGCCTGGCGCTAGCGTCAAACCAAAAAGCGTCATGGCGCTTTTGGCGCTTGGCGCCTTTTTGCAGTGGCGCCATTGGCGCTTGGCGCCGAGACCACCAAAAGCGCCATGGCGCTTTTGGCGCTTGGCGCTATAATGCCGTGGCGTCATTGGCGCTTGGCGCTCACACTTTAAAAAGCGCCAAAAAAGCGCCATTCCATCTGTGTATGATTTCGATAGGTGGCATCAAAAATGCCATCAAAATAAGAGATGTTTGGTTTTTTTGACCCATCCAATTTTTCCATCACCTAACAATTATGGTTCACACATCCAAATTTCATAATTTTAATATAAAGAGCACAACTTCACTTGCTTTAAAAGAGTAACCTACTGAAACTTTTTGCATCCGGAATAAAACTACCTAATAGCATGCTGAATGTACACGTTAAAAACATCATATCATCACCATCATATTTATCACAACTATTTTTCCCCACGGTAACCCCCCCGCCCCAACGCTCCAGCTTTCTATCTATCCCTCCCAAATCGGCAGCTATCTAACTCGAAGCGATTTTTGAGGTATTTTGTCCCAATTTGAGGATATACGGCACTTGCATTCACTGCGAGTAATTTTTTTGCACTAATTTTCACGCAGTTTCATTCATCAAGTAGAGGGACAGCTTTGTGTATTGAGCATCCAGTTCGATCCATATACAACGTACCATGCAACGATGGGTAAGTTCTCCAAAAAACAAACACTTTCTGTGTTTTGAGTTTTTCAAAAATGAATACGTGTGTTTTGAGTTTTTTTATCGAAAAAAACTTGAGTAACTCTGTTTTTATTTCTGTGTTTTTTGTTAAAACTCGAGTTTTTTGAGTTTTTTTTCAAAAAACTCAAGTTTTTGTCGGAAAAACTCAAGTTTTGCCCCCAAAATTTCTGATTTACAGCATTTTGATGTGGAAACAGTGGTTTTCTTATAAAACATTGGTTTTGCACATGTTTTAACCCCACATAACATATGTGTATTCATTCAAGTGTTGAAAAAGTCCATAAAAATGTCCTCTACGAGGACATCCACCCACATCGCAACACCAGCATCAACAAAATGCTCACAAACGACAATTTACGCAGTACTCCAAAATTCTTCAATGGATGTGCACTGTATGGAAGACTACAGAATTGATTTGAACTACAACTATATTCTAACATGTCCACCAGGAAATGTGCATGCCATCTTTAATTTATTTTTTGTTCCATCATAAAATATGAATACATTATGTACATATTTACATGCTATACATGCATATCTTATCTTCTTTAGTTTAACTGAATTCATGTGCATTCTGAAAATGTGTTCAACCACTTCGCTGAAAAAACTCAAAAACTCAAAAAACTTTTCTGTGTTTCTGTGTTTCTGTGTTCTCCAAAAAAAACTCATTTGAGTTTTGAGTTTTTCAAAATTTGTGAGTTTCCGTGTTTCTGTGTAAAACAAAAACACAGAAACTCAATGAGTTTCTGTGTTCAATTTCTGTGTTTTTTCCATCGTTGGTACCATGTAACTTTAAACATTGATGTACATGGCTAATTGTAAATCGGATGAAACTTTTTTGGCGCTGGCGCTATTGGCGCTTGGCGCCATTGTCCTCTGGCGCCATTGGCGCTTGGCGCTTGGCGCTAAAATCGTGTGGCGCCATTGGTGCTTGGCGCCCCAATGTGAAAAGCGCCAGAACTTATAAATTTATTGCGAAAAAATGGAGGGGCAGCAATTTTAGCAATTCCATTCCTGATAAAACGCCATTCCTGAAGTTTCCAGGGGGGGGGGGGGCTCTCCCCACCTCATTGCAGCCGGGGATGGTCCGGCCGTAAAGTAAACCCGGCCGTAAAGTAGAGGGTGCTTCTTTAGGCCGGCCATCATTACGGCAGAGTTGTTAAAATTACTGAATTTTTTTCAAAGTAAACGTAAACGTTGAATATTTTAGTTTTAGTCACACCTGAATACAGAATACGTAAAGTAAAAATTTTCTACTTTTACGCTGTGTAAAAGGTGAGTAAACGTGAATATCTGTAAATACTCGTTTTCTGTACTCGCGTACTTCCAAAAAGTACGCGAGTAACCGAGTACCGGTATTTTTTCGGGAGGAAACGTAAACGTATTTACGCAGCACTCGAGTATACGTATTTATCGAGTAAACGTAAAAACGTTTGTACAACTATGCCTTACGGCCGGATTTACTTTACGGCCGGGTTTACTTTACGGCCGAGTTCTCGCCATTGCAGCCAGCTATCTGTCTATAGCGAGGCAAAATTTATGGCTACCTATCTATCCCCCAAATTGCTCGCTGTCCATCCACGTGTAGCAAATTTTGAGCCAATTTTCCCCACTTTTCAACCCAAAACCCCACCCCCACCACCCCACTCACTCAAAGACGACTTGGGCGAACAATAGAAAGGATCGGCCCTGCGAATGTCGTCTAGCGCGTGCTTGCGCCTGATGGGCCTGCCGCCGGGGCTGTGCCGCCCGTGGTGGTTGTGCGGCACTTTGCCCCCGCTGCTGGAGGGCACCAGTTGGGGGCTGGGGGGTGAGGCGGGGTTTTTTTTAGTAGGGTATGTGATGGAAGTGTTTGGAATTTTGCCAGGTTGGTTTGACGTTTAAGTGCTTAGAGTTGGAAAAGCGCTAGAAAAAGGGCGCCAAGCGCCAATGGCGCTATGGCGCGGCGGCCCCAAATAGCGCCAGCGCAATGGCGCCATTCCATCACCAGTTCTAATAAATATTAAAGTATCCAAAATGTCAGGGTTTACAAAATTATTTCGACTAAGTTTTTTTGCGTGTTGGCTAGATGCGTAATGGAAATGGAAGGAATAACATTGATTATGTTGGCGTCATCTAAGGGCGCGCGAAGGAATTTTCTGGCGGCTGAGAACGACGCGGTGCCATTTTGTAATTTGTCGAAATGGCGCGAAAACAAGTAAAAAGCATCGAAAATCTCCGGTGCCCAGCACTTTCATAACTCAAACGTCAGTAACACTCCAAAAAAGCCTTTTCAAAGATCCACAACACCACAAACGAACCAAATCCTGACTTGATGACTGCCGCCCCTGCCCACGCAGTTGACCATGGTTGGCATGGGTCCTCCCCTCGCAACTTTGTGCGTCATCGCATCTTGTTGTGTGTTCGTGGCTGGTGTCAACATGCTAAAGTTTGACCTGCGTGGTCAAATGGTTACTGTGAATGGAACTGAAGGAATGAGGGGGGTTTCCAAGTTCCAAGCTACTCAAAAAATGGGTCGCACTATTTTTTGTTGCTACTCGGGTTCAAACGGTCTCGGTACATGGTTCGACAAACTTCCGGGACTGAGGTGGTCCCAGTGCCCAGCACCGGTCCCGCCCAGCCCCGGTCCCGACCACCCAGTGCCCAGTCCAATCCAAGCCCAAGATTTAATTAGGAAAGCAGGCATGCCAGAGTAGCCCGATAAATGCAAATGAATCCATATAATGATCGATTTCTGTAGAAATTTGATTGAATTGGTCGAAAGAATAAATAAAAAACGATTCATCAAAAAACGAGATCCATATCGTCATTACATTTAAAATAAAAAATTTGAGAAAAAGAGTTCAAAATCGTAATTCCATGGCAATTGGCCAAATGTAGCCCAATTTAATCTTTGAGCCTGATCCAGGTCTCGGCCTTTCAAGAACATCGGCTGAAAGAGTGCCACCTTGAATGCGTTAAAGCAGAGCGTTGAATCAGCTCATCCCCTGGCGCGGCGCCAAGGTGCGTCTGCGGCACAACGCAGTTGCTGGATGAGTGTCTCACGGCAGAGCACTTCCTACTCGTCGGCGCGATACTGCACGGCTGCAATAGGGGGGGGGAAGTAGCGTGCCTCTGCTTTTAGTACTATTGTGAATGTGGCAGAAATGTGAATTGTAAATTGAAAATTGTAAATGTGAAAAAAAAGTAATGACCTATCGGGCGATCAAATCGCACTCAACGCGTTGATCAGATCGCAAATATGAATACCACCGCGATAGCAGTTTTTGATATTCACAAGACGTTGAAACGTTTCATGAATTTCAATAAGACGGAAAGTTGTCGAAAATGGAAACCAGAAAATTGTCTAAAGAATTCATATTTACCACAATCTAAAATATTTACTATGGCATTTTGTCACATTTACACACGGAAATATACGTGATTACGGCATTTCTTCTAATAGAACGGCATAGCTCCAATAGAACGGCACCTCTAATAGAACGGCAGGCTTTGGCACTTTTTAGCACTTTTTTACAGTCACGAAATTAATAGAACGGCAGCCTCCAATTGAACGGCAGGTAGAAATTACGTTGGAAGAGTGCCAGAACATACAAAAATAAGAAAAATTGGTGGTGAGAACATCCAAGCTGTTCAGAACTATGATTAAGGGTTATTTTCACATTTGGTTTTGTTTGAATTGATGCTCTGATCGCAAAATGTTGTTCATTTTTTATTAAAAACACTATGTTCTAATGTAAAATGTCTGAAAAATATTGGTGAAAAAAGTAGAACGGCAGCCTCCAATAGAACGGCACCTCTAATAGAACGGCAGGTAAAAAAGTTGATGAAAAAATCAGAACGGCGCTCTTCTATTAGAAGAAATACGGTATCACGAATCCCACGGGATCACGCTTAGCAGTTACTTCAAAAGAAAAAAGTCAAAAAAAATTCTGGGCGGAATTTCCATATTTCTGGAAAATAAACAAATGTTTTCACTAAGATAACAAAAGAAAATACAAAAAATAACAAATGCATCCAACTATACATTTGCCGAAGTAGTTGATGGCTTAGAAATTTATGGATCAAAGCTTTGCTTTGTGAAGACGTATTTGTGTTTTCTTCAGCGCTACCTAAACATAACAGAACTTCAAAAAACCTCAAAATCCAGATTACAACACAAAATAATTGTAAATAAGGCACCAGGGCGTGCTAATATGGAATACTCTGCACTTCAATGCGCATAACCACCCGGAAGTTAAGCTCAGTAAAAAGGCGTTAATTCCCATGTGTTTATGGCCTAACTCTGAACAATTACACTTTTTGTTCCATACTTCCATTTAGATATACCTGGTGTCAGTTCTGCAAGTAGAGAAGTGAAAAACCAGGAAGTGAGAAGTGAATTGAGAAGTGAAATGAGAAGAGAATTGAGACGTCAAATGAGAAGTAAAACATTTCTTGTCTTCAATCACTTATCAATTCACTTCTCATTTCCCTTCACTCTACCCATTTATCTTCATATTTTACTTATCACATCCCATTTCACTTCTCACTTCCTATTTCATTTCTCACTTCTCAAAGTGTTTTTCACTTCTCCACTTGCGGAACTGGCCCCTGAACAATGTGAGAAAGTAGGAACACAAAACGGGGGCCAAATGCATGTACCGAACTTCCTCTGTATACCCCCGGGGCCCTATTTAGCCCCATACAATATTTATGGGAGAAGGGTTAAATCGAGAATTTTTATTTTGTTAGGATGTTCATGAAAGTCAATGCTGAATTTATCGCATAAACGTACTCAGATGTGAAGAACTTCCAACACTATTCGTATTCAAGTCGCATAAAGGTATCCATATTCAATAAATTAGCCCAACACTAACACAGTAAAATGGCGCTTTTTACATCACATGGGGGGATTAGTTCCCACCCAGCCCACTCAGACCTGGGGATATTTCGAAGGCGGTTACCTCATTCAAAGGGAGAGTACGTCGAAGATATACGGTAATAAAAAAACATAAATGTGTACCAGATGAAACTTTTTAGATCACTTAAACACTAGCTACTAGGGCTTGGAACCCGAATCGACACGAACCAGATTTACCCGAAACCAACATCGCCGCTTCACTCGAAACCGAATACCCGACGCCAACATTTCCGAACTGAATACGCGACGCTGACGAGGGTGATACTTTTTTCATCTACCACAAATTAACCGATGCAAATTATTACAAATTTGCCAACTCAAAAAGCATTTCAAAAAATTAAACTCACCGCACTAAGAACATCACCGCCCCGATCCAAATCCATTTCTATAGAAATCCACGCTCCCCCAGCTGATTATCCGTAGGTAATTGTAGCAATCGGCACTGCGTGAAGATATCCGTTAGCGCAGAGGAAGCAAAAAAGACAGTGGAGGAGAAAAAGCGGGGGGAATGTCGTGACTGGGCGGTCTATCATCACACAACATTCATGCAAAATTCATGATAGCCGCGGCGCATGTCCGAGGAAGCCAGGGCGCTCCAATTTGACTGACATCTGCGCCACTTTGGGGTTGGAGTGTTTTTAAACTGGTTTATTTGAAGAAAGCTTTTTTAATGGATTAATGGTTTAATGGATAATACGGATCGGATCGGGATTGCCTTTTGAATTTACGGGATTGGGATCGGGATTGGGGTCTAGGGATCGGGATTGGGATCGGGATTGGGGTCTAGGGATCGGGATTGGAGCTTTTGGATCGGGACCGTAAAATCCCGAAAACTCTCGGGATTCGGGATGCCAGTAAATTGATTCCAGGCGTTCATGTCATTGAGAATGTATTCAAATAAAATTCGTAGCCGATTTGGCCACTTAATTCCAAAAATGACGTTCAATTTCTTCTTAAAAAATCATTTTAAAAAACATCTCCATTAAAAAAAAACAATGTTCTTCCAAACCACAAAAGAGACCACCCTGTAGCAACAATGCTTACACAAACTGTTGGGCCTCGGACCCGGCGCTGAAATAATGCATTCCAACTAGCAGTTTTACTTGAAATTCTACACTTTGGAAATGTGGAGTGTTCCTGAAGTATTCAAAAGTGATATGGGCCGCCATTGAGTGGGGGGCTGAGAGAGACTGCCGTATTTCGTATACTACTCGTGCTTGGGAATGGAGCGGCTAGATAAATACCATATGCACTCGATTAGTTCCCATGGGGCATCATTTTTGCGCCAGATTTCTTGAGGGGGACACATCCGAGGGGATTATCTTTACCTAATTATTTATATTATTTGAGGGATAATTTTTACCTAACTTTGCCTGACCGGTGGATTTTTCAAGGGAGGGAGAACCATCCAAGGCGCGTTATTTTTATCGAACTTTGCCCGACAGGGTTATAATTCAAGGAGCTTTTCAAGTGAGAGAACTAATCAAGTAAATACGGTACATACTGGAAATTCATAAATTACTTCTTGGATTGATTGACAAAATGGTATATGAAAATAATGCTATATTTGACTATGCGGGGGTGTTGAAGAGCTGGCTGAATCATAAAGTTGACAAAAAGTTTTTGGACATTTGCATCACCACCTTGTCAACAATTAAAAAAATAAATGGACACTTCATGCCGAGGTGAAACCTGCACGGCAAAAAAAGCAAGCCTGTAGAACCGGAGCACAAAAATACACTCTGCATTCACATGAGATCTTTAGAGAATGACCAAGACCGCCGTCGGAGCCAACCAATCTCACAGCTCAATTTGCCTACCAATTTACCATGACCAATATTTAGCTGGTGGCAAACAGTTTCCCAGTAAATTGCGGCAAAGTACACACATTTACCGCTTGATAACCGTTTCAGTGTATTTATTTATACACATGTGAAACTTGGACCGGGGTTCAGGAGCGATTTCCATTTTTCATCCCGTACAGTTTACATGCTCACGGTTTTCATGTCATTCTGTGTCACTTTACTAGCTGCTACTTACTTGCTACTCTAATGTTCTAGTTTTCATCCAAAGTATGTCACTTTACTTGCTATAAGTATGCCACTTTTCAAGCCAAAGTTGTCTGTTTTGGGCCAATTTACTTCCTAGGTAAATATGATGGTTTACATGCTAATCTATGTGGCATATTTATTTGGCATGTATGTGTCTTGTAATCCGTAATACTTTGGCACATAAACTACTACACTCTGTGATGAAAAGTGTCACATCAATTTAGCATGTAAAACATGTCAACATGGGGCTTGAAAACCGTATGTTTTAACTAGGGTTGGAAAAAAACGTTTTTTTTTAACTCGATGTTTTTTTTAAACTCTGTGATGTTTTTTACTCTGTTATGTCATATATGACCATATAATGGCTGTGGAGCCATGGGATAGCATTATAAGTGGAGATTTGTGTCAAAAATATCCATTTTTTGTCGACATGTTCGTATATCGCCTTATAGTCAAATGTTCGTGACTTCAGGTGAAGTTTGGCACGGAATAGTGATCATACAAGGTTATCAAATGAGGTTGTTACTTTGGGAGTGAAGTTACACACTGTGGAGGTACATCGGAAGCACATTACCTCAATATTATATAGGTACTACCGCAACAGATGACGGCTTATTAACACATGGTAGCACATAAAAATGGATGCTTTGATACTAAAAATGCAACAAAACCAATGAAAACAACCACCAATGTCAATTTGTGTGTGAAATTGCGCGCTTGCGCGCAAAAATTTTGCAAAATACCCAGTGCTTAGTACTAAAAATTTCGGTCGATGTTTTTTTATAAAAAAACAACATTTCGGACGTCATGTTTTTTAAATAAAAAAAACGTTTAAAAAAACATCGGCCAACCCTAGTTTTAACAAGTAAAACGGAGCATTTTAGATGAAAACCGTGAGCATGAAAACCGTTAGGGATGAAAAGTGGAACACAGTCAGGTTCAGCCGTGTGCACCGGGGCACATGGCACATTGTCCAGAAAATACTGACGACTTAAAATTGTCGGCACTCATTTAGCAAAGAACCAATGGCGGTCACATGCTACTTTGCATTTGAATGAAAAATGTCTCTCAAGTAGAAAATGATAAGACAAGCGATATAGAACCGACTATATGTATGCAGTCAGCTGGAGTTTTGCTTCCTATTGGCACTGGAAATTTATATGCATAGATCTAGCAGCGTTGTTTGTAACTTCCTGGTGAAAGAGATGTGGTTAAGATCAAAAGTGTGTATCACTGTATTCCATCTGATAAAATACACTTGTCTTGCTTTTTTGGTGTTTTTGACGGTTGAAAATGTATTTGGCATTCTTTTTGGAATTTCCGCGAACTTCTTAGTGACGGAATGTAAACTGAGGCACTTAATTGTGTGCAATGGCGCTGCGTAAACTAGTATACTGTCAGATTTTGGTAAACTCATAAATAGGTTTTGAACGCATTTGAGTTTACCAGAATGATGTGTCTATCAACTGCAGTTTGTGGGAATTAAGAATACCCCAGAATAACTAAAAATGCGTTCAAGGTCGATTTATGAGTTTACCAAACTCTGGCAGTAAATTAGTGTCCATACACGCTATATGTATTCCTATAAAAACTTGATTAATTAATAAATGTTAATTAATAAACTTAATAAATAAACTGTAATTAATAAAAACTACTTAAGCCATATTTTCATCAGCAAACTCGGATGTTGGGTCGCAGAGAACATGCAATTGCTAGGAATCGGTTAGTTAGACGGGAAAAAGTTAGACGAGTGCTAACTTCACGAAAATGCAGGCGCGCGTCACAGGCTGGCCGCGAGTTTTCCGCGCGTGAAAAACACCGCGCTCGTTTGAGCGCGCGGAAACGATTTTGGTTCCGCGCGTAGAGTAAATTCCTACGCGCGCGCATTAAGCTCACAGGAAAAACGAGCGCGGAGCTACGCGTCAACGCGCGCGTTTACACAGAGGTCAAATGATGCAGCGCGCGGAAAATGTGTTTTTTTTCACGGTAGCAAATACTCTGCGCGCTCGCCATAACGGTTCCGCGCGTAGATAAAAATGTTTACGTGCTCGTGTGCTCGCCAAATATGCTGATGAATCGCGAAACTGGAAATAATGAAATTGAACTTAACTCGGGCAAAGTTTAATAAAATGTTTCCAAACGTTTGTGGTTCGGGTGGGGGGGGGGTAAATTGTTGCAGATAAGACTTGTTCAAGACTGTCAAGAGCGGCAACAATATGTCAAGCTCAAGACGAGACAGGCAGTTGCCGCTCAGGACGGCGGCGGCTGCGTGAGACAAGCAGTTGCCGCTCAAGACGGCGGCGGCTGCGTGAGACAGGCAGTTGCCGCTCAAAACGGCGGCGGCTGCGTGAGACAAGCAGTTGCCGCTCACGACGGCGGCGGCTGCGTGAGACAAGCAGTTGCCGCTCAGGACGGCGGCGGCTGCGTGAGACAGGCAGTTGCCGTGCAGAGAAGAACAATACAAAGACGCTCAGGACGGCGGCCGCGTTCGACAAGCAGTTGCCGCTCAGGACGGCGGCGGCTGCGTGAGACAAGCAGTTGCCGCTCAAGACGGCGGCGGCTGCGTGAGACAAGCAGTTGCCGCTCAGGACGGCGGCGGCTGCGTGAGACAAGCAGTTGCCGCTCAGGACGGCGGCGGCTGCGTGAGACAGGCAGTTGCCGCTCAGGACGGCGGCGGCTGCGTGAGACAGGCAGTTGCCGTGCAGAGAAGAACAATACAAAGACGCTCAGGACGGCGGCCGCGTTCGACAAGCAGTTGCCGCTCAGGACGGCGGCGGCTGCGTGAGACAAGCAGTTGCCGCTCAGGACGGCGGCGGCTGCGTGAGACAAGCAGTTGCCGCTCAGGACGGCGGCGGCTGCGTGAGACAAGCAGTTGCCGCTCAGGACGGCGGCGGCTGCGTGAGAAGAACAATACAAAGACGCTCAGGACGGCGGCCGCGTTCGACAAGACAAAGACGCTCAGGGCGGAGATTGCGTTCGACCAGCCATTGCCGTGCATGCAATACAAAGCCGTTCAAGATAGCTGCCATGTTCGACGAGATACTGTGATTTGAATCGAGCTAGATTAGAGATCGCTTTTGGCAATATGTTAACATGTCATTTTACACATTACTATCATTTATTCATTTGAAAAAACGCTGGTATAGTGGGGGATTAGAGGACATTATTCTAGTGTAAATAAGAAAAACGTGTGAAAAATAAAACGTAACCATTATATGTAGATGAATGCACATCAAAATAAAAAGACAGAGCTGCAAAAATACACACACACACACACACACTCACTCGCACAGGACTCAGAAGACACAGCAACAGCACCCAAAACAGCGTGAATCGAGATCACCAATTGAAAGACACATAACTCCAAGCAATTGAAAAATGATAAGGGAGAAGACCAGTTGATCATACGACGGGCATACACTAATGCCGAGCAAAACGAAAAAATGTTGATCATTTAAACGAAAAAATGCTTTCCCTTATCACATTTATTGCTGGAGTTTGTATTCAACCCTGAAAACAATAAGCACCGTATTTATACATGGTAGAAACTCTTTTAAAAATTCATGAGTACACAATGCATGCTAGTAGCTAGTACTTACCTACCGTATATCCTCGAATAATATCCATGCCAAAAATTATGACGAATAATATCTCCAGAGTGGATTTGATTTGAAGTATTCAAGGATTTACAGCATAATACATATTATTTTGTTATAACGAACTCTATTATAGTAGTATAAACTCTATCTGATAAGGAAAAACCCGCGTGAAGAAAAAAACAACACTGTGTGTGTATCAAAGTAAAACCCGAAATCTGAAAATAAAACACACACACACACACACAGACATAACACAAAGACAGCGTGAATGAGATTTCAACACAGTAACAATGGCATACTATTGGGGGATAGAAAAAAAGAAATTGATTTTAAACATAATTGTTTAGAAACTCAGGCATATTTACACAACTCCCACCATTGGCATAAAGAGATTAGCCCCATACCCAACATAAAATTAGCGATATGGATTGGCCTGAATGAATTCCAAAATTTGCTATTAAATTATACATACTTATAGGTTATAGCGTACAGCGAAGGTAAATCTGTTCTAAAACGTTGTTTTGAAATGATAGTATGCCACCATTAAATTAGAGATCACACATCATAGATGAAAGACACAACTCCACCCAGTGGAAAAATGATAAGGGAGAAAATCAGGCTATCACTCGGTGGCAACAATTAAACAAAAGCTTCTCCTTATCACTTTTAAGCTGGAAGGAGTATTGGCGCCACACACGCAGGATGTCAACTGAACTCGTGTCAACTAAATTTTAGTGGTCGATGGACTTCAACTTTTCTGTCTCATAGAGCATATTGAGTTTTACATTACGACACACCTTTCATTATTTCTGTTAATTGTGATGCTTAAAAAAAATTTAATTGACAACAATCAGCGACGTCAACTAGCGTGTGTGAACGCAATCAACCCTGAAAGATGTATTAAACAGTGAGAAATAGACAACGTGCATATGAAAAAAGCATGAAAAAATAAGCACCGTTATACATACGTACATAAGCTACTATTCTACTCAACAGGCCACTAGGGTTGGACATTTTTTTAACGGTCTCGATTTTTTAAAATAAAAATCGCTGGGGTCAAATTTAGTCCCATTTCTGGCTAAAATCGCTTCTGAGGGTAATAAAAGCCATATAAATTGATAGGCAGTGCACATTAATGCTTAGAGTGGTAAAAAAGTGCTGTAAAGCTTCGGAAAAGCTTGAAATTCTGTTATTTTTCAGTTTAAAAGCAATTTAATTGTAATATTTATGACGTGAATAACATTTCATCAACAATTTGCAATTTTGTTTGTAGAAATTGCATGTTCTTGCTCAGAACAAAATATAAATCACATTGAAAGTGAATATGGGTGGATGCATTTGCATAAATGTTTGATGTGAAAACACATATCAAAACGATGACAACTTCCCAAAATGATTCGGTCTACGTTACATGCTTAAATGTTTACACAGAAATGGGTACTCTACACCACCCTACACCAAATTGATTGTAAATGCCATGAAAAAAGCAATTGATGGATTGCTTGCTTGCATGAAAATTTTTGCGATTTACCTAGTGAATGAGTACCAAAAAATTTCGACAGCAATTTTTTTTAAAGTCTGTACGGGTGCCGCGATTTTAAAAAAAATCGGATTTTCAATTAAAAAAATCGCTTGCCAACCCTACTGGCCACTATACTAATGCAGGGATAAGTATAATATACAGGGAAGTATCCAGGATTTTTTGCGCGGGGGGGGCTGCTTGTTTACAGAACCCGGCAAATGGGGGGGGGGGGGGGAAGTGCCCACCCTAAAATTATGCCTACATAGTGACGGAATAGCGACATGGCGCTGGCTGGCGCCATTCGTGGGCCACACAATTGGGATAAATTTTAGAGATTTGTGTTTGCGGCTGGCGAAACTAGCTTTTTAAAAAACATTCTATGAGAAAAGTATAGGAAAACTTGCATTTCTGGGTATTTTTAGGTCTCACACCGGTAACGGGGGGGGGGGGAGCAGTGCAACCCCCTGCCCCTCCTGGATACGTCCTTGAATATATACAATGTTCACTATATATGTATAATATATACACTGTTATGTACACAGTATACCGCAAATGCTCAAAAATATATTGACTTTAGGAACTGACAATTCACATTCTTCAAAAGCAAAACTCAATTTTTCTACTTAATTAAGCATTTACGGTATATATAAACAAAACCCTCATTTTTGGCCTTACATCCTACAGGACATACAGCATCAGCGCCACTCCAACCACAATACCGAGAATCGTCATCAGCCCAATCAGCACTTGTATCTGAAATGTTTGGAACGATTGTTTATAACAAGACAAATTTGGCAGGGCAGACCCCATCACTCCCACGTTCAAATTGAAAGTCTTGGGTACACCTAGAGGGTTCAAATGGGATCCTGATACGAATGCTGAGAAATTTCGGTTTGTGGTCCCTCCCATCCAGATCCAATCCCAATCCCGAAATTTGAAAAAGGCAATCCTGATCCCAGAAAATTTGCCAATGATTTTCGCACTGAGAAAAGTGAACATAAACCTTCAATTCAATGTTCAATTGATGACACACTTTCTGGCATTCATGTGCGTTTTTAGATCCATTTTTGAAGTAAAAATTAAAGAAAAGTCTTCTTCAGTATGAAAACTTTTCAGAAGACCCACCCAACCCAATCCCGAAATGTAAAAAAACACTCCCACAATCCTGAGAGAGCCCCAAAACCAACAGATGTACTGCATTCAATGCTTTTGTTGCAGGATGCAGAGCCAGAAAATTGGATGCTGCGGAGTGGTGTGTCTTGCGCGGGAACGCCCGTGAAAGCTGCGTCGGGATGTGATAAATAAAATTATTTATAGTGTAGATAGGGTTCAAACCGGATCCCGACCTTTATGTACAATTGTGGGTGCCAAAACATTATTGGTCTGTCGGGTATGTTTGTTCAATAAACAATTATGTGTGTGCATTGGGCACGCACACACTAGTTGACAGCGCAAATTCACGTAAATTCAGTTGACATCCAGTGTGTGGGGGCTCAATATAACCAGGGTTCATTCAAACGAGATCCCTATCCCAAAATACAAATCCCAATCCCGAAAAATAGTGAAAATTTTCAAGTGAAAAGTGACATTTTTGCGTGCCCCCCCCACTTTTTAGCGCAAAACGAACCTAAACGCCGGCGCAAAAAAGACATGTTCAAAAAAAGCACCAGCCCCAGACCAACGTGTGTTCTGAACATGCTGCATCTTGGGCGACTGCGTAAAATTTGCTAGCGGACGTGGGTGGATCTGTTAGCATTATTTAAAAAGCGTAAGTAATTATCAAAATGGAAGTAAGGTACAAATCAAAGAATATACCATGATAAATAATGTAAAGTATGGCACAATAAAGCCATTGTGTATGGAAAACACAGGCAATTATCAACTATCAATCCAATCAATCAAACATATTCTAATTTTATTTTATTTCATGAAACACATTTAACAGAACATAACAAAACGAGGTGCAAAATTTACTTTTTACGAATCACATTTTAAATTTTACAAAACTGAAATCACTGGCCAGCGGCCCCCTAGAAAGAGCCATATGAATAATGCGATTATTCATATGACCACAATGCAAACCAATGTCCGGCGGCTGCGGCGCACCAATCTCCGGCGACGGCCTAGAAAAATTACGCAAAAATTACGCTAAATCCCAGATCCCAAAAACACATGCAAAACTCGATCCTGTGAGTAGTGATGGAAAAGCGTCGTGGCGCTAGCGCCAAAGCAAAAAACGCAGTGGCGCCATTGGCGCTAGGCGCCGGGATCTGAGAAAGCGCCATAGTGCTTGGCTGGCGCCATTTTCCGGCGGCGCTATTGCCGCCTGGCGCTGGCAATTTTAATGGCGCCAAAAAGCGCCAACCATGCTCATAAACAATGGTAATAATACAGTGAAAATTCACAATCCAGTTGATCAATTTTGAGAACAAATGAATAAATATGGATAAATATAGGTAGGTAAGGGTGTTTTGGCGCTTGGCGCTGACAGTCTGGTGCTTTTTCCAACACAACCCGTGGCCGTGAGTGACCCCACGGCCCACGCACCCGAATCACTGAATCCCACAGAACCAAGCACAATCCCGAACCACTGCTGACATCCCACCAACCTGCTTGTGTCCGCGGCGCACTTGCGGTGGCGGAGCCTCGGGGGACCGCGCGCAGCACTGTCCGGCGGCGGCGGCGCAGCACTGTCCGGCGCCGGCGGCGCACCGATGTCCGGCGGCAGCCTATAAAAAGTACACAAAAATTTTACGAAAATTTGGTTTCTAAAATCCCGATCCCTAAAAAAGACGCAAAACTCAATCCCGTTAGTGCCCTGAATTAGGGTTCAAACGGGATCGCGATCCCGATCCCAGATCCCGTGAAATTCCGGGATTTACCAGTCCCGATCCCGATCCCCCAATCCCGAAATCTCAAAAATACCAATCCCGATCGCGAAAATTTTCAAATCCCGATCCTGATCCCGAGAAACTCCCAAGTCCGGGATCCCGATCCCGGAAAAATTAGTGGAAATTATAAAAAGTGAAATAATGACGTTTTTGCATGCAAAAAAGTGGATGCAAACCCCCAGCGTCAATTTTATGCCACTTTTCTGGCATCCAACAGTGTTTTGAGACCTTTATGAACAACTGTGAATGCCAGAAAAATGGCCGAAATCTCTATCCCTAGAACCCAATCCCGATCACGGAAAAATGCCTATCCCAATCCCGATCCCGTGACCCCAATCCCGGCCAATCCCGATCCCGAAATCTCAAAAAACCAATCCCGATCCCGAAACCCCAATCCCTATCCCGAAATCTCAAAAAGTGAATCCCGATCCCGATCCCGAAAAGTCAATCCCGTTTGAACCCTACCCTGAATCACTGAATCCCACAAAACCAAGCACAATCCCGAACCACTGCTGACATCCCACCAACCTGCTTGTGTCCGCGGCGCACTTGCGGTGGCGGAGCCTCGGGGGACCGCGCGCAGCACTGTCCGGCGGCGGCGGCGCAGCACTGTCCGGCGGCGGCGGCGCAGCACTGTCCGGCGGCGGCGGCGCAGCACTGTCCGGCGGCGGCGGCGCAGCACTGTCCGGCGGCGGCGGCGCAGCACTGTCCGGCGGCGGCGGCGCAGCACTGTCCGGCGGCGGCGGCGCACCAATGTCCGGCGGCGCCCTAGAAAAGTACACGAAAATTTTGTTTCTAAAATCCCGATCCCTAAAAAAGACGCAAAACTCAATCCCGTTAGTGCCCTGAATTAGGGTTCAAACGGGATCCCGATCCCGGATCCCGTGAAATTCCGGGATTTACCAGTCCCGATCCCGAAACCCCAATCCCGATCCTGAAATCTCAAAAATACCAATCCCGATCCCGAAAATTTTCAAATCCCGATCCCGAGAAACTCCCAAGTCCGGGATCCCGATCCCGGAAAAATTAGTGGAAATTATAAAAAGTGAAATAATGACGTTTTTGCATGCAAAAAAGTGGATGCAAACCCCCAGCGTCAATTTTATGCCACTTTTCTGGCATCCAACAGTGTTTTGAGACCTTTATGAACAACTGTGAATGCCAGAAAAATGGCCGAAATCTCAATCCCTAGAACCCAATCCCGATCCGGGAAAAATGCCTATCCCAATCCTGATCCCGATCCCGTGACCCCAATCCCGGCCAATCCCGATCCAGAAATCTCAGAAAACCAATCCCGATCCCGAAACCCCAATCCCGATCCCGAAATCTCAAAAAGTGAATCCCGATCCCGAAAAGTCAATCCCGTTTGAACCCTACCCTGAATCACTGAATCCCACAGAACCAAGCACAATCCCGAACCACTGCTGACATCCCACCAACCTGCTTGTGTCCGCGGCGCACTTGCGGTGGCGGAGCCTCGGGGGACCGCGCGCAGCACTGTCCGGCGGCGGCGGCGCAGCACTGTCCGGCGCCGGCGGCGCACCAATGTCCGGCGGCGGCCTAGAAAAATTACGCGAAAATTTTACGAAAATTTTGTTTCTAAAATCCCGATCCCAAAAAACACGCACAAAACTCGATCCCGTGGGTGTCCGCAAACACTCCAAATACTTTTCTCACAACCCACCGATTTGGGGAGAGGGAGTTAGTAGCCAAAATTTTCACCTCGGGATATACAGATAGATGAGTGGCCTCTGTCTGGCCTCTGGGGTAGATAGATAGCTGGAGCGTTTTGGGGGAGGGTAACCCCCCATACTGAACCACTGCTGACCTCCCACCAACCTGCTTGTGTCCGCGGCGCACTTGCGGTGGCGGAGCCTCGCGGGACCGGGCATAATTCTAGGCGGCTGGAAATTACGCTGTGACTGATGACGGAACTTCGAAGTTTTTTATTTTTTTTGTTTTGCCGCAAAGTGACGCTTAGAAACAGTTGTACGTAGCTGGAAAACCAGGTTTATGTACCTGGTGGATGCAACAACACTTTGTGTAAACCTTACATGTACTTTCAGAACATAATACACATAAAACTTTATTCAACATATATTTACCCATCGAGAGATATACATTTGTTCTGAGAAAATTTATGTATCCTTGTTTGTTTTGATTTAACTGATTTATATGACATCATATACGAATGTCCTGTTACGTCTGTAAATACTAGATTGTAGATGCACAAATGTCAGTGTTTACTTATGTTTACATTCACTGAAATCTGATGTATTCTTCATTAAAGTTCTGTGGTACTAAAAAAAATTTCCCTGGAAAACTGCATGCAACGTATAGTTCTACTGTGTTGTTCATATTCGTCAAAACTGCTAAAAAAATTACCGTTTCTGACATTTTACTAAGAAATGTGACAATGACGTCATTGTGTGAATGAGTCATTCGGGAGCGAAAAAGAAAATTTCACAATACCGTTCCTTCGCTCGTAGTTTGTCTGGAATGGAAGACTAGGGTTCAAACGGGATCCCGATCCCGATCCCGGATCCCGTGAAATTCCGGGATTTACCAGTCCCGATCCCGATCCCGATCCCGAAACCCCAATCCCGATCCCGATCCCGATCCCGAAATCTCAAAAATATCAATCCCGATCCCGATCCCGAAAGTTTTCAAATCCCGATCCCGATCCCGAGAAACTCCCAAGTCCGGGATCCCGATCCCGGAAAAATTAGTGGAAATTATAAAAAGTGAAATAATGACGTTTTTGCATGCAAAAAAGTGGATGCAAACCCCCAGCGTCAATTTTATGTCACTTTTCTGGCATCTGACAGTGTTTTGAGACCTTTATGAACAACTGTGAATGCCAGAAAAATGGCCAAAATATCTATCCTTAGAACCCAATCCCGATCCCGGAAAAATGCCTATCCCAATCCCGATCCCGATCCCGTGACCCCAATCCCGGCCAATCCCGATCCCGATCCCGATCCTGAAATCTCAAAAAACCAATCCCGATCCCGATCCCGAAACCCCAATCCCAATCCCGATCCCGATCCCGAAATCTCAAAAAGTGAATCCCGATCCCGATCCCGAAAATTCAATCCCGTTTGAACCCTATGGAAGACTCCCCATATTAGGACTTCGCGTTGGCAATTAGCCAACTTTTTGACTTTTCCATTTGCCGTCTCCCCTAAATGAAAAAAATAGTACAATTGCGGTCATTTTTGACACATAATGACATTTGCCTGCTCTGCTACATTTTACATGATATTTGACTCTTGACTTAACACTTAACAGGGCTTGGAACAGGCACCTGGTGCCAATTTGATTGTGATATTGACACTAATCCAGTTTGCAAAATATCTAGCATAATTTTCTAAAATGTCCGGCATTTCTAAAATATATCAGCTTATTTGGGATGCAGCATACACGACAAGGAGGACATCAGGATGGACATGATCAGAGCGTGGCAGCCCAGTAGTTTGGTGTGATGGTTGGATTTTGGGGCTGCGGCATGCTGGGACACCCAATGGCACGGTGGGTGTAATTGCCACCTGCCATGAGAGAGGTGGATTTAATGTCCCACCTCTCCGATGCTTTTTGGGTGTATCCAGCTGTTGCGGCATGTTCGGACTCGGAGGGACACCCCGGTGAGGTGGAGGTAATTGCCACCCACCAGGAGAGACTGGAAGTAATGGCCCACGCTCTCCCTAGGTTCTCGGGTGTGCCCTGGGGGATCAGTGCGAGGCACTGTGTGTAGGTAGGTAGGTAGCAGTTTGTATGTAGGAGGATATATTTAAGAGAGTGATGATGATAGAGATCTCGATGTGTGGACTCGATGTTGGCTAGATAAGTTACTTAAAATTCCCTGTTTAAAAGGTATGTAGTTGTTGTAGCTAGGGTTCAAACGGGATCCCGATCCCGAAATCTCAAAATACCAATCCCGATCCCGAAACCCCAATCCCGATCCCGAAATCTCAAAAAGTGAATCCCGATCCTGATCCCGAAAAGTATATCCCGTTTGAACCCTAGTTGTAGGTAGCTGTAGGTGCTGATTAAGTAGGGTCTAGTAGGCAGGGGGGTTGCCCAGGGCAACCCCTCCAGCAGCTTTTCATGGCATGACTAGGCCGATTGCTCAGCACTAAAAAAGGATAGCATGAAGTGAATGTTCATTGTCTTTTGATAGTAAACATATTTGAAGTGTGTAAAGTAGTTATCGAGCACATAATTCAGACAGCTAATTATCGACGTAAACATTTTGAATCCAAATAAACCTATTAGTGCACTTTTGGACATGCGTAAAATTGTGTATATTGAATGAATGAAACAATAAAGATCACTACAAAAATACGAAGATTATCAGGGTTGGCAAACTAGATTTTTTTATTTCAAAATAAGACTTAAGCTTTATAAAAAATAATATCGAAATAAAATTTCGCTTGTCAACCTTCACTGAATGTGGATCACATCAAAATGCAATTCCATAATCAAGTGACTGACAGGGTCGTATCCAGCAGGGGGGGTCGTATCCCATTTTCAGGTGAAACTAAAAAACTCGGTAAAAATGCCACATTTGGTACAAATTTTCCAGCTATTTTGAAAAAATTTGCGCCCGAGGGCGCATTGTCCTGTGTCCTTTCATAGGCGGTTATTTTTGTTAAATAATCTCGAAAATACACGAATGTTTTCTTTTCTTGCTGCCATATATGTATGTATATGTTTGCATACATGTAATTACTGGATACGTCCCTTTTAGGCGACGACAATTAGGTTTTATCTTCCGGATCGGATGAAATGCTCTTGGAACGGGATCTTGTAGTGCGTCCACTGTAGTCGTTCGAAGATGGTCGCGATGCCGGCACCCCGCCTGGTACTGTTTTGGAAGTTGAAGCAGCACGGTTTCCCCTAGTCTTCGTTTGGAGACCCATTTTCTTCCGACCACTGGCTTTCACGGGACTTCGTCGATTTAATCCATCGAAGCCACACCCGGTGCACAGATCTGCTATCCCCTGCATGTGTAAAAATAATAATTTGATATAACCCACATTTCCCCTTAGGGTTTTTTTATTTTTCATATACCGTATATCCTCGAAAAAGACCCTGGGGGAGTTATGAACTTATGAGGTACTTATTCAAGGGAGGTAGTAATTTTTCCCCAGAAACTTGGACTGAATTCATTGTATGAATGCAGTCTGTCAACTCACGTAATCCATGTATTTACCACTTAAACAACGTAAAAAAGGTGTTTATACACTGCGTACATGTCATGTAAATGCTGTCGCAGCCTTACGTTGCATTCTTTTGTATTTTCATCGATAATTTTTCGTAACATGTATAGCATATTTTTAAGACAGAGGGGGAGTTATTCGAGGGAGGGAGTTATTTTTTCGTCAGTGTTGTTGAGGGGGGAGTTATTCGAGGGGGGTCTTATTCGAGGATATACGGTAGTTTTTCAGGGGGTAATACAAGGGGGTTCATTTTTAGATAACACATATAAAAATGTATGCTTTGATACTAAAAATGCCACAAAACCAATGAAAACAACCACCAATGTGAATATGAAATTAGAGTGTGTGAAATTATGCGCAAAAATTTCTAGTGCCGAATACTAAACATTTCGTCCAACGTTTTTTAAAACGTTTCGTTCAGACATTGTGTTTTTTAACTTAAAAAAATATCGGCCAACTCAAATCACCTCCTCACGTCTGCGTCGCTCCTCTGAGTCTGAATCTGAGTCTTGAAACTCATCATCGCTTGGAACTGGACTTAAGGTCGGACCATAAGTCTTTGCGATGGCTTCATCCAGGTCTCCGTCCGAATCTGAGAGCGATTTGCCCCACACATCCAACCGGATGGTCTTTTTGCGGGTCGTCGACACCATGATCCCATCCTTTTCAGGGATTGGTGCATAGGCATCCTGCAAAACATAGAATTGTAGATCGAATAATTGAGATGGGCAAACACTCCAAATTGAGTATACTCATCGGACCGCATGCTATGCATTTTTCATAAGGAAACACTATATCATGACATCATCATTGATAAAATTAAAATAATTCCAGCAAAAAAATTTAAAAAAACAACATGATGGGTAAAACATTCCTTGTTTGTATGCGACCCCGCCTTTTTCTTTTTTGAAGAATGTTTCTTTTTGTGAAAGTGCATGCATACATAAGTATCAAGCTCGCTCGTTATCGACCAAGCAAGACATAAATAATTTTGGGTGCATACTTTGTGGTCCGTCGAGTATACCTATTACCTAGGTAATTGTTATATTCACTGCAAGGACATACACATTTTTAACAGTAGAACCATGGTTTTATGTGTGTTCTGCATTGCCCGGATCACAAACCATAACTTTTGTGGTATACGTTCCCTTTACACTCAATTTGGGGGGTGTATTTCGAGGGGGGTGCTAATAGATGTATAGTGTCTATTTTGAGGGGGGTATTTGAGGACGGGGGAATTTCGAGGGGGGGTATATTGAGGAAATACAGTAGTCAATTTATTTTTTTATTTTGTTTCCGATCAGTTATTTACCCCAGGGTAAGCACTGATGTCCCACTTATTTACACCCACCCTAAGCGTCAGGGGGAGCTGAACTTGAACTTACTTTAGACAAGCTCGTGACAGTCCCGATGACCGCTGGATTCTCGTCAAGTTCTTGTCCGACTCTGACGGCTGTCTGCTGGCCATTCTCCTCATCGTTGTTGATGTCGCTGCCATGATCACAGTCGGACACTTCTTGGTGCAGGTCGTTTTCTGGCTCTAGACCGCCAGAATTGGGCGTTTCCTGCATTTTTGATTTTATTTTAGTAAAAAAAGTTTATTTTGGTCCGAGGAGGTCACAAATTGAGTGGAGTACCCACAAAAAGTAGGGTTCAATGGGGATCCTGATCCCGAAATCCAGAAAATTTCGGGGTTTTGCTGTCCTGATCCCGAAACCCCAATGCCAATCCCGAAATGTCAAACAAAGGCAATCCTGAACCCTTTTGAAACCCAATCCCAATCCTAAAAAAACGTTTCCCTCACCCCAACACCGGAAAATTTGCCAATATAAATATGTACAGAAACATCCTGTCAAGAAGCTTTTACCATTTCCTTGGCATAGTAAGTGTTTTTCAGCCGTTTTTTTGCGAATTTAGCGAATAAGCTACAATACCAGAACATTATTTAAAGTACCCAATCCCGTTTCTGAAAAAAAATCCTATGGCTGGGCCTGGGTGGAGTCCGATCCCGAAATCTCAAAAAGACAATCCCGATTCAGTCACCTCAATCCTGAAGTCTCAGAAAAGCAATCGCGATGCCGAAAAGTCAACCCCGTTTACCCTACTCACATGCGCAACATCCTCCTCCCGCTCTTCCTCTATAGACATCGTAGAGAGAACGTTCAGCCCTGTCCTCATTCTGGTATTGAAGTTGTCCCGTGTTTTTGCCGCTTTTTCTTCGAAAGTCAGTTGTTGCTGAAAACGATTGTCATTGAAATTGTGTTATTAGGATAGACAGGTCGACTCAGTCTCATGGGTATTCTAGATTTTGACCATCTGGGAGTTCGGTAGATAGATAACAAATCGATGTTCTGGTGGGATACATAACTCAGCCCTTGGGTGGGGATAGATAAATAGCGGGGCGATTTTTTTTTGTGGGGGGGGGGTAACCCCCCTTTCTGGGGGTGCCCAGCAATAGTCCCAATATTATATGATGTGCTACTACTGTGATTTCTGGGTGATGATCCCGAATTCCGCAATTTTTGTGCTATAGGCATCCCGATCCAGTAGATCGCAATCCGGAATTATGAAAATACATTTACCAAAAAATGCCCCCCCCCCCGCTGAAAAACCATTTTGAATCACTACAAGAGCAAAATCGAACCTTTTTTTGAAAAGGCACCCGGGGTTTGGTCCCCTTCGGGCACGGGAACGGTCTGCTTGCAACGTTTGAACCAGTGTCGCTGTCCGGGAGTTCGTCCACCACACTAGCAGCAGCGTCTGTGTGACTGGCCTCGGCCGCACTGTCTCTGCCAGTCCGCTTGCGCTTTTGCGGCCTGTTCACCGGTCCCAATTCTCCTGTGGCTGGAATCTCATTTTCTTCTCCACCTGCCGGTAGACAGACCGAGTCTCCTGCCACCAGCTGCCGTTTTGCCCTTTTCTGTTCTTGACGCTGCTTTGCATACCCAGTGCTATGCATCGCGGCAGGCAATAGAGCATTCTGTAGGAAAAAAATAATGAAAAGTCATTTCAATATTGATAATCGTTTCTGTACTTGGTGCGGCGGACAGCCCACTTAGTATGAAAACCTACCATAATTGAATGAAAATTTTTTTGAGATAAATTACATAATTAATCAATACGTAGTAAACAAAGAAATACAATGATAAAAAATTGTATAATTTTTGATTCATTGCCCCCCCCCCCACACGCTAGTTGACATCGACATCAAATGTCAACTGGTGCCGTTCCTAATTCAAACATTGCGTTTGAACGTCGTTTGTCCACCTGTCAGCAAACTTTGAATCAAGATCGGATCGGAACCAGTTGACATTTGGTGTTGATGTCAAATAGCGTGTGTGGGCCCATTATTCAAATGGGTTATGGTGGGTTTTCATACTAAGTGTGATGTCCGCCGTGTATACCTATTTATAAGATCTCAATCTGAATGAAAATTCCCTGCTCACGATCACGACAATTCGTAAAAACAATACTGACCGCAATCCCAAAAATGTTTGAATCCCAATAAAAATTTATCTGAGTCTGACTTCAGAAAAATTTATCAAAATATCAAAAGGGGGATTATTTGAGAGGGTTTTTTTTCATGCACCTCACCAATAGGAGGGTGTTTTTTGAGGGGGACTTATTCAATGATATGCAGCACAATTTGAGACATTTCTGTGAAAATTTAGGAGAACCCGCCCCACCCACCCCCCAAACAGGTCTGTAATAGGTATATTCGACACATCTAGGGATGGAAAAAGCTCAGAGATATGACCTTGTGTCAACATATATAGGTATATAAGACAGTGGGAATACTCTGTGATGTTATATATGACCATACAACGGCTATAAGTGGTGAATTCTGCCAAAAAATTCACTTTTTATGTCAACATGTTATGTATATCACTGCACACAAAAAATTGCAAAATACCTAGTCTAGTGCATAAGTACCAAAAATTTTGCCAGCGCTTTTTTAAAAAAAAAGTGCTGGGACCATTGCGCTTTTTTTTAAAAAAAGCGGCGTTTAAAAAAAAAACCGCTTGAAAAAAGCGCTTGCCATCCCTTCCCTAGACACATCGATAACATACACCGATTAACAAAATTAACTCACCGATGAATTGCGCATGTCAACCAATGCCCCTGCTGGTTTACTGTTGTCATCGTGCTCGGGGTTGTATGATGTCACATCTCTCGACTCAAATGCCATGCATAAATTGGTGAATTTTTGGGTCTTGATCTTCTGCTGATTTGCGATTATTTTGATATCTTGTGCTGGGGGCACTCCCAGACCCTGTAAAATGCCCTGTAAAATGTCAAATGTCATGCAGTCTATTAAGTCATGTAAAATGTCCTGGAAAATGGCAAATTTTTGCTATTTTTGGGGGCATTTTACATGACTTTTGACACTTTGTGTTACATTTTAAATTTTACAGGGCATTTTACAGGGTCTGGGAGTGGCACCTGATACTCCTTTAGTGGCAGCTCCAATCAATTGTAGTTGGTGGAAAATGTGTTTGCGCGGTATGGGCAGCTTGTCTTGCACTGTGGCAGTGTGACTGTCATCTGCACTGGACGTTGTTGCTGCCACAGCAACACGCTTGGTTTTCGCATCTCTGTTCAGCTGTCGCCGCGAATTTTTTGGTGCCGACGAAATGCTGGCATTGCTGGATGATGGCGCACAGTCGTTGCTAGTGCTGCCAGTGTCAGTGCTGATCTTGGACTTGGTCCCGCCGCGCTGTAAATTGTCATTGATTAGACAAACTCAAACTGTGTATACCGATAGTCAGGCATAGGGGTTGAGGTGTAAATAGTGGCGTAGCCAGGGGGAGGGTTCCAGTCGTGAGACATAGAAATGTGAGGAAATGTGTAAGGAATGATTTTAGAGAGAAATGTGAATTTTGACCCAGCGATTTTTATTTAAAAATCGATGTTTTTTTTAATCGGGGTCATTAAAAAATCTATTTGTTTCCAACCCTACCACTTTGTCAAATAATTGTGGCATAAAGTGAAGCCATTGAGTAGTGCTGTGATGACCCTACAGCCTACACACACTAGTTTTCACTGTGACTGATGTGAAAACTGAAATGGCGACATTCAGCGTACTCTTTTGTTTTTTTTTAGTTTTACAATTTTTAAATTCGAACTGTCATAACTTTAGATTCAAATTTGAATAAAATCAAATCATTCAACCATGTGAAAAAATTCGCGTTTGAAAGAAATTCAGTTTTCACCGAAGTCACAGTGAAGACTAGTGTGTGAAGGCACAATAAGTCAAAATAATGTCGCTTCAATGTCAGCATAATGCCACATTTTTTCACACAATTTACCTTCACAACCAAATTCGAAGCATTGCTGGATGATGGCGCACAGTCGTTGCTAGTGCTGCCAGTGTCAGTGCTGATCTTGGACTTGGTCCCGCCGCGCTGTAAATTGTCATTGATTAGACAAACTCAAACTGTGTATACCGGTAGGTAGTCATATCGTAGGGTGTATTTATGTAACAAAAAACAACGTTTTCACGACCTGGTGTCATATAAAAAAACTGTATAGTTCCCAAATAGGAGTCAGTCAACATCTACTGTATTTCGTGGAATTAGCCCCCTTGAATAAAACAATTTCGAAATTTTGATTTTTTTCATGTGCGATTATTTTGCCAGCAAAATTTGAAGGGGTGGTGTTTATTCGAGGGGCGGGGGATTTTCGTCAGAATTCTTTGAACGAGTCATGATAAAAATTAGGCATTCGCGTACCCAAAACAGATAATGTGTCCAAACAGGATATACCAAATCTGCTCGACATACCCCCCCCCCGCCCTCATGGGGTGATTTTTTCAGAGTGAGTATTTTGAGGGGGGTATTTCGAGGGGGCTTATTATTTCGCCAGAATGTTTTTTGAAATCCCGGTACAAATTTGTTGTGGGGTGATTGTTTCAGGGTGAGACTTTTGAGGGGGACGTGAATATTTCGAGAGGGTTTTTTTCGTGGAAATACGGTAGTACTTACATGTTTATCAGACAAGTGGCAGAGGCAGAGCATATGTAGAAAAATGACCTCACAATTGACAATTATACTCACCGCAGACACATGCTCTTTGTTCTCATCTTCATTGTCGCTTTCCGATTCCGACTCTGAGTCATCATAGTTGTTGTAAATGGTGTCCCACTGGGTGGCAGCTTTTTGTGTGTCGAAATCTTGGTTTGGCTTATCCTCACAGTTGGCAATTTTGGTGTCAAGGGCTTTGCCCTTCTTGCTCATGCGCTTCAAATGCCTGATACCATTGGTGCCAGGGTATGGAACCTGGTCATTTTCTATGAGTTCTGTGACCACATCGCGGTTCAGTTTGATGATGGTCTCCGTCGCCAGCTGCGATAAATAGTGCATTTATTAAGTTTTGTCTCGCGGCTCACTGTGATGTGACGTCCCATGGGAAAATTGTTTACATTAAAGGAGGGCGTATATAAATGTAAGGAATTGTGTTCTTGTATAAAAATTTCTCGCACTTCTTTCTGTCACAAAACAAGCAAGGGGGTCCTTTATAGAAAATGCATCTATGTATGAACTATTGAAAATTATCCTAACTATGTATGCACTGTACAACACAGCTCCAATTGCTCTTAAAACCAATGCCAATGGCGCAATGCAATCCCACAGTGCAAATATTTTAGGGGGGTTCCCATTCCCAATCCAGATTCAGTATATTTCATATGCCCCTGCTTCAAAACATGGCTTGGCTGCGTCCCTACCCACCTCCCTGGTTTACTACGACATTGAAAATGTCGACAACACGTGAAAAAAACAATGTCGACAACGACCGCACACACACACCTGTCGCATGCTGAGCGCGCCACCTCTGTCAGCTGCGCCAACTTTCCCAGTAATCGAGAAAACGCGTTCTTCTGCTGCCGTTGTGGCTGGTACACTTAAGCACACGACTGCAACTTTCGCCAGTTGATGGAATTCGCTGCTGTCCATCTGAAATGGTTAATTTCGCACATTATAAATATACTGTATTTGGTTGAATAGTTCCCCCCTCAAATATTTGCCCGTGTAAGCTTTTAAGATCAGTGAATAAAATATTTTCACCCTTAAAGCATCTGATTTCGATCAATTTGTCAAGTTTAATTTGAACGAAAATGGTAGCATGTTTTTTGGAATGAGTTGAGAGAAGCATATTTGAAAATTTTGACGAAAAAATGATTCCTCCGCTTGAATACCCCCCCCCCCCTCATTAAAAGTCTGAAAAAAATTGTTCCCACCAGTCAAAAATGAGGTGTCAACTACTCAAAGTCGATACTCCAAAACAATCCAAAAATGACTCAATGTATGTGGAAACAGCACATAGAATGAATCCCGCACATTTTTCAAGATCTTTTCCTGAACTTATAGCATGTCATGATTTGCCCAAATGCGACATTTTTTGACTCTCAAAAATCCCCAGCTAAATTGTTTTCAAACTTCTTGCTGAATTGATTTCATACCCACTGAAAGTAACATTTTATCAATATCAACTTTTGATATACCTAAATGATTGACTTTTACAGGTAGACATTTTTTCCACATACATATATTTAGATATTAAGTGAACTTACAAGCTCGTACCAATACTCGAGACTGTTCGCCTTCATTATCTCTGCAAATAATTTCTTTTTGGGTTTTGTTGCCATTTTTTCCAAATGAGCCTTGAATTGCCGGAGTAGAAGGGGTTCTTGTTGATCTCCCTGGCCAATTTCTGTCGGATGATCGTCCTGCTCTTCATCCGACGACAAGCCCATGTCATTCGCCTCCATAAGCATGAGCTGAAAGTTTGTTCAAGTGTGTTAACAGAGTAGGAAATGACAACGATGCTCATGTAATGAAATAGATCAATTGAGCATTTAGTATATTTATAGGCAAAAATACTGATTATGGCAGTAGCCAGAAAGTCACATTTACATGGAGAAGGAGATCATCTCATTGAGATGGACTACCTAGCGGAGGAGGGATAGATAGCTGAAAAAATTTCTGGGGGGCTCGGACGGGGGGGCTGCCGGGGGCACAATATATTTACAGTATTTTTCAAGGTTAAGAAGGCAGAAAGGGGAAAAATCGCTAATAATCAGTTAAAAGTTGCCAAAAGTAGGTATAAAATGGCTAAAAATAGGTATATAGCCATGTATATAGCCGGAAAGCACAATTTTGTAGGTGAAAAACTATAAAACGGTGTGAAAATTAGTGATTTTGAGCGAAAATTGGGGCAAAATTTCTGAAAACCCTCCAGATAGAGAGATAGCTGAGCGATTTGGGGGGGTCTTTAGGCTTGGGTTGGGGGGGGGGGTAGTAGCCAAAAATTTATGTCTCGGGAATGATAGATAGCTGAGCGGCCTCCGGGATAGATAGATAGCTGGCTGATTTGGGGGGGGGGTAGCCCCCCCCCAGCCCCCCCCCCCACCGTAGGACACCCCAGCTACCTAGTGATTTTGAAGGTGCGAATGAGCAATTTTGATCAACGATTTCAGGAGTAGTTTCTCAAAAATCGCATCAGCCCAGTATCTGTCCCACCCAGTACTGAACATATCCCATTAAAAGCAGGGGCATCCGTGAGGGGTGAGGTCTGAACTGGGAGCCCTGACAAACTTAGCCCCCCACATCTCAAGTCCTGACTCACCTCTTGGTCGTCTACTGCAGCGTCAGCTCTTGATTTTTTAGCTTTCGCTGGAGTTGGCACATCAGCTGGTGGTGTGTCATCGTCCTCTTCCTCCGCGCATTTGATGCCGAAGTCTTTCCCAAACGCTCTTATCAAATACTCCTTTGCCGCTTCGATAAGGCGAGCGTTGTTTGGATCTGCTTCCAAATTATCCGGCGAGCAAACCCGGAACGCGAATTTTCGATCCAGGAGTGTGCACAGCGCCCAGAATGGATCAAAGTTGTCAGCACTGGGCTCCAGTGCATATGCGAATTTGTCCAATGTAATTTTCTGTAAAATTGAATATGGGACTGACTTTTCGGGCAAATGATGGTTAGGGTTCAAAATGGGACTGACTTTTCAGGATCGGGATTGGCTTCTGAGATTTCGGGACCGGGATTGGGCTTTCGGGATTTGGATTGGGATTTCAAAAGTTTCGGGATCGGGATTGGGATCCATTTTTTGAGATTTCAGGATCGGGATTGAGGTTTCGGGATCGAGATCGGTATAACAAAATCCCAAAATTTATTGGGATTTGGGATGGGGATCCCGTTTGATTGAACCCTATTTGAGATTGCGATCGACCATAAAAAATTGCTCTTGGCTCTTGCTGCTGACGATAAACTTCATTTTGGATAGATTACCTGATCATTTTCATATGATCACATTTTTGTTGGAAAAACTAGAATAATAGGAAATCATCTAATGAAATATACGCTGATGCGTATAATCATAAATTTGGATATGAGCAACATGTTGGTGAAACTATAACGTGATCGATCGCAGCTTTCCCAAATAGTTGACCATCACAAAACATGTAGTGGAGACTCAAAATTTAGAAAAACTAGATTTTAGAACATTACGATGACACATAAAACTCACATTACTACCCATGCCCGTATGGACGCATTTACAATTTTTGTGACAACTCGACAACACTAAAAAGTTCGATAAGTTGCAGTAGAGTATGCATGAGACAGAAGTAGAAGTAGCAGTTGAGTATAATATGCATGTCTCCCTGGTCGAATATGCATGTCTAATTGAGGTGTTTGCTTCCGTAACCCGTTAAGGACCAACTTTTAACCATTTATTCACACACATTGAAAAATGTTTGTGTACAAGCAACTTTTTGTGGATTCGGACTGGGGAACATTTATCCCCTCTCAGGACCTCTCGATTGATACCGTTTAAAAAAAAAATGGAATTTTGCATCCGAAACCCATTATCTCCAGCCCAACATAGGTGAATTTGCACTCAAAACCCATTACCTCCAAAGTTTCAAATGCAATTTTGACAACATTGAAAAACGTGGATATATTTAATGGTTTCGGAAACAAACTCCTCAATTGCAGAACCGTTGTCTGTCGGTGACCATCAGACAGACTTGTTCTCATGAATGTGGAACTTTTTTACTCGATGTATTGAAATTTATGGTGTTGTTGAGTTGTCACAAAAAAACTTGTTAACAAAACCTGAGTCAAAAAAAACAAACCTTCATCTGCCTTGCCAATTTCCGCACGTCACGGTCGGCATTTGATTCCTGTTTATCCATCCAAGCTAGCATCTGCTTGGTGTAGGCAATCACCATAGATGCCGTCACGTGCTTCTCAGTTTGAATACATTTAGTAATGTATGCAAACCGCCCCATATAATCGTTGAATGCTTCAAGTTTCCCCCAATCACTGGCGCTGAAAACTTCCAGCTTGTGCTTTGCAGCAATTTTGCACACAGCCTCTTTCACCTGCAAATAAGGTTGAAAATGTACTATGGACAATAAGGGTGTATTTTTCAATGCAAATAAGGGGTACAGAATGGGGGTTACGCTTCAGCTATAGAAATGGATGCTTTGATACTAAAAATGCCACAAAACCAATGAAAACAACCACCAATGTCAATTTGTGTGTGAAAATGCGCGCTTGCGCGCAAAAATTTTGCAAAATGCCTAGTGGCTAGTGCTTAGTACTAAAAATTTCGGCCGTTTTAAAACTCTTTTCAGACATCATGTTTTTTTCCTCATATTTTTATTAGGTGACCTGCCCAACCCACCGAATACCACAACTCACCAGACATAAACGTTCCGTAAGGTAGAATGTCGATGACCAGCGTGTGTCAACAGCAGTCAAGAGAAACAATTTGGAGGAATCTTTCAAAGCCAATGAGACTTTCGGGACAGCTCGTACTTTCTCTACCAGCTTCTTAGCTGCTTCCAAAATGTCCCGGAATGGATTCTCGTAGTCATCGGGTGGGCTATCTCTGAGGCCACCGTGCACTGTCAGCTGTATGAGGGGGGGGGGCAATTTCATTAGTAAATTTGGCACTTGAGCATCTAAACACAGTCGGGCTCTAGTAGTAGCCCAGTGGGCCAACTTTTGTGTGTGTGTGTATGTTTGTGTTACCTACCTAGTGTGTGCAGAAAAAAAATTCGAGTACATTTTGGTGTCAACGCTTAGCAGTGAGATCGGAATAAAAATGACGTGTCCCATTTTTCACGTATAGGTTGAGTGAGATGGAACTCGTGAGATAGCCAAATTGGACACACACCACAACCGTGAATTGGGTCTGACACTGGCTCAGAAACTTAAAGTCTGAGTTACTCAAAAATGTTTTTTTCAAACGAGTTACCTGGATTGTGTGAGCGAAGCAGCCCGACCAAGCTCGTTTGAATCTGTTCTGCAATGCAACTGCTATGTCGCTCAGCTTTTGCAATGTTTTGTCAAACTGTTTTGTGTACTTCAATATTTCATCCGGGCGCAGCTCATCCTTTGAATTGAACAATAAGAAATAAGTTAGGTGGATAAGTAGTCTCCTAGCTAGGTAAGTATCCTGCTGTCCATGTGTAAACAGCGGTCAAGCCAGGTCTGGCACCGACTCAGATCAGAACGTAGCTGTCAAACCTGGCTTGTCCGATGTTTGCCGTATTTGCTTGAATAATCCCCCTGGGGGATTATTTTTTCGCCAGACATTTTTGATGGGGAACTATTCGAGGGGGGAATTATTCAAGGGGGGGGGGGGGAATTATTATTTCGTCAAAATTTTCAAGCATGTTTCCATCAACTCATTTCCCGAAACGTGCCTTATAAACACAATAACATGCAATTTCTGTTAAAATTAGGTATAACGAATTAATCAAATCTTTAAAGGGGGGATTATTCGAGGGGGGGAATTATTAGTTCCTCACTCGTGTTACAGGGGGGGGTGATTCGAGGGGGGATTTATTCAAGGGGGGAATTATTTAAGCAAATACAGTATATTTTTAATCCCAAATCAGGCGTGACTACCATATATCCTCCAGTAATTCCCCAGGAGGTATTTTTTGTCAGAATTTATTGAAGGGGACTTGATTGAGGGGGGGGGGGGGTAACTTGAATTTTGCTTAAAGTGTATAATCAATTTGCTGTTTAAATGTGGTTTAATTAACTTCATAAATATATCATGCATTGGAAAACAAATTCGAGCAGTGAAACATTACAATCAATAAACTGCAGATGCAGAATATTCACTCAATTTTTCATAAAGTGCATAAATACATGAAACATGTTTTATATTTATGTGTGACATTACATACCCATCCGAGTGGGGGAAGTTTTTAGAGGGGGGTTATTTTTTCCTCACTCGGCTTACTGGGGGAGTTATTCAAGGATATACGGTAAACTAAAATGATCAAGATCTTGAATTTTATAAATCTCAGCTCAGTCCCCATTCTGAAAATAAAGTCATGTCTGACTGAACACAAAACTTGGAACCCAACCAACCGGCTCAAAATCGATCAAACCAAACATTTCGTCAGTTCCATGGTGGTTGAGGGCATAAGCGAGAGCGAGTGAAGATCGAAGGCTTTTTTTCATGTTCGCGCCATTATCGGTGACCATCTGAAAATGGAAATTGCTTTGATTGGTAATTTTCTGGGGGGGGGGCTGGCGGGGGCACAATATATAGGCTTTTTCAAGGTTAAGAAGGCAGGAAAAAAAACGATTTTACCCATGCATGTGGATACCCAACAATATGCCCAAAATACCCATACCCAAAATTCGCATACCCGATACCCATGTATGGGTATTGCATACTCCAAACTTTCAATTGCAATTATCTCAAAATCGATAGACTTTTAGAAGCACACCCTTCATGTGTGCTTATATAGCTAGCTAGCTTAGCTAGTATAGTAGCTAGCTACTTTGATTGAGCTATTTTTTACCCATTTTGAGATTTTTTTGCTTCCACGTCTATACATTGAAAAAACATTACATGCATAAAACCCTCAGAAACCGAAACCAAACTCGAAACCGTTTTTTTTTCTGGGAGCTTTAGAATAAAACCCTGTTTTTGAACAAACGGTTGTTTTTCAAAAACCCTGTTGTTTTTCGGCCATCCCTAATTGGCACTGTGCACATTTGCTTATGCAGGCGAACGACTAGTTAACTAACGCACCCGAAAAATTTGATCCTCGCTGATCCCATAGTCGTCTAAACACTCTTTGAAGCGTTTGCAAACGGTCTCCGCATTGGTAGAATGGCATTCTTTCAAGCCTAAGAACTGTTTCATCGGTTTTCCTGTTTCTTCATCAAAGAAATATGCTATGACGCACATCATCGATTCGCCATGCTTTGCGCTCCTGTGTTAAGTGATGTGTTGCGTAATTTGAATGCGTAAATGAATGGGATTTCTAATGACATGAATGACTTAGCGGTAGACTTAGTGAAGCTTATTTGATTATGATTTCATTGTTTTCGTTTTTGTAGCTGGTGGAACCCAGCGTGTGCATGACTTTGAATTCTTTAAGACCGCGTTTACACGTTTTTACACGTGCATGACTTTGAAAAGGTTCAATATCTTGAGAAAAATGTAACATATTCATGAGAAAACATGATCATCCATACATTCTACCTAGTCGAATGTGCATGTCAAATTGCAGAAATATATGCTTTGTAGCTAAGAGTTATAGACGTGTAAAAAAATGTTGCTTTTGTCATCAGTTGTCGGAAGTTACCCGATAACGGGCGACAACAGCAAAAATTTTAAAGACGTTAAAAATAACTGTTGAGCTACAAACAAGCAGGATTCTGTAATTTGACATACATTTTCGACTACGTACAATGTATGGATGACCACTTTTTCTCGTGCATATGGAAGTATGGAACCTTTTTTATAAACTTATTTAACTGTTTAGTTTTGTTGAGTCTTCACAAAAAAACATGTAAACGCGGCCTAGCCTAATGTATTTTGTCTAAATAAGTTGTCTACACAAGAGTGGTGTCACAATGGACCCACATACGCTAGTTGACATCGCAAATTCATGTCAACTAAATAACACCAAAAAAATCAAGCCATCACACTTAACTGAAGCAATGAAAATTGCAGCATGGTGTGAAATAAACGATGCTCTATAAGATCGGAAAGTTGAAATCACATAATTCACTAAAATTTAATTGACACAGATTCAGTTGACATCCAGCTCCAGTGTGTGTGGTGTAATTTCTTGTGTTTTTTACATATAAACACAGCAAATTGCAAACACAACAAATCAACACAACAACTAACTAACCAAATGTCACTACCCAAGGTGATGCGTGTCTGTTTTTGCAATCTTTTCGCCATGTGCTCACGCGTTGTCTCTGCCAGTATAGCCATCGTAGACGTGTAGTACGAGCGGCCGGCTATGTTGAAAGCTTCGGAGCTACTCAAGGCTCTCACTAATGCATCCATACTGCGCCGTTTGAACGGTTCTTCCACTGAAAAGGAATGTGAATTGACCTTGATTTTCATTCTGTAACAATATAGGTATCAAATATTCATATTAAACAGTCAGATACCCCCCTTGAAAAATTTCCTCGCTTGAATAGTCCCTCAATGTTGAGCATGTGCAATTTATCATATTAGTCTCACTCTCACCTCTCTCTCACCGATCATCTAAACACATGATCAAATAACTCTCCCATGCCTATATACCGCTGTGGGTTACTTACTACACCCTATACCTCACAGTTTGTGTGGTCTAGCCCCAACTCAATCAATATACCATTTTCCTTTAAATACACACTGCTTGAATTAGCCCCCATCGAAAAGCCCCAGGTCTGAACTCTGAATGACCTGAGGAAAAATAACCCAACTCGAAATACCCGCCCCCTGGATGTGTAAACGCCATCTAAGCATTCAAAACAAAAATAACAGCGAGCTAACCATAGCGAATCGGTACACCCGGTGTAACAGCAATGCTGGCTGCATCGTAAAGGATGAACGACCAAAACTGCCGCACAGAAAATTTACTCCTCCATATGGTTGCTGTGCCTGAAAGTGTTACATATTGAACATATGATTGTTACTGAGGGACATTGTCAATCCCCGCAGTTTTTACAACCGCCTAAAAATGCTTTTTTTAACAGACATTTCAGTTACTGTATTTCTCATAATAGAAGCGTCTGCGCCATTCTATGCCATTCTTTTTTGCCAAATTCTTCACACATTTCTTATTTGAATGTAGCCTTATTTGTATGAGGCTTGAGCAATATTTGAATAAATGTCAGAGTGTCAATTTGAAATTTCACATTTTTTGAAGGCTTTGATTGAACGTTCTCGGGGCTTTATATTGTAACTTTTTTGAGTAAAATGTGCGTTAGGTAAAAATACTCACGTTTGCTTTTCTTCTTCTGCTTTCTCTTTCGTTCTTTGTCGTCCATTTTTTTCGTCACCTCGTCGACCCAATCGGTGCCCATCTCATCTTTGGCCATCGCTGAATGACGTGAGAGGTAATGGCGATTGAGGGTGTCATACCTCAGCCCCCTCAACTTGTAATTTTTAGGGTTTGCGAAACTGTACCTTCTCGCGCGCCTGTGAGTGAGGTTGGAGATTAGATTTGACAATAGTCATTAATACCAAGGCCGTATCCCGGGGGGGGGGGGCGGAGGGGGGCTGCAGCCACCCCGATTCCGGGGTGAGACCTAAAAAATCCCAGGAAATGCAAGTTTTCATATACATTTTTCATGTGTGAAAATTTTCGCGCGCAAGCGCGCGTTCCTCCTCTAGAACACTTTAATATTAGCGGATCAGTTGCCAAATTGTATTATGAAATAGGCAGTCAGACACATAAACTAGTGCAGTGGTCTCCAGTGGGGGTGGTTAGGACGGGGGGGGGGGGTGGAGCTTTCTAGAAATCAACTAGTGATTTTAGAGGTCGGGGATCGCACTATTGGATGCGGTCTCATGATACTCACACAACGTGCTCAAATGGGGCGCGTCGCGGTATTGGAGGGAACACTTTATTGGCTGGGGTCACTATAATAGAGAATGTATGCTAGATGCATTGAAATTAACTAACCCTAGTTTTTTTTGTTGTACCCTTGCCACTGTACATGGTTTGCAAATGCCCACCATCTTGTAATGTCTCCCAGCACTGTCTGGTTTGTTTAATTTCTCATACTTCACCTGAGAATTTTTTGGGTTGTGATATGGTGCCAAAGCGGGGACATGGTGCGCAAACTGCCATCGCCCAAACGTTACTTCGTGTAAAAATTTAATAACTGAAATGTTAAACATTCAGTTGCCGCATTGAAATATCAATTTCAACATTTTTAAGATGTCAAAATCGGAAATATCGAAGGGGACATGGGCAACTGTATTCTATATTTCTGAAATTTTGTCCACACAAATTTAACCTCGCTCTGGCGGAGCTGATTGTATTTACCGTATTTCCTCGAATTACCCCCGGGGGGTTTATTTTTTCAGAGTGACACTTTTGAGAGAAAAACGTGGAAAATGCAACAATAACCACCATTTATAAGTTTTTACAGCCTTATATAAGGATGTAGATGGTATAAATGATATTCTAACGTAACACAGTAAGTGTTTTGATTGAACGTCTGTTATTCAATTCCCGGACCACAAATTCATAGTGCCCATTTTGAGGGGGGGGGGCTATTTCAAGGAAATATGGTAAAAAAAATTTTCTCATAATTTGCTCAATCATAGCAGTGCCCAATTCAAAAATTCCAAACCAACCCTGAGATACTTCCACAATGGGCTGTGCGTAACATGGAATGTAGCCAGTTTCGCTTCCCCCGGCAGCTTTTCCTTGTTGTTCAGTTCAGATTCGTCACTGGCAGGGCCCCATGGCCATACTATTTGCGCTCCGACGCCAATGCTGCTGCACCTGCAAGATGAATTGTAAATTAGTCAAGTGTTGTGTGACTGAGATGCATGTAAATATAGTGTATACTCGGTGGACAGCAAAGTATGCGCAGAATCCTACCATAATTTATTGAATGAAATATTGCGAGAAATTTTGTAATGAATTAAATCATGATAAAAACAAAATATACCGTATTTCTTCAAAATACCCCCCCCGGGGTGATTGTTTTCACAGTGTGTAGTAGTTGATTGAACTTACTACAACTGTACCTAGTAAGTTCAATCAACTACTGCAAGTGGAATTGAATCCAGAAGCAGTAGAAGAAACTCGCCGTGTGTGTTTCGGTGTGGCCTCAAACACTTCTCGGTCAACGCCTGTCGCAATTGCGTCGCGGTCACTGCCTGTAGACGCGTCCCCGTCAGAAACGTCAGTTGGACCATGCGCCTGGTTTCTGACATCCAGATCAGACTGGTCATTGTCTTCGCCTGTACTGCCGTAATCGTTGGCAGCACTCTCACAAATTTGTACGCCATTGTCGTCGCTGATGTCACTGTCGTCGGAGCCGCCACGCTGCTGTGGCTGCTCGGCGCCCGCCGCCGAGGTACTTTGACTTTGACCATTGTCTGCACTGCTTTCGGGGGCAGCAGCGCTGCCAGTCTCGCTGCCAACTGGCTCCGGTTCAGTGCTGCAGCCAGACACTGTCACTGCACTTTTGTTCGTGTCACTGCAAGATGCATTGTGTGTGTGTGTTGTGTGTGGAAATGAACAAAACTTTTTACCGACGTGTTTGAAGATAAAATAAACATTTTTCATAGGTGATATTTATGTCATTCCCACACCACTCATCAGAGAGGGGTGAGTTTGTTGGAGGGGGTGTATTTTTCCCATGCCCGGTGGACGGACAGGTGGTGGAAGTTAATGAGGGATATAATGTAAATCAAACACATAAGCACTTAGAGATGCTTTGTATTGCCATTTATTCTTCCATGCAGTGAGGTTGATCAAGGTATGATCAATTTAGGCATCCCATCTATCTACTAATTGATTTTCTTCCCAAAATATGGTTGACAAAATTGAAATTTATGTTGTCACAAAATAACCGTGTAGACGGCGCCTTACTATCACAAACATTTAGGCGGTGTTTACAGTCAATGACCGTGTGACGACAAAACCGCATTCTTCAAACATTTCATTCCCTTTTCATGTTGTCAATGGCTGTCACAGAAAAAAATATATCAAGCCGTCACTCAAACATTTCATTGTTGTCCCAAAAGATGGTTGAAAAATCAAAGCTTAGGTTGCCAGATGGTCATTGGCTGTAAGCCTGTAAACACTGCCTTAGTAGACAGAAAGCACAACTAGCCTGGCTTGCATTGTCGTTCCCTGGCCATTGTCGTCGCTGATGTCACTGTCGTCGGAGCCGCCACGCTGCTGTGGCTGCTCGGCGCTCGCCGCCGAGGTACTTTGACCATTTTCTTCACTGCTTTCGGGGGCGGCAGCGCTGCCAGTCCCGCTGCCAACTGGCTCCGGTTCTTGTCCTGGCGGCTTGACTGTGTAGGTTTTTGTTGATGGTATGTGATTCGGTAATTTTATTCAATTGGTTTTTTTGTTACTCGGCTAGCCACGGCACGGGCCACACCACAGCCCACTAGCCAGCATAGTTGTTAAAACATATTTACATTTACTCGATAAATATGTATACTTGACTTGAGTACATAGTAAATACTTTGAAATAAGTTCCTGTACTCGCTTTTACGTATATATTTTGAAAGTAAGCGAGTACAGAAAACGTATTTTAGATAGTATTTTATGCCAATTTTTGAAGGCATAGAAGGAAAAAAGAGAGAAATTGCTAAAAACATTGGAAAAATAGTCGAAAATGAACATATATAAGCACATATGTAGCCGAAATTTGCTGAAAAAATGCAAAAAGTATTGAAAATTTGTGATTTTGAGTTAAAATTGGAGTGACATTTCTCAAAAATACTCACATTTACGTTTTGCGGACGGAAAAGTACGTTTACTCATGAGTCAAAGTAGAAAAATTGTACTTTACGTTTTCTGTACTCAATGGATGAGTAACAAAATAAATACTTAAGATTTACGTATACTTTGGGGAAAGTTCAGTACTTTTCACAAGTCTGTTATCCAGTAGCCTAGCAGGGGGTGTTGTTACCATAATACAATTTTATCCTAATTTGTAGTTTCAAAGGGAATATAGACTTTTTGGAATCTATAGTAAACTTTTTTGTTGACCTAGACTTATGTGTCGACCTATTTGTCGAGGTAGACCTGCCCCATTCCCTGGGCTTAGTATACAATGCCCCACTCAAAAATACATGTACAATCACCGCGCATCCCCGAAAACCCTTCTTAATATCAACTAACAATTTTTATCCCTGGGACACATCCAAGGGTGATCGTCCACTGTACTTTTTTCCCTCTCCCCGTAGTCGTACGCCAGCTCTTCGCCTTGCGCAATATCGCGTACCGCTTTCAATATCAGCCGCGGCTGACCGTTAATAGTGCACTTTGACATGTGCAAATTCGGTGGGAAGAATGCGTCTTTCTTGTGGGAGTGATTGATTAGGCGGGCAAAGCTATCCGGGGTTTCTTCAGTTGCGTCAATGCTGTGAAGTGGTAGATATAAGTTAGATTAGATATCAATAACTGATTGAATGTTTTTGTTTTTTGTTTGAGAGGTACCTGCAAGTTGAAATAAGTACCTCAAGTTGAAATAAGTATTCACTCCCTCCCACCCCAAATGCAAAATCTGTCGAAAATAATTGAGGCGTCCAATTCTAAAAGTCGACAAGTCTAAAATATGAAAATTTCGAGTTAGGCCCGGAAACGTCATCTGGGGCTACTTCCGCAGATTTTTCATCATTTTCCATAAAATTTTTGACCTCACATGCCCATATGGCATAGTGCCAAATTTGCCATTTTGTGGGTAAAATACAAAAAAATTGAAGGCGACAAGTCCATTTCCCTCCCAAAAACCGTTCTGCTCTGACCGAATGGAATTTTATGGACACCCCATTTTTTCACATATACGTTGAGAATTGAGATAAGGGGCTGAAAAATTTACACTTTATTGTCAACATATGGAACTTAATGGAAAGCATGAGAGAGCCCAATTGGACATGCACCACGGGCCTGGGATTGGGTTTAAAACTTAAAATGCGATTTACTCAAAATCGCATTTTGTGGACTTGTCGACCTTAGAATTAGACGCCTCAATTGAATGTACTCTTCTATCTCTATCTAAGATAAGGTACAATGTCAGTAAAAATCTGACGAAATCAATTTACGCTAAATCCTCGAAAAAGTCCCCAGGGGAGTTATTTTTTCGTCAGGGGGTATTCAAGTGGGAGTTATTCGAGGGGAATCTTTTTGTTCGTCAGAAAACTTTGACTCAATGCATTGTATGAATGCAGTCCATCAACCCATGTAATTCAGGTATTTAACTGTCCAATAACAATAAAAACCATGTGTATACCGTATTTGCTTGAATTATCCCCCTGGGGGATTATTATTTCGTCAGACATTTTTGAGGGGGGAACTATTTGAGGGGGGAATTATTCAAGGGGGAATTATTATTTCGTCAAAATTTTCAAGCATGTTTCCATCAACTCATTTCCCGAAACATGCCTATTAATCACAATGACGTGCCATTTTTGTTAAAAGTAGGTAGAACAAATTAATCAAATCTTTAAAGGGGGAGATTATTCGAGGGGGGGAATTATTATTTCCTCACTCGTCTTACAGGGGGGATTATTCGAGGGGGGAATTATTATTTCCTCACTCGTCTTACAGGGGGGATTATTTGAGGGGGGAATTATTCAAGGGGGAACTATTCAAGCAAATACGGAGCACTACATACACATCATTTATCTAAAAATTTCAAGAATAAAACTATTCTCAATTACTATTAAAACTATTTTCAAGAATAAACAAACTCCACCACCCACTACAATTTCGTGGTCACATAAAGTGTGCCATTCCAAAAGTATTTACATAAATTTACCATAACGAAAAGATGAAACACTTCAAATGATGTGGTGCGTACCAGCATTTGTTGTTGCCGTGGTCGAAGAAGTACAGGTAACTATTCGGGTTGTCCTTCAGTTCTTCTTCTCGCTGCTTGACTTTCGCTTTGCCAATCAGCAGTACACCCTTGTATTCGAGCACCATGTCGCCTCTGCTGAGGGGGCGCAGAGTGCGTACGCCGCGACCTGTGTGTGTGTGTGTATTATGTGTGTAATTTCCTACCACATTTGAGGGGTCTACTTTCTGTAAATTTGATCTTGATTTGCATGAATATATCTTTTTTACATGAAAATGATTGTAAATGTGTAAAATCAAATATTAACAAAAATCACTACCTATATTCGATTTTGCATGTGTTCAATGGCCCTACACACACTAGTTTTCACCGTGACCGATGTGTAAACTGAAATGGCCACATGGCCACATCCAGCCTACTCTTTTTGTATGCTATATGTGTTTTAGTTTTCAAATTTGAAAACTTTAACTTTCATTTATTTAAATTCAAATTCAAATTTTATAAAATCATTCAAATGTGTTGATTCATTTGCATTTGCAAAAAAATTCAGTTTTCACACTAATTCACGGTGAAAACTGGTGTGTGTAGGCACAATAAACCATTTATAAAAGTTGAACGACACGTTCAAGCTATGTACTACTACAAAAATCGAAATTCAAATCTGATGTGAAATGCATCTGTAAAATTTGAAAAAAGGTCTCCTTTTGGCATCCTTGGCACCAATCCTTGTGTAGTATTTGATTGAATTACTACAATATATTTTAGTAATTCAATCAAATACTACACTTGGATATTTGCTCAAGTGGAGATACTGACATTACAGTTACCTTTATAGTCTCTAAACTCTTCGAATTTGCCATGCTCGTCCTGTATTTGGTCGATAATCTGCTCATTTGAATAACGCGCTACCCGCTTCTGCCGACCGTGATAAGAAATTTGTTGATAGTTAGATGTAACAGGTTCAGCAGCCGTATGTGAACATCCAGACGTGGATGCAGTCGCTGCTGTTTCTGAGTCTGAATCACTGGTGTTGGCGCCGGCAGACTGCATTACTGCAGGCAGCTGAGGCGTCGCGATGGGCTGCTGTACCTATCGCGCCGCTCCTGGCAACATTCAGCTGATGTAATTAGGGGACAGGGAAGTGCTGCATTCAAAGTGTGAATATTTAAATCTTTATAGATCACCATCCACCATTTAATCACCGAACTATGACGTTGATAAACATGAATGATTTGAATAAGTTTTTTCATGTCGAAATCATCATGAACATGGTTGGTAAAATCTCAGGAAAAAATAAAAATAAAATAAAATAGAAAATCAAAGAATAAAATAAAGATAAAATGTAAGATTGAAGAATAAAATTAAAATAAAATACAATTTAAAAAACATAAAATACAATTTTAGTCAAAAGAATTTTGCTGAAATCAATCCTGGTCACGAACTAAAATAAAAAATAAAATGAAAAATTGAAGAATAAAATAAGAATAAAATGGAAAATTGAAGAATAAAATAAAAATAAAATACAATTTTAATAAAAATAAAATACAATTTTAGTAAAAAGAATTTTACTAAAACCAACCGTGATCATGAATCTTACTCATTAAACAATTCTAAATAAATAGAATGATAAATCACCTCTCCGTTCACCCACCATCCTGGTGGTACGCTAACTACTAAATGTGCGTGCATATTTATAATATGTAACATGTGACTTCACGAACGATTACCGGCTAACCGGCATACTGAGAGTAAACCATTGACCTACCCCGACAGAGTACATAGTATAGTAGGCCTGCTAGCTAGCTAGGGCATTGCGTTTGTGTAGCTCATCATGCCAGGTAGCGGAAGTTGTAATTAATACGGTTAAGTATATACTATATAATACATGTTAGTCTGCTCTGCTGTGCGTGCTGTGTATTGTGTATGTATGTATGCGCTATGCAGTGAGTGTGTGCTGGTGTGGCTAGGTACTTATGTATCTGTCAATCAAATTTTAAGCCATCCATTTCCGTGATGTTACTTGTCTTGTGTGGTGTGAGTGAACTGTGATGTGAGAGCGAGTGCCGTGAATGAAGTGAATTGAACCGTGAATATTATTCTACATAGGGACAAATAAAAATCGTTTAAATTATGCTATGCGTTATGTATGATGTCCAGAGGAGAAGATTATGTGATAATAACTTCAACAAAATTGTGCACACGAGGTGACGTCTGGTAAATATTGTAGTCAGTCTTTGTTGAATGTTTGGGGTGTGTGATATTGGTCTAATTTTTTGGGGATTTAGGCTGATTAGGCATTTTTTTTACACAATGTAAAATACAAATAGTATTAGCTTTGTGCATGGGTTTATTCCATTTTGAATAAAAATTATTGCCAAAACTATTATAATTCACCACTATCCCAACCCCCAAAATTTTGTCACTTCAAACTTTATGATCTTAAATCAAGTCAAATGTGCTCAAATTATACGTTTAGCCACAAATAGCTGAATTAGCTACATAATGTAGCCTACTACATTTCCCTCTCCTTTTTTTCTTGTCCTTCTTGTTTTCTCTCCCTCCCGACTGCCCCACTCACCCAACCGGCCCCCGCCCCGCACCGCACCACACGCAACACCCAGCCATTCCTCACTAATGTGTGTACATGGTGGCTCAGTCAGTCAGCTTTTTATGCCGTCACTAAGTGAAAGTGATATCGGCTACTTCATAATGCATCGATTTGTCTGCGTTTGCAGTTCATCGCATGCATGTGATCTCGTTTGTAGGCTGCTTGGATGTGCAAATGATGTATTTTGAATCGATGCATATTGTCAAGTGAACTGCAATTGAATTCATACATTTGTCAAGTCAACTACAATTGAATATTGAGAAAAGTGATATATCTCAAATGTTTAGTTGGCTATAAACACTGGGCCACCCGGCCATCATCCGGTGCAGACTGGCGCGGGGCGTGTTATTACAACGTGTGTATATTCATACATGGTAGGTCAGGTTTAAGTCAGGGTTCAGAAAAAAAACAGCGATCATGACATGATTTGATGATGTATCTATCAATTTTACCGCCTTGCATCACACCACGTGCATGTTGTCTTTTCAACTGCAGATATTTTTTTTGCATTGCTGCATCTTGTCAAGTGGTATAAAATTGCGTGAAATAGTTTCAAATTAATTTTGTTGGCCACAAAAAGTTTATTCCACCTATAAAATGCACACCAAGTATTTAAGTATATATTTATACATAGTCAATAATTTACAAACGGATCCCTGTTCCGTATCTGTGCGTAACGTATCCACATAAATACAGGGTGGCCCACGTCAGGCACAGTAGTGGGAGTGGGGATTATTTTTTGTCATGCCCTGTCCATGACATAGAGAAAAGATCTAGTTAGAGCTTTACACCCTAACGTCAAAAAGTTTTCAAATGACATTGTCCATTGACGAATATCTCTCTACAGCATTCATCAGAATATATTTGTTTTTTTTAATTTATCACGTTGAAACGTGAACAATACGGGTCCAGCATCTTTTCTTGCTAGCGCCATGAAATATTACGCCCCACCGCACTGAAGAAGGTCGTTGAGCGGAAAGCGAAACGACCTTCAGTAAAATGCGGTGGGGCGTAATATTTCACACATCTAAAGTTTGCGCCAGACGGTTCTTGGCTGACTATAAACTTCTCTATGTCATGCACAGGTCATGACAAAAAATAATCCCCACTCCCACTACTGGCGCACTGTTTCAATTTGCTGACGTGGGCCACCCTGTACATACACTCAAACAAAGCACGTGCACTAGTAAATAGTGCATGAGCACGTACATTACGTGCCCTCTTCCAAAGTCTTGGTCGGAAAAGTTCAAAGAAGACCAGGATTAAACAATCCTCCATATGTGGCTAAATAAATACTGGTGCACTAATGGAATGCACATGCTGAAATCTTCAGATTGAATCGCTGATTGATATCGATAAGTTAAGTTGTGTGCTAATGATAGCGAAAGATAGCATTTATATTTACAACGTTTAAATATCAAGACGATCAAAATGCGAAACAAAAGCATAAATACATCAAAAATTGAAATTAACAAAATCAACTATAGCTATAGGCAGCGGACTTCACAGTTCACACTTAGTATGAAAACCTACCAGTACCAGAGTAAGTAGTACCCATCTGAAAATCAAAAGTACTGTGAAATGATGGGATGGACTGTATTTCCTCAATGTTTAGTCCTCACCTTGATTGAAATTATCCCCTCGAAATGTCTTAATGGCGGCCCGCACCCGCACGCCGCACACTAGTTGACACGTGTGTGTCAACTGGCCTGTGTCAACTCAGATTTCGATGTTCTAAACTTACAGTTCCAATACACTTGCCGTGATATTTATTTTTCAACCTTGCCTGCCGCACGCACGTGCATTTGGAGATTGTTGTGCGACACGTGAAGCCGAAATCTGAGTTGACGCAAACCAGTTGACACACGTGTGTCAGCTGCCAACTAGTGTGCGGGCCGCCAATATGTCGTGTTCAGTCACGTTCTTTGTTAGTTTCTAGGTTATTAATGCCCCACTATTTACTGTGATCCTTACTGAAAATAAATGGCGAATAACACCTCCCCAACCCGTCGAAATATCCCCTCCCCCCCCCCCCTCTGAAAATTTCCACTCTAAAAAATAAGCCCCCTGGGGCTCGCTGGCAGTCCTGGTGGTGGGGTGGGGCGTGGGGGGTGTTTTCGAGGAAATACGGTAAGTGTAAGTAAGTGTACTACTTCATACTTCTTCATAGTACTACTTAGTAGCGGCCAGGCCACTGTAGCAATGGCAAACAAAATTTATATTGTTTGAAATTTTTGAATTTCTCAAAACTTTTCGAATTTTTTCTCCCCCAATATAAAAACTATCAAAATTGATATTTTTTCTAGAATTTTTTCAAATAGGTATATTCAATCTATTTGAAGCGAATGCTAAGTTTGAGCGAATTTGGGGATTCAAAATTCGAAAACTCATTTTGAAAAACTTTTGGCGGGAGTTGTTTACTTGAAAAACTTGCTCATTTGCGATACATGGGTGATATGGTGGTATGACCACCACAGCATTTCCCCTTGCCACACAACACACATTTCTCTATGACGACTGTCAGCCAGCATTCCTCGGGCTCGATGACCACCTTGAGCTGCTGTTCCTGTATCATGCATGTAGTTTAATTTTTGAGTAAAATAGGATACCGTATTTGCTTGAATAATCCCCCTGGGGGATTATTTTTTTGTCAGTTATTTTGAGGGGAACTATTCGAGGGGGAATTATTCAAGGTGGGGATTTCTATTTTGTAAAAATTTTCTAGCATGTTTCTATCGAATCAACCCATTTCACGAAATATGCTTTATAAACACAATAGCGTGTTATTTTTGTAAAATTTAGGTACAACGTACAACAAATAAATAAAATCTTTTAAGGGGGGATTATTCGAGGGGGTATTATTATTTCCTCACTCGTCTCACATGGGCGATTATTCGATGTGGGGAATTATTCAAGGGGGAACTATTCGAGCAAATACGGTAAATATATATTTAGGTATATGTAGTGGGTGGGAGGGAGCGGGGATGATTTTTTTACATTCTCACAGTTGAATTTTAAGGTCGAATTAGTATTCGAAAACACATAATTGACGTGCGGTGCAGTGCAGTCCAGTGCACTGTAACATTTCGCTACGCACATGTCACTGTTTGTTCTGTGACTGTGGTAATGTCAAAAAATCATCCCCGCTCCTGGAAAATTGAAGCGATTTCGCAGCTGTATGTAAGGTCTTTGAAATCCTTTCATTTCATGACTGAGGTATAAGCAGGGGTTTTCAATTGAAAACCCCCTCAAAAACGTATCCCTCGACCGTCTGGGGGTGGCCCCAGACAGCCGAGGGTGAATGCCCGGAAACCCTCCGATTGGTTATAATAAATACTATACAAATAATGCATAATAAATACTATACAAATATCTGACTGGGGGTCTTTTTTTGAGGGATGTCGAAAGTGACCGAAACATTTAGTTCGCAGGTTCAGACTGTCCAGTGTCCGAAAATGTCAGTTTGTTGAATTGCATGTATGTAAATCACAGCAAAAAATAGGTGTTTGGATGCGCGGTGAAGCGTCGTGAAGTGTCTTCACGCCGACACTTCACGACGCTTCACCAAGATGCTCATCAATTGCACGTCAATGTGTTTCGGACTATTAATTATACCTGAAATAGTTTCCATGAAATGCATTCAAAATTGCAAAAGTATTTTTGCGGTTATGTTAAAATTCAAATGTGAGAATGTTAAAAAATCATCCCCGCTCCAATCCAATTACTGTATATGTGAACTAGTAGCTCCATGGCGCTTTTACATCACGGCCAGGGCCATATCCAGTGCCCTCCCCCCCGCCAAAAACTCATTTATACGTCCCTTCACTGACAAGACAAGCCCAAACTCACTTTGATATGGTCGTGCCACCTGGCTTGACGCTCCGGCCCCGGGTTGCTGTGCATCGTATGGAGATGGATGTCGAAACGAATCTCATCGTAAATAGTGACGCCACAGATCAAGCATCTGTGATAAATTGGTTCTTGCGGCATGGGCGCGTGAATGCACCGCTTATGGAGATCGTACAGACTCGGCGCAGTGTTGTCCCAGCGGATTCCACAGGTGCATACATGTTCGAATATGGCAACGGTTTGCTCTTCCATTTTATGATAATCAAAAATGCTGTGGCCTGTGAGTGAATGTGAGTGAAGTGAAGTGTGACTTGTGAGATGAGGATGTGCTGTGGTGACTGAGTGAGTGAATGAAGGAAGTACAACTTTTTATACACCACACTACAAACATATAACTAATGGGCCCACACAGGCTAGTTTACCTACATGAGATGCTTGATCATTTTGGTAAACTGTTTTGACAAAACAGTACAAAACACCGTACATGTACAACTCTGTATGTACACTGTTTTGTCAAAACAGTTAACCAAACTAGTCGAACATTTCCTGTTGTTTGCATTGAAGGGGTAGGGAAGGGGAGGGGAAGTGATTACTAGGGGGGGGGGGGGTTGGGAATGGAGTGGTTGCATGGCTAGGGGTTCGGCCTCACACACATTTATGTCTCACGTTGGAAGCGTGCCAATGATGATAAAGCATGGATTTTTGTGTTAAGGATTGAGAAAATCATTGTTGTGAATCAGTTAACGTATAGCGTTATAACAGTGATGATTTTTTTCAACTTTGAAAGAAAATAGCATGCAAAAAAAAAAATTGGCACATTTCCAGTTGGAACCACGCGTGCAGGGCGTAAAGTAACTGGACTATACCAAAATTCACATTGTAGGGATTCAATATCAACATAAAAGCCACAAACAAATGGTAGTTCCATTCCATTTCCATTGAATCACGTAATGTCAAACGCTTCTCTATGCATTATCCACGGGCATGACCATGAAATATGGCCATGGTATGTAATGTAAATATATAATGTATTATCAATGATTTACCTAACAGAAATCAAAAATAAGAAATCTCAATCAGTTAAGTAAGTAGTGCAGTGGGTGTCGTCTGTCAAATATACCTATATATTTAAAAAACGCAGCTTTTTTTGTGTTAAGCCCTGTGATGTGAGCTGCGACTGCAGCAGTGCAGCTCATCGCGTCATATCACTTACATACCGAAAAATTGCTATCCTCGGCAAAAAAACCCCTGCAATTGAATAGAATCGGGATGGGGCGGGGTGGAGGGGGGGGGCAGGGACTGCGTAGCAGAAAGCAACAGCGAAAACTAAGATGCATCGCATGCATACGCATGTGCGCTGTATTTGCATTATTATGTAACTTGCATATGCATTGCATGCAAGTACACAAGTGCGTGCAACATCGCATTCGGTCACTTTGATGTAGTCAATTCGCATTTCCCCATTTCCCGTCTGTTTCACGCACCGCCATCATCCGCACGCGTATGACGGATTATCTATTGAGTACCAAACTTTTTACACATCTCACCATCACCGCCCCACACGCAAATTATAACTGGGCAAAGGGCAAAGTGCAAAGTGAAATGAGGGAGTGTGGCGGCAGTGTGAAATACGATACGATATCGATGGCAGCGCGCGTGTTATTTTGAAGGTGCGCTGTGTAGTGTGTGTGTACCTGTGTCTGTGTGTAGCGGGCTGGAGTAAATCCGTACGATATGATTACCGTAAATCCTCGAATAAGTCCTATTTGAATAACTCCACCTCAAAAAACTCCCCCCCTGTAAGTAAGCTGACTGAAGAAAAAAAACTGCCCCCTGGAATAACTCCCCCCTCTTTTTTGTGTGGGAAAGAAAAAGAACAAGAAGTCCACGTATGAAAACCGTATGTATGTATTACCTATGTTCATTAAAAGTGCATTATTTTGCAGTTAATGCACACTGGCATTGATTTCATTGTACGAAAATCAGAAAGAAGAAAATCAAACAATAAAAGACAAAAAAATTAATTTTTGGATAGCTCATTCTTATATTTATATAATGTACCTAGTTTCAATTTTTCTGATTTTCAATGTGTGCAGCAATGCACGCCTGTGCGACTGTGCCATGTAGCATGCACAGTGCAAATTGAAGCGATTTAGACGCTGTAAGGTCTTTGAAATCCTTTCATTTCATGACTGAGGTATAAGCAGGGGTTTTCAATTGAAAACCCCCTCAAAAACGTATCCCTCGACCGTCTGGGGGTGGCCCCAGACAGCCGAGGGTGAATGCCCGGAAACCCTCCGATTGGTTATAATAAATACTATACAAATAATGCATAATAAATACTATACAAATATCTGACTGGGGGTCTTTTTTTGCGGGATGTCGAAAGTGACCGAAACATTTAGTTCGCGGGTTCAGACTGTCCAGTGTCCGAAAATGTGAGTTTGTTGAATTGCATGTAAATCACAGCAAAAATTGGTGTTTGGATGCGCGGTGAAGCGTCGTGAAGTGTCTTCACGCCGACACTTCACGACACTTCACCAAGATGCTCATCAATTGCACGTCAATGTGTTTCGGACTATTAATTATACCTGAAATAGTTTCCATGAAATGAAAATCAGAAAGAAGAAAATCAAACAATAAAAGACAAAAAATCAATTTTTGGATAGCTCATTCTTATATTTATATAATGTACCTAGTTTCAATTTTTCTGATTTTCAATGTGTGCACCAATGCACGCCTGTGCGGCTGTGCCATGTAGCATGCACAGTGCACTTACATACAAGTTACAGTACAGCTGTACACAGTGCACTTACAGCCACATTACATGCGCATGCGCGCACTACCACTACCACCCTTACCATATTCCCTGGGTTTCCAGCACTGAGTTTAGTGGGTGGAGTTTATCTTCACCGGGCGCAGAGATTGGATTGGGAATAATGCTGATAAGCGCCATGACGCTTTTTTCTTTGGCGTTTGCGCCAAGCGCCAGCGCCAGTAATTTTGTTCTTGGCGCCAGGCAAAAATAGCGCCAAGCACCATACCATACCATAACCCATAAAGCACCATGGCGCTTTTTATGGGTGCAGCGTCAAACTTCAAAGGCGCCACAGCAAAGTGGCGCCAAGCGCCAAAAGCGCCATGACGCTTTTTCCTTTGGCACCAGCGCGAGGCGCCAGCGCCATGGGGCGTTTCCATTACTAGTCTGGATGAATGGTCAGGTCAGAGTCAGATGTACTGCTATGCTAAAGCGGCGTTTACACTGCATTTTGTGCTGACAAAAAAAGAAGACAAAAAGTTTCATTATTCCACAATAAAGTTCCATATCTGCAAAACAAATCAGTGAATGAAGTATCCTCACTAGTTGAGTGAGTGTACACACATGCTAATTTGCAGATAATTTGACAACCAGCATTTCGTGTTGACGCATCTGCTGCATGCATGCATGCACTGCGCCTACGCTGTCGCAACTGACAAAGGGGCCTGTTGTAGACTTAGATGATCTTTCTGATTGTCCGTGCCGGTGGGAAAGGAGCAGTGCCAAATGGACTAGAGATATGAGAGTGCCGACAGGACGGACAGGTGCGGTTATATTGATTGTACATGCCATCATGATCATCATACCCATGTTCCATAGCCATTGCCCCAAAAACATACAGCGCAGCTCAGCGAATGCATTTCACGTTTTGCTCTCTGATGCTGCTCCTGCTGGCTGCTGCTTCTGTTTTACTCCTTTCATGTGTCGCCTCTTGCGATGTTGCGCGTGTTTGAACTTTTTGGACCTTATTGATCATCATCACTTTGTCATATTAACATACTTCCGTTCCATCCATCCAATCCAACATCCATTGCAGTTCACCGTCCTGCTTGCTTGATCATCGCGAGTTGGACATGGCCACCACCACGAACTACAACTGCAGCTACTGCTTCACTGCGGGGGGCAGCACTGAAGCCGAGCGGAAGTGGCCGGCCAACAGCTTCACCAACAACATGAGATGCTGCTGTGCCGCCAATGCCAAACCCCAAACCAAGGTCATTTCAATTTTGTTGTATTCGTTTACCTAATTCTGAGTGAGACGTATCCCTCTCGAATAACTCCCCCCTCTCGAATAAGTCCACCTCTTGTGAGTGGGGAAAAAACTAATTTCCCCTGGACTGGAGCTCGAATACAATAAACAACCCTCATGATCATGTGCAATCGTCTGCACGCATGTTCAAAAATTCACGCGCGCGTGAAGCGTGACAGGTCACACTGTGGATTATCTATTCCTTCATTGCATAAAAGTATGAAATCCGTCGATTATAAACATATTTATTTCCATTGTCATATTTATATGTCACTATCGCGTTTATTTCTTACTTTACAAATCACCTACACTTGATTAAATCTTGCTGATATCAATCAGATCAGCCCACATGCCACACTGCTAATTCTGTTGCGAGTGTGGTCTGTGGTGATCGTTATCGTTTTTCTGTCTCCACTTGTAAAGTGAAATGTTTTCTACCAATCAAAGTGGGGCTGAGTTATTCGAGATTGTGCTTGTGCGTGAATTGGTATTTCCCCGTCATAAATATGCTTTCCATTACCCCTCCCCTCTCCCTCTCCATGTTTGGATTTTTTAAATCCTTTTTGGAGTGAATTAAAAATAATGTCCCCTTTGCGCAGAGTGCACGGTTCAACCGCTTTGCGCGCCTGACGAAACGTATGGCGTTGTTGAAGCGTGGCCAGCTGTCGACAGCGACTGTTAATGCGATGACAAGCAGAACAAATTCGCCCCCTACTACAGCTGGTGCTATCCACTCCAAGCGTAACGCGAAGCCCGTGAACAACGTCTATATGGAATTCGGTTGGTGCAGTTTTGATCTGAAATGCTTTCTGCAGGCAAGTTCTGACTTTGTGCTGCTAGCTGACAGCCACCGTGTCGTTGTCAGAATTCATCGCCAAAAATATTAAAAGACAGCAAAAACGGTTCACTTCATGTGTTTGGCATATGAACACATTGATTTGATGGCTTGCACTTGCACACTAGTTGACAGTTGACACGTGTGACGTGTCTGTTAACTGGTCTGTGCCAACTCAGATTTCGGCTTTGCGTGTCGCAGAGCGAACACCAAATCAAATGCAATTTTGAAAAATAAATATTGTGGAAAGTGCATTGGAAAGATCGCTCTGTGACACGTGTAGCCGAAATCTGAGTTGACACAGACAGACCAGTTGACACGGGAGGATACTGTAAAACGTATCTCCGCGTAGCGTATCCTTATTCATGTACCTGTCCGTATCCACTTTGCGGGATACGGAAAACTTTCAATGTAGCCATAGGAATCTCGAATGTACCTGTCCGTATCCTACCTCCATGTGTGTAACCGGAACTGGAAGAGTGCGCGTACACGGTAAATACATTTACATGTATACTCCAGTCCAGTGACATTACACCTTACAACGAAATCTACCATATCTAATCTGAATAAAAGAACAAACATAAAAAAATTTCATCATATTTATCAAATTGCTTTGAGAAATATGATGGAAATTTTTTTATTTTTGTTCTTTTATTCAGATGGAATATGGTAGATTTCATTGTATGATGTAATGTCGCTGGAGTATACTTAAAAAAGTGCTCTTTTTTACGCATACATTTTAATGGGTGTACTGTAAAGAACCTATCATGTACAGATAAGAACCCTAATTGGGTTCCTTACAGTGAGGATTCCTTACGCGCAGATTCCTTACAGGAATCTACCATGTTGACACAAATGTGTGAACTGTGAACTAGTGTGTGAGTGAGGGGGGGGGGGGGGGTGGGCCGCCATAAATACGTATTGATGTAGCCAGAATTCCATGTAGGTATAACTGCATGCATGCGTGCAGTCACTTTTTATACATAAACATAAGAATTTTGTTTGCTGCAGGTGGTGCGGCTAACGTGTGATAGGTTGGATCGGATTCGGAATTATTTACGTTTTTCCTAGTACCCACGTATTTTGGTCAGGAATACGTAACATAATACTTAAATAACGGTAACGGTAACTTAAATAACGGTAACTTAATACGGTATTTTCCAAATACGTAAACGTAAGGATAAATACCAAAATACACAGGTATTTTGGGTAAACGTAATTACGTTTTTGCAACACTGCAGTACACACCTACCATTAATCATGGAATAATGTCGAAAAGAATGGCCGTTGTTGTGACAAAAGTATAAAGAATGGGCACTGTCATTGGTCATGTCATCAATCTCTTTTCTAGGGTCGACAAATTTCAACCGGCAGTTAGACAACAGTCGAAGCCAATCTACCAGTGCTAACGACATCGCCAAGGTTGGTTTACAGTTGTTGTTTGTATTTCCACCAATTTTTCATTCAATTTGATATTCTGGTGCCCTGTCTAGTGATGTTTGGGGGAAAACAAGTCGATAAAAAGTATGGTAGTATGGTAGCTGCAATGCAAATACACAGTAATATACATCATGTACATTGCATACATGACGTATTTATTATGTACATGGCGTACATCATTCCGAAGGGGGGGTATTTCGAGGGGGGGGTTATTATTTCCCCATCCAATTTTGAGAGGGGAGGGGGTTAATTCAAGGGGGGGGGGTAATTCGAGGTAATACGATACATTCAATCCTCTCCCATCCCATCCCATACCATGCAGGATGTACGGTGCAGGCTGTTCGCACAGCTGAAAAAACCAGTGGCGCTGCTGAAACGGCGCTCTGCACTGCCACTGAATGTGATGACCTGCAGCCGAAACAATTCACATGCTGGTGCTGCCGCTAATAAACTGCCCAAGACTAAAGGGAAAGGTATACTTAAGAAATTTGGTTGGTGCGCTTTCTTTTTGCACTTGGTCCATGATTTCCACCCTGTAAAATCTCCAAACACATGCAAAAGACATTGTAAAATCCAAGTGATGTGTAAAAGTAAATACTGTCTTGTAAAAGTGTGGTAAAAATGGAGCAAAACATAAAATGGTGGCAGAAGTGCCAGCCAGCCCTGACATGCCAGTGCAAGGCATTAACATTTACATCGGAAATTGGGTCCGGCTGGGGTGGGACTGCGCACCATATTTACCTATGTTCGCACTTTTTAGAATTTACCAATACTCGCTATAGCAATATTTTTGTAGCGCACTACGTTTTTTTATGTCCAATTATATCCTGTTTGGACACATTTACTACCTGTTGTGGGTAAGCAAAAGCAAATGCCTACTATTTACTATGATCCTTACGAAAATTCTGACAAAATAATAAACCCCCCATGGGGCATGGGGGTATTTCGAGGTAATACGGCAGTCACAATCACAAAGGATGTTATAATAGTCAATGCTATTGCAATCTCAGGCTCTGGGGACGCGAAATTCAACACGGTCACGACTGGGTCCAGTGGCAATAAACCCACCACTACCGGCAATGCAAAGAACAAGGTTGGTTAGATGGAATTTTGGTCAGAATTTTTTTTGTAGGAGAGTTTTTCAAGGGGGGGGGGGGGTGATTTGAGGGGGAATAATGTCTTCCACGGTGAATACACTGCATTGCGGTGAATACACTGCATACATACTGTATTACCTCGTATTGCCTCGATTGAATCTATTACCCCCTGCCGTGCCCCTTCCACATGCCCAACCAATGGAGGTTTATTATTTTGCCATCAAATTTTGAGGGGGGGGGGGGGTAATTATTTTGTCAGAACTTACATGCAATTATACATAACATGGAATTACATTGATGATGTATACTATTGTTTTCACCCCACCATGCCATTCAGAGAGTTCGGTTCTGCCTGGTTCTTGGACAGATGCAAAATCAACACCAGGCCACGCCCACGACTTCTTCGACCACGCGCAAAATGCTGCGTTGTGAACGCCGATTGTGGGATCCAAAGGCTATTGCGGTGCGTTTTATATGCCCAAAAATCCTGGATACGTTCTTGTAAAACAGGGACGTATCCAGGATTTATTGAGTGGGGGGGCTGCTTGTTTACAGAGGCCGGCGAGGGGGGGGCTCTGCCTCAGCAATTTTAGCTACATATTGGCGGAATGGCGCCATGGCGCTGGCGCCATTAGTAGCAACACAGCAAAACAGTAAAAAAACACATTGAGTGTATTTATAATGATTTGTAACCACATGGAGCAAATCCGATGATAATACCTTATGTATGGTGAAGAATGCGCGCTTGCACGCAACATTTTTTACGCTGACGTTGAAAAAGTCACATTTTCCGGTCACTTTTTGGTTGCGCCCCGGGAGGGGGGGGCTGCAGCCCCCCCCCCCCGCCCCCCCCCTGGATACGGCCCTGTTGTAAAATGTAAAACAATATGGTTCATAACTGTGTATGCGACGCCCACATGGTAATCGCGTTGTACATGATGATAACCAGAAACGTTGATTCTCAGATTCCTGTGGGTGATAAAGCAGAAGTGACCGTGCCGCGCCTCGCAGTCACACGCCGCCTTCGCTGATACCCGAAGACCAAGCACATTCACAGTATAATCGGCGGACATTGCATTTGCATGGATACACACTTTGCATGGAAACCTACCATAACCGATCTGAATAATGAATCAACAAACATGCTGTTTAACATTATAATATTTCGTTTTTTTTTCTATGGAATATTTAATTACAAAGTTCATCACTCACACCACAATCACAAGAGGTTTTCATATTGATCATGAAATTATGGTAGGATTCTCTGCAAAGTAGGTGTATGTGTATGTATGCTTCACTCGGTAACCACCGAACCGAGTTAGGGATGTGTTACAAAAATAACGTTCGATTCAGTCTCATTTGATAGCATTCTATGGGGAAAATTAACTCGGATTATTAACGTGTGATTTGTTTTGTTATGATTTGTGATGTGAATAGCGCCCGCCAGGACTTTGGCAGCTGGGGCAAAAATAGTGCCAACTGCCGCCAGCCAGGTGCCAAGTGCCATGGCGCTTTTCAAGGGCATGGCGCCACAGCATGATAGCGCCAAAGCGTGATGGCGCTTTTTGCTCTGCTCCAACCCACGGCGCCAAGCGTCAATGGCGCCAGCTAGAGCAAAATGGTGCCAAGCACCATGGCACTTTTTTTCTTTGGCGCTAGCCCCAACCAAGCGCCAGCGCCAGCCATTTTGTTCCTGGCACCAGGCATAAATAGCCCCAAGCGCCAGCGCCAGCCATTTTGTTCCTGGCGCCAGGCATAAATAGCGCCAAGCGCCATGGTCTTGCAAATGGTGCCAACGCCAAGCGCCATAGCATTATAGCGCCAAAGCGCCATGGCACTTTTTGAGTGGCGCTAGCGCCAGCGCCATGGCGCGTTTACATTTACATCGCTAGTTATGACACAACAATTGTGAATTTTGCACAGTTAGTTGTATCTGTATGTATACATTTGTAGTATTTGAGTGAATTACTACAACTACACATTGACAAAGTTTTTTTTGTTGATTGTGTTGAAGTTGAAGTATCATTAGTATAATCAAACATTCTGTCTCGATCATTTTAAATCATTTACTAGCATTATATGGGGCAAAATTTAATCGTATTTATCATAAACTTTGATTTGTAATGTTATGATGTAACAATTGTGAATTTTTCCAAGTTTGTTGTATACATTGTGAAATGTTTTTGGGGCGATTATGTTGAATGAAGTCCCATAGTATAATAAAACATCAGGTCTCGATCATTTTTCATCATTTACTAGTGTAAAAGTTTTTGTCTTGTCGATTCGAGTCTAAATGAAAGAACAACCAATTGTATTTGACATGAATGCTTTTTCCATAGTTGCGTTCTGCTGACTACGCAGCCATGCATGTGATTGCTGGATTGTTTCACATTTGGTCATGTGTAGTGATGGAAAAAGCGCCAGACTTTTGGCGCCAAGCGCCAGTGCCAATGGCGCCAGAACAAAATAGCGCCAAGCGCCGAAAGCGCCATGGCGCTTTTCCATCACTAGTCATGCGGCACTTGTTTTGAACCTAAAGTTGAACAATATTTCAAATGTTCCAAAGCTGATACACAGTGGTCGGCGCGGTGCCACGCCACAGCGTTTATCATGTCGGGCTCTGATATGGAACTTGCATCCGATGATGGCGATGGTGGTGATCAGGGCTGTCCAGATGTGGTTCCTGTCATCGAGGTTGGTAAAGGCGATTAATTTCGATTGTAGAATTGCATACCGCATGACCGCGAATTACCCCCCCCCCCTTGAATTGAATTTACCCCTCGAATTAACCCCCCCCCTTAAACTTTGCTCAACAAATAATGAACCTGCATGGGGGTATTTCGAGATGTACACGGCGCCATTACCTTAGAAGAAATACAGTATTTGAGTAGGTAATGTTTATCTATATCAAAGTTCCAAATGACACAACATCGTGATTGTTTTCAGCTATCGAGTGACTCGGATTCGGATGAAGTGAACGGCGGCCGCGGCGCCAGGGACGTGCACAGAGACAGAGTCGTCGCTGGCGATGGCTGTGGCGATATCGGCGATCAGGGCTGTCCAAATGTGATACCTGTCATCGTGGTTGGTAAAGGTGATTAATTTCGATTGTAGAATTGCATACCGCATTACCGCGATTTACCCCCCCCCTTGAATTGAATTACCCCCTCAAACAGACCCCCACCTCTAATTTTGCTGACCAAATAATCAAACCCCATGGGGGTATTCCGAGGTAATATGGTAGCCCAAAAGAGCAGTGTAGCGGTTTTTTTGTACGTTTTACATCCATGAAAAATATAAAGGCACCCTTACAATATAACAGTAAGTTAAAAATGATGTCGAAAAATTGGATTTACATGGCGCCATGCCATCACATTAGAAGATATACAGTATTTGAGTAGGTAATGTTTATCTACCGTATTTGCTTGAATAATCACCCTGGGGATTATTTTTTCATCAGACTAATCGAGGGGGGGGGGCAATTATTCAAGGGGGGATTATTATTTCATCAAAATTTTCAAGCATGTTTTCTATCAATTCATCTTGCAAAAAATGCTTTATTAGCAAGGTAATATGAGTCATATGACATTTTTGTTCAAATTGCACACAATACATTTACCAAATGCCTAAAATTCATACTCAGCAGAATCGCGTCAGCGCAATGTGTGCCTAAAATTCATACTCAGCAGAATCGCGTCAGCGCAATGTGTACACACAACAGACACATGTATTTACCTATGATCTGTTTTTAGTCCATTTGTGGGGGGATTATTCAAGGGGGGGGGGGATTATTTTTTCCTCGCGTGTTAACATGGGGGGATTATTCTAGGGGGGCTATTCATCAAGCAAATACGGTATATCAAAGTTCAAAATGACCAAATATTGTGCTTGTTTTCAGCTATCCAGTGACTCGGATTCGGATGAATCTGTGCAATTTATCCGCCATGTGCGGCCGCGGCGGTCGCGTTCTATGCCTGCTGCGGCTGTGGCGGCCCCCGCAGCCCCCCCCGCCCCCGTTGGTCTGGGTGACGGGCGGGGCGGGAATATTGGGCGTCAACCACCACGTCTTCCGCGACGCCCACCAAATGCTGACGAAATCTGTGCTGGCCGCGCTCGCCACGATGCCCTCCGAAGGCAGCTGGCACATGCCAGTGTTGCCATAGATTTTGACGTGCACACTCTGCAAAGAATCAGGCGCCGCGTTTATGGGGACCACGTCAACCGCGGTAAGGTTTTGTGAAGTCGTGGCGAGTGATGAAAAAGCGCCATGGCGCTGGCGTCTGGCGCTAACGCCAAAGCAAAAAGCGCCATGATGCTTTTGGCGCTTGGCACTATTGACGCTTGTGCCACACCCATGAAAAGTGCCATGGCGAATTTGGAGCTTGGCGCTGTGTTTTTGCTCAGTGCCACGAACAATAGGCCTGGCGCTTGGTGCTTGTGCCAAAGCAATATAGCGCCATGGCGCTTGGCGCCAAAGTTGCGGCACTTTTTATATCACTAGTCTTGGCATAAAATTTTTGAAAAATTACATTTTAGATGAGGCACTCGACGTTGAGCGACGACAGGAAGATGTGCGTGCCGCCCTCGCTCGCGGACGACCCGTGCAAATTCGTCGCCCCCGATTTCGAAGCGCACCTCCGCGATTTCGAAGAGTGCCGCGTGGCTGAGCTTATGTTGGCGAGGTGGCCGAAAAAGAGAAGGCCTGTACCAGGGGTTTAGTGGATTTGGTATTTAGGTACCGTATTTGCTTGAATAATTCCTCCCCTTGAATAATTCCCCCCCTCAAATAATCCCCCCCCCTGTAAGACGAGTGAGGAAATAATAATTCCCCCCCTCGAATAATCCCCCCTTTAAAGATTTGATTAATTTGTTATACCTAATTTTAACAAAAATTGCACGTTATATTGTTTATGAAGCATACTTTGTGAAATGAGTTGATGGAAACATGCTTGAATATTTTGACGAAATAATAATTCCCCCCTTGAATAATTCCCCCCTCGAATAGTTCCCCCCTCAAAAATGTCTTACGAAATAATAATCCCCCAGGGGGATTATTCAAGCAAATATGGTATTTTGGTATTAGTGGATTTCATAAACAAAAACATGTCTTAAAAAGTTTCGGGTATTTTTAATGCAAGTTTCAGTTGACCAGCCGTCAGCAGATGTGTGCAAATACTGTATTTCCTCGAAATACCCCCCTCGTTTGACCCCCCCCCCCCCCCCTCTCGAGACCACTATGAAACAATCACCCCCCTCGGAATACCCCCCAGATTGAGTGTAAAGAGAACGTACATGACAAATACTGCATTTTACTACCCCAGTGTACATCACAAACGACGATTTTGTACTAGGATTTGAAAAAAATTCTGGCGAAAACATAACCCCCCTCGTTTACCCCCCCCCCTGTTTTACCCTCTCGGGAGCAAGATGAAACAATCACCCCCGGGGGGTATTTCGAGGAAATACGGTAGTTCGAAAGTTTGAGATGCCAAATTCCAGAAGTAGTTCGTGACTCTTGTTATCATTTAATTTCATGGCATAATGAAACAATTCGTCTTCCCACCTGCTTGGTAAATGATAAAATGTGTATTTTCTGATTGTTCTGTTTAGCGGTAGTGAGTGGTTGAAAATCCATGATATCGGCTGTATATCGCCAGCATTTTACGTGGTTTTTGCGCACAATATTTTGTGTGTTTTTTTGGTATTCAATTTTTTCGTCGCTGAAAACACATATGATTGACTATGTACATACCAATACCATATATCCTCGAATAAGTCCCCCAGTGACTTATTTTGTCATCAGAGTTTGTTGAGGGGAGACCTATTCAATAGGTGGATTTTGTTTTCCCTCACTCTCAGAAGAGAGGAGTCTCGTTTGAAGGGGGAAATTATTTGAGGATACCGTATTTGCTTGAATAATCCCCCTGGGGGATTATTATTTCGTCAGACTATTTTGAGGGGGGAACTAATCGAGGGGGGGGATTATTTGAGGGGGGAATTATTATTTCGTCAACATTTTCAACCATGTTTCTATCAACTCATTTGATGAAATCTGCTTTATTCACACAAAAACGTGCCATTTTTGTTTAAATTGGGCACAATAAATTGAGCAAATTCTTTAAAGGGGGGATTATTCGAGGGGGGGGAATTATTATTTCCTCACTCCTCTTACAGGGGGGGATTATTCGAGGGGGGGAATTATTCAAGGGGGGTACTATTCAAGCAAATACGGTATACGGTATCTTTGTTCCTGCTCGTGTTTAAGTGTTGAAAATCCATGATATCGGCTGTATATCGCGCAGCATTTTACGTGGTTTTTGCTCACAATATTTTGTGTGTGTGTTTTGGTATTCAATTTTTTCGTCGCTGGAAACACATATGATTGATTATGTACATACCAATACCATATATCCTCGAATAAGTCCCCCAGTGACTTATTTCATCGTCAGAGTTTGTTGAGGGGAGACCTATTCAATAGGTGGATTTAGTTTTCCCTCACTCTCAGAAGAGAGGGGTCTCGTTCGAAGGGGGAAATTATTTGAGGATATACGGTATCTTGTTCCTGCTCGTGTTTAAGTGTTGAAAATCCATGATATCGGTTGTATATCGCCAGCATTTTACGTGGTTTTTGCGCACAATATTTTGTGTTTTTTTGGTATTCAATTTTTTCGTCGCTGAAAACACATATGATTGACTATGTACATACCAATACCATATATCCTCGAATAAGTCCCCCAGTGACTTATTTTGTCGTCAGAGTTTGTTGAGGGGAGACCTATTCAATAGGTGGATTTAGTTTTCCCTCACTCTCAGAAGAGAGGGGTCTCGTTCGAAGGGGGAAATTATTTGAGGATATATGGTATCTTGTTCCTGCTCGTGTTTAAGTAATTTTCGTTTCCTTTCATGAGTATTGCCATGTGGCGTGAATCGTATTAAAAATTTGATTTCTGATGGAAATAAAAAATACAAGACATAATACAATAACAAGACAGCGGTTTGACCACCAAACCAAAGTATGACCAATATATTTACATATTTATAAATACTTATATTTTATAAATACCTACTGTATTTCCTACTGACGTACAAACACTGTTCTCACATAACAGAGTCATCGTTTTTAACGTGTGTTCTGCATTGTCGGGATGACAAACCGCAGCCTTTGTCATTTACGTTCTCTATACACTAAATTTGGGGGGGGGGTATTTCGAGGGGGTGGTTTTATCAGTTCATAGTGTCCATTTTGAGGGGGGTATTTTGAGGGGGGGGGCATTTCGAGTGGGGGTGGTATTTTGAGGAAATACGGTATCATACAAACCCAAAAAACACGAACTGTGGCGCGAACTCGCTTAGTGTGGGTCTAGAATAAAAATAAAAGTTGCACATTTTTTTTGCACAGGTGTTTCAGCACAGCACGGCCTGTCCGCCTTCGTCAAAACGATGGAACCAGCCGGACACCATTACCGCTGCCCTTACTGCGGGGCCAATTTTTTCGACCGACTCCTGCTGGACATACATTTGAGCACCCACCACACAGTGGCGCATTATCGCGCTTGTTTGGAGCACTACAAGGAGCTCGCCAAGGTGAGTGGGAATGGGATGGGTCATATTTGATTGCTGTGTCCTGCTCCTGTGTGTAAACCCCACTGAGCCCATTCATGCCTGGCTCAAATCTTAACTATCCATTTCACTCAAACAATGCCTTTCAATTCCGAAAAAAAAAAAAGTTTTGTATTGTCATTCAGAAGCAACGTGTGACAGTCGTCATCCCTGTATGCGTACATTGCAAAGGCAAATGCTGTCGCGACCACAAAAAGAAGCCCGGTGGCAAGTGATGTTCAGTGGCTTTATTTTGATAAATATGTTGTATTAAGGGTCGTTATATATTGTTTATTTGTTATTGTTTTGCCCTGTGATGTTGACTACACGCCAATGCCATAATCAAATGAATATTGACGCTGTGAATGTGATGAGTCGGCAGGAAATTTCGTACACACCTCATACACACACATACACAACACGTATTTACGGTTTACAAGACAGCGGTTTGACCACCAAACCAAAGTATGACCAATATATTTACATATTTATAAATACTTATATTTTATAAATACCTACTGTATTTCCTCGAAATACCCTCGTTTTCATAGTGGTCCCGAGAGATGTATGTAGATTAGTATGTTGATGGTATGTATGTACACTACACTGTTCTAACGTGACACCGACATCCGACATTGTTTTAACGTGTGTTCTGCAGTACACTTAACACAAACTACAATTATTGTCATGTACGTTCCCTTTACACTCAATTTGGGGGGGGGGGGTATTTCGAGGGGGGTGATTGTTTCATAGTGGTCCCGAGGGGGGTGTAGAACGAGGGGGGGGGGGGTATTTCGAGGAAATATGTTAGGTAAAATGTTATGTGCACGATCCCAGCCAAATGTGAACTTAATGTCTGTCTACACAGTATTATAAGTACCTGCTACATACTTATATAGCTAAACAGTGCTTTAAATCGGCCAAAAAGTCAAAAAATAGGTGTTTTTGGGCGGAAATTGTGGTGGCTTTTCTCAAAAGTACTCACATTTATGTTTGACAATTTTAAATTAATCCGACGTGAGGACATTAAAATTAAAACGCGACATCAAAAAAAATCAACAAATTTTTTTTGGGACTTTTGTAACATTTTCTGTGCGCGCGGAAAAATACCCGTTTCCGCGCGTTTGGCGCAGTTGACCAAAACCCGGTGATTTTTCTGTGCGCGGAAATGCTTTTTTTTCCGCGCGCAGCCAATTATATGAATGATTTACGCGAGCACACAGACACGTAAAGGTCGCGTGCTACGCGCTCGCCGCTAATTTTTCGCGCGCAGTTGCGTTTCCAAACGTGCGTGTGTGCTCGTCAGGTGACCTCTGTAGGACCTATAAACAAAAATTTACGCGCTTGTGTGCTCGTTTGGCAAATATTTACGTGCTTGTGCGCGGAAACGTACGCGCGGAACCCTCGCGGACAGCCTCAAGGAAGGGAGAACCATCCAAGGCGCGTTATTTTTATCGAACTTTGCCCGACAGGGTTATAATTCAAGGAGCTTTTCAAGTGAGAGAACTAATCAAGTAAATACGGTACATACTGGAAATTCATAAATTACTTCTTGGATTGATTGACAAAATGGTATATGAAAATAATGCTATATTTGACTATGCGGGGGTGTTGAAGAGCTGGCTGAATCATAAAGTTGACAAAAAGTTTTTGGACATTTGCATCACCACCTTGTCAACAATTAAAAAAATAAATGGACACTTCATGCCGAGGTGAAACCTGCACGGCAAAAAAAGCAAGCCTGTAGAACCGGAGCACAAAAATACACTCTGCATTCACATGAGATCTTTAGAGAATGACCAAGACCGCCGTCGGAGCCAACCAATCTCACAGCTCAATTTGCCTACCAATTTACCATGACCAATATTTAGCTGGTGGCAAACAGTTTCCCAGTAAATTGCGGCAAAGTACACACATTTACCGCTTGATAACCGTTTCAGTGTATTTATTTATACACATGTGAAACTTGGACCGGGGTTCAGGAGCGATTTCCATTTTTCATCCCGTACAGTTTACATGCTCACGGTTTTCATGTCATTCTGTGTCACTTTACTAGCTGCTACTTACTTGCTACTCTAATGTTCTAGTTTTCATCCAAAGTATGTCACTTTACTTGCTATAAGTATGCCACTTTTCAAGCCAAAGTTGTCTGTTTTGGGCCAATTTACTTCCTAGGTAAATATGATGGTTTACATGCTAATCTATGTGGCATATTTATTTGGCATGTATGTGTCTTGTAATCCGTAATACTTTGGCACATAAACTACTACACTCTGTGATGAAAAGTGTCACATCAATTTAGCATGTAAAACATGTCAACATGGGGCTTGAAAACCGTATGTTTTAACTAGGGTTGGAAAAAAACGTTTTTTTTTAACTCGATGTTTTTTTTAAACTCTGTGATGTTTTTTACTCTGTTATGTCATATATGACCATATAATGGCTGTGGAGCCATGGGATAGCATTATAAGTGGAGATTTGTGTCAAAAATATCCATTTTTTGTCGACATGTTCGTATATCGCCTTATAGTCAAATGTTCGTGACTTCAGGTGAAGTTTGGCACGGAATAGTGATCATACAAGGTTATCAAATGAGGTTGTTACTTTGGGAGTGAAGTTACACACTGTGGAGGTACATCGGAAGCACATTACCTCAATATTATATAGGTACTACCGCAACAGATGACGGCTTATTAACACATGGTAGCACATAAAAATGGATGCTTTGATACTAAAAATGCAACAAAACCAATGAAAACAACCACCAATGTCAATTTGTGTGTGAAATTGCGCGCTTGCGCGCAAAAATTTTGCAAAATACCCAGTGCTTAGTACTAAAAATTTCGGTCGATGTTTTTTTATAAAAAAACAACATTTCGGACGTCATGTTTTTTAAATAAAAAAAACGTTTAAAAAAACATCGGCCAACCCTAGTTTTAACAAGTAAAACGGAGCATTTTAGATGAAAACCGTGAGCATGAAAACCGTTAGGGATGAAAAGTGGAACACAGTCAGGTTCAGCCGTGTGCACCGGGGCACATGGCACATTGTCCAGAAAATACTGACGACTTAAAATTGTCGGCACTCATTTAGCAAAGAACCAATGGCGGTCACATGCTACTTTGCATTTGAATGAAAAATGTCTCTCAAGTAGAAAATGATAAGACAAGCGATATAGAACCGACTATATGTATGCAGTCAGCTGGAGTTTTGCTTCCTATTGGCACTGGAAATTTATATGCATAGATCTAGCAGCGTTGTTTGTAACTTCCTGGTGAAAGAGATGTGGTTAAGATCAAAAGTGTGTATCACTGTATTCCATCTGATAAAATACACTTGTCTTGCTTTTTTGGTGTTTTTGACGGTTGAAAATGTATTTGGCATTCTTTTTGGAATTTCCGCGAACTTCTTAGTGACGGAATGTAAACTGAGGCACTTAATTGTGTGCAATGGCGCTGCGTAAACTAGTATACTGTCAGATTTTGGTAAACTCATAAATAGGTTTTGAACGCATTTGAGTTTACCAGAATGATGTGTCTATCAACTGCAGTTTGTGGGAATTAAGAATACCCCAGAATAACTAAAAATGCGTTCAAGGTCGATTTATGAGTTTACCAAACTCTGGCAGTAAATTAGTGTCCATACACGCTATATGTATTCCTATAAAAACTTGATTAATTAATAAATGTTAATTAATAAACTTAATAAATAAACTGTAATTAATAAAAACTACTTAAGCCATATTTTCATCAGCAAACTCGGATGTTGGGTCGCAGAGAACATGCAATTGCTAGGAATCGGTTAGTTAGACGGGAAAAAGTTAGACGAGTGCTAACTTCACGAAAATGCAGGCGCGCGTCAACTTATGCACATGAGCAATGATTCTATTCGAATATTTTTTTAAATAACTGAAGATTCTGGAGTGTCGGGAATTTCAAAATATTTCGACTCGATCGAAAACAATCTAGGCTGTGTGTCGGGAATCGGTTCCAAAAATGCGAGTTTCCGTATTCGTTTTCTAGCTTCCAGCTCCGGGTTTCTGGTGCAAATGTCAGCTTCAGGGAAATAAAATCAGGTAAAACGTCATCGGGTGTTGCACTGAACAATTGCATTGTGTTGTATAGCTAGAGCCAGGCTATTCCGAAAAACGCATATTTCTCAAAAAACCATAATCATAGAGTTGTAACAGAAAAACACAAACTAAACTACATTTTTATGCTAATTACCAATCAATCCAGTGTAAATTTTTGTAATCAATCTGCTTCAGTGCCCATGTTAGGACAACCAACGATGGAATAAACACAGAAATTGAACACAGAAACTGAGTTTCTGTGTTTTTGTTTTACAGAGAAACACGGAAACTCAATATTTTTGAAAAACTCAAATGAGTTTTTTTATTGGAGAACACGGAAACACAGAAAAGTTTTTTGAGGTTTTTCATTGGATTTGAGGAATTGAACTGTGTTTTGAACAAAGTGAGGAATGTGCATAAGTACATAAACAAAAGTTGCATAGAAAGGGTCCAAATTGATTAACAAGTAACAAAATACAATTGGCATCCATGGCACCTGGGTCATTCTGACAATGATTGGAATTGTGATTGTCACTGACTGATGAACAGACACTTGCTCCTGCGAGCTCACTCCATAGAGCTGTGGGCTAACCCCAAAGCATCACCTAGTCACTCATAAGGTACTATTTACAACTCTAATGGGTCAAAAGCCAAGTGAAACCAGTAAAGTAAAATGTCATCAAAAATGTGTATGCCCAGTTAAAAAATTAAATTTTACATTTTACATGACTGTTTACATTTTGCAGCACACCTTTCAGGGCCCTGAACATGCATAAACAAATTCTCGATGAGAAAACCACTGTTTTTGCATTGAAACTAGTGATGGAAAAGCGCCAGAAAAAAGGCGCCAGGCGCCAATGGCGCCATGGCGCCGTTCAGAAAGTGGGCGCCAAGGGCGCCACAGAAAAAGGGCACCATTCGGAAAGCGGGCGCCAGGCGCCAAGGGCGCCACGGAAAGAGGGCGCCATGGCGCCATTTGAAAAATAGGGCGCCAGGATAAATAAGTGCATACAACACCCTGCGTGTGCTAAAAGTGATTCTACAGCACCCTAGTACATGCATTCACTACTTAATTTGCGTTCTCCAGGGTGTAATGAACAAAGACAACACAAGCAACAAAAAAATTCGAGTAAAATTCACATGACAATTCAAACACAATGGAAATTGTCATTTGACAACAATCCATTCACTTCAAATTGACTTTTCCAATCAATGTTTCCTCGAAATGGACAAAAAACGGAATTGCACTGATTTGAATCCGTTGATTTATGATTTTGCAAGTAGGGTTCAAACGGAACCAGTTTTTCGGACCGGGACCGGGACCAGAAATTTTTCTTATCGGGACCGGGCAGGCTGGCCGCGAGAATATAACCCGTGTTTTACAAGCGTGTTATAAGCGGCGGGCAGTTTTTTTTGCAAAACCCGCACTAATATCCATTAGCGCGTCATTGTTTACATTTGTGTAGACTGCGCGACAAAATGCGGGTTAACGCGGGCAGACGGGTTAGGGGTCAATTGTTTTTGCGTGTTAGGCATATTTTGGTACCCAAATGACATATAGAAAGCGTGCTATTAAAATACTGGTACCCGCACTGAAGCCATTTTGTCGTGTTTTACGTGTTATAATTGATGCTTATTTTTATTTTACAAACTTTACTGTGTATACCTGGGAAAATACTGGGTGAAACAGCCAGAAGCCACAGAGTATTTGTACTTATTGTACGTACTCTAATTAATTGCATCATCCACAGTGCAATTTAATGAAGTATATTGCAGATTGTATTCCCAATTATTATTGTATTGCAAATAATTAATTGCACCACAGTGCAGGTGATTTAATTGAGTAAATAACAGATTCAATCATGTAATTATTGAGCAAATTGTAATCACTAAAATGCAGGCAATTTTAGTGAGCAATTTTATTCGCTGAAATGCTAATTGCTCTAAACTGCTAAGTTCCAATTACTAAAATGTTTGTGAAACCTTTGGTGCCAACACAATTGCTCAATTAAATTGCCTGCACAATTTATTTAATTGGTTAGTTGTGCAATCAATTAGAGGATTGGATTCCAATTTATTCAAAACATAGACTTTGAAATTATCATCGAAAGTCATATAAAATGCCCAGTGAAATGGTAAATGTGCTGCAAATTGTCAAAAAGTCAAATGTGACATTTTACAGGGCAATTTACATGATTTGTCGCAATGCCTATATTCGGCGGACATCACACTTCCGTATGGAAACCTACCATGACCCATCTGAATGATGAACAAAAATTATACAATTTAAAGGTAGTGATGTCTGTTTATTAGATGAACCAACAATTATACAGTTTGTCATCATAATATTCTTCTTATTCACTCTGGAAAAGTTAATTTCAAAATTCATCACAAGATTTTATTCATAAAATTATGGTAGGATTCTGCAGCTTGTAAAATGCCTTGTAAGATGTTAAATAACAGTTGCAAATTGTCAAAAGTCGTGAAAAATATTCAGCAAAAATAACAATTTTAGGGACAATACAATTGCTCAATTAAAAAGCCAAGTTCGTGTTATAATCTCAGTTGCACACGATTTTGGTCTGTGGTATAAGTTTTTGTTGCACCAGCATCCATTTTATGGCTAATATAATAACACGTACATATTACATAAAACGCGCCTGTTGCGTGTTATTGAATAATCGCTTTTTTTGCGCGCGCTCACTTGCGGGTTAGACGGGTCAGTTACCAATTTTGGCTGACCTCTTGTAAGGTAAATAAAAAACAATCGTGTTGCACGCGCGTTACAGTTTCAATTTTTAGCGTGTTACGTGCTATAACGAAAAAGGCTATAACTCGCGGACAGCCTGGGACCGGGACCGGGACTGGCATTTTTCAATTGTCGGGACCGGGACTGGGGCATCCGGACCGGGACCAGGATTTGCCGAACCAGGTACCAGGACCACAGCCCCCTTTTGAGCCCTATCGGGACCGATAACCATCTGAATGCATATTTTCAGAAGTTTCATACGATTTTCACACTTCATTCAATCAAAATTTTCATCAAAAATATAATAAAAGTCACAAAATTCAATTCAGTCACAAAAAAGGACATAATGCACGATAATTATGACAGTGAGTATTGATACATAAGCTGGCGCAGTGCTTTCTGAAGGAAAATAAATTTTTCAGCCTTCTCTGATGTCGAACATGAATGAGAATGTTTGGAACTCACCAAAAAAAACGTCAAAAATTTGTCGACGGAATGAGAATGCGCCGACTGGCGCAAATTTTTTCGAATTTTACAAGTATTTAAAAGGCAAAATTTGGATCCAGTCCTTTCAATTTTTCTTATCGGGACCGCTGAAAAATTCCGGGACCGGGACCGGGACTGGGTGGTCGGGACCGGGACTGGCTTTTTTCAATTGTTGGGACCGGGACCGGGACTGGGGTGTCGGGACCGGGACCGGGACCGCCCCGTCCCGACTTTTTGCCGCACCATGTACCGGGACCGCGGTCCCGTTTGAACCCTATTTGCAAGTTCAACGTTCCATCATTCTCGTCTTCTGATCTGTCAACCTCTGATGAACACATCTGATGAACCTTTGCACAAAAGATTTATACCCATTCACACCACTTCGTCCATTTTTCTGGCGAATTCAGATCATCCATGAATGCGTTTTTCATCTTTTTTTCCATTTATACAGCACTCACCTTGAAACCCTGCTGGCGCCTTTTTGGCGCCCTTTAAAAGCAGGGCGCCAGGCGCCAAGGGCGCCACGGAAAAAGGGCACCAAGCGCCAAGGGCGCCTTTCAGAATGTGGGCGCCAAGGGCACCACAGAAAAAGGGCGCCAAGCGCCAATAGCGCCATGGCGCGGCGCCCTCAAATGGCGCCATTCCATCACTAATTGAAACACTGCACTTGGGTAAAAACTTGCATTTTATGAAACAACGAGAGTTTTCACCAGAAGCACAGACATAAAAACAGAGTTACTCAAGTTTTTTTGTGAAAAAAACTCAAAACACAGTTATTCATTTTTTAACTCAAAACACAGAAAGCGTTTTTTCTGAAGAACTTTCCCATCATTGAGGACCACATCGGGCAATTTTCTACAAACAGGGCCAAGGACGTACCCACACCCAGGGGGGGGGGGGCGGCGGGGCGCCCCTCCCTTCCCTCCCAGGCCGGACATAAAAAATGACTGGAGTGACACTTTTGTAAAGTGATTTTGTAATGACTTATGCAAGCGCGCAATACCCGACCCACTTATTCCTATTTTTTTAAGGGTCAGATTCGTAACCATCGTTAGAAATGTACCTATTCAACACGGAGACATTAGCATATATTGTGGTATAAATAGGCACATATATAGGCGTTGGCGGCAACGACAACGTCAATACTGTCATGGCGCGGCGTCTACAAATGGCGCCAGCGCCATGACTGCATTCCGATACTACATGGCTAAAAATTGGGGGGGGGGGCGCCCCTCACGTGCTCCGTACAGTCCGCCATGAACAGGGCACACAAATCAACCCATGTTCAACCATTCAACCATTGTCGGCCACATTTCAAATTTTAACTTTTTTTGAGTGAATGTCATCAGTGGTCGCAATTAGAGGAAAGTGGCAAAGTCCCAGATCCACACCATTTGTATTCACAAAATGTGTGCTTCTGTAATGCGAGAACTGACGGCGGGCCACCAAAGTGCCAGACCTATGTCTCTGGGACGGCGACCCAGCGTCAATTAACGCTTACAAGCCCTAATTATGGCGCCTTAGCCGCCGGAAACGCCACACGGGCCATCTTTAGACCGAGCGACGTCATCACGACGTCGCCCTATATGAAACCTAACTTATAGGAAACTTATGGCGCGACGGACGCCAGCTATGGTAATTGGCGCCAGATCACCAAAGTGCCAGACCTACGCCTCTGGGACGGTGATTAAGCGCGAATTACCATACAACGATATATCGATGGCGCTGTGCCGCCGGCCTTAATTAGCGGAACGGCTTAATTAGCCGCGTCTAGTCGTGAAAAGTCCCGGGTGACGTCATTTGGCACCCTCGGGAATGAAACCTAACTTTTGCGATATTTACGGCGCTTTCATTAAAAAGGAAAAGCAGCGCCGAGCAAAAGTCGACTCCCTTGAGCATGGCGGCCAAACGAGCGCCGGCGAACGACTTCGACGGCCGCGACAGCGCCGCGTCGCCGCCATTCGACACCCGCCGACCGCCGGAACCCGGGAGAGGGGGGTTTTTGGTGTTTTGGGTGTTTTTGGGAGTTTTTGTAAAAATGTCGAGTCGGCCGTTTTTGGCCGAGTGCCAACTTCTCGAAAATGGCACCGAGCGTAATTTCGAAGGGGGGTAAGTGCTGTCGCCGTGTGTTGGCGACAGTTTATCGTTCAAAACTCGTGAATTCACCCCTACCCAGTCCCCGCGAGCGCCGACAGCGTTGGCCGCCGGAAACGTCCGCGGAGCGACAGACTTCGGCCGCTCAGAGTTCTTGGTGGGAGTGGCCACCGGAAGGGAGGGCCCCGATAGCTCCAGAAGCCTACGTCCTTCGGAGTAGAGACGGGTCAACCCTTCTGGAGGGATATGTGCCTTAGGCTAAAATTTAGTAAAGGACATTGGAAGAATGCCAAAAAGGCGGTTTTTGTGTGTAAATGGGCACATATCCCGCAGCCACTGCTGCCACAGGGAGGAGTTTTGTGATTTTGTAGGTTGTAGGAGTAGGTTTAGGTTGTAGGTGCGCGGTAGGTGCCGCGGTATGTGATCTATGGCGTGTATATTTGTGTTTATTTATTTGCACTTATTTACCCACTTAACCCCTTCAGTTGTGATAATTGCACGTGTTCGTGATTACGTTTTACGTTTCGCACTTATTTCTGTGTTTTGCACGTATTTCTGTGTTTTGCACTTTTGCACTGGTATTTGGTTTCACGTTGGCCGGTTGGTACGTTGGTTTTGGACGAGCTCACGTTTGAGCAAACACGGTTATTTTTGTAATTTTGGTCCCTTTTTGTATTTGCTTGCAGTTCGGCTAGCTGTGGATTTACTCAGCATGTTGTTGATTGTATCACGTTCAGTTTTGAGAGTTTCACTTAGTTTAGGCGATTCTAGCTGTTAGTTTGTGCATTTCATTCGGTAGGTTACTGTAGGTATTTCATTTTCTAGTTTGGCACAGTTCCAAGTTTGGTTTTATTAGCTGGCTGAGTGCCAGAAGAAAGGTGTTCCTGAATGTCAAGTCACCATTCCCTTGTCCCATTAAAAAGTAACCCTTGTGGTAGCATGGCTCTGTTCAACTGAAGTCACTTATTTTCGGTACACTTTCGAATGCACTTTCGTGATTGGTTGGCTCCGCCCAGCTGCAAACCAGTTTTGGGCATTTCAGACCCATAAAAGAGAGCCCCAATCTTGTGATTATCATCAGTCTATTCAATCCAATTCTAATTACTAAGTCAGTGATTTACCAGCTGAAATGAGCCTACCCTTGGTTATTCATTCTCTGCTAACCCTGGCATAGGCCTTCTCTTCCCTCTGCACGGTGACATTTAGGTTCACAGGGGCAGGAGTGGCCACACGGAGCTGCCGGTATAGCTAAGATAGGGTGTTGTATGGGGAGAACCCACCATCTGTGATGCTTACTGTACGTCTGGACCTCTGTGGACTTGTTTTAGGCGTAGTATAAGCTGAAGTAGGCTGTACACCTATTGACTCGCTCTAGGCTTTCGTAAGGGCCCAAACAGTTGTGCTACGTCGTTGTAGATTACTTTTGATAGTGGTGCTGTGCCAAGCTAGGATTTAAGTACCTGGTCTTGTGTGGTCTCTTACCAGTGCATCGTATTGCTATCCTCACCTGTCTGGTTTAGCTTTCATGACCCTGAGTGTTATTTAGTCATTTTTATGTTAATGTTCTGATTTGGAAAGTGGAAAGGTAAATTGGAAATATTCAAATACTTTGGAAACTTTAATTGCAACGTTATCTGAGAAACCCAATTAATGTAATTCAAGTTTACTCTGGTGCAACTAATTCTCTACTTAATCTATTGGCTCATTCCAGCTAGTGGATCTAATCATTTCTAATTCTAATTTGTGAAATCATGATGGAAGTTGCTTTTATCTGCTTGCATTCGAGTGATGTTCAATTATCGGTTTTTGAAGCGTGGGCGAATCTCGTTTCGGTTTCTGGAAGCGCGCCAAGTTCTGAAGGTTTCTGGGAAATTGATGATTTGGAAACGGGCCCTGCTTTTGATAGTTTTGAACCCGTATCGGAAGTGTTTCAAATTCAACGAAGGGCTACGTATGCGGAAAAGGTTCAGGGCGCCGATGATTTTGTGATTGATTCTGTTTTGCCCAATGGCGAGATAATTTGTGATGCTTCTCAGCAGTGGTTGCTTGATCACTTGATCATGGAGCCGACTTTTATTGAGCCCGGAATTTGTGGTGTTTTTGAGAAAACCGCTGAAAGGCTGAGGAAAACTGTGCAGCCTAGAAACCTTTGGTATTTGGTGGGTAAGAGAGGGAAATTACAGCCGCACGTTATCCGCCGCAAGCTTTTGCAATTTGCGCGACCGGACTTTGTTAGCTGTGGCAACCAAGTAGACCGAAAAGCTCAGAAGCCTACGTCCTTCGGAGTAGCTAGGTCGAAAGGCACCAAGCTGGTGAAGTTTGGCAGACAGGGTTCCCGCGCACGCGGCAAGCGTAGGGCTTGTAGGGCAATTGTTGATCGTCCGGTGGACACTATGCCGCTCGTTGAATTGTCGGAATTGTGTGATTATCTAGCTGGCGCGTTGCCATCGTTTGTCGTTCCACACGTGCAAAAGGTAACTAAGTCCCCCGTTAGGTGCTGTACCTTTGGCGTAATTAGGCAGGATGGACGGCATGAGCGCATCGTTGAAAGTTCTGACGGAATTGGACATTGTCCAAGGTGTTGCTATTTGGCCCATAATGGGATCAGAAGTGAAGTTGCAGTACCTGGGGGTGCACTTTATTATATTGGAGGTCCCACCTCGGGTTACGGCACCGTGTTGCACCCCCCTTTCACCCCCCCTTCACACTGCACACATAGCCACCCTCCATGCGTACAGGGCGTAGTGTTTCAGCTTAGCCCTATGCTACCGTGCACATACTGGAACCACAAATGTTGGCTTTTGCGTAAGCGTTTTGAACGTTTGAAATGTGTATCACGCGCTTATTACCGTTTGATTTCTTGGCACACTGCCCCACTCATGATGCACCAGAGTCAAATTTCCAAATTTGAGAAACTACGATACACCATGCCCTGGCGGCGATTTTTGATGCGAATTTTGAAATTTCCGAAAAACCTTTCATGTCCCGCGTCAGTCAATTGTCAATTCAAAACTCTCGAAACTTTTGATGTTGAGCCAGAGCTATGTCAATCATGTGAAAAATACGTGACCACTGACTACTCTTATGACTCGTTTGATTATCAATACTTATATTTGTCAGTTGACGATGGTGCACCATGGTCCTTTGACGATTCTGAGCAATCAACTGTACTAAGCTCGTCATCATGTGCTTCAATTGATAGTGATTCACTAAAATGCCAGACCTACGTCTCTGGGATTGTGGACCAATGTCAATTCGAGCATGATGTGGAATTGGCAGCTGGCCAGTATTCGTATTTGCCAGCTGATGGCGGTGCATCAGGGTCTTCTGATGACTTTGAGTTTTCAACTGAATGGAGCTTGTCATCGCATGCTTCAATTGACAGTGACTCACTAAAATGCCAGACCGACGCCTCTGGGATTGCGGGTCACGGCCAATTTGAGCACAGTGTTGACTTGGCAGCTAGCCAGCCTAGTACTCTAGATGACTCTACTTGTGACACGGATGTAGTTTTGGAACATGTGTGCTCCACTACCTTGTCTGCGGCCCAATCGTTTCAAACAGTGTTTATTGAGGACTCACTCAATTCTTTTGAAATTATTGACGATTATATGGCTGACCCCGCTGCACTGAGTGGAGCACACACGACGCCAGATGCCAATGATAATTACATGGTTCACGCCGCGGATATTAATATGTTGCAGTATAATTCATCCTTAGGTGTGGTTACTCGCCGCCGCGGCAATTCTAACCAGCAAAGCTTCTTTGAGCTAGACGGTAGGGAACGCGCGCGCCCTGTCGGTCAATGGGCCAGTACTAGCCGCCACGGTGTTACGTGTAGTGATGTTGGTGATTCTGTGGGTTCTCGGGGCCGGATGTCTGACCTAGCCACCCCAGCATATACTGCCGAGCCAGGGATGTCATATGTCAACGAGTCTCGGGATACAGTGTTAAGACGACCCCACGAAGAGTTCCCTCACGCTACTAGTTCTCCGTGCCTGAGTATTCAATCCCCTAGTAGACCCCCCACCTCTGTCTGTGACCTAAGTACCCCCGTGAAACCACCACCATCCAACCCTACTAATAGCCCCCAACCCCAACCTTCCACTGGGCCGGTAAGACAACATCGAGAATTACTGACGAATAACCAATCAGAGATCGACACTATGATTTCCCCCTTGCAACAGGCATGTGAACCTACTAAACTATGGGATCACCTGAAACCCTCAGATCAGTGCATTGGGGATGTGTTACAACCCTTTGAAAAACTTCTAAGCGAACTTGATCCCGAGATAAATAAGTTAGACCAGCTATTGTTTGACCTTGCCACTGTGACATCTTCCGACCCATCCCAGCAAACCACTCTGGATAATGTTACCTCGGCCCTGATGACCCTCCGAACGTGGTCACAGGCAATGTTGCCATTCCGTGGATCCCTGCAAGACTCCATTGACCGTACTCTAAGTGTTCACTTGAAACCCCGGGTTGACTCCCTAGCGGGTGATTTACAGTCCCTACTGAGTAACTTTTGCGCTGATGCGAATGCCCTAACTAAGCCCCCCGTGGATGTGTCCACGCTGGCTCAGAGACAAGCGAACCAGCAAGTACTGGCAGCGTCAGACCCTGGCCCCGCGCGCCCACAGTCACGCGCCTACCCCGTTCAGTGTGCACTTGCGTTTGTGCAATCCGTTTTGCTCGTTTCTGCACAGTCAGCAAGGGATTGGACTACCCTTCGTTCTCAGATTCAGTCGAAATCAACGGCTGGTGTTTTTGGCCTAGAAAATAAGGGAGTATCCCAAACAGTGTGCGCTGCAGCTCTGCGTAGTTTGACAGAAGCCTGGGTTTACCTCGATGTGCACCGAACCGGATTTAGCACGTACATGCCATTGCTTGGCACCTTGCCAGAAACAGCTCGGTACGCTATGGCACAATTTCATGGGTGCATAGCTGAAGGCATTCGCCTCAACCATGCGTTTGCGGATATACTACCTGAGATTAAGCGCCAAGTTAATGGCCCTGTTGCTCGTAAGACAAGGAAAGAATTACTGGCACATCTTGGTAATACCCTGGACTCTGCCCGGGACCTCTTGTGCCGCTTAGAGAATTTGGACTTTGCGCAGTACAATGCCCTTTGTGTAATGCATATCGGTCGGGTCTCAGACAGGTGTACTCCCCAGAAATGCCGGTTGGTGTGTCAGAATCTGCTGAACAATATTGGTTTTGGATTAGACTGGCTACACCAGTTGCGTGGAAAAACCCCTGTTCCGACACCCAAACCACAACCTTCGAGAGTACTCGAGCCACACCAGAGTGCGCACCAACCATCAATGTATACTACCCCGTTGAACCGTAGCATTTCAACTTTACCCCCCGCCTGGAATAATGTCTTAGTAGCCCATCTAATGAGCCCCGATCCTATGCGGCGCTTGGCGACACATCAGTGGCCGCCTGATCCTTCTATCAAAGTGCAAACTGACCCGCCGTGCATTGTACTGACTGACTTATCCATGCACGCTTGGGTAGAACCTGTAGGGCCGGAGTTCTCTGTTGGCCCAGTGGCTGAGCTGGATGTCAAAACCACTTGGGTCGGTCGTATTCTGCCTACAGTCGGTATTATGGACACACCCTGGGCCATCATTGATCCACGGAACACCGATCTCGTGCGCGCGTATTCTAAATTGTTGATCGCCGCGTATTTTGAGTCTGAATACATTTTTCAACTCGTGTTTCGTTATGGCTGGTTCCCAGATAGCTTACTCACTGCATTTCAGCGCTGCGCCTTCCTTGTGCAAAAGCTTGTTGACACGCTTGATCGCTCTATTAAGCATGGTGAAACGGTAGGCATAACAGACACCTATCCGCTACCTGAACAGTACCATATTAATGGCCGCTTTTTGTATAAGTTGGCTAGTGATGCCCGTCGCGATTACACACAAGTTGGGGCTAACTACAATAAGTTGGCACGACGATACGGGGCGGTGCCTGTGCACACTACTCCGATGCTTCCAATTGACCGAAATAATCGCTTCGAGCATTCTCGCCGTCGCTTACAGTTGCCTACCGCTCAAAACGCTCACTCACAGATGGTCCGGGTAACGAATAGTGGCAGCTATGATGCTAACGTAGATATGATTCAGCCGGATGATGTAGGAACGCGGGACAACCAATACGACTTTCTGTTGTCGCACCAGGGTTATCAGCAGCCTGATTCGGCTGGTGGACCCCCTGTGCCCGCCGCTGTGCAGGCGCCCCAGCGATTATATCATACGGGACACCAGCACACCGGTAGGCTCTCGGTTCCACCAGCACACCCTAGCTCTTCTGTAGCACCCACTTCGGCTCTAGATCAACTTAAGTCAGAAATGGACCAAAAATATGCTAATATGCGTGACCAGATGGAGGCTATGAACGCTAACATGCGAGCCCTATTAGACCAAAGGCGTGCTCAATCACGAGCTCAGCCCCAAGTTTCGCAACCAAATGTATCAAATGATCCGCCTAGCACCACAACCAGTTCAGATGAGGATTTGGCTAAGCGTATTAAGAAGCTTAAGATGCTTGGTTGTCCCATGTTCTCGGGTAAAACGTCTGTTGATGTCAGCCAGTGGCTAGCACAGTTCACCGCGAAATGTAAAATTTGCAAAATAGCCTCTGACGAAGAAATGGCCTTGACTCTGGCCGCTGTGTTGGAACATGATGCAGCGACCCTGTGTTATGGTCAACCACAGGAAGTCCAGACCTCTTTTACGAAATTGGAGTCAGCTCTTAAAGCTCATTTTGGTCAGGCGAAACATGTGCTAGCTACATGCCGAGCGATCACACTTATGAACTGGAAACCCAATGATACGATCGACACTGTGCGACGCCGTTTGATGACCGAATCGGCACAGTTAAAAAATGTGAATCATAGCGAGCGCGAATTGCGTATGATTGAGGGATTTTTGCACGCTTTGGGTCAGCATAATTCTGAGTTGCGTCAATTAGTGGAGTTAAACTCTGCTGCACTTGAGTCTTTCGATAAGCTGATCCAGCATGCCAAAGTCGCTCAACAGTCCTTGGAAAACCGTAAGCTTGAGCAAGATCGCTCAGCTAAGGATACTGAGTTTAAGCGCATGCGCGATGAACTCTCGCAACTGCGGCAGCAAATGTCTAGTGCACGCATGGGCGATAACCGTCAGCAGTTGGGTGGCGGTATGCTAGCTGGCCAACGGCCAATGTTTCGACCACCGATGGATATGCGCCAAAACCCGCGATTTGCTTTCCCTGCGCCACAAGCGCAGCCTAGTGCTCAACCCCCGTTCAATGCACAGCGCATGCCGTTTAGACCGCAACGGGACATCCCGCCTATGCGTCTACCTCCTGCCGTACAAGGCCCGCGCTTTGCCCCGCGTCCAACAGTTGATGTAGGGCCACCTGTGGTAGCTATTGATAAGCCCGGTCGACAGCCTCCCAATGCTTACAAGAGCTATTTTTGCGACAAATGTAAAATGCCCGGCCATACCACCGAAGAGTGTGGTCGTCGTGCAACCGGTCCTACCTCATCTGGCCCTGCACCAGCCCAAACGCCGCGTGAGCCACTTAAGTGTTTTAAGTGCAATAAGCCTGGCCATTTCTCGCGTGAGTGTCCCGAAAACACGCCTGCGCAGAATGTCAATGAACTGTACGCACAGTATGATATCATACCTGACGATCAAATTGGTTATACTGATTTGCAAGATGATTTAGTTGATGGGGTAGCAGACCCTAACGACTTGCAAGGTTATTATAACGAATACCCTTCGGAAACCATGCATCAGTACCAATATGATTACTCGGATATGGTACCACCAGAGACAGACGCTTTAGCCGAAGAGGAGAACGACGTGCGTGTAAACTTTCTGGGTTCCTGTCCAGAACTTTATAACCATTCTGACTCAACTCCAATAAGTTATTTTGACGTTTGCGTTACGCAGTGGGTGGACACGTCTACCACTGAGCCAAAGGGCGCCGCGCCAAAGTGCCAGGCCTACGTCCCTGGGACGGCACGCGCGCTCAGCGACTCAGTGACTGGTAGGAGACCCACTGTAAGCTTCTGTAAAACCTTGACTGGTGTTCCCCAGGTCGATCATGTTTGCGATTCGATTCCACACCTAAGTATTCCGGAAATTCGCATTCAATCTTGCGAACCTGACCAGACCTCAGCCCTCGCGGTAACCACGCAAAAGTCCCAAGCCTACGCCCCTGGGATTCGTGATATCGCGAGCACTGATGACCTGGAGCATGTAGTACTGAGCAGTCCAAAAGGTGCGCAAGTACAAACACAAACGTCTACCTGGACACCCTCTATTAATATGTTTCGCCCTATCAACCCCGCGACACACACGTCTGTAGTTGCCGCCCTAGATCTCAGCACTTCGGATGCTGGCCGAGAAACTTGTCGTGACCGTAGGAAATATTATTGGGAACAACTCTCCCCGGATTTAGGTGTTAAGCGCATGGAATACCAATGTAATGCCGCACAAGTGGTAGTAACCGAACCATTGGGTGCTCGCTTGCAAAGTGGCAAAATGACGCGTCCAAAGCACACTGTGCGCGATTTAATTACACCTAGTATTTACCACCGCACCGTAATCCAAGGTGTAGGACCCTATTTAGTATTAGCTGATACTGGCGCGGAATTAAGTGCCATTCCCGTGTCTTTATTAGAGCAAATTGAGAGCCTTTCAGGGAAATGTTTAGACCGTCGAATCTTTCAATTGGAAAAACCCCTTGTTTGTAAAGGCTATACAGGACATAAACATACGTTACTGTACTCGATCCAATTGACAGTCTCAATCGGTACGGAAACACGACGCATAAACTTCGCAATTTCCTTTGAAGGCACTCAGTGCATTATAGGTATTGGTGATTATGCTAAATTTTGGTTCCTACCTATTTGTCCTGGCGCTTGTATGACTCGACCGGTTATGCACAGCAATAAACGGTATCTCATCCCGGGCGATGAACCTTGCTTGCTCTATGAAGGGGAAATCCCCTACGTAGACACCGGGTTACGTACAGGCGCCATTGCAAAATCAGGTGAAAATATCCCAGAAGCAATTGAACGAGTTCAATCTAGCAATATTTACACTGTAGGATCACTTTTAGAGCCGTATTTGGCCCCGAAAACAGATGTAAATAGGCTTTGCTCTTCGTCACCGGTTCCCTATTTTTCGCCAAGTAAGGGCACCGGTGCGGTTGGGGTTGTTGCAACGGAAAACTGGGTATGCCCACCGCGCTCTGTGTCTTATGTGCCCGCTGAGTTGACAGGTGATCCCCAGGAGATACTCACCACGGTTCTTTTCAGCCCACATGCACACTTTTCCGAAAATTTCGAAAACACCTTGCTACCATTAGAGAACGGGAATGAGCTCTTTGTCCCCTTTGCAAATCATTCGGATAAGGAGATGGTATTATTTGCCTGCCAGTCTCTTGGCTGGGCCGAAGAGGTAGTGGTTGAACCGACTAATGACTTCCATATGAACGAACTCGCAGTTGAATTTGCCGATGTGTGGTGGCAAACAGTGCAGACACCTCTGTGTAAGGCTCTCTGTGAAGCCAACTTGGCTTCCACGCATGTAGAACCCCCTGAGGACCCTGTAATTACCGCCCAGTCACCCCCTGAGACTCGATTGCATCAACTTGGGAAAATTCTAGACGAAGGAGTACTTAGTCACCTCCCCTTGGAAAAGCAACAGGTGTTGCGTGACTGGCTATTAGAACGCCACCACATCTTTTCGCTGTCCGATTTTGATATGGGAGACACAGGCGATATAATTTACCACCCTATCGAAACTGGAAACTCCCCCCCGATCCAACAGAAAGTCCGTAGATTAGCTATCGGGTTACGTAAGGAAGTTGAACGTCAAGTGCAGCTGTGGCTGAAATTAGGGATAATTGAGCCATCAGTGTCTCCTTGGGCATCCCCGATTGTCCCGGTGCGTAAGAAAAATGGCGCGCTGCGATTATGCGTCGATTACCGTCGTGTGAACCTGGTGACTAAGCGTGATTGTTTTGCACTGCCAAACTGTGCTGACCTGATTGACATGGCTGGACTTGTACATCCCCAGTATTTTTCATCACTTGATTTAGCGTCTGGCTACTTGCAGATGCGCATTGACCCTCGGGATATTCCAAAAACTGCATTCACTAGCCATGTCGGTTTGTTTCAGTATAAATTTATGCCGTTTGGCCTAGTTAATGCGCCAGCCTCATTTAGCCGGCTCATCGCCAACGTACTTGCGGGCTTAGACCCAGACCGTGTGCATTTTTATCTGGACGACGTTTTGGTTTGTGCCGAAACTGAGGAACGTATGTACTCACTTTTGGATGATGTCTTTGCTCGTTTCGACCGATACACCCTCAAAGTCGGTATTAAGAAATGTGAATTTTTCAAAGAACGCGTTAACTTTCTGGGTTGCGTCCTAACGAGGGAAGGCATCGAAATGCAACAGTCAAAAATCACCACTATCCAAAATTACCCAGTCCCAGTAACCACTAAGGAAATCCGTCGATTCCTGGGCATGTGTTCCTTTTACCGTCGCTGGGTTGAGGGCTTTTCCTTTATTACACGACCGTTGCATTTAAAGATCCAGGGTGCTAAGACTACTTGGGATGACGAATGTCAGGCGGCCTTCGAAGAACTTAAGAAGCGTTTAGTAGAAGGCCCAATTTTAGCCTACCCTAAAGAGGGTCGCCCATTTATTTTGCACACGGACGCTTCGCGCAGTGGCTTGGGTGCGGTTTTGAGTCAAATGGACGATGCGGGCCGCCATCGCGTGGTCGCCTATGGTAGTTGCGCATTAAAAGGTGCGGAGAAACGTTAAAATACCACGGAATTGGAATGTTTAGCTATTGTCTGGTCGTTGAAATACTGGAAACATTATTTAACACAGCAAGAAGTGATTATTGTAACGGATCATCGTACGCTTACATGGGCACTGGAAAACCGTTCTGAGAACCCTCGTTTAGACAAGTGGTATGTGTTTTTAATGGCTTACCAACCTAAGATCATTTTTAAGCGTGGTAGTGAGAATAGTGTGGCGGATGCGTTGTCGCGTATTGCCGAGTCGGTTAATTTCCATAAGTGGACTGAGGACCATTTACAAGGTAAATTCGACCCCGAAGAGGTACCCGCCGGTATCTGCCCCCTGTCCACTTTTACTGATAAGTGGCAAGCGCACCCGTTGAACCAACCTGAGCCCGATTTGTCTGAATATTCTGCCGTTGAGATTACGAAAATTTCTGACGAAATTCACTACGAATGGCACCCCCCGCCCGGTGTAGGCCATATTCAGTCCTTGGATAATACACCTCACCCAGCTAATCAGGATAGAACACCAAAAGCGAACACTCCCTCAATCTTCGAAGCTAAGTCCACCCCCATTGAACGATTTAACATGACCGGTAAGGATGTTGATGTAATTCGCGATGCAGGTCTCACGATAGACGGTATCGTGGGTTCTACGCTAGAATCCGTCGCTGAGGAAACCCAAAAATTTTGGCAACGGATTATAAAAGGTCAGGAAGACGACCCCGATACTCAGTCCATTAAGCTATTTTTGACCACTAGGCAATACACAAAACACGCGCGCTTCAATACTTGGTTAGATCGCAACTATACTGGGTTTTGTGTGGCGCATGATGTATTGTGGTTCATGGGAAATGCTAGTCGTCGTGCGTGTCTGGTGGTGCCAATAGAAATCACTTCGGAACTTTGCGAAAGATTTCATTCCTGGGGACACCCAGCTGGTCTCAAGTTGTCTATGTGGCTAAGAATTTACTTTTGGTGGTTCACACTGACCATGGATGCTCATCGTGCTGTGGATAAATGTCTGGAGTGCGCCACTAGGACAGGACAGGGTCGTAAACGTCTCAACCCGCTCACTCCTATTTCAGTGGTGGCAGAGCCATTTTTCCGTATCCATATGGACGTTCTAAAAATGCCCATGTCGCAAAACGGTTTTCAGTACGTATTGGTTCTGCAAGATGCATTTACGAAATACCCTTGTGCGTATGCTCTTCGATTAAAAGACGCGGAAACAGTGGCGTACCATTTTATGCAATTCGTTTCAGATCATGGTGTCCCACGAGTACTTGTAACTGACAACGGTTCGGAATTTTGCAATGCAATTTTACATGGGTTGACACAATTTTGGGGGACAGATCATCGCAAGACCACTGTGTACCGACCACAAGCGAATGCATTAGTAGAGCGTTTCAACCGCACGTTGTTAGACATGCTGGCTAAAATGTGCACTCTGCGTCCCACTGACTGGGATGAGTGGCTTGCCCCTGCCCTGTACTGGTATAGAGCCATACCTCATGCGAGTACTGGTGAATCTCCGCACTTTTTGGCAACAGGTCGCGACATGCCGCTTCCGGGCGACACGTCGTTTTTGGAAACGTCGCAACTCGTGTATAACGAACATCCAAAATACCATGAGCGGATTGTCCAGTACACGCGTGAGGCTTGGAAAATTGCCAAAGAGTTGATCGATTTGGCACAAGCACAACAAAAAGTGCAGTATGATAAGAAATGTAAGCCTCTGACTTTCGAAGTAGGGCAGCGTGTGTGGTACTTAGCAGAAGGTGTTGTGACTGGTCCTGTGTATAAACTTGCCCGTCCGTACATCGGTCCTTATCGCATTTTAGAGCTAAAAGGGAAGACAGCCAAAATTAAACGCATCGACCAATGCGATGCGGCAGCAATTCGTGTTAATCTGGATAAGCTGCTTCCGGTTAAGGATTCGGTAGCTTCTGGTGCGATTTGGACCGGTCGCGCACTGCGCAAGGTACGTGAGGTCCCCTTGGAGAGTGAACTGCCGACACATGATGTTTCTGGTGAGAAAGCTGACACTGGTGTGACGCCTGGCGACAAGCCACTGTCAGATGATGGCATGGTACTCAGAAGTGGTAATCGTGTGCGCGCTAATTCAAAATAAGACACCCTGGAAGTTATAATTTTAAGTAACAAGTAATATATGTGAGACCGTAGTTTAAGTTTCTCTCTTGTCTAAGTTTCGTTTTAGCTTTCAAACAACCTGTGGTTAGACCACGCAAGGGGGGAGGAGTGTGATGCCAGAGGTCCGGTATAGTATGTAATCTTTCATATGTAGTAACTTTTTATATGTAACTTTCCTTTGATGTAATTTTTTTCACGGAATTGTTATACGTAATCTTTTTATGCAACTTCTTTATGTAATTCCTCTTAACGTTTTTCAAAAAAAAAAATCAGATATCTTCTCTTGGATTTGTATGACACCATTGGCATCATAACCCAACCATTGAGCATGTTGCTAACACCCCGGTATGGACATGTCACTATAAATTTTAATAGTCAGGTTGGAAGTAACGCGTCCTAGGTGTCGACCACAGGCACCGGGAAACGTCTTGCTACTGCACCTTTATACATTTTTACTTCGTTCATGTGGGTTATCTTGTTGCGTGATATAGGACACTTTGTAGATTATTACGGGTGAGTAAAGAAAAAGTTGCACCTCCTCAAAAGACCGTGAGGCCCAGCTAAAAAGATTGTGGCGTTCATATTTAGACTGTGTGAGTGGTATACTTAAGTTGTTGGGAATACGGTAGTGATGCAGAAAGTGAGGGCATGTTTTGTGAGGTCGCTTGAGTGCTGCGGTGTCCTCAATGCGCGAGAGACACGTACTTGCTCGTGTCTCTCGCCCATCGAGGACAGACGTTGTCATCGATAGCTTAATGAGTGACCGTCTGAGTGAGACTCTCCATGCATGTTAATTGTCCGTACCCACGGTTATTATTCACCACTGTCCGTTTATTGTCTGAGAGCGCTCAGCTGGTAGTGCACTAACACCACCCTACTCATTCTTGTGATTCCTGTGTCCTTTTAACCATTGTCCAACTCGCATGTTATTATAACCTTGTCTTTTAACAGTATGAAGACGTGCCATGTGGGGCGCGCGTTATAGGTTGCTGATGACCCTAAAGTCCCAAGCCTACGTCCCTGGGATTGGGCTCATCAGCCACTTTACGCCGTTGTGTTTTGGCTCTGATATTTTGGGTAAAAGATATCCACCCACATTACGGAGAAAAGATCATCTCCGTCTTGATCGAGCCCCACCACGTTCTTATTACCTTGTTCGCCTAGACCGCGCCCCATAGGTCCCCACCGCGGACTCGTTAGACAACCTGACACCCAATTTTTGGATTAAATTCGTAACCTCCCCAAGCGCGGTAGTTCGCTTTGGCCCGCTGCACTTAGTGAGATAAGCGCTGCTTCCCTGCTACCTTTTGCACCTTTTTCATTGCATACAACTTCTGACAAAAACCCCTCCCAACACAGACTTGGGTACTAAACTTTCCCGCCCCTGCACCCGGCCCGTAATTCTATTTGTCTCGGAGGGCGACCTCGCCCGCTACCAGCTTCCCCCCCGCTTTATTTCGTGGCCATTCGGGCGTGCTAGTCACTGTTCTGTTGCTTTTTGGTGAGTGGACGCGATTGCCCTTGTGAAGACCTGTCATGTTGGGAGGTGTACTGATGTTAGCCCTTTGATCACAGATTGTGTCGGCAGTGGCTCGCTGAGCGCCTTCCATTTCGCTGCCTCCAGTTCTGTTGTTAAGGTGACTTACTTACTGTTGTCGTGCAATAATTCAGTGCGATGTAGCCGGTAGTGGGAATAGTGTGAACCATCAGTTTTGAACACCGCAGTGTCTTCTCGATCGTGCAACGCGCGCACGTTTGCGATCGACGCGCGGCTCGTTTTCGCCGTGCTCCGGTCAGGTTGGGACCACTGGTTGTGTGCCCCTGGAAGTCGTGGTGTGATTATAATTGTTATGTGTTTTTGTTGAAATTTAATTCTTCTGCACATTCCCTGTTTTTTTTGTCGCGTGAGTTTTAATGTTGTAAACTTTTGTTGAAAGTTTTGATCCCGGTAGAAAACTTGTTTTGTTTTGAGGGCGCGTTAGAATGGCACAAGCGCACGCTTCTACTTCTGTATATAACGACGACGGTGTGTTGTGGGACGTACTTCACAGAGACGGCGTAATTTGCCGCAGTCTGAGCACGTTGGATAGTCCCGACTCGGTAAGCGTGTCGTCGACGGTGTTCGAGTTGGGGGATCATATCGCCAACTTTTCACCGACGGCGTTCGAAGAGACCTTGAACAGTGGCAACCACCGGTTACTAGACCAGGCCCTGCTTAAAGACGCCAATGCGTTCCTCCGGACCTGCAATTTGCCCACTCTTAGCGACGTGCCAAACCGCCTCTGTGAAGTGCTGACCTTTAGTGCCGCTAGGGGTTTGCCTCCGAAATTGTTTGTGACACCGCGGCGCAGCAATGACTGGCGCTTAGCTGGCGTGGACGTGACGGGGCGCCAATTAGCCGAGCAGATGTTGACCGCCGTGCGGAACCATGCGTCAACCATCAGAAGCGCCAAAAGAGAGATCGTGGCGGCAGTCGCGACCTTTATACCGGAAATGTTTCTGTACCCCGTAAATGAACCGGGTAGACAGCGGTTCGGATTCCGGAGCCTCTTGGATTACACACCGGAGGATCCTTTTGATGGTTGGATGCATACGCGTTCCGCGTTTGTGCGGAAATTCAAACAGATTTGGGCGTGTCATCCTGGCGATCCCATCGTGCAAGTTTTCATTCAGAATGCCAGACAACTGGAGAACCTGGGTGATTATTTGCCCACAGTGGGACAGGACCAGCCCAGCGCGATTTCAATTTCGCTCGGCTATAAAAAGCCCTGTCACAGTCGCGATAAAGATCCGTTTTTGGTGTCGTTGTGTTTTCCGAACCGCGTCGTGGTTCACATTCCGATCGCCTTGTTTCGTTCTACCACAAATGACTGGACGCCTTTGGCTGGGAAATTGTTGTTTGCGTGGGGTGACCCCCGGGCTGTCCGGTTATACGCGTCCGAGGCGGAGCGTGCAACCTTGATTGGAATGTCCGGTACACCGCCCCCTCCTTGTAACACCACCGGAGTCACCACAACCACCACACAGTGGTTGAGCTGCATTCCAGTGTTAGAAAAATTGTTGTTGATTACCGAGGAACTCCGCGTGGAGCATAAGGACGACTGTACTGACATTTCAGTGGAAGTGCTCGTTGCCGCCGCGTGGCAACTATTTTCCGGACAGACACTCAAATGCCCCATTGGTTCGAAACACACCCCAATCGATACCGTGGAGGTCCAGGTGAACGACGCGTGGTTCGCAAACGCTTCGAGCCCCGCCCCTAGGGACCTCCCGGCTATCTTGGAGATCCAAGGGTATCGCGCGCAAACAATTTTGGACCTGTTTATTTTCGCATGCTGGAATTCCATTCGATCCCCGGTGGCCCGGCCCATTGAGGCGGTCGACCACTTTCGTTCGATTAGCGACGATGGGGGTACCGGGTTCATGCCGACACACCAACTGGATGTAGTCGGGCACAGACTCTCTCACAGACACCCGCCCAAACAGTTGCGCCGGTCGTCGAACGCCTTTTGCGAACGTAATCAGCGACCGGCGCCTTCGGATCTTCACCTGAACTGGCTGGAGGATCTGGTCATAACTTATCTGGGGAGAGTTCTGTACCGACTGTTGACAGATAGGTCACTGACGACGTGGACTTGGGCCCAGCGTGGTGGGATGCCCACGACTGGCCCTCAGTGGTGCAGGTGGTTGCAGGAGCTAAGGGATGTCTGGAGGTTTTCTGACGCGGCAGTCCGCATTTTGCAGCGCTTAAGCGAAATTGTGCCGTGTGTATTGACCTCCATGTTGGCAAGTTATTTGGCCGCGGGGAGCCGGGCGACCCCAAAAATGTTGATTGTGCTCCTCCCGCAAATTTTTCAGTATGTCAACTGGTTCTTTTTAATGCTGATTAGAAGCGATGAGCCTTCTATGGAAACTATGATGAGCGTGCACATCCGCGCCTTGTGGGGCGAATTGAAAATAGCCAGGTCGGTGACCCCGACTGATGGTGGCCCCCCTACTTTGGTGGTGGCGTTGGATTTGGAGCAGGATCGCGTTTTCGGGTCGACCGATGCCCCCATGAGCGCGCTTCGGTGGAAGTTAGCGGCGCCGCTATCGCCTGCGCTCAAAAGTTACACGCACTGCTTTCTGGAGTGGATGAATTACGCGCGCTTTCAACAACACCCAGACATCGCGTATAAGCCACAACCACACCCACTGCTGCCGGCCGACGCATATGCGCGCGCCACGTTTTTACTGTGGCAAGGCCCCGCCCCTTACCGCTATGATGAGCCGGAGTTGGAGTTCGATGAGGATTTGCCGAATCACCAGCTTCGTGGGTTACCGCGTATAGATCACGCGGCGGTGTATGGCGACGTTCGCGGCCGCCTTGAAGCGGTAGGTGAGGGTAGGCTCTATGACACCACCCCGTTAGCGACCGTGTTGGACTTTTCAGCAAGGACCAAATCATGCGGGCCAGTGCCGATGGCCAGTATCCACAACGCGAGTACCCACCCCCTTTTGCGTTGGCAAGTGCCCACCGTTCCCTGGGCTAGTCCGCGGTCGGACTTTGGGCGAATGCACGTTGGAGTGCCGCCCCTGCGAACTTTGAATAGCAGGTCGTGGTCGTTTTTGAACCACGGCCGCGGCGCTTGGGACACAGTTGCCGCCTCGGAAGGGGTGTTCTATTTGATGCCGCTGTGCGCCGGTACACTTTCGCCGCTACTCGCTTGCATGCACATTCTGCGACAAACGCACGCTCCGTCCGCAGACTTTCCGGCCCGCCTGTTAGCCACGGCGTGCGCAATGGCAAATGTGGAGTGGCTGGATGTCGTCACGGGTAGAGCCGAGGTGCCTCGACGGTGCTGGCTCAGCACTCTGGCGATACATTATGGCATTCCGACCGTGTTGCTATACTCAGAAAACAGCACGCCTCCGAACGCTTTTGGTGTTTACGGCCAGGGCACCCAGACCGCTCTGCATTGCCAGTGCGCTGTAGTCGTGGTGGTGGGCAACGATTGGTTTGTGCATGACATTGAATTTGGGCAAGTGCGCTGCGTTTTCCCGCGCGGTCGCTGCACCGACTTGATCGAGACGCACATTCTCGACGAGGCGAATTTGCCCGAGGCGGACACCGCTCGTGTCAGCCGGAATTATGGCGACATCGCAGCCTATAAGGGCGAGCCGCCTCAGGCGGACACTGTCGAGTGGAAGACGTGGGTGCTGGTGTGTCAACTGAACGGGATCTACTATGGGTGGGCAACGCCCCCAGTTGGCAAACTACTGCCCACGCTGGCCGCCGACATGTGCCCCCTTGAGAAAGCCCTCTTTGACCTGCAAGTCCAAGGGGCGCGGCTGGACGAAGTTGAGGCGCTAAACTACTTCCACGCCGTGATCATGCATGTCGGTCTGGTGGGAACACGCCTTGCGCGGCCGGAACAGCCGGCGGACATTGGTGCAACGCCGCTCGCCTCGCCATTCTGTTATTTTTACGATGAAACGAGCCGACTGGCGGTGCACATCATCTGCGGCTGGTGCCCGCGTGAGTGGACATCCCGCGCGATCGAACGGAACATGCGTATTTTTCAGCCCTACAGCGAACGCCCGCTACCCCCCGGTATTCCGGCCAAGTCGACCCTCGATAGGATCATAGCCGGCCAACAACTGGCGTACGAGCTGCGCGAGCAGTACTTCGCGGTGTTGCTAGGGGCACCCGCTTGTGAGCCCCAGGGGCGTGTCCAATTTGGTGCCTCCTTGCCCTACCAGCTAGCTCGCACACAACCAGCGCTTTCGTTCAATCAGATTCTGCAGGTGTTGCACTCTGTGAGGAGCCAAATTGCTCCGCCGGAGCCGCAGGAGCCCTTACGGTTTGATGTCATCCACAATGCGGAGCATTCCCTCATGCGACGGGCTGACAATCAGGATCCCTCTGCAGACCAAATTGAGGAGGTTCGCACGAGCGGGACTCCTGACGGCAACCCCGTTCATACTTGGTTGACTAAGGTTTACCCGCATCACGGCTGCTTTGACGACGGACGCCCCGTGGAGGACGTCGCGGGATTCCAGGGGGCGCAATATAGGTCGGCGCCTAACCGCCTGGTCAATTTCTTTTTCGACCCGCACAAGCGCCCCTTCACCCAGCTAGCTTCTGGCGTGCGCACGTGGGATGTCGGCCTGGTAGAGCCTCGTGCCTTGCCAGCTCCCGATGACCCCCGCCGGCGCATTTTGAACCCTGACGAGTCGGCAGATGAAGGGATGTCCTCAGCCGCCCCTAGTGTAGTGGGACAGCTGGAAATTGTAGTCCCAATGGAGGTCGCGGCCGGCGAGGAGCAGTCCGATGCGGGTGTCTCGGCTGACCACGTTCCGGATAGCTGGTCCCAAGAAGTGGAGGCAGCGAACCGGGCCGAGGGCACCTACAGACTCCGCATCGTACCTCTTCAACCGGTGCGGAACCAGCTCGCTAAAGAAGTGTTTGAAAGCGCAACCGACGACAGAATTCGCGCTGTGGCGAGGGCGTTGCTTGGTCACGACGACTCAGGGAACAAAGAGAGACTGGACGCGCTGGGTTTTTCTAAAACAGCGGTGTGGTCGTCGTTTGGCTTGGTTGATCCCTTAGAACCGGCAGCGTATTTGGTGCCGGAACTGGGAGACGACCCCTTTGACGGTTTTGGACCGATCCCACTCCGCGACGCCTACGTGCCACCGGCTGCACTCATCCAGCCAGACGGTGAGGTCCAAGTGGCCCCGGTTAACCCGGCCGTGAATAGCTTTCACACGCACGAACAGGGTCGGCAGTTTTTCCGCGAGCAAAATGTCCCGTACATTAGGCTCGAAACAGGGCTGGTCCTGGGGATTATGAACAGCACCCCTTACTTCTACTGTGAGGTCCCTATTGAGAGTCGCATGATTGACGTTTGGCGCCGGGAGGCCTGGCTGCCCATGGCGCAGCATTGGGATGATCTGCTCCCAGGACACATCACGCAGTTGTTTAGTATCTTTCGCCAATATTATGCGGCAACGATGCAAGGGGAAGACGTTCGACCGTTCTTCAACTTGGAGACTAAACAACTGCAGTTGGTGCGGAATGCAGGGCTCCCACCTGCGGCGTCAGGGGAGGCCGAGTTGAATTACTGGCTGGCAAATGCGTTTGGGCCGGCTGAGCGCGCGCGCTTAGTGGCCGTCGCGAGGGCCAGAGGGCACTATGACCCTGACTGGTCCCCGCGACACCCGTTGAGGAGGCCCATGAGCGAATGGCTCCAGCCGGAGCAAACGTACGCGCCCGGTTGGGAGAGGCTACACATTGAAAGCGTGCCCCTCCCACTCCGCCCTCTTTATGTTGAGATGCTTATGAGCCTCAGCTTGGACGAATCTCGGTATACCTCTAACGCGGGACGCACCTTGCGCTTCTTCCTTGATAACTCCAGCGACAAACCGCCCTTGACCTTGGAAGTCCCTGTGCCGCCCAACGTTTTCTCCGACTCGGATGAGGTACGGCCTGTTCTGCCCATAGGACACCGCTATTTTAGCGGTGGCGTGAACACAACACTGACCAGGTGCATTTTGAACTGGCTGTCGTTTTGGCGCAATCAGCGGGAACTCCTGCGCGTGTTGGTGCTTTCAAACGAACAGTGGGCGGCATATCGTGTGCGCTTCCCTGAGGCGCCACGAACCTGGGCTAGATGGCAGAATCGACCTCAGCAAGCTAATCTGAATCAGTTGCGGGCGATGCTTGAAGAGACTCAGGACGAGTTTACGGCCTTCTTGTTGCGCGCGAAGATCGTGTGTGCGACTGTTAAGAGACCCTCCGACCTTGTCTTGCAACCTGTGCTGAATACATCTCTAGGCCGGTGGCTCGACTTTCGGTTGTATATTCTGCGGCTGCTGGCACTGGATGGGAGCCCCGGCTTGGGACGACCGGACGTGCACGCAGGCGTGGGTACGATATCGATCGGCGACTACCACGCGTATCTATTCTTCTCCGGAGATAGTCCGTTGGGAAACTTCTTTAGTGCCCCTATCCCACTAATGGGTGATCTGTACGTGCCGTCATCTGAGCACTTGTATCATGTGCTGCAGTTGATCTTTAGCGGGGATCATGATTTAATTGTGCCCCTGCTGAGACACTCGGAGCCTAAGCGCTGCAAGTCTCAGATGACGTCTTGGCGTAGGGAGGGTAGAATCGCCGGCTGGAAACTGAAACAGCGGGAGTGGCACAACTGCGGTCTTGCCGTTGCAGCCATGCACGCTGTTTTGAGACTCAAATTGGCGACCTGCCCTGCCTACCGGAACGCCCTCGCTAACAACCCCGACTCGATCTTTATCGAGGCGAGCCCGTTTGACCCGTTCTGGGGCATCGAGCAAGGCATGAGCGATCGGACTCTCTGGACGAGCGTAGAGACGTGGGGTGACAACTGGCTGGGCCGGTTGCATATGACTATGGCGGAGCAGTTAGCGCGCGAACCCGTACAGCGCCCATGGCCTGTTCTGAGTCTAAACGAGTTGGCGATGTCCATTTTGGCGAAATGCAGAGGCGCCGTCCAGCGACCGCGACCGCTCCAACCGCTGCCCACTGTACTCGTGGATAGGATTGCACGGTGCAGGGCGGTTCGACGGTATGACCCCGGCGAAATCCCGCCAACTATCATGACCGTGTCATTTGTCCAGGGCCAAGATCCAACCATTGCGAGTGGAGCACAGGTGGAGCTGGGCCAGCGTCCCATTCCACAGCTTGCAGTAATCGAACGCGAGCATAATCTGCCGCGAGGTGCCAACAAGGCCGCTCGCAGGATGCATCGCCTGCGCCAGGCTCGCACCAAGTAGCACTTACCAGACAATAGAGGAGTGCGGTGTGTGGGTGTCGGGACTAAAGTGCCAAGCCTACGTCCTTGGGATTGTCTCGGCACAAATACACCCAACTCCTTCATCTCTGACCGTTTTCTATTTGACAATTGTGTGATGGCTATGTTTTTATATGAGCTACCTAGCCGGAGGATTAAAGTCCCAAGCCTACGCCCCTGGGATTATCCAACGGTGATGCCAGAATTATTGAATTTTAATTATGCAGTTATCCTTGCCATGACGACGCGATGCGGTGTTGAGGTCTAAAGTGCCAGACCTACGTCTCTGGGATTGCCCCCAGCACTGCATGGCGACGTACTGACGAGGTACTGTTATAATGCCTCACACAGTTGCGCAACGATGTCAAAACGCTACTTATGTTTCGAAATAAAAGGACTCTTTTTCTGCAGTACACGTGCACTATGATGACTGACTGATGAATTAAAGTCCCAAGCCTACGTCCCTGGGATTATTCTGACGCCAGCCGCATAGTCGCCAGAATTTCATATCCTGATTGACAGTTTTATCGTGTAATGTGCCGTCGGTGGCTAAAGTGCCAAGCCTACGTCCCTGGGACTGCCACTGGCGACACACGGCATGGCATTGCTGGTCTTTTCAATTTGAGAATCACTCGTCTCGCCCTTAAAATTCCTTCGGTCATGTAATTCAACCAAACAACCAGAAACCAACAACTGTAATTGTTCATTTTTGGGACTGTGTCACCTCGCAATGCGGTCTGGTGCCTAAAATGCCAAGCCTACGTCCTTGGGATTGTCACCAGTCGTGTAGCGTTGTGATGCGCAAAATGAGTTCAAATAACCTCAGGAAACAAACTAATTGGTCTCAAGATTTAATAGTCACGCCGCCTGCTTCGGTTGCGATTTTTATTCTTCATTTTTTTGCGCAGTTTTCGTCATTCCCCTCGCATTTTGGGACTTTTCCCTTATTCTTGTCACTTTTGAGTTGCCACAGTGTCACTTCGCAACGCGGTCTGGTGCCTAAAATGCCAAGCCTACGCCCTTGGGATTGTCGCCAGCCGTGTAGCGTTGTGGTGCGTAAAATGGGTTCAAATATTTTCAGGGAATAAAATTAAATGGTCTCAGGATTAATAGTTACGCCGTCCGCCGCATTTGCGATTTTTTATCCTTCATTTTTGTGCATTTTCTGCCATTTCTACCGCATTTTTGGGACTTTTTCCCTATTCTTGCCATTTTTAGTTGAATTCGGATTTTTTTTGTGTGTATGCAGTAAATTATAGGGGCGCGGTGTGTGCGTTGGAACCTAAAGCGCCAAGCCTACGTCCTTGGGGTTGGTATCGACACACACACACCTAACCCTGGCTTTTAAATAAAAGGAAGTCTTCCATTTAGATTGCAATTTTGTACATATTTTTGGGTATCACGTCTCTGAGGGCCAGGTCGAGGGGCTAAAGTGCCAAGCCTACGTCCCTGGGACTGTCCCGTGGCCTGGACCCAGAGGCAAGCTAAAAATTTGTGTCGCTTTATATCGCATATCTTGGTTGTTTTAGATATTTCTACCTCAAACATATTGAGTATCGCTGCAAATGATTATCCTTAGTTCACTATGCCGCTTTTGTATTTTAATTGGCATTTAACAAAACCGCGTGGTCACATTAAGGAGGGCCCCTGGCTTTACATGTGTATTTAGAATATTAGGACGGCCCCCGGTCATTGTGTAATTGTTTGGGACTGGACTCATGGAATTTTGTGCACACAGTTTTTCCTTTAAAACTCCAGTGACCTTGAACACTTTCTTTTAAACAGCCACCTGGATAAAGACTTTTTGCTTCCCACATTTAAAGTAATCACCAATAATTTTTGCTGATTATGGCTGGGAACAAATTTTTCAGCCACACAATGGCCATATTAGTGGAAAACGGTTTAGTTCAGTTTCACTTCAATCTTCATGTTTTTCCAAAATTTTCTCATGTTTTCCTTGAAACTTTAACGGAATATTTTTGCACAGGAAACACTTTTCTGCATCTATCCTTCTTGACCATGGATCAAAATCAAAATGCTGGCCACACTCATTGCTTGACAATGTCTGTCATGACTGGTTCACCAAATATAAATTTCCATGAATTTATGTACCAAGGAGACAATGAAATTGTCATGCGTGTGACCGCTGGAGAAATGCGGCTCACACAGCCACTTCAACGTGAGCTTGATTGGCAAGATCCCCGTCGCGAAAAGTGAGAATTTTCATGGGTTCAGCGTGAAAAAAACTGTGTACAATGACCAAAATTTCTTCCAGCTTGAGTGAATCTGTCCTTTTGTGGGGAAACACGGCTTTTGGAAATGACCAGCCACTGTTGGCAATAACTGGCCATGTGGCACCGATTCAACAATGTCAAATCCATGGCACTGGCACCCCAATGCAAGTACCGGCCCACTGTCTACCGAATAGGGAGTCGTCGATTTCACCAACTGATTTCACTTATGACCCGCATCTTTCTGTCGGGCGCCCCATGCATGTGACCACGCGAGTTATTAATTCACATAGTTTTCCTATCAATATCACCCTGGAACAGATTGGCAATTTCGTAGATATCAAATTGCAATTTTAATGGCTTCAATCCTGCGTTGAGTATTATTTCCTTTCCGCCTTGAGGTAAACATAGTAATTCCAACAACAACATTTGCCAAATTTATTTTTGTACCCGCTATTATCTCTTTTTACTATGGTGCAGGTGAACCACGACGCGTATTGATTCAGTTTCTAGTGTGAGTTGGGTGCAGCGGTCTAAAGTGCCAAGCCTACGTCCCTGGGACTGACCAAAGCACCCATTGTGCATGTTTTGATATCGCTTTTCTGAAATTTTCTCTTAGTAAGCGCAGTCACTTAGTTGCACGCGGTGATTTTTGGTAATTGTGTGGAGGTAAACCGCTTGAGCCATGTGTTTTTGTGAAGTTAGCCGACGATTTGATTAGTAGCTGCGTTTGTGCCACCAAGATTAAATGCCGTTGTTTTTGTGCTTGCGATTAGGCTGAGAGTTGTGTAGTTGGAATGTTTTCTACCGGGATCCCTTTTGTGAATTGTTGTATTTTGTACTGTTGTGAATATTTCTAGCCTGTGTAGCTGGTTTCACTTAGTCGCGTTTAGTTTATATTTTTGGTGGCATTCCACTTGTCTTACGGTCTCACTTACGGTTCTCATGATTTTTGCCTTAAAAATTTTTCTTGCCATAATTATAGATTCTGTTTTGACGCTTTATTAGGGTGCTTCCAGTGCACATGTTTGCGTATTTTCCAGGGTTCCACTTGCGATCTCGTAACAATTGTAACTTACTTTAAACATTTACCTGCAATACACTGCAACGCTTTAAATACATGAAAATATCAACATCAGTCTCGACAGTTCCTTGTAAATAGTATATAACACCCTCTTCGCTGCTGTTACGCTGACTAACCCGCGCTTTTAGAAAAGGGGGGAGGAAGTGTGATGCCTGTTCGCGCTGGGCCAGCGCTCAAAAGGTCGGTATAGTATGTAATGCGAGAACTGACGGCGGGCCACCAAAGTGCCAGACCTATGTCTCTGGGACGGCGACCCAGCGTCAATTAACGCTTACAAGCCCTAATTATGGCGCCTTAGCCGCCGGAAACGCCACACGGGCCATCTTTAGACCGAGCGACGTCATCACGACGTCGCCCTATATGAAACCTAACTTATAGGAAACTTATGGCGCGACGGACGCCAGCTATGGTAATTGGCGCCAGATCACCAAAGTGCCAGACCTACGCCTCTGGGACGGTGATTAAGCGCGAATTACCATACAACGATATATCGATGGCGCTGTGCCGCCGGCCTTAATTAGCGGAACGGCTTAATTAGCCGCGTCTAGTCGTGAAAAGTCCCGGGTGACGTCATTTGGCACCCTCGGGAATGAAACCTAACTTTTGCGATATTTACGGCGCTTTCATTAAAAAGGAAAAGCAGCGCCGAGCAAAAGTCGACTCCCTTGAGCATGGCGGCCAAACGAGCGCCGGCGAACGACTTCGACGGCCGCGACAGCGCCGCGTCGCCGCCATTCGACACCCGCCGACCGCCGGAACCCGGGAGAGGGGGGTTTTTGGTGTTTTGGGTGTTTTTGGGAGTTTTTGTAAAAATGTCGAGTCGGCCGTTTTTGGCCGAGTGCCAACTTCTCGAAAATGGCACCGAGCGTAATTTCGAAGGGGGGTAAGTGCTGTCGCCGTGTGTTGGCGACAGTTTATCGTTCAAAACTCGTGAATTCACCCCTACCCAGTCCCCGCGAGCGCCGACAGCGTTGGCCGCCGGAAACGTCCGCGGAGCGACAGACTTCGGCCGCTCAGAGTTCTTGGTGGGAGTGGCCACCGGAAGGGAGGGCCCCGATAGCTCCAGAAGCCTACGTCCTTCGGAGTAGAGACGGGTCAACCCTTCTGGAGGGATATGTGCCTTAGGCTAAAATTTAGTAAAGGACATTGGAAGAATGCCAAAAAGGCGGTTTTTGTGTGTAAATGGGCACATATCCCGCAGCCACTGCTGCCACAGGGAGGAGTTTTGTGATTTTGTAGGTTGTAGGAGTAGGTTTAGGTTGTAGGTGCGCGGTAGGTGCCGCGGTATGTGATCTATGGCGTGTATATTTGTGTTTATTTATTTGCACTTATTTACCCACTTAACCCCTTCAGTTGTGATAATTGCACGTGTTTGTGATTACGTTTTACGTTTCGCACTTATTTCTGTGTTTTGCACGTATTTCTGTGTTTTGCACTTTTGCACTGGTATTTGGTTTCACGTTGGCCGGTTGGTACGTTGGTTTTGGATGAGCTCACGTTTGAGCAAACACGGTTATTTTTGTAATTTTGGTCCCTTTTTGTATTTGCTTGCAGTTCGGCTAGCTGTGGATTTACTCAGCATGTTGTTGATTGTATCACATTCAGTTTTGAGAGTTTCACTTAGTTTAGGCGATTCTAGCTGTTAGTTTGTGCATTTCATTCGGTAGGTTACTGTAGGTATTTCATTTTCTAGTTTGGCACAGTTCCAAGTTTGGTTTTATTAGCTGGCTGAGTGCCAGAAGAAAGGTGTTCCTGAATGTCAAGTCACCATTCCCTTGTCCCATTAAAAAGTAACCCTTGTGGTAGCATGGCTCTGTTCAACTGAAGTCACTTATTTTCGGTACACTTTCGAATGCACTTTCGTGATTGGTTGGCTCCGCCCAGCTGCAAACCAGTTTTGGGCATTTCAGACCCATAAAAGAGAGCCCCAATCTTGTGATTATCATCAGTCTATTCAATCCAATTCTAATTACTAAGTCAGTGATTTACCAGCTGAAATGAGCCTACCCTTGGTTATTCATTCTCTGCTAACCCTGGCATAGGCCTTCTCTTCCCTCTGCACGGTGACATTTAGGTTCACAGGGGCAGGAGTGGCCACACGGAGCTGCCGGTATAGCTAAGATAGGGTGTTGTATGGGGAGAACCCACCATCTGTGATGCTTACTGTATGTCTGGACCTCTGTGGACTTGTTTTAGGCGTAGTATAAGCTGAAGTAGGCTGTACACCTATTGACTCGCTCTAGGCTTTCGTAAGGGCCCAAACAGTTGTGCTACGTCGTTGTAGATTACTTTTGATAGTGGTGCTGTGCCAAGCTAGGATTTAAGTACCTGGTCTTGTGTGGTCTCTTACCAGTGCATCGTATTGCTATCCTCACCTGTCTGGTTTAGCTTTCATGACCCTGAGTGTTATTTAGTCATTTTTATGTTAATGTTCTGATTTGGAAAGTGGAAAGGTAAATTGGAAATATTCAAATACTTTGGAAACTTTAATTGCAACGTTATCTGAGAAACCCAATTAATGTAATTCAAGTTTACTCTGGTGCAACTAATTCTCTACTTAATCTATTGGCTCATTCCAGCTAGTGGATCTAATCATTTCTAATTCTAATTTGTGAAATCATGATGGAAGTTGCTTTTATCTGCTTGCATTCGAGTGATGTTCAATTATCGGTTTTTGAAGCGTGGGCGAATCTCGTTTCGGTTTCTGGAAGCGCGCCAAGTTCTGAAGGTTTCTGGGAAATTGATGATTTGGAAACGGGCCCTGCTTTTGATAGTTTTGAACCCGTATCGGAAGTGTTTCAAATTCAACGAAGGGCTACGTATGCGGAAAAGGTTCAGGGCGCCGATGATTTTGTGATTGATTCTGTTTTGCCCAATGGCGAGATAATTTGTGATGCTTCTCAGCAGTGGTTGCTTGATCACTTGATCATGGAGCCGACTTTTATTGAGCCCGGAATTTGTGGTGTTTTTGAGAAAACCGCTGAAAGGCTGAGGAAAACTGTGCAGCCTAGAAACCTTTGGTATTTGGTGGGTAAGAGAGGGAAATTACAGCCGCACGTTATCCGCCGCAAGCTTTTGCAATTTGCGCGACCGGACTTTGTTAGCTGTGGCAACCAAGTAGACCGAAAAGCTCAGAAGCCTACGTCCTTCGGAGTAGCTAGGTCGAAAGGCACCAAGCTGGTGAAGTTTGGCAGACAGGGTTCCCGCGCACGCGGCAAGCGTAGGGCTTGTAGGGCAATTGTTGATCGTCCGGTGGACACTATGCCGCTCGTTGAATTGTCGGAATTGTGTGATTATCTAGCTGGCGCGTTGCCATCGTTTGTCGTTCCACACGTGCAAAAGGTAACTAAGTCCCCCGTTAGGTGCTGTACCTTTGGCGTAATTAGGCAGGATGGACGGCATGAGCGCATCGTTGAAAGTTCTGACGGAATTGGACATTGTCCAAGGTGTTGCTATTTGGCCCATAATGGGATCAGAAGTGAAGTTGCAGTACCTGGGGGTGCACTTTATTATACTTCTGAACTACTCGAAGGTTTTCACTGGTTGGTAGTCCCTGGTTTTCACACGGTGCCAGTCTCGAGCCCTGTAAACTCAACTGACGAATGTCATACAAATTTGTCAACTGTCATGCAAGATGCAAGGTGTCAAATTTCTGTAATGAAACCTTTTTTATATTTGCGTTGACCCATGACATTTGACAGTCGACTGTACACTTTGCAGGGTACGGGACTGCCCCCTGGGGAATTTTTTGAATTCGGTAGTTTTGCATATAAAGTCCGAGTTCGGGTATTAGTTTCGGGCGTAGGTCAGTTTCGATTCGTATTCGGGTCGGGTCAAAACCGTACCGTGGAGCGCATGCCTTTTTTAATTTATAAAGTGGTTGCAATGCAACGGTTTGAAAAACTACTCTCAAGTCTCAACCCATTTGTATTTTTATCATGTTAGCACATAAATATCTACAGTACAGGGAGATTTGTGAATCGTTAAAGGAAGCCAGGGCGCGCATGCAACATCTGATTTATGGGAGGCCAGAAATATTCAAGCTTTATTCATACCGTTGTCGAATGCGCTCGTATCAACGAAATACCGTATTACTTCGAATAATTCACTTGGATTTTATGCAGAAAATTTATTCAATGGTGCATTAATTTTTGGATCAAATTTAGCGTCAAAAATTCCCCATCTCAGTGGAAAAGTCCTACAGGAGAGCTGTTTCTCAAGGTACTTGACCCAACCCGCCATCTGTTATGTATTTTTGCACCCAGTCATTTCAAACTAACAAATGTTACTTCTATTTACATGGATGAACGATCTTTCCGGCTGCCAAGAATTCCATGCAGTAGCAAGGAGAAAAAAAGGATAACATCACAAGACCACCTCAAATTTCAAGACACGGGAACACGGCAGCCAGGGGCCGGTCCCACTTCACCGCAAGTGGCCTGACAATTGTGTAAAGCATCACACCAACTCAACACTAATTTTAGAACCGTGCAGAATGTGCAGAACCAACGCCACAACACAAAAAATCAAAAAGAAAAAAATCATTGCACCGGACAGGGGTCGAGGTGAGAAAATGCTGGAAACGTCGGAGTCACTGCGGCGCCATTGACGCCAGAAATCCTTGTGCCTTTGCCATCGTTGAAGTGATATGACCGTAATTTCGAGCCTTCTGAACGTTGCATCGGCACAAATCGAACAGACAAAGGTGTACAGATAAAGAATAAATATTGATGAAAGTAAACGTTGATGAAATGCAAAATTGCCAAATGTTTGATGACAAATGTTTGAATGGCCCTACACACACTAGTTTTCACCGAGACCGATGTGAAAACTGAAATGGCGACATCCAGCCTACTCTTTTTGTATGCTATGTGTTTAAGTTTTAAAAAATTTAAATTTAAACTTTCATTAATTTAAATTCCAATTAAAATTTAATAAAATCATTCAACCGTGTTCATTGATTTGCATTTGAAAAAATTTCAGTTTTCACACGAAGTCACGGTGACAACTAGTGTGTGTAGGCACAATGAATCTTTTGGATGGCTTCTTTTCAAAATCCCACTCACTCGCATTTAATTCCTGAAATGTAAAAAAATTAGCGAGATGCAACAAGAAAACTTTTTGCGAGTCAATCAAACCGGCAGAACCAAGCGATTTTTTCAAATCTTCATAGTTATTCTGAACGAACGCAGCCACAATCGCACCGTTACCAATAATGCACCATTTCAAACAGATTTCAATTCACAAAAGGGACCTCTCCAGAAAAGTTTCAAACTCCAGTGATCCTAAGATGTTAACTGGGTATTTGAAAAGTTACTTGTCACCACCAAACACGGTATTCTAATTTTTTTCGAGAGGACACAGCAACATGGTGCGGTATTGGTACCAATGCTTGAAGAAATAAAAATTACGAAAATGACCATTAGAATGTAATTATCGCAGATTTTCGTGCAATTTGACATATGGTACTTTCTGCTGGGGCGAAATTCAATCAACCGACACCTTTTCGGACACCCTGATTTATTTTGAATTTTATGCTACAATGTTGATCTGTTTGGCAGATCGACTGAACCAGCTGGCAGCTAGCCAACGATTTCAGATACTTAAATACGATGTATTTATTGATCCTAACGACAGAACTGGCTAATTGATTTTCGGATAATGTAATGGCACAATTTCGCACACAACAATTTACAAATGTAACCGACAAAAAATGGTGAAAAATGTAACCAAACTTGAAATAGGTACCTAAAACCCAAAAATGCGCCACTGCAGTGAACAAGTCTGCCAAAAGATTCTTGAACAGAAGTCCATTATTTGCGTGAAATTGAGATGAAGATAAACGGCATGTGTATTGTTCCGATTCTACGCGAATAGTTTCTATTCTATATTTACACATCCGCTCAGACCGAAACGGTTTCAAGGCATGTAAAAAATCTTCATTTTTACGGGAAGAGGTGACCAAGGGGAATGTTTTACCAACCCACTAAAATGGCACTGAGTATCATCAACTTAATCATTACGAGTTGAAATAAATTCGCAATTCTGAGATATTGTGGCGAATGCATAATCCATTTACCGACACAACTCTACTCTCCATTCACCTATGCACGCCCGAAACATAATTGAGTCTAGAAACGTATGAACCACGTTGAGAGTTTCCATCCTGCCCGGCGAGAATTCTGTCCATGTGTTGCACTTTTTCCAGGTGCGCGGCGCGTCGACCGCTCAAAATCGGCCCGCTATCGTTCGTGCGATCTGAACAAATTGTCGACATTTTCTACAATTTTTTTTTGTCGACACGCAAAAAAATGGTGGAAAGAACCAGTGAGGGGTGACGACACTTGCACTGGGGATCTGGACGCTTGCCAATTAACTGGAGACTGTGCACAGCGGGCCTGCGGGGTGAATTGAATGGGTGGTGATCGTCAGGAAAAAAAACATATTGTGAAAATACGAGTCATATATTTTACATGTTAGAACTGCAGAAAATCTGTTTTGTTTCAACTTGAAAATTATCCCCTTGCCCCTGAAAATTCAGTGTTTGGTCATACAATAGCACAAGTAACGATTGTTTTTGAGAAGTGCAGCGCAGTCCAGCACACACGTACATTTCTATTGCATTAATCAAACCTAACGTTTATTGTCGTTGCGTGACTACAAAAGTAATGAACTGTGTTTTGTTATCCCTGAGCTTGCGTGTATTTGGGAAAGCAGACCAGAAACGAAACAAAAAGCAATAAATCATAATTAGATGTCATCAGGGGTCTCCAAGATTTTGGCCCTCGCTGGGGCTGGATAGATAGCAAATCGCTCCTGCGGAGGGATAGATAGCTGAAAATGTTTCTGGGGCGAGCTTGGGGGACCAGGAGTCTCGAATGGGGGGGGGGGGCTGGGGGGAGGGGTTACCTATTTTCCCCCTTTCTTCCTTCTACGCACTGAAATAGCCTATATATCGAACCACCACAACCCCCCCCCCAAATTTTTTCCAGCTATCTATCTATCCTTAAAGCCGCTCAGCTATCTATCCAACCACTCGAAGGGTCAAAATTCAAGATACCCCTGGGGGGGGCTCGCGGGGGCAATATATATAGGCTTTTCAGTGTAAAGAAGGCAGAGAGGGGAAAAATCGTTTAAAAACAGTTTAAAAGTAGCCAAAATAGGCTGAAAATAGGAAGGCTGAAAATAGGTATATAAACGTGTGTATAGGCAAAAGCCGCGATTTTATAGATAGATAGGTGGCGGATTTGGGGGGGCAGCCCCCCTCCCACCCCACCCCCCGTAGGAGAACCCTGGATGTCATTATGGCACAAGGCCGCAAAAAGATTCCGTAGGTTTTTTTGCTAGCTAGTCTTTTTCCTTTCTGTACCCTCAAAAGAGTAACCGACTTCACTGAATAATCCAGAGGGAGCTTCCCGATCGGAAAGTTTACATAAATTTTATCACTCATCTAACGTCCCATTTTATCTAATCACCCAGCTATGTAACAGAGAAACTCATAATGCATGACTGCTCAGCTAGCGCAGTAACGCATGGATGCAGTTTTGTGACAAGACTCAAGAGGCATATCTCCAGTTGTCATTTAAGTATAGCAGCAGACACACGGCTATGTAGCTTCTTTGAAGCACAGTTATTCGAAATATATACATAAGGTGGCATCTGTGTAGGCGGTGTGCATCTAGTGATGATGCAGACTTTATGAATTTTTGGTCGCATAAAATCAGCCAGCACCAGGGGTAGGAAAGGGAGGGGTTTGGTGGAGGGGGGTTACCCCCTCAAAACCGCCCAGCTATCTATCTATCCCGGAGGCCCCCCTCTAACCCCCCCACCAATCGGCCAGCTTTCTACCTATCTGGAGCGATTTTTGAGAAACCATACCCCAATTTTCGCTCAAAATCGCTATTTTTTGTACCCTTTTATAGATTCCCCCAAAATCACTACCTCATATGTCATATGTCTAACTACCTATTTTCAGCTATTTTAGTACTATATGTGCTTATATACCCATCTTTCACCTACATTTAGCGATTTTTTCCCCTTTCTTACTTATACGCCTTGAAAAAGTCTGTACATAGAAACCCCCGCGAACCCCCTGGGGCATGCCTCTTACGCACAAATACCCATTCCGCACATTTGCCTGTTACGCACAAAATCAAACCCATAACGCACAATTGCCCGTTACGCACACGACTGATCATTTGTGCGTAATGGGCATTGTGTGAAACGGGTATTTGTGCGGAATGGGTATTTGTGCGTGCTGGGCTTATTACTGAGCATAACCCCCCCCCCAAATTGAAAAAATTTAAAAATTCAAAATGCTTATCACTTGATTTCTCAGAAAACTGCCAAAAAAGTCAATTTTCAAGTTTTTTGTCACTTTTCCAACTTGTCAAGTGACAACGGCAGTTTTCTGAAAAGTCAAGTGATAAGCCACATCTCAGAAATAGAAAAAATGTACAAATTCAAAATGCTTATCACTTGACTTTTTGGAAAACTGCCAAAAAAGTCAATTTTCAAGTTTTTTTTGTCACTTGACAAGTTGAAAAATTGACAAAAACTTGAAAATTAACTTTTTTGCAGTTTTCCGAGAAGTCAAGTGATAAGCATTTTGAATTTTTACATTTTTTCGATTTTTTTTTGGGGGGGGGGTATTCATGCTCGGTAATAAGCCCAGCACACACAAATACCGATTCCGCACAAATACCCGTTTCGCACAATGCCCATTGCGCACAAATAATCAGTCGTGTGCGTAATGGGCAATTGTGTGTGATGGGTTCGATTTTGTGCGTAACCGGCAAATGTGCGGAATGGGTATTTGTGCGTAATAGTACACCGTCGAACCCCCCCCCCCCAAAAAAAAAAAAATCAGCTATCTATCCCTCCTGAGGAGCGATTTGCTATCTATCCACCCCCCCCACCTCAGGGTCGAAATCAAGAAGACCCCTGATCAGCACTCATTTTGAAGGTGATGGGGGGGGGGGCAAATAGGTTGGAAACGTAACGATTTTTATCGAAAACAGAAGCAAAATTTCTCAAAAATCGCCCCAGATAGATAGATTGTCCCGTTTGGGGGGGGGGGGGGTGAAGGTGGAAGCTATTCAAGGGACAATAGCCAAAAAATTCATCGGGATAGATAGATAGATAGCTTGAGCCGAGCGTTTGAGGTTTTGGGGGTAACCCACCTACTAGATCCCTGATCTAGGTATGATGCGGGACCTAGTGCTGGTGCCTGTTCCGCAAGTGGAAAAGTTAAGAGTTGAAACTTAAGAGTTGAGTAAAATGATAAATTATAAGTTAAGAGTAAAGTTAAAAGTTAAGAGTTGAGTAAAATCATTTGTCGTTTTACTCAACCCTTAACTCTTAACTTTACTCATAACTTGTCATTTGTCATTTTACTCAACCCTTAAATTTTAACTCTTAACTTTTCCACTTGCGGAACTGACCCCAGGTACACACCTAAGTATGAAAAGCAATTGCACATAAAATTGCCAGGTGCAACTGCGCACTGAACGTAGAGAGAAAGGATACCTATAATATTGTATTTATCAACGAAGATAATTTTAGTGCACACACTGAATAAATGACTGTTTCGATGTAGTAAGAAATAGATATCCTCTCACGAGTGTTTCTCCCACGCAAGAATATTATATTGTTAAAATTGTCGAGCAATTCTAAAATATACCTGGTAAACCGATTTAAAAACAATATATTTACCAATCCCAGTCTGCAATTATGATCGAGTGAGCTGCTATTAATAAAATTTCCGAGTCAATTTGTGATATTTATCATCAAATCACTCAAGCCATCAATATCAAATATAAGTATAACTAACAAGTTAATATATTGTTCATGTGACATTGCTCTAAAATATGAAGAGTGGTTTCAATTTAAAAGACAATATACCCAAACTGTATGTCATCCTATCCTTAAATAAACATATTTATTTATCTACAGAAATAAATCTACAGTTCAAACTATTTTGAAATGCCACTGGCTTACTGATATAATAACAAGACTATGTTAAGATTTCCTAGTTTTTATCTAACTTGTTTATTTACATAATTAGCTGCATACCATTTGTGTTCAAGCAACCATCAACTGAACATTATCCAAAGCCATTCTATTATGTAAAACTGGAAGGAAGCCAAAATGGACTCTGACAGCGAGACGTCCTATCAGGTGCCACTCACAAAGCCTGTAAAATATCAAATTTCTAGCAAGGTGTCAAAAATCATGTAACATGTCCTGTAAAATGGCAAACTCATTTGCCATTTTACAATACATTTTATCGCTTTTTGACATTTTGCATGTCATTTGACATTTTACAGGGTCTGGGAGTGCCCCCAGAAGGCAATCATGGATACGAGTCCCCTGCTGCAGGTAGAAAGGTTGGTCATCACTCACGGTGCAATGACGCAGATACAAAGTGAAATGCATTTTGCTGCATCGATTGTTTAGAAGAAACAACAGATAAATATGCAAATACCTAGGGATAAAATTTGGAGAACAGGTGTATCTATCTACCTAAATGAACCCCGCCCCCCTCCCATCAATTTACCCCAGAAAATTGTTCAGCAGTCTATCCGTCCGGATTAGCTATTTCCTATCCACATGAACCCCGGGAGGGTCAAAATCTTTGTCGGCCCCTGATTAAGTAAGCCTAGCCTAAACTCAATCAGAACGAAAGGCGAGCGTTAATATCTGGCGCCTCACTAATCGAATGCTCACTCCAGGAGGCACCCACGTCACTGTACTGGGGTTCAAACGGGATTGACTTTAGGGATCGGGATCGGTATTTTGAATTCTTGTGATCGTGATTGAGGTCACTTAATCGGGATTGGTTTTTTGAGTTTTCCGGATCGGGATCGTTGTCACGGGCTCAGAATTTTGGCCAGAGTTCAAGTATAGAGGGTTATTCTCTAATTTACCACAAAAAGTTATAAAAACACACTTGAATTCGAAAGAAACGGAATTGAAAGGCACACTGGATATTTTGGCTCACATTTCTCTGTGCAAAAAATTGATTTCTTTCACTTTTGGAAATTTTCGGGGATCGGGATCCAGATTGGGTAAGTTTTTCGGGAAATTTGATAAATTTCCTGGATTGGGATTTTTACATTTCGGGATCGGGATCGGGACCGCCGGATCCCAGAAATTATCGGGATTCGGGATCGGAATCCCGTTCTAACCCCACACTGTACCGGGAGTAAAAGCAACCACTGTACCACTGAAAAAAACAAAGCGCTCGTTTAGAGAGACACGCTTGAGGAATTGCAACACGCTCGAATGAACGCCAAAAGATATTAGCTGATAAAAACGCTTTGCAAATGCTTTTACCATTTGCGGTAATGCACGGTTGGCCGAGTTGTTTTGCTATTTACCGGGTTTCCTCGAATTACCCCCGGGGGGTTTATTTTTTCAGGGTCAACATTTTTGAGAGAAAACGTGAAAAATGCAACAATAACCAACATTTATAAGTTTTTAAAGCCTTACATAAGGATGTAGATGGTATAAACGATGTTCTAACGTAACACAGTAAGTGTTTTGAACGTCTGTTATGCATTTCCCGACCACAAATTCATAGTGCGCATTTTGAGGGGGGGTATTTCGAGGGGGGGTATTTCGAGGGGGGTATTTCGAGGAAATACGGTATACGGAGTGACCGATTTTATATTTAGATGTTACGTGCCGATAGGCAACCTTCAAGGTTATTGTGTGTGACGTTGGGCCTATTATACATTAACTTACAGCCGAGTTTACAAGCTTTCGAAATGATAAATAACAAATGTCAGTTTACTAGAATCAATATTTGGATCTCATTTAGCTGTAGTTGGCGGCCACCTTATTCCGGGAAATTCAAATGCTCAAAGCTGGTTTATTACCGTATTACCTCGAATTATCCCCCCTTGAATTAACCCCCCCCCCCTCGAATTAACCACCCCTTAAAATGGGATGGGGAAATGATAACCCCTCTCGAAATACCCCCCCTCCTGATTGATGGACATCGTGTATGCAATGTACATGATGTATTTATTACTACTAATTTGGATTGCAGTGACACTTTTACGCTCATTTGTGTACAGATGTACACCTATAGCCCAAATATGACCTACTTTCTCACGTTTATTGCCGTTTTTGTGTATGAAAAAGCGTATTCTTTACTGTGAATTTCACGAAAATTTCTGACGAAATAATAAAAAAAACCCTCGAATAAACCCCCCCTCAAATTTTGCTGGCGAAATAATAAACCCCCATGGGGGTATTTCGAGGTAATACGGTAGTTTGAAAAATCCCGGCTGTTAACTAAATAATGAGCAGCACATTGCAATTCTTTAAATACCTGGTGCATACGTAAAAGTTTTGGCTGCGGTTTGTTTTGAAATATGGACATCAACCTTGAGTTTGAAAAAAGAAAGTTTAAAAAACACACTTGCCAATCCGAATTAGGGTGCCAAACATTATGCGAGGGGGCTATTCCACAAAAAATTCACTATTGCGAAAGTTACGGTATCGGTTCAACCTCATTTCATCCATCGTATATTTATATGGAACTGTATAATATTTAGTTCGCTCTTCCTAACTTCTATATAATAACATCTTTACCCCACCTGTTAATGTATATAAAGACAAATACCAAGGGAATATCACTCGGCAGAAGTTGAAGCATTTGATTGCATGCACGCCGATTAGGAGTGCAAACTGCAAGCCCAGTGAAGTAATGAGATTTCTGTTTCACATTTCTCAAAGTTTATGCCCTTTCTAGCAACCTTTATTCGGTCGCAGCCGTGCATGAATTTTCAGGATCACAGTAGCGTAGCCACACGGAGGAGCTAAATTAATGGAACACTTTTTACTTTTTACTAGGGTGTCAAATTTCCGTTTTCGTTTTCCGTTTCCGCAGGAAATTTTTTTTACCTTTCCGTTTTCTGGCAGCTGAAAATTATTTACCTTTCCGTTTTCCGGCAGCCAAAATTTTTTTTACCTTTCCGTTTTCCGGCAGAAATTTTGTTTTACCTTTCCATTTTCCGTAAAGTGAAAAATTTTTACGTTTCCGTTTTCCGTAAAAATTTTTTTTAACCCTACTTTTTACACGCCCAGGCACTTTTGCAACATTTTGAAGGCAGTACATTTTCCAATAAAGTATACGTAGTGCAGTGCACTACTTCACAAATATTCACATGAAACTAGAAGTATTTATGCACGCCGTTAGTCTGTCTGCATGCGGCAGTCCACAACTTGAACCAATGCCAACGTTCACCCCATTAGCGCATAATGTGCAGCCCCTAAATCACCAAAACAGTGGCAATAAACTGCAGCCGCAAATGCAGCGCACAGCACAAAACGTTAGCCCGAAACCAAAATGAGCTAACGGTTTCCACTGGCGTCAAACGGGACGTTTCAGTGGCGCCCGGCCGCGCCGCCCGCGTGGCGTCTAGACGTTGCCGCGCCAAATGTAGAAAGTCGCCGGCATTTCCCTGTGATGAGAGGGGGCAATTTAAGCGTGTTAAATTTGAGTGCATTCGCTCTTGATCGACATGTTCGATGCTTTATTTATGTGAATATTAATTTCTATAAAAGTGTGTACCTTTTTCCTGTTATCCTGTTTGCATGAGCCATAAATAAAACTAAAATTTATGAAAACTAACATGTTCGCACAAGGAAGCCAGGGGGGGGGGGGGGGATTCCCGGGCCGGACCAAAAAATGCGCCAGAAATGGCACTTCCAGAAAAAAAAATTGTCAACAGTTTGGGAACTTTTTGCGCACAAGCGCGCATTTGTCCTTCACGCAACAGATTTTTTCGGCTGACCAGTCACCGCAGCCTCAAAGCCAGCCAAAATGCACTGAATTCCTGTCCATGTCGCTGTATTTATATGCCATTACAGACATATACAGCTGTTTTTGCGCCACTGCCAACGTCAGTGGCGCCATGGCGTGGCGCCAACGAATGGCCCCTCCCCATTCTCCGGGCTCCGTATACTATCCGCCACCCCCCCCCCCCCCGCTCAAAAATCCTGACTACGTCCCTGTGTTCGCATATGTATATTCATTTCAGCTCTTGTCAGTTCATGACAATGTTAGCCGCATTCAGTTGTATTTACCATGTACTATGTATTCGAATTGGTCTTAACACGTAAATGCAGCAGCGTGGTGGGTAACAATTCACTGTAATATTTAATTTCAACAGCTTTTCTCGTACTCATGGTATAGTGAAAACCGATTTCAATATACCTAACAATAACATAAAGTTCACGATTAGCATGCAAAAGCATAGGGTTGGAACGATGACGTTTTGAAATTGAAACATTTTGACCATTATTCCAAAAAACGTAGTTATGGGGCAAATACATGAATAAGTACATAGGAGCTGACAATTAGTCAAAATGTGTCTACTGCCGTCATAAATTAGCTGGGCAGTCATCAAATGCCCAGCTAATTTACATGATTAGAATAGCATTAAATAAAACCATATAGACTGCTCACTTACCGCAATTTTCTCAATATACTCATGGATATTGAAAACCAGATTAAATTGAAAAATTGAGAAAAAAAATTTGCACGCAATAGATCAATTTCGTTGCTTTCATTTTGTGGAATTATTAGCTATTATATCTTAGTGTAGTTTAAGATATCCAGCCAAGGTGCTACCAACAAAAATACTTACAGTGTGAAACACACTGTCAATGTAAATTACCCCTCAAAAAAAACATTATTAAAGGACTACTCCATGCACAAATTCAATTTCGGCTGAGGAATTTTTTTACCGTTTCGATGCTTGCATTTTTTCTGTTAATTTTTGTGAAAATAACAACGGCCATCCCTACAATCGACAATCTTATAAATATAAATAGTTAGGCGATTCAATACTTTATATTTTCCCCAAACTTCTCATCATGACAATATTCGATATTTGCAAACTTATTGCCAACCATTTATCACTTGGGCTATATAACGCTATACTCTCGTCACAGTAAGTCTAATTTGTTTGTCACACAATTCATAGGACACCAATAGGGTTGGAAAAATCGATTTTTTTAACGACCCCGATTTAAAAAAATCGCTTACTAACCCTAGACACAAATGTATTCTATTTTCATAATTATGCAATGCATTCTACCTGTTTTGATGTTCTTTCTCACATAGCATTCAAATATCTCAATGATAAAGATGTTAAAACAGGAGTTTTCGAAACTGTAAGAAAACAAGGTTTCGAAAGTATGAAAAATCATAGCCAATGTCGAGTATGCTTATTGGGTAATTTGCATAAAATTTGCATGCTCACAGAACATTAATTACGCATACAAAATCTGTTGTTTTTGTTATTGTTTTGATTGAGAGGTTATTTTGATTTGTGTCGCAGCTTCCTTTTCTGCATACTAGTGTAGTAAATAGTTGATTGAACGTACTACCAAAATTGTGTAGTAAGTTCAATCAACTACTACACTTGCATCTAGCAATAGCTGTAATGTCTGTCCAATTTGCGTGACACTTATGCATGCACTTTCACAAAAAAAAAGAAAAATATTTCATAAATAAAAACGCGGAGTCGCGTTGAAGTCTGGATGAATTCATATGGATGTATCAACCGTAAATCCTCGAAAAAATCCCCCCCTCGAATAACTCCCCCTGTAAGCGGGGGGGGGGGGCGGGGGGGCGGCCGCCCCCCCCTTCCCGGGTGAGACGTGAGCAATGTCGTGAAATGTGTTCTGGTGCAGCGATTTTGAGGCCTTTTTTCAAAAATTTTGCGCGCAAGGGCGCAATAAAGCGTAACACCAAAGGCTATTTCTCTTTGCAGGTCGCAACGGCCTCAAGCTCGTTGAAAATGCACTCAAATGTTCATTTTCGCTGTATACATATGTAAAATACATACATATACAGCGGTCTGTGGCGCCTATGCCAACGCCAATGGCGCCATGGCGCGGCGCCTACGAATGGCGCCAGCGCCATGGCGCCATTCCCCTACTACATAGGTCAAATTTTAGGGGGGGGGGGGCGCCGCCCCCCCCGTTCGCGGGGTTCCGTAAACAATCCGCCCCCCCCGCTCAAAAATCCTGGCTACGCCACTGAACGTATGTATGTATATGTTCATTAAAAGTATGCATTATTTTGCAGTTCGCGCACACTAGCATTGGTTTCATTGCATGAATTATGGTATTATTACTCTGGTTTACACGTTTATGTAACCTACTTAACCCCATTCAGATGATATATTGATTACACTTTTTACTCAGTCTTCAGACGAAAAAAATAACTCCCGCCCCCCTCGAATAAGCCCCCCTCAAAAAATTCTGAGGAAAAAATAACTCACCTGGGGACTTATTCGAGGATTTACGGTATCCAGGGGAAGAACTAACTGTATCAAAGATTTTGCCTGCGATTTTATAAATAAATTCATCTGTTCTGGCAGTTTTTAAATTCCAAAAAATGTATGTTTCAAAATTCTGCGAACCCTACAACGGTTTGCGCACAAATTCTGGAACAAACCAACATCCCATTGTCATTTATCATAGACCATGGAAAGATCAGAATTTGTGAGGGGAATGGAGCGGACAAAACTAATATAATAAATTATTTAAAAAATTCAATTTTTGCAGTTTATACATATGTATTCATACATAAATATATACATACATTTACATCCACACAAATGAATACACATCTAGGTATCTACATACACCGCGTCCGCAGGACACAAAGAATAGGCTCATATTTTCAGTGCAACCAGTTAGCAGGATCCCATGAAAATCTGTGAACCATGGAAAGCTACGGCTTGATGCAGTGCTTAACCCCGAGCACATGCACAATACGCGCCACAGTATAGCGTTTCGCATTCATTTCGTTTGCCCATGCATTTAAGTTCATGCAGCGGAAATGGCGCCGCGGCCAGTGCAAACACGCGATCCTCGTGTCACTGCCCATGCGCCAAAAGCGTGTTATTTGTTTTATCAGATTTTTTTGTGGTTCTATCAGAGCCCTTTTTCATTCAATCGTTCAATTCAATCCCGTTTGTTAGTTCCTAGACTTTAGCAATAACGGGAAATAAGCATCAGCGCTTGTTTTCCTGTTTTGCTAGTCAGTATACTCCGCGGACTGCACGCTATGCATTTTTCTGAATGTAACACTACATCATGACGTCATCGTGAATAAAATAAAAATTGTTTCAGGAAAAAACGTTTGTCACTTGTACATGACTCCGCTTTTTTTATTTTTAAACGTTTTTTTCTCTGTGTAAATATTTACACTCCTGGAAAAATCTCGTTATCCCTTTGATTTTTTTGGTTCAATGGTGAATCAAACATTAAATATTGGCCACTGAGGGGTGAAACTCATACATAGGGTGGGTAATTATGTCAACCCCCACAGTAGACAACTGCCCTCCTCATGCATATATAGTGAATGCGCACACAATGCCTTCCGCGATTTTTTCTTGCTTTTTTACATTTCACTTAATGCGCACAGTCGTGAGCTGGCACGGTGCCAACATTTCGTTTTGTTCATAAATTCAACAATACACACCATTCATTTGGCCAACAGACGGCAGTAGGGTTGGCAAGCGATTTTTTTTAAGCGATTTTTTTTAAAAAATTCCGATTTTTTTAAAAAAAAATCGCAGCACCCGTACCAATTTTAAATTTTTGGTACTCAAGCACTAGGTAAAATGCAAAATTTTGCGCGCAAGCGCGCACTTTTATGCAAACAATCCATCAGTTGCTTTTTTCTTGGCTTTTACAACCAATTTAGGGGTGTAGTACCCATTTAAGTGTGCTTTTAAGCGTGTAAGGTAGGTAGTGAATCATTTTAGGAAGTATTCATAGTTATGCTTTGTGTTGTCACATCAAACATTTATGCAAATGCATCCATGTTCACTTCCAATATCATTTATGTTTTGTTCTGAGCAAAAACATGGTATTTCTGGAAACAAAATTGCAAATGGTCGATGAAATGTGATTCACGTCACAAATATAACAATTAAATTACTTTTACACTTAAAAATAACTGACTTTAAGCTTTTCCAAAGCTCTACAGTACTTATATGAGCACAGATTGCATAAGTGTACACTCCCTAACAATTTTTATGGCTTTTATTACCCCCAGAGGCGATTTTAGGCAGATATGGGGCTACTTTTTACCCCAGCGATTTTTATTAAAAAAAATCGATTTTTTTTTAAAAAAATCGAGAAAAAAAATCGGGGTCGTTAAAAAAAATCGATTTTTTTCCAACCCTAGACGGCAGACGATTTTGAACATGATGCGAAATCAATGCGAGTGCAGAGTATCGACTGAGTATACCATTTTGAATACAAATTGGCAAAATGAAAAATATTTGAGTAGTGCATCGTTGTTTTTACATCGCATCGCAGCCTTTTTCATCATTTTATCATGTTTTCTTCTTTGTTTTAGCATAAGGGATAAAGACTTTTTTCCACCGGAAATTTGACTTTGGATAGCTGTCAAATGAGCAGCAATGCACTCAGAAACCTAAAAATCGACATGTGCCATAAAGACACCTTTATTTACAAGAATTCATCCCATGTATATCCTGACAGGGATCGCACATTAACAGGGGAGACAGGGGGATAAAGACATTTTTCCGGGAGTTGTGCTGACCGTGGCAAAATGGATGGATAAAGAAATACAGAGAATTGATAATTAGGTTTATATTCGCACATTTACTTATTTGCACTATTTTACTTTTCATGCACTATATTTATTTACCACGCAAATTGTATTTCCTGCACTATATTATTTATCCATGGAGAATATTTAATTAGGAAAGTGTTTTATAAGTTATCGAAACATTTATGTGGAATATTTAGGTTTAAAGGTCAAATAAGTTATTATTAGGTGTATTAACATGAAATTAGGCTCATTCGACTCGCCGTAATTTTCTGATCATTATTTTATATACATTTACATGGTTTACTTGTAAGTTGACAAAGTCAAATCTTATGAATATTTATGTGCTACATAATTATCTAGGCCAGCGTCCTAATAGAGAAATAGTGCCCTGTGTGCAACTAGCATTTACTGTACGTATTTACGAAGCCCTTCGCATAGGCATAATTATTATAACCCTGCTCATAAGTTATATTATATTTACTTTGATATTATTTATAATACCCTGCTCAAGAATATATTACAGACCCTGCTCAATTATTATACCCATTTACTTGAATAAGTCCCAATTTATCCATTATGAAATATACGTTTCCAGGAAGTGATTATTATTATTATATCGAATGTACCCTGCTCTATTTACGTCATTAGGAACATTTACACTACTATTTACAGTTTTCAAACCCTATTATATTAGTTCCAATGTGCGTCAATGTTTTCTGACAAATTGAAACAGATTAGTAAATCGGCCGAGTTTGCCGACTTCGCGCCTCTCAAGATTAATAGTTTTTCTATTAGCCCAATTTGTACTTGGTATTTCTTTACCATAAGTATTTGAATGTATGCACACATAGAATAAGCCAACTGTTTCGGTCAAATGTGTCTTATTGTTATATTTGTAGTTTATTTGTGCATTTGTATTAGGAAATTACTGTAACTGTTTTTCTATACATGATTTCCGTGTCTTAGCTACTTTGGAAGTTTTTACTTCAGTCTGCGGACCCCAAGCTACTGAACGAAAATAAGCTAGCGATAGAAACTTCGACTAGGAAGCTCGCTAGGCTTTGCGCTTTTGTAACACGCTGTATCTGATCGAAATAAAGTACCTGAAACAATTCGAACCCCCTTTTCAACACGCAACTACGAAATAAACTCAACTTGGCTGTCGACAAGTGGACGTTCGGCTACAACGGGAAATCAACCACTCTAAAGGCCGTTTCTCACTACGGTCTTGAAGTAGCCGGATTCGGTGGTAGAAGACGCTGACTTCGGTGGCTTCATCACATGGCGCAGCGAGCAGGGTGATTGCATGACATTGTGCTATCACCAAGCCGGAACGAACATTGTGCGGCAGTTGGCAGAACTTCAAAAGTCCTGCTGAACATCAATTGGCCTTGGCTGAGCGTTGGCTGTTGATTTGCAGACAGCATTGTGCCAAAGTCACGGCACTCCTGTCTACATCTTGGGAGCGGTTCTACGCTCACGCGCGGAGGACACTGGAGTTCTGACAAGCCTGTCAGGATTTCAGGCAGCTTTCACCAGTGTTCTGGCAAGGTGCTAGACGCTGGGCGGCACCGGCATTTGACAAGGAGTCATTGTCGGATGGTGGTCAAACTTTCGCTGGACGCTCCTGGACATCTGGACTCCAGTGACCGCTCGCACGTCCTTCCTATGCCAAGGGAGGGTGACCTGACGGAGACAGGATCGCCACAGAGCCACGCTAGTCAAAGGGCTGTTTTTTGGGCATTCGAGGAGGTCCCTCGCTCCACTGGGTAAGAGTGGACTCATACCTCGGAAGTGCAAAAGTAGGGGTATCAGTGTACAAAGGGCTGTAGCTGACAGAGGGCTGTAGCTGACAGAGAGTGGATTTGAAAACCAAGTATTAGGATACTTGGTAGCGTGTAGGGGCTTTGCGGAGCTCCCATCAAATATACACGCTGTGCCTGCTCGGTACCATCAGATCAGACAGCACAAAAGTGCCAGAATATTGCATTGCACAGGCGCAATTGCAGAGCAGTGTACAGAAACACTGCCCAGAATCAGAAAGTGCACCAGAGTGCACAGAAACGTGTCACAGGCGACACGGCAAGCGCAGCACTGCGCATAGCGGCACAGGAGCCGCTCAGGAAAGCAAGTGGCCGGCGTGGTCACAAGGCACACAGGCGTGCCAGAAAGAGCGCCAGAGCGCTCAGAAAGAGTGTGTACGGACCCTCTTTGGGCGCACACTGCTGGGCAAATAAATTGTTTATTGTCCAGGTGGATTTGACCGGTGTGTTGAAGTCAACGCGTGTAAACAATCACGTCAGGGGCTTTAGGAACACACCTGGTGCCAGTGCAGTAAAGGTCAACGCGTGAGAACACGTCAGGGGCCTGTAGGACTGCATTGGTATTGTGCGTGGCACAACAAATCCGTGGTGAACAGAGCACTACACAGAAAGACGCAGAGAAGCGTCACAAGCGTCACAGGAGACGCACTATAAAGAGAAACAGTGAAGGAAAATTCATCAGCAAAAATGGTTTCACCAACGGGTCACATCAGAAAGACCCTGGGGCCGGCAAAGCACAGGGTGGACAACAGATTGGCAAGAGAATATGCCAAATATGACCCAGAAATATATGCGGGCGCAACAAAGGAAGAAAAGAGAACAGAAATGAGAAGAGTGATTGCATCTGTCAAACAGGAGGGTGCAAAATTGGAAAGTGCAATGACTGCAGTGAGAACTCAATTTGACGCATGGAGGGATGTCGTCAAAGACATTGACGAACCCGATCAGATGGAACAAGAACAGAAGATGTACCAAGATGCATATGATGAATATGCAAATATGTCAGACTTGGTGACACAGAAAATTGCAGCCATGAATGTATACATCGAAGAGTTGCAAGATATGATCCAGCAACAGAGCGGAAATACCATGTATGAGGTCAATACAGCATTCATACAGCAGATGGCTGCCCAGATGGCTCTGACAGCTCAGGGAGCTGCTCCGGGGGCCAGTTCAACCAATGCAACCACAGCAAAGAGCATCAAATTACAGAAACTGGAAGTGGAACAGTTTACTGGGGAAATTATCAAATTTCGATCATGGTGGCAAATGTTCGAATCCCACATCCACAATCGGACAGATTTGGAGGACATTTCCAAGTTCTCATACTTGAGGAGCTTGCTGAAAGGCTCAGCATTTGGCATGATCAGTGGATTGAGTGTGACCGCAGAGAACTATGCACCCGCAATTGCAATGCTCAAGAAGAGATATGACCAGCCAGTTGTGGTCAGAAACACGCTGATGAGTAATATTATGAAGCTGCGACAGGCCAGGAATACCTGTCAGGATATGAGAATTTTGTTTGATGCAATTGAAAGGCTGCTCCAGCAGTTGGAGTCACTGGGCGAATCAGTGGAACATCCAATGCTGTTGAGCCAGCTGCAACAGAAAGTGCCACCCGAGGTTCTCAGAGAAATCCAGAAGGAACAGGGAACTGAGGAAGCCTTGACGGTGGAAAAATTCAGAAAGCTGTTTGGCCAGCAGCTAGCGCTCAGTGAGGCTGTACAGCACGCACAGCAAACTGAGGCACCAGTTCAGCAATCGCGCCAAGGATTTGGGAATAATCCCCGCGCACAGCAATTCAATAATCGGTTTCAAGGCAATGGGAACCGATTCAGAGGGCCAGAGAACCCAAGGACCAGCACAGGGAGCATGTCTGTGATCCAGAATGGACAGAGTGCACCACAGGCTGGATTCATGAATCCTGGGAGGCCGTGTGTGTTCTGCAATGACACACAGCAATTACACTTTAATGATAAGTGTCCAAAGTTCAAAACTGCCAGAGAAAGGAGAGTGATTTTGTCAAAGGCAGAGCGATGCATGAGATGCCTGCAGAAAGGGCATTACATGAATCAATGTCAATTTACGAGAAGTTGCTTCTATTGCAAGTCTAATAGGCACCACACTGCGGTGTGCCCAGAGAAATTTGGTGACAATGGCAATGGAAACGCTGGACGGCAAATTCCAGCATTCAGAGCGAATGGTCAACAGAATGGCCAGCAAGCAGCAAACAATGGCAGAAAGTCTGTGCCGACGGCCGGTCGACCAGCACAGAGCCAACAGAGAAAGGCCACAGTGAATTGTGTCACTGTGGAAGAAGCTGGACCAGAAATGGTAGAGACAGAGACCATATCCAGCACAGTGGTTACAGAACCAAATACAAAGCAACAAAATACGTCAGTGAACCTGTCAGTAAACAGGAATATGTCAATGTTGATGACAGCCAGAACCGTGATTGAGGCTTCAGAAATGGATACAGAGATGGAGCCTGAACAGCCACCACTACAGATTCAAGCGTTCTTGGACACAGGATCCCAGGGAACGTACATGTCAGAGAAAGTGGCCAGGAAACTCAACTTGAAGAGTACAGGTGAACACCACATCCAGGTGTACACATTCGGAAATGAAAAGCCGCACTATAAAGTAGTACAGCAAGTGGAATTCAGAATGCGGCTCAGAAATGGCCAGAAAGTGGAAATGGTGGCAGATGTGGTCCCGACGTTGACCACAGAACAAGTCAAAGTGCCTGTGTCAGAACAGGACGAAAAGTACCTGCAGAAGTACTTCCCGGATGAGAGTTACTTTGCAGACAGAATTCCCAAGGAAAAAGGGACAGAGTGCAAGTTCAAGCCAGACATTATAGTGGGCTTGAATTATTTCTGGGACTTGATGTCCAGAAACACCAGCACCACCAAACTTCCGTCAGGATTGTATGTCATTCCATCAGAATTGGGATTGCTGATGGGAGGTGGGCAGCTGATGAGCAACAGAAATCAATGGACCACGGATGGCGCATATCCGGTGGTGGTCAATACAATTGTGCATCAAATTCAGAGAGAAAAGTGGTACGAGGAAGCACCGTTGTCAATTGCTCCTGTACCAAATGTCAAAGACATGGATAGACTGGATACCATTGGCATAATGGACCAGCCAGACCTCGTCGAGGACGATGAGGCCATCAAGCAATTCAATGAGAGTGTACAGAGAAACCCAGATGGACGGTACTCTGTAAAGTTCATGTACAAACCGAATTTGCATGAGCTCCCAGATAACAAGGCAATGGCGTTCAAGAGGTTCAGATACCTCACCAATAGGCTCAAGAGAGACCCAGAATTACTGGAGAAAATTCAGACAATCATGAAAACGCAAGAGGAGCAAGGAGTGATTGAGAAAGTTCAAGAGGATATTATGGATGGCAGAAAGTTCCATATATTGCCTCATCAACCAGTGATAACGCCAGAGAAAACTACCACAAAGGTCAGAGAGGTATATGATGCCTCAGCAAAACCGCCAGGCATGCCAAGCTTGAATGAGTGCATGTACCGCGGTCCAGTGATACTACCACAGCTGGTAGGGATGCTGATGCGATTCCGGTTGCATGGAATCGCCCTGGTTGCAGACATAGAGAAAGCATTTCTGCAGATTAGTCTGCAGGACAGTGACAGAGACGTGACAAGATTTCTGTGGTACAAGGATCCCACGAAACCATCTATGGAGGACAACATTCAGATTTACAGATTTGCCAGAGTGCCATTTGGCATAATCTGCAGCCCAGCGCTGCTAGCGCTGACAGTCAGATACCACCTGAATCAAGCTGGCACAGAGAATGCAAAATTGATCGATGAAAATCTGTATGTGGATAATTTGATCCTCAGTGTGGATACAGAGCAGAAAGCAATCGAATTGTACCAGGAATCCAAAGTGCTGTTCACAGAGGCACAGATGAATCTGAGAGAATGGAACAGCAACAATAAGAGCTTTACTTGGCAATTGGCAGAGTCAGATGTGGCCAAGGAAATTGTCACAACAGTCCTAGGAATGAAATGGGACATAGAGAGCGACCAGATGTGGCTGAAAACGCCAAAGACAGTTCAGCAATCACAGTTATCAGAAACTGACCAGAAAATCAAACTTCCCACGAAAAGGACAGTTGCAAAGGTGACTGCGGGATGTTTTGATCCAATGGGACTCGTTAGTCCTGTCCTACTGCCAGCAAAGAGATTTTTGCAAACATTATGGCATTCAGGACCAAGTGCCAAAGAATGGGACACACCCCTGTCTGAGGAACAGACAGCAATTTGGCAGCAATTAGAGACAGAGTTGCTCAAAGTTGGACAGATCAAGTTCAACCGAAATTTGAATTATCAGAGTGGTGCAGATGCACAACTGCACATTTTCGTCGATGCCTCAGCAATGGCATACAGCGCAGCGGCATACATATGCCAGAAAACGGAGAATGACAGCAGCACATCAAGCCTGCTGTACTCCAGATTGAGACTCGCTCCAAAGAAACCAGAAGTGACAATTCCACGGCTGGAATTGTTAGCAATGTTGATCGGCAGCAGAATGTCAAAGTTTATTCACAAAGAGCTCAAGGACGTCAAATTCAGTCAAACAGTTGTATGGTCAGATTCAACCTGTTGTCTGAAGTGGCTAACAACAGCAAAGCCACTGGCATGTTTTGTCAAGAACAGATTGGATGAAATCAAGAAAATTCAGAGCGAGACAGAGAACATGCACATCAGACACATCGCAGGGCTGGAGAACCCAGCTGACATGGCCACAAGAGGCATGAATATGTCAGAGTTGGAAGGCAGTAACCTGTGGTGGAAGGGGCCAGAATGGCTAATGACTGGAGAGTGGCCAGAGCCGAAAGTGGAGCCAGTCACGCCAGAAGTAATGGCAGAAATCAAAAAAGAAGAGCTCAAGTTCCCAAAAGCCAGTCCAATTTACCTGGGCGCCACACAGCAAGTGGCCAGTGACCCAGACGCCAACAGTATGCAAATTTATGAAAGCAGGCAAAGCAACCCATTGGGAATTGAGGTTCAGAGATTTTCATCACTGACAAAATTACTGGATGCAACAGTATACGTGATGAGATTTGTGCGACAGATGCACAAAAAGCGCAGCAAAAATGACAGTCAGAATGGATTGTCAGAAATCCTGGAAAGTATCTGTGGTACAATAAAACCACAGGGAATTATTAGTATTGAAGAGAGAGAGATTGCGTTGAAATATTGGATCAAAGTGACACAACAAAATCATTACAAAGGAGTGGCAGAGATTCTGGCAACAGGCCACAGTAAAGGCAGCCAGAATGGCAAGAAAACAGCTGCAGACCAGCAGTTGATCAAATGGCTCAATGTGCAAATGCATCAGGATGGAATCCTGAAGTGCCACGGCAGAATGGAGCATGCAGACCCACAGGAGGTTACAGTGTCACTCATACTGTTGCCAGCAAAGGCTACAGTGACTCAGCTGATCGTCAGAAACCAGCATGAGAAGTTGATGCACGCAGGAGTGCAACACACATTGGCAGCGATCAGACAAAAGTACTGGATTACACAGGGCAGACGGGTGATCTACAATGTGACTAAAACCTGCCCAACCTGTAAGAAATTGGGAGCGAAGCCGTACCAGCTTCCACCAATGCCAGATTTACCAGAAACCAGAGTTCAGAGAGCCAGACCGTTCCAGTACACGGGCTTGGATTATTTGGGACCAGTTTGGTACAAAGTGGACAAAGATCACAGGAAAATATGGATCTGTTTGTTCACATGTATGGTGACACGTGCAGTTCACCTGGAAAGTGTGCTGGACATGACAGCACAAGAATTCCTGAACGCAGTCAGGAGATTCATCGCCAGGCGTGGAAAGCCTGAGGCAGTGATTTCAGACAATGCGACGCAATTCAAATTGACAGAGAAAGTGCTCAACACAAGCACTGACAAGGCCATTAATACTGGGAAAGAATGGTCAGAAATGGTCAAAAGTGGAGCAGTACAGATTACTGTTCACAGCAACAAATCCAGTGGAACATGACGACTCCCATGGCACCATGGCAGGGAGGAGTCTATGAAAGAATGGTGGGCATCACCAAGAAACATTTCAAGGCAGCTGTGGGGCACAGAATGTTAACACTTCAAGAATTGTTGACACTTTTGCCAGAAGTTGAGGCAGTGATCAACAGCAGGCCAATCTCTTACATCTATGGTGATGTAAAGAGCCTCAGAGTGCTGACACCGAAAGACTTCCTGACAGGGGAAGGTCAGATTGGAGCACCACAGTTTGACGCAGACAAAGATGGAGAATTTATGCCCAGAATGGATAACGCAGCGAAACTGCAGAAATATTGGGAGACAACCCAGCAAACTTTGGATAAGTTCTGGGACTTGTGGCATCAAGAGTATATCCCGAGCTTGAGGGAAAGAACTCAGGTGATGCACAAACATGGCAGATTGACAGCGACTCAAGAACCCAAAGTGAATGAAGTTGTGCTGATTTACGAAGAGAACATGCCCAGAGGTGCATGGAGGATGGGTCGCATCGAGCAGTTAGAGCCCAGCAAAGATGGACAGATTTGCTCAGCAAAAGTCAGAACTGCCAACAGAAATGTGGTCAGCAGACCACTCAATCAATTGTATCCGCTGGAAATCAATTCAAAGACAATGGATATCCCAGAGACAGCAGTGACAGTCAAAGTAGATTTAATGGACCCAGCAATTGTCCAGAAACATGTCAGAAATCAGAGCTCGAACAGAGACTCTGTACAAAACCCTGCTCAGAGGAACTCAGCATCGGATAGAGTCCTGAGGAGTGCAACAGGGAAAGCTACAGCAACCACCAGCAGTCTGGTGATTGGAATGCTGTGCATGGTATTGATGCTGACAGGCATGTCAGAGTCAGCAACGCTGAGAGAAGCCGGCAAAGCTTACAGCGAAGTATTTTCTAGAACATACGTTCTAGAAACCTCGACAGTAAGGCCACCATCATTGGCAGCGCATCATGGATTGCCGCCTTTGCCTTCAGAATGGCCACCAAAATCTGTCAGAGAAATGCAGACTTATGAGAGATTCAAGGATGCAATCAAGGATCATCCTGTGGAACAGGTGATCAATTCACAAAGCCAGAAGTATCAGATTTGCACCAGTGGAAGGCATGGACATGCGCTTACAGTTCCTGAAGAAGTGCAATGCCATATCCCACCAAGGAATTTTGTCAAGGCAATGAAAGTTACACTTTACGCACAGAGACAGATTCCACAGAAAGAGAAAGCATACAGATGCTACATCAGAATCAAAGAGATCATCACACACACCAGTTTCTGGGGAGCAAAAGGCATTACAGGCAATTTTGAGAAATACCAGCAGGTTGGCGTGGTAGCCTGTAACTATGCAAGAATTCACAAGATGTTCAGAGGAACACCGTTGGTGGAAATGGAGCCCAGAGTGTGGACAACCAATCAAACCCTGAATGTGGAATATTCATGGTGTTGTCATGATAAAGAAAATGTCGTCAGTAACTTCTACATGGAAGAAGGAACCGTGGCTTCACTCGATGGAAAGACTGTAATCAGCGACTTGCAAGATTTCAGCCAGTGCAGAGCCATGATGGGACATTGCAGAGACCACAATTATGGAATCACAGTGTGGGATACTTCAAGCATCAATGTGCATACGAGAGAATTGGCAGATTCAAATCAGAGATATCTGGCCAGACAATTATTGTGTCAAAATTGCAAGCAGCATATTCCCACAGCAACAGAACAAAGAGGCCAATTGGCTCAGAATGTGTTCCAGGAGACACATACTACACCGATCAAGGAGGTGTATTCATCCAGTTTGACAGAAGAGAAGATGTGCCTGTAGAATGGGCAATGCCAGGAAAGATAGTGGAGGCAAGAGAGTCGACAATCAGTGGAACATTGTATGCCAGATTGGACGACAGAAACTCCAAGTTTCAATTCCTGCAACATGTGGTCAGAGAAATGACTCAGGCACAATTTGCGATTGTATGGCATCAACTATGTCAACTTCGCAAGAACCAGCTGGACATGTTGACTCAGCTTTTCCGCATCGATCCAACACTGGGGATTCGAGCCATGCTGGGAAGACAGGATGTTCATGCAGAATGGGCTGGAGAAGCAATTATGTTTTGGGAATGCAAAGAAGTGCAGCCATACATAATTTATCAAACGGGAAAAGTGGGAGAGACATGCTACAAATATACACCAATGAGATTGGACAAAGATGGGCCCTTGTGGTTCAAGAGCCCAGGCAGCAGAGACTTGGTGGAGAAATCACCAGAAGAAGACTGCAGCCACACCACACCGCACCTGTACAGAAATGAACATGGACAGTGGAAATCCGCACATGGAATGGTACATGTTACAGAAACGCCAATTGAAATGACATGGAAAGGACAGTGGCAGGCCTTCACGTTTGACGCGCCTCACCTGTTCACCAACATTGTCAACAGAGCGACCAATTTCATGGATGTCAGAGGCCAGATTCAGAGACTACAGAATTTGGAACATGTGCAGAACCAGTTGATCGATTATACAGCAGATATGTCATTGGATCCCAGAGTGATCAGAAATTCAATAGAAGGCATTGGAGCTGGAATTGGACAGACAGCAGCAGGAATTGGCAAAGCATATGGTCATTATATATCTGGAGTGTCAAAAGGGTACACCAACTTTATGGGAGGAATGCTGAAAGGACCCTTTCAAGTGATCATCAACACAATCGCAATGCTGCTGGGAATCACAATCCTGATAGCTGGAATCGTAGCTGCAGGATACCTGTGGTACAATTGGAGAATTGCCACGGGGAAGCCAGTGATCCCACCATGCGTATACACATGCATATGGAAATGTATAGTGTGTCCATTCAAATGCATATGGCTATGCTTCAGAGCCATCAGATATACTATCAAGAAATCAACTCAGAAAGAGACCAATTATCCACAGAGGAAAGTGCGCAAGACAGAGTTGAGACCAGCAATCAAGAGGAGAGCCAGATCCAACTCAACACAGTCCGTCAGATTTGCCAGGAGAGCAGAAACCGAGGACAGAATGGCAAAGTCACTATCAGCATACGTTCAGCCAGATGAAAGTTCAGCTGATGAAGGACAAGTCAGAGCCAGGAACAGAGACAGTGTTCACATGCCTGATATCCGCAAATTCACCACACGCGAACGCGCAGGAAGCGACACGGGCAACTATCTGCTTCATCATCAGGCTAGGTCGGCGTTGGCATCACCAGCAACTGGACCTGTGACTTCACGCACGCCCACGACTTCGCGCACGACCACGTTCACCACCGAGGCGACTGTGGAAACTCCACTCATCACTTTGGCGCCCACCACCACCAGCATGTGACGTTGCTGCAACAACGGGGTGCAGCAACTCTTCCGCCCGGAGTGTGCTGACCGTGGCAAAATGGATGGATAAAGAAATACAGAGAATTGATAATTAGGTTTATATTCGCACATTTACTTATTTGCACTATTTTACTTTTCATGCACTATATTTATTTACCACGCAAATTGTATTTCCTGCACTATATTATTTATCCATGGAGAATATTTAATTAGGAAAGTGTTTTATAAGTTATCGAAACATTTATGTGGAATATTTAGGTTTAAAGGTCAAATAAGTTATTATTAGGTGTATTAACATGAAATTAGGCTCATTCGACTCGCCGTAATTTTCTGATCATTATTTTATATACATTTACATGGTTTACTTGTAAGTTGACAAAGTCAAATCTTATGAATATTTATGTGCTACATAATTATCTAGGCCAGCGTCCTAATAGAGAAATAGTGCCCTGTGTGCAACTAGCATTTACTGTACGTATTTACGAAGCCCTTCGCATAGGCATAATTATTATAACCCTGCTCATAAGTTATATTATATTTACTTTGATATTATTTATAATACCCTGCTCAAGAATATATTACAGACCCTGCTCAATTATTATACCCATTTACTTGAATAAGTCCCAATTTATCCATTATGAAATATACGTTTCCAGGAAGTGATTATTATTATTATATCGAATGTACCCTGCTCTATTTACGTCATTAGGAACATTTACACTACTATTTACAGTTTTCAAACCCTATTATATTAGTTCCAATGTGCGTCAATGTTTTCTGACAAATTGAAACAGATTAGTAAATCGGCCGAGTTTGCCGACTTCGCGCCTCTCAAGATTAATAGTTTTTCTATTAGCCCAATTTGTACTTGGTATTTCTTTACCATAAGTATTTGAATGTATGCACGCATAGAATAAGCCAACTGTTTCGGTCAAATGTGTCTTATTGTTATATTTGTAGTTTATTTGTGCATTTGTATTAGGAAATTACTGTAACTGTTTTTCTATACATGATTTCCGTGTCTTAGCTACTTTGGAAGTTTTTACTTCAGTCTGCGGACCCCAAGCTACTGAACAAAAATAAGCTAGCGATAGAAACTTCAACTAGGAAGCTCGCTAGGCTTTGCGCTTTTGTAACACGCTGTATCTGATCGAAATAAAGTACCTGAAACAATTCGAACCCCCTTTTCAACACGCAACTACGAAATAAACTCAACTTGGCTGTCGACAAGTGGACGTTCGGCTACAACGGGAAATCAACCACTCTAAAGGCCGTTTCTCACTACGGTCTTGAAGTAGCCGGATTCGGTGGTAGAAGACGCTGACTTCGGTGGCTTCATCACAGGAGTGTACATAAGTATCCTGTTCAGGCGTTATCAACTAAGACATAAATAATTTTGGGTGCATGCTTTGCGGTCCGCTGAGTATAGCAGTGGTGAATTGGTCTCCAAGGTGAATGTGTACGGAAACCCTTCCTCAACAATTATGCAGCTGTGTACTGATTTTAACTGTGAAACAGATTTTTGGTCAAATCCACATACCGTATTACCTCGAATTATCCCCCCCTTGAATTAACCCCCCTCAAAATGGGCTGGGGAAATAATAACCCCCCCCCCCCTCGAAATACCCCCCCATTCGGAATGATGTATACTCGGCGGACATGATACTCTGCCCTCTCACTCATTTATGTCTCACGTTGGAAGCGTGCCAATGATGATAAAGCATGTGTTTTTGTTTTAAGTTCAAAATCATTGTTTTGAAAAAACTAAGGTTATAACTGCATTATAACAACGATTACTTCTAAATTTATAACTTTTTATCAAAATCGCATGCGTAAACAAACTGCTGGCACGCTTCCAGCGGGAACCACGCGTGCAGAGTGTAAAGTAACTGGATTATACGTCATGTACATAATAAATACGTCATGTATGCAATGTACATGATGTATATTACTGTTAATTTGCATTGCAGCTACACATGGACTAGTTTGTGTAGCTATCTACGTTTTTAAGTTTAAATATATCCTGTTTGGACACATTTATTACCTGTTTTGGGTATGCTAATGCGTACTTTTTACCACGATCCTTACGAAAATTTCTGACGAAATAAAAAAAACCCTCGAATAACCCCCCCCCCTCAAATTTTGCTGGCGAAATAATAAACCCCCATGGGGGTATTTCGAGGTAATACGGTAATTAGCATACAACATGTTCACTTTTTTTAGCCGTTCAATCAGTTATTTGCCATGTTTTATACTTCTTTACCAATTTCAAACTACATTGTTATCCAAACAACCATTTCTGCACGCATACACCCCATATACATATTTACACACACATTGAGGTGAGCAGCTCACCGTGAGCTCCATGTGCATTGTGCACCTGTCACTCTGGGTTTATTTCATTGGGTAAACCCCACATCCGCATGGACAGAACCTAAAAAACCACACGACAACGGTATAGACAATGGTGCAAAGGGCGTGCACTGATAAGCACACGTGCCCGATACGCACATATGCCCGTTTTTTTCACATGACACTTTTTCAAGTGATTTTCAGATATGAGTAAAGTGAAAAAAAGTTGCGCAATGACATTAGTAAACTTTTTCACTTCACTTATATCTGAAAATCACTTTAAAATGTGTCAAATGAAAAACAGTGAAAAATGGCTATTTTTCACTGTTTTTTTCACTTGACACATTTTCAAGTGATTTTCAGATATGAGTGAAGTGAAAAAAGTTCACTAATGTCATTGCGCAACTTTTTTTCACTTTACTCATATCTGAAAATCACTTGAAAAAGTGTCAAGTGAAAAAAACGGGCATATGTGCGTATCGGGTACGTGTGCGTATCAGGCCTGCCCCGGTGCAAATTGCTATTGTTTTTTGCCATGAATTTAGAGAGATGTGTGTGACATATGCTGTTCTCACTGAACTTATGAAGTTTTTCTCACCGTAACCTATCCCTTCAAACCTTGATGCACAAACTGCAAATTATCTGGACATAACGTATTCACGTAGTTATCTCAATCTGTTCCATTTTGAATTACGTCACAACCGTTGGCTTTAACCATGCCACAGCCATAACCAGTGATCCATGGAAAAGCATGGCGCATGAAAAAAAAATTCCGCGGCAGCAAAATGGAGCTTTTTGTTTTGAGGGTAGCGCGTTGGCGTTTGACGTTAGACATGACACCCAGCCAATTCTAAAAATAGTTCTAACACGCTGTGGAGAAAAACTGTACGCAAATTGCTGCCGAAATAACAATAGAGTAGAGCGCAAAGTCAGATTTGCTCAGTGCCAAATGTGCTTATATACTCTTATAAATTCTGCTTATGTAGTTTAATACATAATAAATACGCGGCTAAACGGACATGCATTTATATTTGCATCTATCCATCTAAAGCTACAATTTTAAATTATAGTACACTTCAAAACAGCAGTGGAAATTGTCAGTTTTGAGAGTAGGGTATAGTTTTTATCGCTGAGTAAGATACGAAAAAGACTAATTTTAAAAATGTATAAAATATCAAAAATATTTCAGGAGTAGGGATGGCCGGAGTTTTTTAAAATACAAAACGTTTGAAAAAAATGCAAGTATCGAAACATTTTTTTGATAAGCACAGCCAAAACATGTAGGGCTTAGCCAGAGAGGGCGGGGAGGGCGCCCCCCCCTTCCCGGGTGAGAGTAGGAAAATGCACCGAATCGTTATTTCCGGTAGCGATTTTTTTAGGGTAGTTCGTAGACAGATACGGCACTGTCATTAAAAACTTTTCCTTCCCTACACATCAGGAAATATTTTTTTATTACAGTACGCTAGTAGTATGTCATAAGCTCACAGCTCAGTGTCGCGTTGCATAAAGCCAGTCTAACGTTTTAATAAGATAGGTCATGTCATTTTGAATGACATGGCCTATTATGAATGATATAACCTGACACACCCGGGTAATGCTATACCTGGTAGCAACCCCGAACCCTGTCAAACAAATTTCAGGTTGTTTCACATCCACTATAATCCATCACCCAAAAGTTCCAAATTGACCCATAAGTTACAAGACAAGTAGAAGAGATACATGGAGAAGGTAGCACATTGGGGAGGTAGCACATTTTATGGAATTTGATCAAAGTTCGTCATTTGACAGTGTACTTGACAAAATGTGGGATTGCCACCCGTGCAGTGGCGTGCAAAAGCGCCACAGCATACAATCAGCCAAGACGAAATTACTGGAATTATGTACCTTCGAGTTTCTAAAGCCGTGCACTATCATGCACTAAAAATGACATAAAGGCGTAGGGTTGGCCGGCACGCGATTTATTAAAGCGATTTAAAAAAATCGCGGCACTTGAATCGATTTTTAAAAAAACCCGCTGGTAACAATTTTGATACGGGTCACTAGGTAAAATGCAAAAAAAATCCATAGTTTCTCATACAGAAAAACGGGGTTGCTTGTTTTCATGGTTTTTCAAATGCATGATGTTCCAAAATAATTTCACCAATGTTCACAGCAAGAACATGCACTTTCTATAAAGAAAATTCTGGAATGGTTAACGAAATGTGACTCACCATTAAGCATAACAAATTAATTACCTCGAAAATCGAAAATAATCAACTTTCATGCTTTTTCAAAGCTCTAAAGTAATTATAAAACCAGAATGAATAACATTACACTGGCTATCTTTTTATATAGCTTTTAATATCATCAATACCACTCAGAGGTGATTTCGACGAAAAAATGAAGTCAATTTCATTCCAGCAATAAAAAAAAAATTAAATCGGGTATCTCAAAAGATAGATTTTTCGCCAACCCTATGAAAGCACGGCTCAACGTTCTTTTTACGATACGCTATTTAACTATTCCATTTGAGTTATGTTATTAAATTGTTATGAACATTCAAAGGTACGATAGTGACGTCAAGCTATGCGTCGTATGTGAACTAAAAGCAGACTAGTTATATAGCAAAAAATTCTATTTCCACCCTTAGCTGCAAACCTAAATACCTAGGCTATCAAAATGCATTTCAGTCAACAAGAAACCACTACCAATACGAGTGCCGCAAAAGTCACCACGAACATCAGGAACATGGACACTAGCAGGCCGTCGTGCAGCAGCGACTTGGACAACTGCAAAGCAGAACAGAAACACGGGGAGGGTGTGGGCGGATGTGGAGCACTGCAGGGACAAGGCACCTTGCACAGGTGAGATTTGGACAGACTCACAATGGTCAAGAGCCATATCCAGAGGAGAGATATATATTTATAAAAAATTGTATACACACACTAGTTGACATCGCGAATTCGTGTCAACTGAATGTCAACATAATAACACAAAAAATTTAAAGCGTCACACTGGACAAATTTTTTTTTGGAACATCACATTTAATATAAACAAAGAAAATTAAGTGTTAGACCCCTTTCACACCTTTTTTCTGTGACGACTCCGACAACTTGAAAAAGTTCAGTAATTCAAGTAAAAAGATCCATATTCATCAGATAAAATGGCCAAGTATACATACCACCTAAGCGTGTATGTATGTCAACTTGCAGATGAATCGTGCTTGTCGTTTAAGAGTTACAGACGTTTGGAAAAAAAAATTCCATTGTCAGAGCCCGACAGATAGCGACAATGGCAAAAAAAATTTCAAACGTCTATAACTCTTGAACGACAAGCACGATTCATCTGCTATTTGATATGCATATACGCCTAGGCGGTATGTATACTTGGCCATTTTATCTAATGAATATGTAACTTTTTACTTGAATTATTGAACTTTTTCATGTTGTCGGAGTCATCACAGAAAAAAGGTGTGAAAGGGGCCTTACGATATAAAATAAAGTATGCTCTATCACATAGGAAAGTTGAATCCACATAATAAACAAAAATTCAGTTTAACTTAGTTGACACGAATTTTGATGTCAACTACTGTGTGCCTGTGGGCCCTATTCACCTTATCACCACCTTGAACATCGCCCCCACTTACTCCCCAAATCAATACAGTCTACAGCCGCACACAAAATCGGTGTCGCGTCGCAAGTGCACGCCGCACCACAACGCGCAACACCGACTCAGCGGCACCACGCCGCTGGCAACGGCTCAACAGAACCACAATCACAGCGGAAACCACGCTGAACCCGTCCGCACGGTGTTGAGCAGAAATAGGGCGCACGTTGAAACGCAACCATGTGCCACTGGAACTTTGGTGGTTGGTTGGCGTTTTGTGTGGTCGAGTTATTGTTATTGTTTTTTTATCTAGCCAGGGATCGTTCTAATGGTAAAGGTGATTGAATAACTGGTTCATTAAAAATTGCCACACTGCCCAAGCGGGCCAGGCCACTACCAGACCGTGTAAAATGTAAAATGTCATGTAAGCTGTCAAGTCACGTAAAATATCATGACCAAAAAAAATAGAAGAAACTTTGACATTTACATGACATTTGATAATTTCAAATGGCATCAAATTATTTTTTTAGAAACTTTACCAACGACACCACTCTCAGTCCCAGATAAGCATCGTTATTCCATATCTTTACAAGTATTTTAACACGACAAGCGTACAATATTTCTTCACACATTTCTTCATATTTCCTCTTCCTGCAGGTATTCCTAGTGATCAACGCAGCGGCATCAGTGGCCGTGGTCATGGGCAGCCTGTACTCACTTTTTCACTGCCACAGCGTATTTTACTGCAATTTCTCGGCCACCAGGTAAATATGCTTTGCTCAAGTATTTACACGTGCAAAGACGAGACTTTTGCACTGACAGACCGTTTCTGGTTTCTGTCTCTGTTCACAGAGGTTGAACTTACACAAATAGGTTATACAAATAATCGCCACGAAATTCTCGATCAGTTTCAAGGGCGATTAGCGTTCCAAAAGTGTTTTTTTTAGAAAATATGATTAAATAAACACCTTCCCGGTCACGTCCGGCAGCCATTTTTTGATTTTACTTCTTATATTCTATCCCCAGTTCTACGGCGCCCCCGAGGCTGAAACTTGGGGGAGATATTGGCGCAACCCCCCTCTACTTCGTATGAATTGGGGGGTCGCGACGACCCACCCAGAGAGGGGTCGCCGCGACCCCCCCCCCCACAATTCATGCGAAGTAGAGAGGGGTTGCGCCAATATCTCCCTCAAGTTTCAGCCTCGGGGGCGCCGTGGAACTGGGGATAGGATATAAGAAGTAACATCAAAAAATGGCTGCCGGACGTGACCGGGAAGGTGTTTATAATCCCAGAAAATCTGTCAAAAAATAAAATTAAAATAAATTCCTCTGGAAAAACGCCGATAGAGTAAAAATAGGTAAACATAAAAATATTTATGAGATTTTTATATTTTCTTCTCATAAAGTACTATATAAAAAAACTCTGTGGAAAAATCTGTAGAAAATAATTAGAGAAATATTATTTCTTATATTTTCTGAGATTTTTAAAACAAAAATTTCCAAGAGATTTTTGAACGCTGCCGGCGATGTCAAACACACAGAATCTTTAGGCCGGTGACGCTCGCGTTAAAGAACAACCCAATCAAACCCCCTCCACAGACCCCCCACCTCAAAAACACCCCCCCCCCCCCGCAGCGGGCGTGCCTAGTCTGGCGTTGAGTTGCGCCTGGCTGTTCCTGCTGTCGCGCGCGCCAGCCATCTCCGGCGGCCGGGCGGCGCACTTCTGCTTGATGGGCGCGAACGCGCTGTGCCTGTGCGGCGCCACCGTCGCCATGGCGCTCAGCTCGCTCGGACTACAGGTGTCAGTCCTAGACCCTGTGAAAGACGCTGTAAAGTGTAAAAAGCCTATGAAATGTCAGTGTCATGTAAAACACCTTGTAAAATGTCATGTGTCATGTCAAACACCCTATAAAATGTAATGTGTCATGTAAACGACCCTGTAAAGTGTCGTATGTATCCTAATCTTATCGTAGCACATTCAATTCTATGTTTTTGTATCCAAATCTTATGCCCAAAATTAAGATTTGGGTACAAAAACATAAGATTTGGATGCGATTCAATTCTATGTTTTTGTATCCAAATCTTATGCCCAAAATTAGGATTTGGATACAAAAACATGAGATTTGGATGCGATACAATAAGATGCTGTTGAGCCCACGGCTCTTGAGTTCCCGGATGACTTCACAAGTCAGTCAAAACACTTCCCAACCGGCCTGGCACTTTCCGAGCCTCACCGATCAAAGAGGCGAGCTCGGCCACAAGGTGCCCTTCTCAGCGTGTGATGGAAATGTCGTAAACGTGATTCTACTTTAATTAGGATGAAGGTCGACGTTTTCTCACAGAGCGTTTCCACCTTCTAAAATCACACCCACTTCATGTCAGCTCTCAAAGCAGTGAACATGGTAAACTGCGACAAAAGAAATGCGAACTAAAAAATCGCCCACTTCCAAAACCTTCAAATGACCTGAGAATAAGAAAAGTGAATGAATGAAATCCATGCGGGCGGTTTATAAAGGCCATTCCAAAACATTTGCTGGTGCGCTTCTGGGACGCCAATTGCTTGCTGCGCGATTCCCTGTAGCCACCACCTAAATGGCCCTGTGGTCGCATTTGATTCCCCGTCGAATTGTTGTTGTTTCTTTGCTGCCCCTGCCACGTGTCCTGCACCCATTTTGTCGCGTGCTGTGGTCAGCAATACCGCTTGCGACAGGGACTGTGTGTGGTCTGCGGGTGTCATAACAAAAAGCTCGAATGCTCGATGTATTGAATAATTTGATTCAGCAGCGAATCCCGCCGCAACATTGCCAGGCGTTGCTCTGTCTTTAATTTCCAATGATCTACGTCTGTTGTGGCTGGAATCGCGGGTTTTACGTCTGGGGGTGGACTCTGCGTGCTTGTCGATGATCCCTGTGCCTGCATTAGATGCGCAATGTCCGCTTGCTGTTGTTGCAACGCGGATTGGTGCTGTTTCATAGTGGTTTGCACCAGTTGGATCAAGTCATCGACCCTGTTAGCTGTCTCCCCGTCATCGTCGTCTGGTTCTGCGGGATCGCTTTGGCCACCTGCATCGTCTGCATCTGGATCCTCGATAGTTAGTGTGTCGCTTGTTGCAAAATATGCCGCGGCCATGCTTTGCAAAGCTTTCGCCAGATTTTTTGTGGTCAAATCGGCGGGGTTTTTTACCCTTGGCCACGTGGGTTGCCACTTTTCGCGCAGCTGAAACGCGATAAACACGAGGGCTGCGCGTTTTCTGCCTGCCAGCAGATCTGTGATTTTCGCGGTAAATTCACCGCTCGTAAACTGCAATTTCCCTGCCATTCTGGCTGTTTTTCCACTGTCTGGGCTGAAAAAACTGTCGTCGCTCATCTACGATTTTGCGCTCCGCGAGCGCCCTTCTCAATTTGCCGCTCAGGCACCCTGAGCGTACGCAGTACCTTGAGCCGACGCTCGGCCGGGTGCACCACCCTGTGTAAACTGCGCGGGGGGTAACGGATTCGACTAGAAACTAGATACGTTTCTAGTTAGGTACGATCACCATGTTGAGCCCACGGCTCTTGAGTTCCCGGATGACTTCACAAGTCAGTCAAAACACTTCCCAACCGGCCTGGCACTTTCCGAGCCTCACCGATCAAAGAGGCGAGCTCGGCCACAAGGTGCCCTTCTCAGCGTGTGATGGAAATGTCGTAAACGTGATTCTACTTTAATTAGGATGAAGGTCGACGTTTTCTCACAGAGCGTTTCCACCTTCTAAAATCACACCCACTTCATGTCAGCTCTCAAAGCAGTGAACATGGTGAACTGCGACAAAAGAAATGCGAACTAAAAAATTGCCCACTTCCAAAACCTTCAAATGTAAGAAAAGTGAATGAATGAAATCCATGCGGGCGGTTTATAAAGGCCCCTCGAAATATCAGCGTTGCGGGTTGTGCACTGCATGCACGCCCGCACTACTTAGTGAAAAATACCCGTAATCGCTACAATGCGGATACACAATCACACGTTACAGAGTCTTTTACATAACGCCTGACATATTACAGGGAATTTTACATGATACATGACATTTCACAGGGGCTTTACATGACACATGACATTTTACAGGTTCTTTACACTCTACAGGGTCTTTTACAGGGTCTGGGACTGCCCCCAGTGCGAATTGGCCAGGTCAGAAACAGCGCTGCCGCTTTGCACCCAACTCAGAATGCGCAGGTAGGCGCTTTTGGCTGTGAATGCATTCTATTGCATTCTCTATGAAGCACTACATTTTACATTCAGAATGTCTGGAAGTGCAGCTCAAACATAACAATGCCCCCACCATGCAGCTGTCAAAAGATCTCCAGACTGCACTATGAACCTTCCACAATGGTACTCGCAGCGCTGGTAGCCGCATTAATCGGTGCTTGCATTCAATTCGTAATCAGCACGTCCTTGTGCTTCGTAAATTGCGCCTACGTTCACCGGGAACCACCGAAAAATGACGAAATGGGTGATGACAAGTTGATACAGAACGAAATCGGTGGTGACAAACTGATACAGAACGAAATGGGTGCGAGTCAGGTGAATGTGAATGCCAATGGCGGCGGCAAGGATGCTGTTTTTATGTTGTGATATTCAATTTGTAGGATGAGTAGGGTTGGCCGATGTTTTTTTTTAAACGTTTTTTTTTTTTTAAACGTTTTTTTTTTTTTTTAAACATGACGTCCGAGATGTTTTTTTTTTTTTAAAAACATTGGCCGAAATTTTTAGTACTAAGCACTAGGTATTTTGCAAAATTTTTGCGCGCAAGCGCGCAATTTCACACACAAATTGACAATGGTGGTTGTTTTCATTGGTTTTGTTGCATTTTTAGTATCAAAACATCCATTTCTATGTGCTACCATAGGTGAATAAGCCGACATATGTTGCTGTAATATATAATATTGAGGTAATGTGCTTCCATGTACCTCCACAGTGTGTAACTTCACTCCCAAAGTAACAACCTCCTTTTATAACCTTGTTTGATCACCATTCCGTGCCAAACTTTACCTGATGTCACGAACATTCGACTATAAGGCGATATACAAACGATATGTCAACGAAAAATGGATATTTTTGACACAAATCACCACTTATAATGCTATCCCATGGCTCCACAGCCATTATATGGTCATATTTAACATCACAGAGTATTGCCAGTGTCTGATATACCTATATATGTTGACACTAGGTCATATCTGGGAGCTTTTAAAAAAAACGTTTTTTAAAAAAAAAAACGTTTTTTTTATTTAAAAAAACGTTGTTGTTTTTTTTAAACATCGAGTTAAAAAAAAACGTTTTTTTTTTCCAACCCTAAGGATGAGCCATATATTTTCTTATAAATTTTTACGATGCACTGCGTTAAACGTCACACGTTTTGCCGTTATCCAAGGCGAGTAGCTGTGGATTACGCAATCAGTGATACTCGCTGGCAAAAATGTCCAAACTCGCAATAAATTTGTAGCAACATAGTTGTCATGGGATCATAATAATAGCAAATAACCCCAAGCACACTAGTTTTTAGGGCCGAAATTTTGAAAAATAGTGAATCAGCTTTGAACGCATTGAGTTTACCGGAATAAGAAATTATTCTGGGCTTCAAAATCAGATTTCGAAATATCAGCCAAAAAACTACAGTTAAAGCCACTATATACCCCGCCGAACATTCAAAACAGCCATAAAGACACTCAACCCCCTTTAAAAAAACCCACCTTGACAATCAATTCCAAACTCTCCACGCACTTGCGTAGAGTTTCATTGGCGGGCATGTGCACCAGCCGCGCCTGCGGCACGAACCGCACCGTCGCCAGGCCGCCCATGTGCAAAAGTTTCGATGGTTCCGCGTTGAAAATGCACACGCACTGACCCACCGATAGTAGGCGCGATGAAGCCACGTGCTGAAAAAAATACCGGCTTTCTGTACCTCGAATAACTCCCACTTTCGTCCGGGTTTTTTATTGTGGGAGGGGTTATTCAAGAGGGAGACATTAAAATACTGAATACTGTACTGTGAGAGTATTCAAGTGGGGTAGTTTATCTAGGTTATTTTTATTCCTGATGTTTGGATAAAAGTGTAAAGAAAGCTGTAGCACCTCAGAAAGGTCGCGGAACTGAACGCACGCCAGGTCCATGTACCTATCGCACACAATCGCGATGGTTAACCTGCGCGCGGATGAAAATAAGTTGTTTTTTAAATTTAAAAAATGTCATCGAAGTCCCACCTATCATGCTGCCGCCTCTCCAGCACAACCACGCATATGTCAACACTGGCGCTTTTTGCATTTCGCAGCCCCAGTCCATCCGCGCCCAGGCAAGACAGGGGGAGAAAACTGCGCGGCTCGTACGCCATCGAGTATAAACTGTCGTCCACTAGGCTGCGATTCAAGCTGGTGAATTGGCACCGGTTCCGGCACCGGGTACCCGAATTACCGCTGAGTCGCATGCGGGTACCTGCGTCGAAAAGGGGGATAGAATTTCCGCTATGGGGTGATGTGAATTGAGGTATGAGCCCATGTTGGCCGGGACGTTGTGGCCGCTGTGGCCGCGGCCATCGTGTCCACGGACTTCGTGGCCGCGGCCTTCGTGTCCCGCAGCCAAAACGGCGCGGCCACAACGTCCGCGGCCACAACGTCCCGGCCAACATGGGTGTCAACCGTGAATTGAATCATTTAAACAGCCAACCGTGTTTGCCAGGCGCCAGCTGCACAGTGGCATTATGCAGGGTGTAACAACCACCTTCCGCAAGCGTCTGCACCATATCATCACTTGGTTCGTACAGATTCAACGTGATATCTGATAAAAGTGTGAATCGAGTGGTTTGTGTGAAAGTGACTCTTCACAATGCCAATGGAAAAAAACGAATCACTGATTAATCCTGATGAAAAAGTGATCCCCCCACGATTAACACCCATATTTTGCTGGCAAAGGAACTGACTCCGAGGGTTTTCAATTAAAGAAATACGGTATATTGGAAGAAAATGGCCAGCGAGCCAAAAACGGCGAACGTGAGCAAACACTCGATAGAAAGCAACTCACTCAAGGAAGCACTAACGTCTAGCCAATCCTTGGGATGCAAGCTAGCCACGTGCATTTTGACGCACCTGCCCACCCTGCGCTTGGGGATTTCCGCCCGTCTCTCCAACAAGGCATCCTCAATTTTTCTTTGAATTTCTGCCGAGCGCCTGGCCTGCCGCTCAGCGCAGTAGTGCTCGAGTGAGCGCCGCTCGTGCAACGTGAGCGCCGCCTGCGAGAAGTGAGTGTTGGTTGTGTCCTGGTGCTATGTTCGATGAATCGACCCGGTCTGGCTGCAGCTTTACTAAACACCGTCCTCGTCAGGTCCGGCACCTACTTTGTAAATCGGTGCCGAACACCGCATCGCCTGTTGTAGAGGAGGGGTTTATTCGAAAGTTTGAAGGATATTCTCGACATACTATTTAGATACGGGCTGGGGAAGGTCAACGACACACCTGGGTGTGGGCCGATGCATTAATGAATATTTTTTGCAAAAATTGGTATTCAAGCGAGGCCCGGCACCTACTGTTGTTTAATATACCTTAAGGGTTGCCGAACTAAAGCTGGGATTCTTTCGCGGAAATACGGTACATTCAATCGGACAGCTCAGAAACATTGTGAAGGGTCAATCAAAACCGGTGTTTGAAAATCGAGGTCACCTCAACCGCAGCCGGATCGGGCGAATTCGCCAATCGCTTGAACAACGTGCTGGGGCTCTGCGTGGCGCCGCTATCTCCCTGCGTCTCGCCGTCGCACGCCGATTGCGTCAACGCTGCGTACAGCAATTTATGATGCTTCCGCGAAAAAATCGATAAAAAATCCAGCGAAAATAAAAAAAACATAGAAAAAACACTAACCCAAAACGCTACTATCCGAGGACAATCCGCAGGCGGCGTGCACATCGGCGATGATGTTCTCGATGGCCTTCTCGCGCTGCAGTTCGAAGGCGACCGCGTGCGCCGCTTCTTGCCGCTCGTTGCGGTAGGCGACCCGACCGTCGAGCTCGCGTTCCACGTACTGCGGTGTTTTGATGGGTGAGAGGAGTTTTTTGGGGAGGAATTAGCTAAATGGAATAGTGAAAAATTCACATCGCCCAAACCCATCTTACAGATATTTATAACACATATACTTTTCCAACACATTTCTGCCTCGCGAAAAAAATAATCAACACAAAAAACTCACAATCAACGGGAAAATTCTCTTGACGACGATTTTTATCGGCCCGGCCAAACCGACAACCAACGAGCGCAGCGGGAAACATGCGGGCAGCCCGGCAGCGGGGACGGGTGGCATGAAACCAAGTCGGGCATCCCATTTTGCCCGACGTACCCGATTGCACTCCAGATTCAGGTGGATTGAACTGCTCAACTGCAAGTAAATAGAAGTGGCTTTTTATTGTGTTCTGCACAGGTAAAGGAAGGCACACGTTGTGAAAGAATTGTTTGCCGTTTAGATAACATTTGGTTTTGGTGATTGAGCATGGGACTTGAAATAAATTACCGTATTTCCTCGAAATAGCCCCCCCCTCGTTTGACCCCCCCCCCCCTCTCGGGACCACTATGAAACAATCACCCCCCCCCCCTCGAAATACCCCTCCAAATTGAGTGTAAAGGGAACGTACATGACAATAACTGTAGTTTGTGTTCTGTGTACTGCAGAACACACGTTAAAACAATGTCGGTGTCACGTTAGAACAGTGTACATACCATCTACATACTAATATTAGTCTACAGAACCTTATAAATGGCAGTTTTTGTTGCATTTTAAAACGTCTGCGTACGTTTCAGACGACAATTTCGTACTTGGTTTTCAAAATTTTTCTTGTGAAATAATAACCCCCCCCTCGAAATACCCCCCCTCGTTTGACCCCCCCCCCCCTCTCGGGACCACTATGAAACAATCACCCCCCGGGGGGTATTTCGAGGAAATACGGTACCTTTCCTAAACAAATCCATTAGAAACAATTCATTCTAGAACAATAATAGAAATTAGAGATCATTCGCTGATTTGAGACCGCTAGGAGACTCAACCCATTTTTCGAGATGACCGCCATCCGTTCAAAACGCACGGGAACGCAAATATTTACGTCTTTAAGTATAGGGTTGGGAATTTCAAAATTTTCGGGTTATTTGCGGGTATCTGGTTCGGGTCGGGTCGGGTCGGGTTCCCAACCCTAGCTTCAAGCACATATTTGATCCCCCCCCCCCCAAAATACACAAAAGAACCTTCAACGGATGCTCTGGCTCCGTAGTTTCAAGTCCGACAATATCGCAGCCATTCACGAACAGTTTGGTGCCAATCTTTATGGCACCACTGTCAACCTGGTGCCATAGGTGCTGGTCCAATGTTGCCGGTAAACTGTACCACCCGTCCGATAGATGAATTCTGTCCACCTGGATTTTAAGGGGGGGGGGTTATTTGAGGTTGTTTCGAAACAATTGTTTTTGCGGTGCGTAACTATAATCAAAATGTCCATATTATCCACCGACACAGACATGTCTTGAATAATTTGAACATTTTTTATTTATGTATATCACGAGAAAAGACACCACGCACATCGGGCCAATTTCAATTCCATACAGTAAGCTGCCCTGTTAGCTTCGTTACGCGTGCTTACACGGCTGCGTCTAAATTGATAAAGGCTATATTTTGCGCAAGAATGACACACGCCGGGCCGCGGCATACCAGTACACGTGCTGAACGGAATTCAATTTCACAAAAGGAGACATTGCAGCCGCGGTGCCCTCGCATTTTGCATGCCCCATCTGAAGCGCACAACAGTCGTCCCGAAAATAATGCAACAGTCACCAAGTATCCACCAAAGAAAAAGTGTCACAATAAAAGTGACACCCTATACCTCCACTGGTAGAGCATATAAAGTCCAAGTAAAACATGTAAAGACGTGCGTGGCGTGCCGGTTGAACCGACGCGGCATACACGCATGCAACCACAATCCGAGTTGCCATACAATGCATGCATAACCTCCAGAGGTTGTGTAAGCAGCGGGGCGAAAAGATTGCTACACGGACGGGCATTTATCAGACAGGAAGCCGCGGCCCAAACTCGGTTTGATAAACTGCGTTTACTTTGCATGCCCATTTTTACCAGTTAAGGGCGGAAAGGGCCATTTTGAGGAACGTTGAATTCACGGCAGCCAATTTTGGTTTGGACAACATTTACTGATGTGAGCAGTGATTTAGTGGTACTGTAGGATAGATTTTATTTGCCCTTACTAGGGTTGGCCGATGTTTTTTTTTAAACGTTTTTTTTTTTTTAAACATGACGTCCGAAATGTTTTTTTTTTGAAATTTTTAGTACTAAGCACTAGGTATTTTGCAAAATTTTTGCGCGCAAGCGCGCAATTTCACACACAAATTGACATTGGTTGTTTTCATTGGTTTTGTGGCATTTTTTGTATCAAAGTATCCATTTCTATGTGCTACTATGGGTTAATAAGCCGCCATATGCTGCTGTACTATATAATATTGAGGTAATATGCTTCCATGTACCTCCACAGTGTGTCACTTCACTCCCAAAGTAACAAGCTCATTTTATAACCTTGTTTGATCACTATTCCATGCCAAACTTTACCTGAAGTCACGAAAATTCGACTATAAGGCGATATACAAACGATATGTCGACGAAAAATGGATATTTTTGACACAAATCACCACTTATAATGCTATCCCATGGCTCCACAGCCATTATATGGTCATATATAACATCACAGAGTATTGCCACTGTCTGATATACCTATATATGTTGACACAATGTCATATCTGGGAGCTTTTAAAAAAAAACGTTTTTTATTAAAAAAAACGTTGTTTTTTTAAACAAAACGTTTTTTTTTTATAAAAAAACATCGAGTTAAAAAAAAAACGTTTTTTTCCAACCCTAGCCCTTACGCAAAGATCTGTTCTACTGTTCCCTTACTGTTCTACTTTTGAATCCAGATACCAGTTGGCTACAAAAACAACCCTTTTAGATACAACCCCGGATGCAAACAGCGCATTTTCACCTGGATCCAATTTCACATTGAAGTATCGACTTCAGTCAATCTTCTGCTGACATTTGACATGCAATATGAGACTGTATTCCCTTGAAATACCCCCAGGGTTCTAATGCAACACAGTAATTGTTTTTAAGCATGTATTCTGTATTACGCAAAACACAAACTTCACGTTTTCTGATCTACATTCTCTTTACACTATCTAGGTGGGGCTATATCAAGGGAACTTAATTATTTCCCCAGCTCTCTCAAACCATTGAGTATTTAGGGGTGGATTAATCCAGGGGGTCAATTCAAGGAAATACAGTATTTGCCTTGTCATATTGTACAGTCCAGCAACTTGACACAATCAGAAATAGTGCCCAGGCTGGAAGCAGCCAGCTCTCCCTAATCAATACCTGAATGCATGCTAGCCTCAGTTGCCAGGCTAACACGCACGGCGCCGCTGCTCACCTGAGTATATTACCTATTTACCTAACAAGCTTCCCACTCGGTCGTGTGTACATAGAGATAGAGGTATGGTGTTTCAGGTGTGTGCCCATGCATTTCATCTGGGCAGCTTTTTGTGAAATGAAATGCGCCGCGCCAAGCGTGTTTTAACAAACTGAAGTGCGAGTGTTTGAGTGGTTTGTATTTAAATACCATCTTTTACTGTCTGTGAGCAAACAAAAGAAGAACCCATTAATTTTATTTGAGGTTTTTCGTGTATAAGCACACCTTTTCATTGATTTTCCTCCACATTGAGCAGTCGATGGTGTGTTTACAAAGTAGTGTATCTAGCATAAATAGTGTATCTGATTCAGCAAAATCACAGCTTCCTATTGATTGAAATGGCCAATATTTTTGAGCCGCACAAAGCACAATACAATAGACGACATGTTTGCGCAGTTTGTATCGATTGAGCAACGTGTTGACATTGAGGATCACCCAATACAGCTAAAATATTTTTTTTACAAAACACTGCGAATTGCCATTTTAAAGAGCCAGCATTCGAACATTGGCATATAAATTTTAGTTAAACATTTTTATATCATTTTTATATCCATTTCCCATACGTACATTCAATATTCAAGCTATCATTACATAGAGTGATCACTAGCTACAAGCAGCAATAAAATTTTCATATCTTTATTGCCAAGGTTTCAGCACGCTCAATGTCCATTGCTTGCGGCTTTGCATGGGTACATAAATATTTATGTACTGTACGTAAACTTGTACAACTGGGGCTCGCAGCCATTTTTGGAATATTTTTTAAACATATTTTGATATTTCACATACATGAAAAACATAAGGACATTATAATATTACTTCATTATCGGATCTTCCGTGGGTATGATGGATAATAGTAGTCATCAAACGTTGTTTCGATTTAAAAATTCGGTTTATTGCCTTAACCTATTAATGAGGCTTGTCCACTCCTATTTATTGATTACAACTCAGCATAGGTATTCCACACAGGTGAACTTCAACTTTCACGACAAAATTCTTTCAATTATCATTCACAAAATATAAATGACTATTCAGTTAAATCCAACCAAACAGCCCACAGAACTAATGACAAACTACCGTAATCCAGTGAAGTGATTCATCACAAAAAAATCGAACAAATTCCCCTAAAAACACACCAAGCGACTAAAAATCCACCATTTCTCCCACATGCTTCAATTTCTCTGCTTTCTATGCTACTGTTGCTGTGGCAAAAAGTCCACATCAGAGGACAGAATGAAGCAACGAAACAACAGACAACAACAGTACAACCCTGACAAGGCACAATGTTCGCATTCGCAGTATTGCATTCACGAGCACCAGGCGGCAACTTCTACATCAAACAACAACATTTTGACTACATTGATACCAGGTGCGAAATTTAAACAGCCCGACAGGTTGATCTTGGGGCAGCCCAGTTCATTGATCTGCATTTATCTGTCTATACAGTACCATTCAATGTGGTTTTGATTGGTATCTCGGCTGTCCTCGAACTACCCTAAATCCTCGAATAAGTGCCCAGGGGAGCTATTTTTTTCGTCAGAAGTTTTGGAGGGAGAGTTATTCAAGGGGGAAGTTTTTCGAGGGAGGGGAGTTATTTTTCCCCAGAAAACTTAAACTTAATTCATTGTATGGATGCAGTCTGTCAACTCATGTAATTCAGGTATTTAACTGTCCAACAACAATAAAACAAATATGTATATACTGAATACACATCATGTGCTCCCAGATATGACCTTGTGTCAACATATATAGGTATATCAGACAGTGGCAATACTCTGTGATGTTATATATGACCATATAATGTCTGTGGAACCATGGGATAGCATTATAAGTGGTGATTTGTGTCAAAAATATCCATTTTTCGTCGACATATCGTTTGTATATTGCCTTATAGGCCCCACACACGCTAGTTGACATTGACACAAATGTCAACTGGTTCCGATCCCAATTCAATGCTTGCTGGCAAGCAAACGATCGACCTTCAAATACAAGCTTGGAATTGGGACCGGAACCAGTTGACATTTGTGTCAATGTCAACTAGCGTGTGTGGGGCCATAGTCGAATGTTCATGACTTCACGTAAAGTTTGGCATGGAATAGTGAGCAACAAGGTTATAAAAGGAGGTTGTTACTTTGGGAGTTAATTTACACACTGTGGAGGTACATGGAAGCACATTACGTCAATATTATACACTACAGCAACATATTACGGCTTACTAACCCATGGTAGCAGATAGAAATGGATACTTTGATACTAAAAATGCCACAAAACCAATGAAAACAACCACCAATGTCAATTTGTGTGTGAAATTGCGAAATTTTTGCAAAATACCTAGTGCTTAGTGCTCAAAATTTCGGCCGATGTTTTTTGTGTTTTTTTAACATTTCGGACGTCATGTTTTTTTAACGTTTTTTTAAATAAAAAACGTTTTAAAAAAACATCGGCCAACCCTAGCTGTCGCTGCACTCTTTTGTATTTTTGTATTGTATCCTTTTCATTAAGAAGGGGGAGTTTTTAAGTTGGGGGAGTTATTCGTGGGGGGAGTTATTTTTTTCCTCACCTCGCCAACAGGGGGAGTTATTCAAGGGGGTTATTCTGGGGGGGGGGACTTATTCAAGGATTTGCAGTACAATGAAATGTTCAGCATAATGTTCAGCATAAAGTTCAGGTGATATGAATCGGGCTACCTGATAAAAACGAGTCGGGCTAATTAAATTTCGTTCCAGGCCTCATGGACAGGCCACCACACTCAGTTCCCGTGGTGTTACTAATGTCACTGTCTGTTTTGGAAATGGGAAGACACATTGCACTTTTGTCTTGGACTGTGATTGTTGCCGTCTTTTCAAACAATTTGAACACTAAATATGCTTTTCTGATTGTGCTAACCGCGTTTTTTGACGCTGTATTATTGACCATTATTGGGGCATTGACTTTGAGAAGTCTATTCAGATATACAACTTTCAATACAGTGAGGTGGTACCAGAGGATTTCACTAGTATTGAATGTCAGTTTTGTATTTATGTAACAACTGTGGGGGGATGTCATGCTGATTGAATATGGAATGGATGGACCTTTTTCATAAAAAAATTAAGTGGAATTTTGATCCTTATTTTAAAATACATGCTAGGGAATTGGCAGGTCCATGCGATGCTCGTCATTCATGTCCTTTACCAAAGAAGTTCACAAAAAATAAATGTATACACAAACACGATATACCTTGTGGATGCGAGTGCGACAGCGTTTGATTTTGCTTATTATTTTTTCACATTATTATACTTTCACATCAAATTATCACCACAGCTGATCACTCTATCTGGTCGCTTTGAGACAGTAGGAGTGGCAACCTTGCAAATATTGGACGGCGGGACCAATAATTGGACAATTTACATTGCCCATTCTATAGACATGGGCTTGCAGTTGATATGCGCAGCTTACAGGTCAATATGGCTGGTGAAATATGCCAGAGATATACAACCAGCCAGTGTCACTGAGAAAAGACACATCAGCAGTAAAGGACATTGTGATCATTTTGCTTCTGATGAGAAAACTGATGTCTGACAATGTTAATCATTCTTAAAGAGCAATTTTATAATATGCCTGGCTTTCCAGATCTTACCAGATTTCCTCGCTGTTACTATATTATCTGTACTACATAAATTATAATATTATTTTGATCTTTTTGTATGATATGATAGTTTTTTTGGTGCTCAGTATGGAAAACAATGAACTGGATGCGCTAGTATCCTTGAACTTGATGGATGTAATCGATCATGTAGTCGCAATGACATCATGAAATACCATACACACGCAACCTTTTAGGCCCATTTACCATTCCCATTCGCTGAACCAATCAGCATTCAGTTGGCCAAGCAATAGTTTCTATGGGTGACTCATACTCCAAAGCCAATGTACTCTGTGTGCAATTTTCTCATTTGAAATTTGCTTTTGATTTCAAATGAAGCAGGTAAATATAAAGTGCCTGACATTGTAACAAACCTAATGTTTGCTTTGTTCACAGGCTTTATGCACGACTGAAAATCCATTACTCACCAATTTTTAGCAATGACCTGAGAGGCTGCCACCTACCCAACTTGCTGTGTTCAATGTCACAGATCTCAATGAAGATGCAATTGAAATCAATATGATATTAAGATATTGGTATCATGTGTTGAGTACATTGCTGATTATGGTTTCACTCGGTTAGTTATCTTTGTTTGTTTACATTTGTTACAGATTTAAGGCAGTAAATTAAAGCAATATGGACTAACTGTCAATCCTTTTCGAGTGACATCAGACAGAACTTCACACAAGTTATCGTATGCTGCTCTAATATTCAATTTAATAGATATTCCGATAAATAAATTATTAATTCCGATAAGAATAAAAAATATGCCAACCAAAACGCAACTTCAACTGAAACAGCCAATCAAAAACTTGCAGCACTACAACAACTCACCCCCAAACCCACAGCAAGCTGCCGCCCCCGCCCCACACTCTTCACCACGCTTCACCACCTCACAAAGCGCGAAGTCACTTCACTGATGCCAGTAATCGGCCTGTTTCCCGGCCGCGGCACCATGGTCTACCAGGCGGGCGTAGATGAGCATATTAAACGCAACTCGCAACTTATAGAGTTGAATAGAATGGATATGGATGGAATGGCAGAATCTATTGTCAAACAGGCCACGTTGAGTGCCCATATGAGCAAAGAGTTTAATATGACCGATTTGGAGAAACAGGTGGGTTGATCGGGACTGGCACAAGCTTATGAGTATGTGGACAGGGGTCTCCAAGATTTTGGCCTTCGCGAGGGCTGGATAGATAGCAAATCGCTCCTCCGGAGGGATAGATAGCTGAAAAAATTTTCTGGGGGGACGGCTGGGGGGGGCTTGGGGGGGCTCGCGGGGGAAAAATATATAGGCTTTTTCAGTGCATAGAAGGCCGAAAGGAGAAAAATCGCTGATAATCGGTTAAAAGTGGTCAAAAGTAGGTTTAAAATGGCTAAGAACAGGCATATAACCATGCATATAGCCGGAGAGCACAATTTTGAAGGTGAAAAACTATAAAAAGGTGCGAAAATTGGCGATTTTGAGTGAAAATTGGGGCAAAATTTCTCAAAAACCACTCCAGATAGATAGATAGCTGAGCGATTTGGGGGGGTCTTTGGGGGTAGTAGCCAAAAAATTTGCCTCGGGATAGATAGATAGCTGAGCGGCCTCCGAGATAGATAGATAGCTGGCGGATTTGGGGGGGGCAGCCCCCCCCCCAGCCCCCCCCCCCCTAGGAGACCCCTGTATGTGGACCCGGACCAGAGACCAGTCCCGTACCCTGTAACATGCCGCGCAGAAACTAAAATGTCACGTACACAGAGTGTAAAACGTCATGAAAAACCTGAAACGCCCAGTAAAAATGTACTTTTAGCATGACACCTAAAATGGCATTTTACAGGGTACGCGACTGGCATCAGGGTTCAATTCAGGGATCAAGACGGGAACGTTGAAGGGGGTTGCAAGAAAATACCAATCGGAACTTTGCCGATTGCCATTTTGCACTGTGAAGTCTTTTTTCAAAGCCATAATTCACCTTCTAAAGCTACAGGAAATGGCACCAAGGTGTCACCAATGGCAGATTAACATAATTAAACGCTACCGTTCATCAACCGGTGTCGCGACAAGAACGGTGACTAGATACCTAGACCCGATACCAAGAAAACAGTCCCGTTTGAACCCCAAATTCCATGAGCACTACACCAAAAGACAACGATCAACCCCCTCTCGCAGTTTCTTCAATTGGCAGATCAATCGAGGCATAATTATCTACACGGCTCAAAGCACTATCACAGCATCCGGACACTTTTCGAGGAGGAAAACGGCAACGGCCGGTCCAGAAGAGACCAAAACAGCTTCCTGCCAGATTTAACGAATTCTATTTCTATCCCGAGATTGATCGCTTTATTCGGGGGTGGCGGCGTAGTTTCTGTGGCCATCATTTCCCTGGTTGTCAAGGTGCTCATCTGTTGGAGAAAACAGAAACAGAAGAAAAATCTCATCAAGAAACAGGCGAAATTGAACCAGAGTGGCAGTAATACTCACATTCATGTGTACACTGGTGGCGATACTCCGAACACGAATAGGAGTAGAAGTAGGGATGATATTATTGCATCTGGTAGGGCTAATACGGCACACCCGACTGTGGTGTGATTGGACTATTTTTTGCGATTATTCATTGTGTATTGTTTTGTATTTCAGTGCTCTAAAATGATATTATTTGCTGCTGTATTATACGCATCGTATTTACATTCGTACTACAGTGCTTATCTTTCACTTTTTGACTTTCGCCATTCAAACGTGCATTTTCAGTGTCAGAGTTTATCAATTTAGAAAAGTGTTCATAATCAAATGAATATAAATAAAAGATACATGGCACACTTTGGCACGCAAATGACCTTGAGTTTCAAGGGTGTCACACGAAAGCAGTGTGACATAAATACACACTCCTTACAGATGCCAGCTACCGTATTTCCTCGAAATACCCCCTCAAACTGGCCACTATGAATTTATAACCCCCCGCCCTCGAAATACCCCCCTCAAATTGAGTGTAAAAAGAACGTACATGACAAAAGCTGCGATTTGTTATCCGGGCATTGCAGAACACACGTTAAAACCAAGGACGTATCCAGGGGGGGCGGGGGGGGGGGGGGCTGAGACCTAAAAAATCCCGGGAAATGCAACTTTTCCTATACATTTTTCATGATAGGTGCTAAAATTTCGCGCGCTGGCGCGCGTCCCTCCCCTCCAACACCAAATTATCAGTGGATCGATCCCCGGTGACACAAATCCATGAAATTGTGTGCCCGTCGCTGTATATGAACGTGTATTTACATACATATTCAGCGGTTTCTGGCGATGGCGCCAGCGCCAATTGCGCCAGGGCGTGGCGCCTATGAATGGCGCCAGCGCCATGGCGCCATTCCGTCACTATGTAGGCGAAATTTCATGGGGGGCTGAGCCCCCCCCCCCGTTCGCCGGGCTCCGTAAACAAGCAGCCCCCCCCGCTCGAAAATCCTGGATACGTCCCTGGTTAAAACAATGACTGTGTTACGCTAGAATACGGTCAATACAACCTGCACACTGATACATATAAGTCTGATTATTACACAGTACACATGGTGATTTTTATCCATTCTTATACGTCTGCGTACGTTATAAACAACGAATGAGTACCAGGATTTCAAAAAACTTCAGGCGAAATAATACTAAATAACCCCACCCCCTCTCGAAATAATCCCCTCAAAATTCCCACTATGAAAAAAACCCTGGGGGTATTTCGAGGAAATACCGCACATCTTAACTCCCCTCGACAAAGCGGTTGTTCGCCTGTGTAAATCAAGCCGGTGGTCGTGAATAAATTAGGCGGCGCCAGCCATTTAAAAAAACCCACATCAAACAACTTAATGAACAAATAATTCGAGACAATGTAAACATCGCCGCAATCATAAAATTTGTGACATGGCGCTCCCATCCATTCATTACAAGTTGGCATTGCCTGCTACCCGACCCGACAGAAAGAACAGTGATAAAACAAGGTAAATAAATGCACATAATGACAAAAGCAATCAGTGGGCTAGAGTTGGCATCTCCTTTTTCAACCTGTTTTACCGAAAGGGTGCTGTTTTTTCAAATGCATAGTCAGAACCATCATTTATGATGGTATTTGACAATGAAAAAACTTTTTTAAGAAGTATCACTTAAAAGTTCATGCTACACGGTAAATTACCGGAAAATTTTCCCACCCTAGGTATGACACTATCTACATATCAAATTATCTCCCACCAAAAATGCTGACAGTGCCATCCATCTAGGTAGTACCAAGTGTCACAGAAAACGTTCTGTGTCAGTATAAAAGCAGCCCTCTTGCAGCAATATAACCATGCTTGGTACTGTAAAACTTTTCTCAAACATCTGTAATTGAAATTTTTACCATACAGAGTGGAAAAGATCTACCAACCAATCACAACGAAGCTTTGGAAACCTGCAGCCTAATAAATTTGGTCAGAGATACAACAAAAAAATTTAGTAATTATACTTGCAACAAAAAACTTGATCTCTCACAGGCATAAAATAAAGCCTTTCGATGGACACAGATGACACAGTTGAAATATGTCAAGAAACAGATATTGTTGAATTGAAGCTACTCAGTTCTCACAAGGCGGAGCTCAGAAAACCAAGAAATCCAAAAACACAGGATTATGATTATGAAATTTCCATTTATGATACTTCTTAAAATATTAACACACATAACCTAAAATATTCGGGTTTGCTATATCAGTATTTCAAATGATAGCTAAAGTGATAACTGATTACTGATATTTGCACCCAATTTTTCATACAGTATTTAAAGAAGAAGAAAGAAGTGCTGTAAACATTTATGTTTCTCATGCTGCAAATGTAAATATATATATATTTTTTTATGTGTATCCTATAATACAAATACATTGATTCTATAAACTCAATCTGGAATTCAAAGTCTACAGTCTCAGAGAGAATTTCTTAATTTATGCTTTGTAAATACTCCACTTTTGGGCCATTTTAAAAATCTGATATGAGTTTTAATATGATTTTTTATCAGGCAGCCAGATAGAAGCTCATTTTTTCATTTTTATTGGCCAGGGTTCAAACGGGATTGACTTTTCGGATTGTGATTGCGACTGGAATTTCCAATGATCGGGATCGGGATTGGGACTCTGAATCAGGTACGCTGAATCCCGAAAATTATTGAGATTCAGGATCGGGATCTTGCTTAAACCTTACTACTGGCAGGCAGGGGTCTTGTTGATTTGAACCCCCGCGGGGGTTCAGATAGATAGTAAATGGCTCATCCGGAGGGATAGATAGCTGAAAAAAAATTTTTTTTTTAATTTTTTTTTTTTTTTGGGGGGGGGGTTCAATATATAGGCTATTTCAGGGACGTATCCAGGATTTCTGAGCAGGGGGGGGGCTGCTTGTTTACGGGGGCCGGCGAACGGGGGGGGCTGAGCCCCCCCCCCTAAATTTTTTCCATATATAGCGACGGAAAGGCGTGTTGGCGCTAGCGCCATACAGAGGCGCCACACCATGGCGCTATTGGCGTTGGCACCAGCGCCAGGAACCGCTTTATATGTATGTAAATATGCATACATATATTTACAGCGAACGTCGTAAAAACGTGTTTATTTCCAAGGATGTTTACAGGGACCGATTCGCTGAAAATACAATGTATGGGGAAGAAATTGCGCACTTGCGCGCAAAATTTTGAAGAAATATCGAAAAATATATGGGAAAAATTGCATTTTCTGGGAATTTTAGGTCTCACCCCGGGAAGGGGATACGATATATCGTTTGAACCCTATGTGTAGGGCCAATGTCGCATGTGTATTGTCTCACTGTGTCAAAAATGTGATGAAAAAATCTCACACACAAAAATGAGCATAAATACTTCACTGGTTTTCTTGCAGATAAAGAACTCTATTCCGGAGTTATGGAACTTCCTTTTTGTCGTCACACAATGGCGTGTAAAAGCTGTTTTAGTGAGTACGCGTCATGCTTACGCAACACAGCGGCAAAACATTTTGCAGAGGCCCCTCCCCCATATGGACGTAAAATATCTAATGGCAGTTTGTACAGTTGCAAAATTATGAACGCGCGCATCTTCGCACCGCCCACTATTAGCACATCGCACCGCACTGCGCGGGCGGTATACTAGAGTTGTTAAAAATTACCGAAATTTTTCAAAGTATATGTATACTTGTTTATGTTCCTTTGAAGCGTTTTGGTTCTGCACTTCGCGTATCCAGTAGAGTGATCAATTCCACCGTCTAGGAAGTGCCAAGAACACAGGAACAAGTGCGTAGTTGGTTTTACTTGGTCGAATCAGCCAACGGGGGGTTGTTCAAGGGAAAGGGGGCACTTGCACCTTCGATTTTGGATTCTGGGTTCTCGCCAGTCAATCGTTACCCAAGTAGAGTTTATTTCAGATAAGTGCACCAAAAATATAAAATAAGTCTCACAAGCTTGCAGTATTCTGGACACGCTGTCCACGCCTGTCTGCCAGTGCAGCTCCACAGGCCACTGGTTTATGGTAGCTACTTTTGAGTCACTTTAAGCTTCTCGATTCACACTTCCGACCGGTCCAGAATACTGCCAAGCGGCGTAGTTACATACTCAAAACCCAGACATCTCGGGACTGATTAAACCATTACAAATCACTTGAACAAAACATGCAAACATGAATAATATTAGCTTAAAGCATCACATCATGTTATCTCCTTTTCACACATTCCCATTTCAATAGCATTACTCATTTTACAGCGCGTGTGCCCATTCACAAGAGCCGGGAGCGCCCTGCTGCATGCTGTGATTAATCAGATACATCCATTTCCTACGGTTTGTTGCCTGAATAAACTGTTTGTGATAAGATTACTGTAGATAAAAGTGTTAATAAACTTGTAAAGCTACTAGAATAGTTACATCAAAAGTAAGAATATTACAGTTCAACCCCAGTTTTTGATTCTCTACATCCTTGTGGAGAAAAATAATAATACTCAGAAACCAAAATTAAAATAAAATAAAATTAAGGCCAAACACCAAATTGTGATAAACAAATGCAAGCAATTTACAACTCACTTGGCAAGACAAACATCAATGTAAAAAAAAACCCTAAGTGTTCTTAGAAAATAGTGGATTGATCCTGGTGGGGTGGATTTGGTCCAAACAAATAACAATAACAAGATCTTAAGGTCCTAGAGAACTCCAACACGCTTTTCTAACTCAAACTTGAATCCAAAAATTTCCTTAGCTCGGCAGTGCAGGGTAGTGGTTGTTGGCAAGATAGTGTGACATAAAATATTGTCAAATAATAAAAATAATAAGTAAAAATTAAGTGGGTCTCCCCCTAAAAAGGACATATGCCTGCCCACAGGCAAAGCAAATGGAAATGACATAAAAACTATACACTTGACTAGATGCACAGTGAAACAAACAAAAATTTACAATAAATACCCAATTTATAAAATATTATAAAATTACTGAGTCTCCCGATAGGATTCCTCAAGTTGCATTTCTTCTTTACTCAGTCTGGTTATTGTTGACTCCATCATAAGATTCCTTCTTGACATTGCTGTAGCTGGTGCAGTGGGTTGTAATTCTGGTTGTTTTAAATGATTCATTCTGGCTTGTGCCAACACTCTTTGCTCCCATTGTCCTGGAGGCTCACTTCGCAATGCACTGATTGGTGCATCTCTGTCTTCTGGGACCACTGATAATGTGATTCTGATAATTGCTTCTCTGCTCTTTTCCACAGTTGTGACATCCTTGAGGATTTTGGCAGTTTCACTGTGTTGATAAGGTTGTCATTGTTGTTAGATGGACTGGACTGGACTGGACTGGAACAACGGCTGGATGATAATGGTTGATTGTGGAATACCTAGAGGGAAACTCAGTTATAGTGAAAATAGCATGACGAAAAAGAAAAAAAAATAACTGATACTGTACAAATATCACTTAAATCCTTAGTCAAAAGTAGAAAGAAAAAGAAACAAATGCACAAATGAAAAGAAATAAACATGCGTAAAGCACAAAAAATATCAGCAGCACTGATACAAAAAAACACAGGACTGTACAGCACTGGCTCAGTGGAGCCCACAAATTTCCAAACTTCACTATGAAGAATGGAAACACATAAAAATTTAAATCTTCAAATGATGTAAGAAAAATGAGTATAGAAATGTGAGATTGTTTTTTTTTTGTTGATTTTTGAATTTTTTGTAAGAAAAGTAGAAGCGAAATTGAAAAACAGCTGACAGTTACCAAAAGAACAAAAGAAATGACATCATTAGTTGACATCAATCAAAGGGCGCCACACTGTGGGCACATCAAACATATACAACATTTCAGGCCATATGAATAAAAACAGCTACAATGTCCAAATAGTGCATGCACCTGCATATTGCTATTCCACCAACCATTACCATTCACCTGCTGTCCCCTATTTACAAAACATTCTAAAGAGGGCAGGGGAGAAACAAACAAATAATCTGTAGTGTGTCGGAGTTCAGAAGTTCTCATGCGGACCAGTGTTTCAATATTGTCCAACTTTTCTGTGTCCCATCTACCAGACTCAAATGCATGCTTAATCATCGCGGTTACATTTTGGCCCATTCGGTTTGCGTATGCGTCCTCGACCCTGGGTGGGTTGGCTAGGAGTTGCCAATTGTGACATGACCACTCCCATCACTTCAGTTTTGATGTCCATCGCCAGTTGCTGGACATTTTTCCTAGCACGCGCATGCGCAAATTCACGATTGTACAGTAAATTAAAACCAAAAATACAGCTGCTTGCTTTGTGTGTATCGACTTTACAACGCGGACACCACGGCTTTTTGGAGCGACATGCAAATGCCTTGTGACCAGCTCCACCGCAACGGAAACAAATGTCTGGCTCCACATACCTCCGTCTCCAATCTTCCCGCTGGGTTGCCGGCGGAGGACGCTGCACAACATGGGACAATATTGGACATGGGACAGTATTGGACACTACCACCACCACTCAATCCATTCTCACTCAGAATAATACCTTTAAAAAGACAAAAAAACACAAAACACACCATCCACTCATTCATATTTTACTCACCATATTTCTTGGCACCACCAAGGGGCGCGCGGCAGGTGAAGGCCGGATTTCACCCTGGCCTTCATCCATTTGGCTACCAACGCCCTCTGCAGGCCAGCTGGTAAGCAACAATTTGCCAGCTGTGTCAGAGGAGCTGGCCATTTCACCCACAGCCACCACCTGACCATCTTTCCTCACCCGTGGATCCAACCTGCATGAACTACTGGTAATATTTTGTTTAATTGCACATAAATTAACATTTTCCACTAACGGCAGAGAAATCAAATTTGGGACTTTTATCTCTGTGGGCTCAAAACATGCCCTCAGTTCATCTTGTGGGATTTCGGCTCCAGCCAAGTGCCACATCTCGTTAAAAGTCAGTGCACCTACATCACTTATCTGGTGCACACCGGTGCGTGTGCGCAGCCAAGGCGCCTGCATATAGCGCACCTCATAGGCTGTCACACAATGGTGCTTTTCCAGTGCTTGGGTGGTGGCCTGCGGCCACTCTGACCATTCTGGCAAGCCCACAAAGGTGCCGTTTGTGGCAACTTGCATCGGTACAGCCTGTGCCACACCCATGCTGGCGAATGGCTGCGTAGGGATATAATGAGTTAAACTTTGCAAAACTTCACTTGACTTGTCTTTCTTGGCTTCAGCATCACTTACCACCTTACAGATTCGTTTCATGGGAATTAAATGTGCTGGGGTTTCTGGCCAACCTATTTCTCCTACATAGGCACCCGAATCCAGAACCTTCCTAACCACCCACGGTCCTACTAACTTTGGGAGCAATTTTCCGCTCTGATTTCTTTTTGGCACTATCTGCTGTCTCACATACACAGCATCCCCTACTTCCAACTTGTTTTTCGGCAAGTCTTGCCTCTTTGTTGTGCTTTCTTCATATTCTAGCTTATTTTTTGTGGCTGTTTTCCAACTTTGGCAAATCATTTCGCGCACATAACCTAATGGCGTTTCACTGGTTCTCAACGCTAATGATGGCCTTTGTAGCGCAGATGGCAGAAAGAACAAATGCGGCTTAAAACCAAACACAATCTCATAGCTGCTCATGCCTCTACTGGCCGAATAGGATGTGCGCAGGGCCAACATGAGCGTTTGCAGAACCTCAGGCCAATCAGAATGCGAGCGCGCTAATTGATTTATCATTATTCCCAAACTGGTCTTGAATCTGTGCCATTGCTCAACCTTATTGGCTTGCGGGTGTGCTACAAGCACATTTGCTAAATCGATATTTAAAAACTTGAAACTTTCTCGCAAGGCCAACAGGTTCGAGCCGTGGTCAGTCACACATCTTCTTGGAAAACCCGTGAATGAAAACACGTGTTTCATAAGTGCCTGAGCAATTGTCGTTGCTCTCATGTTTCTCAATGGCACCGCAAATGGATAATTTGAAAATGGACACAGTGCGGTCACTAGTGCTTTGTATTCCAATGTCGCGCTGTTGTGCATGACATTGGTGATATCTATGTAGAGCACGTCAAATGTATGGCGCGCCTGCGGCAACTGTCTCTGTTCTGGGACCACCTGTCCTGTTTGGGCCTTGTGTGCAAAGCACAGGGGGCACTTTCGAACATAATCAACCATGTCTTTGTATGCATTGTGCCAAGTGAAGCACAGCAGCATGCGTTGGTAACTTCGCATCGCTCCTTGATGTCCTCCATATCCTGACGCATGATGGAGGGCCATCACTGGCTTTCTCAATTCATTGGGGACATAAAGAAGCATTGTTGCGTCATTTGGTCCCTTTCGATCCACCATGTACAGCAATTCACCATCCATGACATATTGTGTTGCAGACAGAACCACTCGGCGCGCCAGATTTGAATCTTTGGGCACCTCACCAGTGTCCAGAAATTCCATCATTGCAGCGCAAAATGCGTCCTTCCGCTGTCCATTTTTAAACTTATCAACTATGTCATCCGTCTGCAGGAAATCAGCAAAATTTTGTTTAGCGTAATCAGCTGGACTTGGCAGCTGGCTGTAGGCTATTTCATCTGGCGTCTGTCCGCTGTCTGTTACTGTCGGCGGAATTACACTTTTGTGCACCATCCCCTCGGGGTCTGTCACAATCACGTCCGGCCTTGCTGCTGGTGCAACGGCATTTCTTATCACTGGCGTGGGGCCTGGAGTTTTGCTCCGCGTTTGCATTGCCTGTAGCCAGTGTTTCTTCATGTGCTGTTTCATGTGCTCCTGCAAATCACAATTGTCTCCGCAATCTTCTCCGCAAATTTCCATTCTCTCATCATCTAATGCTTCCTCTGCGGGATCGGGACTTGTCTCTGGCTGCTGTTCGAGATCCTCTTGACAGAATTCTCGTGACAGCACATCTGCGGGATTTGTTTTTCCAGGAGTGTATTTGATTTGTACCCCTGGGAATGAACTGATCACCAGTCCCCACCTGGCTATCCGAGGGTTATTTACACTCTTATCCCTCAACAAATAGCAGGCTGCAGCGCAATCAGTGTGCACATCCACCTTGTAAAAATGAATTATGCTGCGCCAATGCAACAATGATGACACAATGGCCAGCATCTCAAAATCGTAACTAGCAAACTTTTGCTGCTGTTTGCTCAACACCTTTGAGAAGTATCCAATCACTGCATCCCGGGCATCATCAGCTTTCTGGGACAGGATCCCTGATATGCCTATCTTGGAACCATCTGTCCGCAGATCAAATTTTTTGTCATAATTTGGTGGCGCCAAGATTGGTGCTTCCATCAACTTTTCCTTCATCAACAGCCACTCCTTTTCCGCCTCTGGCGTCCAGACAAATGGCTGATTGTCCTTAGTCGTCAGTAACTTGTTCAGATGAATGGTGTGGTGGGCAAATTTGTGTACCCAGCTTCGATGCCAATTGCACAGGCCCAGAAATGATCGCACTCCACTTTTGTCCTTAGGAGGGGGCAATTTGTTAATTGCCTCTATTTTGGACTTGTCCACCTCCCGACCATCTGCTGAGATGTACTGGCCGAGCATTTTTATGCGCCTTGCTGCAAAACGGGATTTTTTTAGCGAAACTCGAAAGCGAAATGCGTCGAATCTTTTCAAGGCATCTTCCACATCAAAAATGTGCTGCTCTATTGTGTCAGAGACACACGCCAGGTCGTCAATATACGAAAAAGTTGATGAACTGTTGTGGAATAGAATGGACATACCTAAACTGAAGAGACTCGTAGAACTAGAAGCACCCATTGGTAAACTTTTAAATCGTAAACAACCACGATGCGTGCTTATTGCGAAGATATCGCGACTTTCGGGCGACAGCGCTATCATATCGTATGCGGATAGCCCGTCAAATGTGCTCCAGATCACGCCTTTCAAAAGTCGTTCCAAAAGAGTCTTGAGGTTTGTGACACATCCAGATTCAATTTTGCAAATACTATTAATTTTACGCAAATCAAACACCGTTCGCCAGTTCTTAATCGAGGGGAGCTCGTCCAGATTGGCCGTGGGCTTCCGTACAAGGAAGACAGGGCTAGCAAATCGGCTTACGCCAAATTCAGCCAAGCCAAGGGATATTTGACGAACCAACCAATGATCTAGGATCTTAGTTTCAAATTCACTAGTGGGATATGCCTTTTGAAAGAGCCCCGGGTGATTCTCGTCTTTTAATTTTATCGTCGCTTTCAAAACCGAGCATTCAGCGCGGTCAGATAACTCCAAAACGAAAACCCTTGAATATTTACACAGCAGCTTCATGAATTCCTCCTTCTGGGTGTCTGACAACAGCGTATCATCAAAATTCGCATCTCGGCGAATGATCTCGTGACGCTCTTGCTCCGTCAACTGTGGGACCAACGGTTTGGCCATGTTGGGCAAGCACAGACTGTTATCACTTTCGGGATTTCGATCTATGGTTACTGTGGCAATGGCATTTGGGCCCTCACAGGTAATTGCTTGCTCTGTTTGCTGGGTAATTGCATTCAACAGCTCCTTTCCGCTGGTTGATGCTCCGCCCACCGCAGTCTCTGGGAAGACATTTAACATGCTCTTATCATTTACACACATCTCAACAAATGTCTTTGTTGGGTGAATTGCTTGCAATCCATCCAACCAGTGTGTAATTCTCTCTTGACATTCACTTCCCTTCATCACGCATTTTCGATATTCTGGTCCATATTGGGGCGTAATCACAACTGGCAGTGCACTTCCCATCTGTGTAATGTGTCCACTGACATAAATTGGAGTCGGATCGGTTCCTAAACTTGCTGGCTTTGCCGGGGCTGACAAGAGTATTTCCTTGTCCGGGACCATGCCCAAGGCTCGATGCATGGGCATGCCCAGTTGTTTTATTCTTGCCACCGGCTTTTCCTCCGGAACTGTGATGTCAGCCCTGTTTGGATTGAACACAGGCACTGAACCTGACAACACCAAACACTTTCTCTCTGCGTCAAATTCCCGTTTCAGATCTATCAAGGTTGGGTACATTTTCAGACAATACACGCGCATCATGCGCTCAATCGGGGCACACACATAATTTTTCTCCAGCTTCCTGTCCTTCAGCACCATTGACATGAAGTCAGGGGTCACATTTGCCGCATGAATTTTCAATGAATTTATGCTCAGTGGGGGGAGTTTCACTCGGTCCGTAGTGAACATTGTCAGCGTGTGATTTACTGCATCTCCTCGAGGTATGTTGAACCAAATCACCTTGCCAGTTAGAAATTTTATTTCGCCCATGTTCAGGTTTTTGTTTTCATTGTCTCGGTAGAATGTCAACTGAAAATCGCCCCATTGCTTCAATGTCTTGAATCCAATGTAAACATCACTTGTAATCCCCTCCAGCACTAGTGCATGTACAGAAAACGGCACATTGTCAATTGTCATTTGTAAGTTGCATACTCCCGTTGGATGCAGATCCGCTCCGTCTGCTACCGATATTTTTAACGTAGTTGCGGAACACTTGATTCCCAATTCATCCACCAGTTTCCGATTTATGCATGAGATTGACGCGCCTGTGTCAATTACGCATGTCACTTCCTTCCCCTTCAAGGTGCCTGCCGCTGTCAACGTTATGGCAGTTTCGTTATCTTCTTGCACTTGGAGTATGGCATTCAATTTGTGTGTGTCAATCGTGGTGCAAAACAGCTTCATTCTCCAATGAAATTCCTTACAAAATGAACTTGTTAATTGGTGTCGCCAGCGCCTTCTGCGCTTCAGACAGGATTCCATAAATATGGAGCTCCTCTTGCCCGTCACTGGCCTGCATGAATTCCTAATCCCCCTTACACATTGTATCCTTTGAATTTTGTCAATGTCACCCTTTCTGTCCATTCTGGTGATGCATTTTACTATCGCATTTTCTGCCTTGAGCGTGACAATGAATAATTCACTGAGTGCTTGAAATACTTGTGCACAGTTGATTTTTGGTTTCGGTGCCAACACACCAATGCCGACATATGACAGTGGCATGGTTTGCAAGTTTACCTTTGTTTCAAGATTATTTTTATGTGTTGTTTCCCCATTGAAAAAATTTGCTGTTGTCTCAACAGGCGTGACTTTTGCAGAGAAACAATATTTGAAAATCCACCATGCCAACTCTAGCCACAGCCAGAGAAATTTCATTGTTGGCGACTGATTTTCTTGTGCCGGAGAATCATCACTGTTCGCTTTTGCCCCAGCGGCCATCAACACTACCATCATTAGCATGGCCATTGAAGTTGTCACTGACCGGGTATTATTCGATCGTGATCTCACTTTTGGGCCCTGACGCTTAGGTTTCGCGATGGGAGTCGCCGGTCGCACTCGTGAAGACATGTTGGGCTCCGGCTGTGGGTTCCGAAATGCTTCAGGGTCCTCACGTATGCTTTTCAGCAATTGTGGTGCTAATGAAATAACTGGAGCTTGTCTTCTCACCCTTCTTGAGGACAAGTTTTGAGCAAGAGGCGCCTCCATTGTCCTCTGCGGTGATTGCTCAGTTTCGATTTGAATTTGCGGCAATTGTGAGTGCGGCTGATCTCTTAATACATTGGCCGAGGCTCCCATGGAGTCAATTACCACGTCTGGCAAATTCCCAGACTTTCTGGTCCTCGTGAATCATACTGATGTTGATCGCGCCGTTCCGCCACCATTTCTATGATTCCATGCATTTACAAATTTATTCTTGATCCAATTTGTCGCAAACAGTGGACATTTGCACATTTTCCAGACCACATCTCGTGCCCATGCGTAGCGAATACACAAGTAAGTTACTGCCATTATCACAATTAAAATGACGGCAAACCACAGTATATTCAGTAAAAATTGTGCTGGCCCGCGTATGGCGGATGGCACAGCGCTGGACGTTATCATGTGAACCATATCATATTCAGTGTTAATGGCGTGGCCTGTTGCATTGAGCAGTAGGTTGCCAGCGTGTGATACCACGCCCTCCAAGCCTTGCCCATGCAACATCTCCGCCGTGGTTGCACTGTTGATTGAAAACAAACTGGTGTATCGAATTACTCTGTCGATTTTCTTTAATGCATCCATTTGTTGCATGTGCAAATATCGCAAATTTGCAAAATTCATTGCGTTTTCCATGTTCAATCCTGGGGCAGATACAGCCCTATTGAAATTTATTTCTTGTTTTGTAAATTTTGGGTTCACAAACGCGGGAGTCTGGTGCACATGCACTTTTACTAGATTTCCACTGTTGAATGATAAATACGTGCCATTTGCAGATCTCAACACTGGCGGCTGCAATGTTGAGCATGGTATTTCATTTGCTCTTGCCACCAAATCTCGAGAAGAAGGTATTTGGAAAAATGTCTTGTTTCCTATTTCCACTGGCATCATGTCATAACACTTGTTTCCAATTTTATGTGACAAATAAATGTGATCCGCTTCAACTTCTTGGCAGCGTGCCACTGACAAAGCATCTCCCACAAATTCAGCATTTATGTTACTTTCTCCTAAAATTATTCGTGCTGCGGCCACAGGCGAAACACGCGCAATTGCATGCACGGTCATGGCGTCACCGCGTGCTAACATGCAAATTTGTTGATGCAGTATTTCAAAATTTTCATGATCCTGTTGTGACAAAACATTATAAAGAAATTGATGTTGCGCGGCGGTATTTACTGACATGTTTTGAGATTGAAATTCTTGGGGCAGCATTCTGAATGCCTGATCACAATCCTTGTTAAACAGCTTCTTACATAATGCTTGCGATTTGTCAGTGACTGGCGATAAATGGATCAGCGGACCCTGAAAAGTGGTGTACACCTTTTCTGGCACGCATCCAACCGTGATCGGACCTGCCTTCAATGTAAACGCTGATTGTTCACCGGGAACAATTACTGTAGCATTATGTTTCTTACCCACATAAGTGCTGGCATTTTCATATGGGCACGCCGCACTTGACAGTGCAGACGCGTTCCACATGAGCGTTCCTTTCACACTCGTGCACACACCTGCGTCCGCTGGGCATCCGGGTGAACTCTCAACATCTGTTATTATTTGATGATGATTGTAACTTGACACCGTTCCCCATGTGACGATGTAATTGTTGACAAATTGTGACTCACACTGGTTCCACGTTGGGAAGTTGATGTGTATGTGATTCATTGTTGACCACACTTGTGGTTGCAACTGGTGGAATTTGTGCATAGTGTTGCTATTGTTTGCACCTATCTCACTGGCCATTTGCATGCACATCTTCAATGGCGTGAAAATAAAGTCGTCATGATACTCATATACATACTGTGAAAAGAGCCAATTTGTGCATGCCGTCACTTCATGCCTTCTAGTTTGACAGAAAATGCCATCTGTGGATACTGGCTTGCGTCGATTGACATAGATGGAAACAATGGCATCTTGCACAGGGTGTTTATCAGTGCTCACACCTCCCAATGTGGACGTGGACTTGAGGTCACAATTTGGCACCTCTGGTAGCGCCAAATACCATGCGCCAGTGGGGCGCGGGCACATGTGAAATTTCACGCCCACTACGGGACCACTCATGCACAGCGAGAAAATCAAGATCAGCCAGAAACCCCTCCTATCATACAAACATGTCAAAATTATTATTGCATGCATTATATAACTTACAGCATTCTCGATCACAGAGCGGGTGGACAGAGTGTATGAACTCTGCGCACCTGCGTCCGCTGCGGCTGCCACCCCGCGTGGCATTACATGGAAGCGGTTTTGCTCGGCACGTGTCACCAAATCTTCAGAAGCTATCAAGCGCAGATGCTCCATCGTCAAACCCCTTGTTTTCTCTTGATTGATTTTAAAGCCGCTAAATTTCAGCATGCTGAGTGCGCGTTCAACCCGGCGACGCAGCAGGCGAGCAATGTGGTTGCCACACTGATCCACCTGCTCCTTGCCCACCAGCTGCTTCACATCCAGTGGCACCCATTCAGAGTCAAGCACAGTCTGCAAAGCGCCCGTGGCAAATGGGATTGTCACCGGCACTTGTCGTAGCACATGATTTGTTGTCAAGTATTCCACACAATCTAAGAATGTGAATGCTAGCACGCCCGTAGATGCTTCTTGGTTGAAAATGTCATTTGGTTTGACCAGGAAAAAGCATTGGTGCCGCAGGCACACAGTCACGATGAAGCCGTCCACCATCGGTGGGCGGTGGCACAATTCTGCGCAGGTTGCATGTGGCTTGTAAATTGTGAGATTCGACTCAAGACAGGTGATAGTATTTTGATTTACTTGAAAAGTCCACACACAATTTACATGACACATACGCTTACCTCGAATGAGTTTTTCACTTCCCTTGGCAACAGCCACCATGATTGCCACTCCCCACCAATACGCGTCAGCTCCGCCCACGCGAGACAATCGCATGCTCGGACCAATCAACGCATGTGAGAAATTGTTGAGGGGAAGCGGTAGTGTCAAATGGTCATGCCACTGGTCGTCGCTATTCACATTCTTGGGCATTCTCACATTGCCCACATTACACCCACCAATCAGACAAATTAGTGCAGCATATGAGTCATTGTAAAAATTCAACGGTAGGCCCGTCACATGTCTGAACACGGGCACAGCCTGATGATAGGCGGGCAACGCGGGTGCGTTCACTGCGCATGACATTCTTGACAATTTTACATTTTCGCATTCGTACCCCTTCATGCTTTTGCAATCCATTTTCACATGTAAAATAGTTTTTACTAAAATTTTTATATTTTCCGTATGGATGGAAAAAGCATAAGAATGGGAATCACTGTTTTCATGCACCCACACACTTGCTGCCCAAATTCCATTTCAAATCGCAGGGCCCGTTCACAATCAGTGGGTCCCGTCAACCTGGGACCTGGCGTTGGCAACAGCCTTGGATACGGCTCCTGAATAGCCACATTCGGCAGGATGATTTGTGCAGTTGAATGTGCAAACGGATAATCTGCAATGTGTATGCACAACTGGTATTTCAAATAATAATATTTTCCATTTTGATCCAGCATGTGATCCTAATTGAAAAATCATCACCTTTGGATACCGACACTGGTTTTGGATACACATTGCACGTGCATACCCCTCTAAGTGATCACAGTCATTTATAATGCCATATTTATAATGCCCCAGGCTCAGAGCCCTGGAAATGCCATTTGGTAAATCCGTATAGTTTTCAGATTTACTATTTTCACCATTCATTATATTGCTTGATTGAGATTCAACCTCTCCTACCAGTTGGCACACTTGTTGACAATTTGTATTCCTTTCAGAAAGAACATATTTTTCAGATTTATCAATCTCATTGCACATCACATTGCTTGACCACTTTTCATCATTTCTTGCTAATTGGCATTGTTTTTGCCACCTGGTATATTTTTCAGATAATGTATTGCCCTCAGATTCGATAACTTTGCCTGATATTTGATTTGCGGTGATTCCGCACTGTTTCCAAGGTTCAACTGTATTTTTTTCAGACTTGGTACTGAATTTCGATTTTACATTCATTACATTGACATTGCTTGCAAATTCAGTCATTTTTGACATTTGCCTATTTTCAGCTATTTTACTTGAAGATGATATATTTACATTTTCAGCTGTTTTTGCCCGCCATTTTTCAAATTTCAGACTCAGAGACTTCAAATTACGATTTTCACCCATTTTCCTGATTCCCATGGTTGACGAAATGAGTGACTTATTCACATGCATCTTGATGCATGTGCACCTATTTTTAGATGTTTCTCCCAGGGCGCCATTTTTATTTACCAAATTCCATCCATTTCCAAGCCCTCCATATTTACACCTAATTTCAGCTATTTTTACCTGGGCGCCATCTTTATTCTCTACATTTACTCTGAACTTGGGCGCCAGCCTTTCCTTGAATTTATTTTGATTGGCGCCATTTTTCAGGTTTTTACATTGAGAGTAAATCTCACGCTCCAAATACAGCGCCATTTCAGCTCTAAACTCAATTTTCCGGCCCCGTTGCCAGGTCAAGATGCGACCTGCGCAACTGCGTGACTGCGCTGGGCGGGCTGCCATGTCAAGATGCGACATGGGCAGCATGTTGACACGCTGCGCTGTCATGCCCTGTGGCATGGACAGCTTTTTGCTTTTTGCTTGCCTTTTTATTTTTTTATTCAGGGCAATCATCACGAATGGCAATGGGGCACTACGAGGGGCAGTTCCCGGGCGTCTGGCCGGCAACTCGAGTTGACATGGGTCAACAAGGTTACATTTTTTATTTTTTTTCTCTCGCCGGTGGAAATTTGAGAGGGGTGTGCACGCGCACATTTTTTTGCACACTTTTCCGCCAATGTTAGTACCCATAAGTGGGTATACCCAGTCGTACCAGGCATCCCGAACATATCTTCCCAGCGGTGGAAAATTGCTCAATTTTACATGTTTACCATTCGAATCTTGGCATGTATTTACGTTTTTATTCCCCCCTATAATTTGTATTCCCGTGCCCGCTCCATCGGGCAACCCAATTTCGCTGACACTCATTAATTTCGGGGGGGGGGGGGGTTACGGTAATGAAGTTGACTTCATTATCGACACATTGGTACAAAGGGCACTTCATTAGTGCTCTGGGCTCCGCTGAGGGGTGTGCAGATGGATTTTGACCCACGTCACTTTGGGGGGTCCAAAATCGTTGAGATTTTGGCGACATGCGACATTTTGTAAACTCACATTGTGAGTTTATTGTTGACGCTCTCATTTGAGCGTCGATATTTATTTCAGGTTGGATCTGTGTGCATGGGCCAAAATCCTTTGCACACGCCCCACCTGAAACATTCAGAAGTGCGCGGTTTTCGCGCATTTTCGCACCTGGCAGATTCAGTCTGCCATTTTGGCGAAAAATTTCTCGAATTATTTTTGTCGCACTTGGTCGCGACATATTTTTAATGCGCCGAACCCTTTTCTGCGCAGGTTGTGCCGCTAAATGGCACCGGCGGACCACTTTTGGCCGCCCTATTTCTATTTTCAACGCGTTGTCGCCGCCGGCAGTCAATTTTCGGCAGATCCGGCGGACTTCCGGCCTGAACGATTTGGCACTCGGCCAGAATCTTTTCGCAGCTATTTTTGCAGCCGCCCTATTCATTCTATGGACCCGGAAGAGGATCAGGGCCATGGAGAACGCGGGGCAGCATGATGAGCGAGGGTTTTTGGGGTTTGGGTTTTTGTGAGAAAGTGTGGGATTTTTAGGGGGGGGGGAACTATTTAGGTGGGGGTAACTGGCGTCAGCGGAGTTGAGGGAGTTCGAGATGGGGAGTTTTGAGGGGGTTGTGGTGTGGAGTTGAGGGTGTTGTTTGGGGGTTGGAACTAATGATTTTGCAGAGCGAACCCCTGCCAAAATTTTATTCATCAAATACTTCGCAAAATTTTTCCAATTTTTCTGATGTTCTGATTCGGGCTGATCATTCACTATCAACATCAACGTTACAACATTGTTTGGAAACAATTCATGGGGTTCGCTTGGGGGGTTGGTGGGGTAATTTGGGTTCAAATTTACTGGGCTAAGAATTCTATCGAGTAAATTTCTGGCTACCGCTTTATTTTCACTTCGTAAATATTTTCTCTTTTCACAGCCCAGAGACATATGATTCGAGGAGCGATAGCTGAGGACAAACAGCTGAGGCAGGGGGCTGACGCGGTGGGGTTGGGGGTTCCCCTCAGGGGCCGGCCCTTTTTCACTCATTTTCTGACGAAATAAAATTTCAATTTGGTCGGCCCCTATTTTGTTGGTTATTTTGGGCTTGTGCTCCCGGGGGGTCTGGTGTAGGTGGAGGGGGGCCGCCTTGTATGTATGCGGTGCTCGTGTAGGGGCGTAGAGCCTGCGGTCAGCCGTGATGTTCACACGGCCAACATTGAAAAATTCAAAATATTTATGTTCCGTCGAACATTTTTTTATTTTACATGGCCGGGCGAGCATCACGGTCGGCCTATTGATGTAGCCCCCCTCCTTTCTCACTTCGCGAAGCAGCTGTGTGGGGGGGAACCCATGTGGAAGCAGCCTTGGGGGGTGTGGCCTATTTCGGCCCCTTGAATTTCATTTAATTTGCACGCATGTTTGTGCAAATTGTCCCGGCTGATTTGAATATTTTTCAGCCCTCTAGTCATCTCCCTTTCCACTCTAGTCATATTTTCTAATTTTTTTATCAATATTCGATTTGTTTTTGATACAGATACTCGATAAAATTTTGTGTAAATATTTATTTTGCAATTGTAAGTCAATTTTATGTAGGAATTATTTTCTGCCGCGTCCACATAAGCTCGTGCCCCGTCACACCTACTGATCTCTGCCGCTGCTGACTCACAGTCAGCATTGCACTGCGGCCCTATATACTCTCGTGGCGGGCGCGAGGCGAGGGAAGACCGAGTGAATTTACGGGGGGAGGGCTCTACTAAGATGCACGCAGCGCATTCTTGTCCCGCTTTATTTTCACTCATCTCAACAATATTTTTATAAGTATTTGCGACCGTGAATACTTTCATAAATTGTTCAATAACAAATATTTTTGCAATTTTCATGTAATTGAGCAATTTTTCACCCCCGGCGAACCTAAACACATTTAAAAAATCTGAATTTACACATTTTACGACATTGAGCAAATTTTCACATATTTCACCCCTCAAATCAATGTTTCTCTTATCACACTGTCCCACATACTTTTGCTCTGTCGGCCCTGGCGTGATTTCACTGGGGTCGGCGATGGCGATGGTGCCATTTTCGTAGGCACGCCTTTGCGGCCGCGTCGCGGTATTTTCAGCGTTGGCAGCCGCGACGCTGCAAAAATAGACATTTTTAGTGTAGGTTAGCCATTGTGTCATCTTATTTTTGCCCCGTATACATGTAGTTTTACGTGTATCTTTTTTCAGTGTGTCTGGGCATTTCTGGCCCGCCGCGGCGGTCGTGCCCGACATCAACCATGAACAATGAGGCGCCACGCATGTCTGGCCCTCATTTGCATAACTTGGCAACACACATTTTTGCGTTGCCCGGGCGTCGCTATCAACCGATCCGGGATCGATTTTTGCCCGACGACTGTTTTCATGGCGGCCTCGCACTGGCTTCGATTTTTTTGCATTTTTGAATTTATTCGAACTAGGGAGGCACGGGACTTGATTACGGGGTGGTTTTGGCCCCAGCCCAGTTGCCAAAATTTCATTTTCCTTTACATTTAAATTATTACCGTTTCGTACCTTGAAAATTCTAATAAATTTTTGAAAATATCCATTTTCATTGTCGCGCCCGGCTTCACATGCCACAATAGGGGCGTCACACGCATTTTTGATGACACTTTCAGTGCCAGCCGCGATGCCGCCCATGACAATAGGGGTTGGGCAATCGATTCGCATTTCACTCATAATTCGTCGCGCATTTTTGCGACACATGGTATGGTAAAAATTAATAATTGTCAACCCGTTGCGACACTTACCTGTGGATGTGCCTGAATCGGCGGATTTTGCGTCGATGGCGCTCTTTTTAGTGCCGGGCCCGCTGCCGAATGTTCCCGTTTCCTCGGGCGGCGACATTTTTTGCTGGTTAGCTGCGCGTGAAATTATGTTTTCAATTTTTTGCACGCGCCGCTCACTCATTTTGCTCACAGTGATAAACTCACTGTTCCAGTTGCCGGTGTGTCGCTCCACACCGCTGCTGCTGGACGCTTGGCCCGCCGCAATCGAGTCGCGCGGATATTTTTTGGCCGGCGGCTCCATTGACGCCTCGGTCGGCACCGGGATGCCTATGCGAGAGTACACATCATGATTTTTGTGGATTTGTAAATCACAAACCATGATATGTATATCCGCACCCAATAAGCTGCATTCTTCGCTGGCGGTCATCCGGGGCTCAGCGCATGTGAGCTGCTGGTCGCTACTGCTGGTCGACGCAGTCACTGCCCGCGTATTGTAGCCGGGATGGGCGTTTTTGCCACTTTCTGCCATGACGATTGACTCGACTAGCAGAGCGGCCACGCCTCCCGTGCGCTCAGCTTCGACGTTTTGTTGCGCCAACTCCGCATTGTGCTCGAAGTTGTAAGTGTCCGGTTGCTCATCGGTGGCCCATTGTGCATCGGGCGATGTTGCCGCACCTGCGTTTGATGTTTCACATGTATTATGATGCTTCTTCGCAGGTGTTATGGCGGCAATATCAAAGCGGCGGCGCTCATTCTGCCCATCTAACTTACATGCACAGCCGGCGCTGGGACTTAGATATTCCAGCCAATTAACCACCTTGCAATGCGCGCAGGATTGATGGAAGCTCATTTCAGCTATTTTCGAGCTCACTATTTTTGAGTGAGTGACGCTTTGCGACGCGTTTGAACTGATCGTAGGCAGTAATATGCCGGTATGGCACATTTTTAGCTCCGCAATGATACTCAAAACGATTACCATTAGGTATGCGGCGTAGCGCGGCCATTTTGCATTGATGCGAGTTTTGCGTGGTGGCGCCGCGTTGCTCCATTCATTGTCAATGGCAGCATCGCCCTGATTGCTGCCATTTGGCGTCTGACGCATAGCTACCGTATGTTTTCCTGTACGCGTAGCGAATTTTTCACACGCATTTTGCTTGATTTGCAAGTTTTTGCGTTTTTTGGCGACATTTTGTTGCACATGCGGCGCGGCGATCAATTTTTCGATTGAAATCCTCTTAATTTTCCTATTTTTGTTTTTGTCTGTCGCCACCATGGAAAAAATGTGCTCGACAGATGGATTTTTGTCGCAATTGTCGGCAAAAGTCACTCCCGCCGCCATGGCCGACATCGTGTGGTTCGGCCTGGCGCTGTTTTGCCTCGCCGACGCCGGCGTAGTGCAATTTCTCGCAATATGATTTGTGCTGCCGCATGAATAACATGCCCTCTGTCCCGACATTGATGAATTTACAATGTCTTGACCTTGTAATTGCTGCGCGCCGGGTCCTTGCAGTGAATTATTCTGTTGCGAATTATTTTGATTGCCGCTATACGGCCTAGGCGCGTTCCTATCATATTGGGGCGCATTTCTATTTTCATATTGGGACGCATTTCTACTGTCATATTGGGGTCTAGGCGAGTACCCCCCTCTATTTTGGTACCCAGTCCCTGGGTTTGACATACCCCTGCGGGGGGGTGGCGCGCGTGAACTCTGTGCCCCCCTATCACTAAGAGGGCTCGCCTCAGTTCACTTGCTTCATCCCGGAACTTACTTTCCAGTTCATTAACGCGTGCATTTCCCTTTTTTATATCACCTTGGATTTCCTCCAATTTTTTGGTGATTTCTGTTGTTTGCGGCTTGATTTCCATAGCGGCATTTACTTCGGATGATTGTGAGCGTGTTTGCATGCTTTGCAATACTTCTGGCTGTTGCCTATCTAATTGTTGGATAGGGGATGGGGCAGGGCTAATTGTCGCGCGATTATATTCATTATAGGGGCGTCGGTTTTCAAACCGGCGCCGGCCCAGAAATCGGCCCCTGGGCACAAATGTGCCGCCGCGCCTATTATCAGTGGCACCCTGAGCTCTAGGGTGCGCATCAGATTCGCCAGTCATTAGCGCATTTTGGGGCGAAATCTGTGCTTCAAAAATTGAGAGGCGGTCCAGAAGTTGTAAAATATTTTGATTTTGCTCGCTAGGTGATAGGGTGCGATGAAAAGCTTGCAACTGGGGGGATATGCTGTGGGAAAATAGCACTCTGAAGTCGGCCTCTAAGGCTCCAACTTCCAGATGTGCAAATGCGGCTGAATGCAAATCTTTCAGCAAATGATAAAATTCCTTGACTGATTGTTCCTTTGTTTGTACAGTTTTTGCCAGCGCGATCCTAGCTTGATTTTGCACAGCTGGATTCGAATATTGTTTTAGGAATTGTGCCTTAAGTAAGTCATATGAATTGCGGACTTCATCCCGCTGCGAGGCGCACCAATGAGCGGCTTCGCCAGATAATCGCAGCGAAAACCCAGCGTGCCACTTGCGCTTCGGAACCGCTAGAGTGCATAATGCCACTTCTAGCACCTTTATCCACACTGTAGGGTTAGGCGCATCCGCCGCCCTACTGCCTGAAAACTCTGGTACCTTTGTTTGTAAACTCAGAATGTAGGGACTGCTCAAAACAGCGTCCCTGTAGGACATTTTTGGATCATCTGAGTCCGCGTGTGCAGCCAGCATTTTTGCATGACGCATTTCGGCTTCAATATTTTGCAGCCGATGGCTTGTGTCCTCGCGCATGTATTGCAAGTGGTTATCCCTCTCTACCATTAATTTATGCAGCCAGGGATCATCCTTAAATGCCTGCACGTCATAATATGACGTGGGTGGAATTACAGGAGTGTTGGCCTGCTGCGACGCTACCCGCATGCGCATACTAGCTAATTCTGATGGCGCAGTATTTATTAGATCGATGGGATCCTTATTTACGGGCTGCGGTGAGTTTTGAGCGTGGCTCTGAATGGAGTTTTTCACTTGTAAATCATTTACACCTAATTGCACAAGTGTGTGAGTCGCGGCAGGCGCTGTAGCTAGCGAAACAAGCGGTTTTGCAGATGAACTTATCGCAGGTGCTGCGGTAGTCACTGGCGCGCGCGTGTTCACATTTTGCGGCTCACCTGGGTGTACGGGCGTCTGCGCGGCCGGATTGATCATCGGCGGTGTTGGCGCCTGCGCCATGGGATCGGGGGCGGTCGACGGCGGCTGTGTGTTCGCCGACGACTGCGACATGTTGTCGTTATCGTTTTCTGGGTTAGAAAGTAAGTCCTGTGATATTTGATTTTGTTGCGAATTTGTGGCAACATTTTCATCATCTTGATCATTATTTTGCGCAGCATTTGCGTGCCGCGCTACGCTCGCCTGCACTTCATGGCGCATGGTGCGGCGCACGTTGTTCAACAACTGCAGAATGTCGCTGAGCAACTTTAGGTGAGCTCGCATTTCTGAGCGGTTGTCTCTGTCGATGACCCATCTGCTCAGAATCACTTGGTGTTGTTTTACCAAGCTTATGTAATAGTTTATGTCCACTGTGTCCACTATTTTTGTAGGGACATCCAGCAGCGGGGGTATTTCGAGCTTGCCCTCCTGATCGTACGTGGGCGTCTCATTTGGCAACACAGAGGCGTCCAGAGTCACTGGCTCAGTTGGGACAACATCGGATTCGATGTCGCCATTATCCTCATTTGGTGGGTTTTCTGGGGGTGGGTCGTCGCGCATCACAGGCATTTTGCTGTTGTGCGAATTTTTCAATTTTGTTATTCAGTCAGAATTTTCACATTTAAGTATTTTTCACAGCTTTGGGTCCACCTTTTCACAGCTGCAAACAGTTGTGTGCCCTTTTTGCACTCGTTTCACTACGCGAGTGACTTTCTTACAGCTCAATTGACTGTTTTCACAGTTCAGTTGACTGTCTGCTTTATGTAGCTCGTCTAACGAGCTACCTGCGTTGTACAGCACGTGGCTGTCTGCAATTTTATAGCGCCTGGCGCTATCTGCTCTGGCGGTGTTCAATTCACCCCAGTAAATTCAATCAACACTTCTCCGAAGTGGTCCCGTCAACTAAAAAGAATTATTTTAAACTCACCAGGTGGTTGTTGACGGTGTCCAATCGGTACGATCACCACTGAAGCGTTTTGGTTCTGCACTTCACGTATCCAGTAGAGTGATCAATTCCACCGTCTAGGAAGTGCCAAGAACACAGGAACAAGTGCGTAGTTGGTTTTACTTGGTCGAATCGGCCAACGGGGGGTTGTTCAAGGGAAAGGGGGCACTTGCACCTTCGATTTTGGATTCTGGGTTCTCGTCAGTCAATCGTTACCCAAGTAGAGTTTATTTCAGATAAGTGCACCAAAAATATAAAATAAGTCTCACAAGCTTGCAGTATTCTGGACACGCTGTCCACGCCTGTCTGCCAGTGCAGCTCCACAGGCCACTGGTTTACGGTAGCTACTTTTGAGTCACTTTAAGCTTCTCGCTTCACACTTCCGACCGGTCCAGAATACTGCCAAGCGGCGTAGTTACATACTCAAAACCCAGACATCTCGGGACTGATTAAACCATTACAAATCACTTGAACAAAACATGCAAACATGAATAATATTAGCTTAAAGCATCACATCATGTTATCTCCTTTTCACACATTCCCATTTCAATAGCATTACTCATTTTACAGCGCGTGTGCCCATTCACAAGAGCCGGGAGCGCCCTGCTGCATGCTGTGATTAATCAGATACATCCATTTCCTACGGTTTGTTGCCTGAATAAACTGTTTGTGATAAGATTACTGTAGATAAAAGTGTTAATAAACTTGTAAAGCTACTAGAATAGTTACATCAAAAGTAAGAATATTACACCTTTAATACATTTTCAGTAGTCTGCACGTGTCCTTTTCGAACGTACACGTACAAAAGCGTTCTTTTTTAAAGTGTATGTATAAGTATATCGAGTACTCGAGTACCCAGTACTCAAGTATATATTTTTCTAGTAAATGTAAATACATTTTAACCACTGTGCCATATTTACAATCCGCCCCCCCACCCTCCGCTAAAAATCCTCACTGTAAAGAATTGATTATTTTGAAGCTGAAAATAGCCACAAATCAGCTACAAAAATCAGGTCTCACGGGGAATTAAGCAAAAGGTAAATATTCCTCAAAAATTAAGCAATGACGACTTTAAAATCGGGAAAATCAATAACGTGCAACTGCCTTCCGCTAAAATGTTCCATCGCGTACAGAGAGCCATGGCTAAAACAACTCCTCTCTGTTTATTGTATTTATTACACCTTAATGCATTATGCAGCCGAGGCTAGTGGCACTGCGCTAAATGCCACAGAAGTGTGCATAGAGAGTGCACATGCGTCGCGGTCAGGTACATCATTTGCAGCCGTTCAGAGAGCAGGGCAGAAAACAGACCACTCGCGTGTACATGGTACACGAATACATAAAGGGACCCGCCGCATGTTATAAAGCACATGCATCCAGTTTCACTTAGCCACTCGAATAAATATCTTCAATCGAGCCAAACTGAAGACGCGAATTAGCACACAACGTGCCTTATCAAACATTATAATCCAAAAAGACAAGATGGCAGACCTGGAGGCACCTTGTAAAACGATAAAGACACTAAACACGCCAGAGCAGGATACACAACAACCAGTGATTGTGCTGCAGGTAAATAATTTTGTGTATTTGCAATTTCATATTTACGTAACCTACTAATTTTCGAGTCGCTCCCGTAGGGTTGGAAAAAAAACGTTTTTTTTAACTCTATGTTTTTTTTATAAAAAAAACGTTTTTTTTAAATAAAAAACGTTTTTTTTAAAAGCTCCCAGATATGACCTTGTGTCAACATATATAGGTATATCAGACAGTGGCAATACTCTGTGATGTTATATATGACCACATAATGTCTGTGGAGCCATGGGATAGCATTATAAGTGGTGATTTGTGTCAAAAATATCCATTTTTCATCGACATATTGTTCGTATATCGCCTTATAGTTGAATGTTCGTGACTTCAGGTAAAGTTTGGCACGGAAATGTGATCAAACAAGGTTATAAAACGAGGTTGTTGCTTTGGGAGTGAAGTTACACACTGTGGAGGTACATGGAAGCACATTACCTCAATATTATATACTACAGCAACATATGACGGCTTATTAACCCAAGGTAGCACATAGAAATGGATACTTTGATACTAAAAATGCCACAAAACCAATTAAAACAACCACCAATGTCAATTTGTGTGTGAAATTGCGCGCTTGCGCGCAAAAATTTTGCAAAATACCTAGTGCTTAGTACTAAAAATTTCGGTCGATGTTTTTTTTTAAAAAAAAACATTTCGGACGTCATGTTTTTTTTTAAAAAAAAACGTTTTTTTCAATAAAAAACGTTTAAAAAAAACATCGGCCAACCCTACGCTCCCGTCCTGGGCCCAAGGAAAACATCAAAAAAGGCTCGGGATGGGTGAGACCCCGTGTAACATCCGCACCACATGTAGCCAACCCCCAAGAGTACCCACAATTGGTATCCAAACATTGTGCACATTCATCATTTTGAACTTGAGACATTTATCTGCAGCATGCATAGTCCCAATTTTTCTGCACGGTAGTTTACATACATCACGTCTGGTGAAAAATGCACGCTTGAGCGCAAAATTTTTTTACGCTGGCGTTGAAAAAGTTGCATTTTCCGGCCACTTTCTGGTCTCACCCCGGGAAGGGGGGGGCTGCAGGCCCACCGCCCCCCCTGGATACGGCCCTGGGGCCAATCAGTGTCAAATTTAGCCATTGATGATGACTTCGTGATCGCAACTTCACACATTTCAAATTCACGCGAGCGCTGCTAAACTGCAATTGACGCAGGTCATAGAATCGGACACTGACGGGGAGCATGTGCCAACGGAAGCGGATCCGTTAAACTCCATCGAAATTACTGATTGAGGATGGTGGCTGATGGTTTCAAATAGGATTATTCCCATTTAAAAATGCGTGGTCACTAGTACATATTTCACATACATACGTTGGGTATTTGTATGTATGCGTAAGTATGTATACGCATTATGTACATTGTCTGTTTCGATCTGGAGAGTGCGTTTTCAGGACTAACAACTAGACGGTGAAACATGAAAATTACATTTTTTGTCCTAATTTTTATGCAGTGAACCCTCAAAATCGGGGAAATACCATGGGCCAAACCAATCCCACACCCTGTAAAATCTGGTTTGGTTTTATTTTTATTATGTATTTATATCCGGTCCCATAAAACTTATCATTGGTTTGGTTCTAATGCGATTGGAATATTAAAACATGGGCTGCTTAAACGGGAACTTGAATATCTTCCTCGTCACGTGTTTCTGCGTCCCCTACGGACTTTTCTTAACTCAGGCAATTCATGCCAAATTTTCCAAAATAAATAATAAATTATTTCCCAACACAATTATATTTAGCTACCGGCCGCATACAGTTTTCATTGTCAACACTTAGCAGAAAACGCACGGTCCAAGTCAAACCGAAACAGATTTAGTACATCACCATGCAAGTTCTTTTTTGGGCCACACTGTACGGGTTGGCTCATTGTCACTTTTTAGTTTCGCATCCGCCTCATACTGTATTGTGATGTTTGCACCTGTTTATCGTACGTTAAGGTGCTCTGCAGTCGTTTCAAACTGCAGCGAACTTCCAGTGCGCTTAGATACAGGATTGGGGATTATGAGCCGTGCAGCGAGCCCAGGGGTAGGACAGGGGTCAGGGGAGGTTGTGGGGGGGTGACCCGCCCCCTAAACCGCCCGGCTATCTATCTATCTATCCCGGAGGCCGCTCAGCTATCTATCTATCCCGGAGGCAAAATTTTTTGACTACTATCCCCTGAACCCCCACGTTTTCCCCTTCTATACCTTAAAAAAGCCTATATATCGAACCACCGAATCCCCCAACCCCCCAAAAAATTTTTCAGCTATCTATCCCTCCGGAGGAGCGATTTGCTATCTATCCAACACGTGGGGGGTCAAAATCTAGCCTACCCATGAGCGAGCCAGTATTGAATGGCCGGCACAGCGGGTTCTCCTCAGTCACAAGGATTCTTTGTCTCAATTGTTCAATCCCGGTGGTTATTAAGCCATTCCACTGCTCCCCACATACTTATTCACTACGGTTATTCCTATGCACGCGTGGATGTATCTACATGAAGGCATGTGCTACTAATAAATCAACCAAAATGGTGACGCTGCAGGAACAAGATTAAGAGTTGCGGCTGTCCGTGTAATCTTGCAAATAATTACGGAACTGTACACAACTCTGCAAACGCATGTACAACCACTTAATGACTGATAACGCATTACTGCTGCCTTAATGACAACAAGATTTTGACCTACCTAATCACAAACCATTTAAAAACGCATCGAATTACATGAACACACGCATAAAATTGAAAGTCACAACAACATCCAGGCCACTTCTCAACCGCTAAGAAAACGCCAAGCAAAAGAAAACACGCCGCACCGAAGCCGAACCGGAGTTTACCGTACCGCACCGTTACGCACGCTAGCCACACGACAGGAAACCAAATCATAAAAAGTGTGAACCCCCAACTAACAGTCAAAGCATCGCCGCGGCTCTGCCCATCAATTTGGTCGAAGACTTCATTCAGCCACTGTTCATCCTCATCGGCGCTGTGCTCGCTTTCGGATAACTGGCTCTGTCTGGCGCCGGCGCCAAGATTGCGCCTTTTACAAATGGCGCTGACGAATAAAACGAGCGGCCGTCGACTGGTGTCGTCCCGAGTAGCGATTCGGTATAGGCAAGACCTGGGTGGGGGCACTCATTTGTTTTACATGATTTGAGTACCGAGATTTGAATCACGAAATTGAACGAAAGAATAAGTTCTACCGTAACCACCCAGTGGCCGTACACAAAGCCGTATCCAGGGGGGGGCGGGGGGGGGGGGGCTGCAGCGGAAAATGCGACTTTTCCCATAAAATTATTGATGTTTCTTAAAAATTTTGCGCGCAAGCGCGCAATTTCTTCCCCATGCATTGTATTTTAAGCGGATCGGTCCCTTCAAACCAATATCCTTGGAAATCAACACATTTTTGCGACTTTTTGCTGTATATGTATGCATAATTACATACATATAAAGCGGTTCTCGGCGCTGGCACCAACGCCAACAGCGCGATGGCGTGGCGCCTATGTATGGCGCTAGCGCCAAAACGCCTTTTTGTACCTATATAGTGAAAAATTTTAGGGGGGGGGGCTGAGCCCCCCCCCCGTTCGCCGGCCTTCGTAAACAAGCAGCCCCCCCCCGCTCAAAAATCCTGGATACGTCCCTGAAGGTACTGCGTAAAAATTTACAGATCTGTCCCCGTAGATTCAAAAACCTGAAAATGCACTCGATTGTGAGGTCGTCGCTGTATATGTACGTATATTTACATACATATACAGTCGTTTCTGGCGCTAGCGACAACGCCAATGGCGCCATGGCGTGGCGCCCACGAATGGCGCCAGCGCCATGGCGCCATTCCCTCGGTCTGTAGGCAAAAAATTTTTTTGGGGGGCTGAGCCCCCCCCCCCCGCTCCCGGATCTCCGTAAACAAACAGCCCCCCCCCCCCACTCAAAAATCCTGGATACGTCCCTGGCCGTACAGGAACACTAGTTTACGAACAAAATTTCGGATTGACATGAATCCTAATAATATTTATAAAACTGTTGAAGCAAATCGATTATTTATTCTGGCAAACTCAAATGTGCTCAGAGCCGATATATCAGTTTCGACAATTTCAGCCAAAACCAGAGTGCATAGCTAAATAAAACAAATACCTCCCAAAACTTGCTAGACGCACCTGTGACCTAAAACAAACTCCTTGTCATACCGATACCGTATTTCGAACATAACACGGTCCGGTGTCAACTCGTTCGTTGCAAATTGCGCTGGGTACGCCCTCTCTAATGCAGCCAGTTTTGCTATTATATACTTGTAATGATTTTGGAACCAATCCCGCGTTACAAATGATGTGTTAATGCCATCAGTTGAGATCAATCCTCTGAAGGGGAGGGGATTTTTGCAGGGGTTTCATTTTACAATGAAGGCAGAGATCCTGTCATTTTGCCAATAAGCTACTTGTACTGTTCAGTACCCTGTCAAACTACAGAAACGTGAGAGGCAAAGCTTCCAAATAAACTGCGTTCGGATCAAGTCCGGCAGTCACTTTTTGAACGGACTTCTGACGCTATAACTCACGCTATGGGGGGAGTTAAGAGCTGATATTTTGGGGGAATATAGCCGACATCCCCCCTCTACTATACACCAATGCAGGGGCGACAGCGACCCGTTTTAGTGTGGGTCGCCGTATATGCGGGAAAAAATTGTGCGGTTTTCGCTGTCCGGATTAAGTCCGGCACCCCGTGGTTCTTCACCACTTCGGGTGCCACAACTCCAGATACGCGAGCAGGATGAATCTGAAACTTGTAATTTACAGTAAACCATATTTTTTTGTAAGTTTTATAATTCTGCAGTACCATACCATACTGTAGATTCGTAGAATGTAGCAAAATTTCCTGTCCAGTGCTGATCAACATAACCTCTGCCCAGCCTTGGGTTGCATTCTAAAAATTCAGTTAAAATCGCCTTTTTGTTAGACACTTTAAAAGTTGGTTTAGGATGCCCTCTTGGGGATAGTTTAAGGTATAAAGGTGCGTAAAAGACTTTACTCCAAAAGTGCCCTGCTGAAGAATTTTGATGGGGGTCAATTTGATAATGTCACCTATGACATCATTGTGGTACAAATCTCTACTGCAATGATGTCATATGTGATGTCATCACATTGACCCCCATAAAAATTCTTTACCAGGACATTTTTGGGGTAAGGTCTTTTATGCAACTTTATACCTTGAACTATCCCCAAGAGGGCATAGTAAACCAACTTTTAAAGTGTCTTACAAAAAATCGATTTAAAGTGTATTTTAAGTATGCAACTCAAGGGAGGTCAGAAGTTCACACTGGACAGGAAATTTTGTACAGTATGGTATAAACTGTAGGATTGTAAATCTTACAAAAACAGACTGTTTACTGTAAATACGGACAGTGCGTACGTAAAACAGTGCGTCTATTTGTGGACAGTGCGTCCGTAAAAAAACGCATGATACGCGGCGAGTGACACTTATTGTGTGCCCGCAATCCTGTGTACAGTAAGTGGTGGATGTCGCCTTTAACCCCCCAAGTTTGAGATTCATCCTGCTCGCGTATCTGGATTTGTGGCACCCGAATTGGTGAAGAACCACTGGGTGCCGGACTTGATCCGGACAGCGAAAACCGCACATTTTTTTCCCGCATATACGGCGACCCACACTAAAACGGGTCGCAGTTGCATCTGCATTGGTGTATAGTAGGGGGAGTATGTCGACTATATTCCCTCCAAATTGAGGCACTTAACTCCCCCCATAGCGTGAGTTATAGCGTTAGAAGTCCGTTCAAAAAGTGACTGCCGGACTTGATCCGAACGCAGTTTACTTTAAGAAACTTTTGCATGGCGTGGTGAATTTTTACATGATGTTGACAGTAACAGGAAATTGGAACAATATTAAACATGCTCATGCTGCCAGTGGCAAACTCTTAACGAAATTTTTACACGACGGCAAAACACACTGAAAGCTGAATCTCACCTGAACATCTCCTCGCAACCAACTGATCCATCCGAAAGTCTGCATTTTACAGAAACACCATCACCCAGCGTCAAAACATGGCCACAAACATGGCTCCCAGCCAAACATTGCTCTTTTGTGAAGCGGTACCCAAGCGCATTGCAGTGCTGCACGAATATCGTTGACTGCTGCAATTTCAGCGATTGCAACTGCGAATTAGGAAAGCAATCATCGCTCAGAAAGTCTACAGTTGGTGAACTTTTTGCATCCGATGTAGGCGGCATTTGAAAGAAGCCAACGCAGAATAACGCTATCAAAAGTTCAGAGGTGGAAGCCTGAAAACATAAAAGTAACGAAAACGGGCAAAATGAAAGAGGGTATGTTCTGGCCTGTCGCCGAATTACAATCTGCGCGACACCTTTTTATTCAGGCCGAGGCCGCATCCAGCCACCCCCCCCCCCCGTTCGCCGGGCTCCGCAAACAAACGGCCGCTCGGAAATCCTGCATACGTCCCTGTTCAGACCACCCAGTTCATAAATAATTGTTTGAATGACAATATTTAAAAATGAAAAAAAACCTTGTTACCATTATCTGATAGAACCCTGCAATTTTTTTCCAGAAAAAAATAGAAAATCGTATGGCCTATAAATAGAAACGTGTCGGGCTGATTTATTTCGTAATTTTATGTAATGAATGAATGACCCGTACACTACGCGCAGAGAAATCGGCGCCGCTGTCAGAAAAATCCGATCACGAAATCGTGATCCCTTCAAAATACCAGCGGAACCCAAATCTGCAAAACCCAAACTTGCAGAACCTAAACTTGCAAAACCCAAACTTGTACAGGGAGGAGCCAAAAAAGCCTGTCGCGGAACTGCCGGGGGCAGTTGAAAAGCCGGTTGAAAAATATCAATGGCCTGCGGCGGCGGAATTCAAACTTTTCGTCGAAATTGATGACATGGTTAAAGATATGCAAGAGGTTGCTTTTTGCTGTAGACTGTGTGTAGTTGCGAGAAATGATTTTAAAAAACTTATTGAAATTATTTTAGCTGGCCTACGAAACGGTCGCTGCGGTGATAGTGGACTATCGCACTGCAAACAAACCGCTGGACGAACGCATTATCGCGTACGAACTTCAGGTAAATAACCCCACCTAAACTAATGAGACGATAGCGCCACGGCGCAGAATGGCACTGATAAAGCGTGAAAGTAAAAAAAAATCCAGTAAAAACAGGACCGAACACTTCAAATACCCCCCCCCCCCCTGCAGGAAGCCTTCGAAACGGCCTACAAGTGCACCGAGGGCTGGCACGTGTTCGTGGGCCAAGACTTCGGCACGTGGTTCGGCCACGAGCCTCAGCACTGTCTCTACTTCTACATGGACAAGTACTCGGTGCTGGTTTATCGGGCGCCGGTCGCCGCCGAGAAAAAGGGCACGCCGCTAGTCCAGGATAGGACCCCTACTGGCATGATGCCAGCACCGAAGTGATGAGTGAAGGAATGATAAGTGTGGAGGGTGAATGATGGAAAGCGGGAAGTTTTTAAATTGCCAGGGGTATTAAAAGAGCGGCTTTTTCGACGTTTGGAAATTAGTGGGCCGAAATTTCGTTCATTTTTGAGTGAGAACGGACATTTTTTTAAACATATTAGGAAGCTTTGCATAATACAGGAGTCTGATAATGATCTATCACTGATCTTGAAATTGGACACCACACCAGTGAACATAAGTAAATATGATAGATATTTGAGTAATTTTCATCTGATCCACACAAAAGTTCTATATATCTCCTTCGGCCCACGAATTTCAGCCCACTATTATGGATTATTTCTCACCAACTTTCCCACTGGCAAAACTGCCCGCATTCCATCAAAAACACGGTATAATGCTGACAATGTAGAAAATCGAAGGGGTAATAAAAACTTCATGGTGCGTATTGGGAAAATTCAACCCTAGCTATGATGGAATGCGATTTGAAGAAAGTTTAATTTTTACAGCGCAACGAAAAAAATCACGCCCACCCATAAAAACCGAAAACCAATACAACCAACGTCCCCAAATTTTTGCCCACGCACCATTTCCACAGTGTAACCCATCGGAGGTGTGTTACCGACTACTTGACACATCGGTACCACTTCGCCATTGAGCCGCAAACGCATCATAAGACCGCACTTTTCCGCTAAAGAACGACTGTTTCCACCCGGCCGGCTAGTGACCGATTTCGCTCGCTTGTTCTTTGGACTTTCACGCGACCTGTTCGACGCTGCGAAAATGATACAGTTATTTTGAACGCGGGTCAAAATACGGAATGGTGTTGAAAACGAGCCAACCTTTCATACTCTCAGTCGAATCACTGCCTTCCTCCCCGGAATGTCGATCATTTGCAATTTTATCACCAAACGTTGACAGCTCAGTGCTGCGCATCGTGCGGTCAGATTTACGTTTGACCGGCGGCGTGAAACCCGCGCCTGAGTGTGTGTAGGGGTGGGGTCATTCAGAGGGGTGGCCGCGGTCGGGTTTGGACCCTCCCTCGCGTGTAGGGTTGGCAAGTGATGTTTTAAACAAACACGATTTTAAAAAATAGCTAGCAAAATTTTTGGTAAATACATATGCACTAGCTACAATGAAAAACGTTTTATTAATGCAAAATTGCAAATGGTTGGCAATGTGATTCAAAACAGCAAATGTCCCGGTCCGCCAAAGTAAATACTAATCGAAACGCTAATAGGAAAAACCAACCGATTGGCATTTTGTCGTCGCACTTTTTGTGACTTAGCGAAGCGATAGCCCCCGGCGCCGCTGCAAAATGACAGGAAAATTATCGTGACTCAAATCAAATGACATTTAAAAACCAGGCCGCACCTCTGTTGATGACCGGAGATCGGAACGGCCGTTCGGCACTGAGACGCGATATAGCTGCCGGAAGTGGCTGGACAACAGCCACTGGCGTGCTGCCAAGTTGGCGCGCAGACGCGAGCGGGGAGCCTGTGACATCAGACACAAACGCGTCAATTTGAGAAAAATGGGGAAAAATCGGCTGCCATAAATCAGACTCGTGTACTGTCGGGCGAGTGTGGAACGGGCGTCACCCGACAGGCAGCTTCTCCTCCTAATCAGCATTGGCTGCCCCGCCCTCTTTGGCGTGTCGCCATTATTCTCAATTGGTGGGTCGTTCACTGTTGCGTCTGTGAAACGAAGTGCATCTGTCTTGGAACCGTGCCAGAAATACCCAAAAAAAGTAAGGCAAAAATATCTCAGACCTGCGCTCTGCTCAGCATGCAATAAATTCTCGGCTCTGGTCAGAGCGGCCGCGCTCACGGTTGCTCGCTTGCCACTGGCGCTGGTAAAACCGCAGGCCACTGTCGCCGCCCCATCGAGTTGCGCGCTGCTAGACGCTGCTTAACAAAGATTGAAACTTCCAAACTTCCAAGAAACAGCCCAAACACGATCACAAACTGTCCACTCAAACCAACCAACCTGCGTCCACCGTCTCAGTTTTCTGCTCGTTCCACATGCGGCTGGATCGTTCGAGCGCCGCTGCACTCACAGTAGCCGGCTTGCCGCTGGCGCTGGAAAAGCCGCACGGCACAACCGTTGAGTCGTTCGAACTGCTCGCCTGAGCACTCGATGTTGGCGTTGTTGCCGCTGTCGAGATAGGCTCATCTGACAGTTGGGGAACTAATGCAGTTGCACCGACGTTTACATAGACCAAACAAATTGTGAAATCAACATGTACACGTGTGTGATAAATAGTTTCAGTTAGGGTTGGAAAAAAAACGTTTTTTTTAACTCGATGTTTTTTTATAACGTATAAAACGTTGTTTTTTTAACGTTTAAAAAAAACATCGGCCAACCCTAGTTTCAGTAAAAGAAACTAATGATCACCTGTGTTGGCATTGTGCCAGATGCGTTGAGCTGTCGCCAAAGCGGCGCTACTCACGGCGACGGGCGTCTTGCTGCCGGCCGTACTGAAGCCGCACAGCTCGGTGCCTGTCGTCGACACTTGCGCGGTGCCTGTGTAGAACATAAAGTGCAAAAACTTCAGACAAATCACACTTTTTACATGTGAAATGGCCATAAAATCGCATAAATTTTCAAGGCATAGCTCCAGGGTGCGTAGCTTGAAAGATTTTCCATTTATACTCAAACCGCACCAAATATCACCAACACGAAAAATACAAAAAAAACGAAACCAAAATTACCACCTTCCGATGGCCCTTGTTTGTCCAACAAGTTATCATAACTTTCAAACATCGTTTTAGCCCGCCGCAGCGCCGTTTCGGATACACGAGTCTTTTTTCCGGACGCAGTGCTGAAACCGACATTTTTCCCCGCTGCGAGGTAAATGAACACTAAATAAACCCTGTGTATTGAGACGTTATTCCCGGACAGTGAAGTATTTAAAGCCAACAGTTTTCGCTGTTGAAGGACATCGTGGGAGTCCCGCTTACGCGTTGCTTTCTTTGCGATCGACCGGCCGTGATTCTTTTTAATAGTTTTTGAAATTTTTCTTTTTCTGAAATCGGTTTCGAAATGGCGCGGACGTGCGATAAAAAGTGTCATTCATTCCATGTGAATGCGTGAAACCGGGCATAAATTTTCATCACAATAATGCAAACCCTGATGTCCAAGGCGACTGTTGAAATCATCCTCACCCGTTTGGAGGGAGAGAAAAGCTTTTTTTTATGGGCCACCGCTTCGTCATCAGAACACGCGAAATCACTGCAAAAAAATTTCCCCGTCTCTTCAGTTTATCGCTGAATGGTTGCCTTTTTTACTGTACGGACTGAACGCTTTACAAAGAATGTGCGCTGTATTCTGATGGAAAAAAGTCATGGAACATTTGTGTAACAAATTCACCAATCGTTTGAGACGTGAAATTTTTTTGAGTTTTTCTGATGAAATATGGAGCCTCCTATGTGAAGCAAGCAGTCGCTGGACTGCGTATTTATATGATGGAAAAATGTCGAAAATTGCGGTAAATGAGATCATATTCGTTGCATTATTCCGCAGGCGCAGGTGATGATCGACTTACTCTCATCAACAAATTGTGTGAACTCAATTAACAATACTTGGATAACCGAAACTATTTTACAAAGAGAATAAGATAAAAGAATATACCAAAAAAGGAAATACCTAAAATGAATAAAGTATAGGATATTCGGTCAATATTTTCCATCGTTTCGCGGGGTCCCAGGTGCATTCGAATTAGATTCCATGGATGCGATTGTATACAAATTGTGTTGTTTCTCTGTTTGCAATCAAGCTCCACGGCTTTCAATCTATCGTGGCATAAATTTGAAGGTTTTCTACGTTTATATCATTTCAAAGTTGTATTTATGGTTTTTTATTTGGCTCGGATAATGGCTTATGTAACGTCAATGTTATGGGACCACACGATTTGCACTGTGAACAAAGGTTGGCAACTTCTGGAGTTGTTAAGTGGCAAGAAAAGTGCTATGCTATATGAAAAGTTGTGAGGGATAATTCAAGTGACAAGTAAACTCTTGCGGCCACTTTTAAAGCAACTTTAAAGTAAATCTGTAGGTAAAATACTGTTACTTTTCATATGAATAGATGAGTACAATGCCAAGTAGTCATGTCAGCGGTCTTACTACTCTTACATCTTCTCCTTTTGTATCTGGAGGTATTTTACATTGGATTCAAAGGATTTTATATTGCACACATTTTAGATCACACTTTTCTACCGTTAAGAAAAATTTTCAAAAAAAATCACACAGGTAGTGGCATGTCAAAGCCACTAAACATGCCATGTTGGAATCTCAGCAGTCAATACTGTTTCAGTTTTGCACTGATCGCAGTTGGTGCAGGTGAACAGAGTCGAATGATTGATTTTGAAAGAACTTCACAATTTTTACACGCCGGTGCGTTTGGCACTTGTTCAAGAAATGCTCGCTACCGTATTTCTCCTAATATAAGGACTCTTCTATTTTTTCCGTGAACTTCTTTAACCGCCCTTCGATCGTAGACGAACTTCTATTGGAAGCCGCCATTGTATTGAGACCCGCCGCCATATAAAACGTTTTGACGAATTTTCATTTAACACAGTTAACTGTCTGACAGTCATCATTCTGAACCTTCATCATTCTGAAATTTTCAAGTGTTTAGCATACCGTATTACCTCGAATTATTCCCTCTTGAATTAACCCCCCTCGAATTAAACCGACCCCCCTCAAATGGGCTGGGGAAATAATAACCACCCCCCTCGAAATACCCCCCCCCCAAATACAGTGTAAACAGCATGTACACAACAAATACCACAGTGTGTGAACTGTATTATGAAGAACACACGTTAAAACCGATGACTGAGTGATGTTAGGGAAGGGTTTATGCGTATATACAGTAGTATATGCCTATAAACACTCATACACCTCTGACAATGTTGTATTTATCTACGTCTGAGTACGGGAAATTTTGTAAAATTTCTGGCGAAATAATAGACCCCACCCTCGAATAAACCCTCCTCGAATTAACCCCCCTCAAAATTTGCTGGCGAAATAATAAAACCCCATGGGGGTATTTCGAGGTAATACGGTAATTCCCGCTGAGAAAAATGGCATTTTCTACATGAGAAACTTTAAACCTATTTTGTGACAGCATAAACAGCTCGAAAACGGACCACACATTTTTATCATTCCCACTTTTTTGTATCAGTAACTTTTCAACTTCATAGGGTCTGATTTTCGGCTGTCATTTGTGTGTACCTAGTATTTTATCTTCCATCCAAAAAAATATCATGCTCAATGGTCTCAATAACCATTTATCGCAGGTCGCCACATGTGCTATGAGGAAGCTTGGACAACCCATTTCTCTACTGGTTTACACAATTATACACTTTATTTTTTATGGACATTTATTCACCTATTTTTGAACCAACCGTACATTTACAGGCTGTGAAATTCTGGCCAATATAAATGCAAATTCAGCGTGCTTCCATACGACATTTCTTCACGCAAATTTACCGACTCCCGGCTTGGCTGCATTCATATGCTGCTGTTCGGAAAATGACCAAAATTACACCAAAATTGGTTTGAATGATTTTGATGCCAGGCACGGAAAACGCTGCAACACTGGCGGTATACAAAGGGTGGCGTATAATTTTGATGATGTGAATGATGGTGAAGCTATAGAGGTTTATTCAGTTTTCGTGAATAATGAGACAATCAAAATGTATCCATATAAGGTGAGTTGATAAAAGATCTTCCGTTTGGTAAGCTAGCATATAAGACCTTTACCTAAGTACATATCTAGATTTTCTCACCGTTACAGGTTATTCCTGCAAATTCCTCCAAGAAGTCTGACTCCGGAGGAAACACATTAAAAATTCTTATGATTTTTCTCATAGTAGTTGTGATTTTAATTAGTGTCGCTTTTTACTATCTCATTTTAAAGAAAAAGAAGGAATCGCTTATTGTTTCACCATTTGTAGTTTATTCGTAGGTTTGCTTGGCTGATTAATTTCAACTAATGCCCTATGAAAGTAAAAATGTTGTTTTCGCAGTATTCTATTGTTTTTCCTGAAATTACATTGATATTTCTTCGTGTGTTCAATTCTTATATGGCGCTTTCAAAGCTGAAACTGTAGTAGGTACATATATTGCATTCACAAAAAAAGTTTCCATCTGTCGCATTTAACATGTGAAACATTGTTTCTCACATTCACATAAATAACCTACTCAATAGTGAACAAGACCGGAACGGTTGTCTCGAGACGTTCCCACATAAAAATGTGCTCCATTTTCGCACTACCGGAAAAGCGTTGCCCCGCGGGTGAAATTTCGCCGTGCAATTCAATTCTACCCGGAACCCAAACGGCAGCAATTCATGCAGCGGCGCTTGGGCAAACTTTTCCATCATCATATCAATTTGTGCGCAGGCACACAGCTGCTGCATTCCACTCGTTGATTGACTGGCCAAAGAAATAGCGTTGTTAAAATTGATAGTAAATAGCCTCTGAATTAGGGCGTTCTATTTGGGTGCTGTACAATTTGAGCTATCGTAAAAAATTCAATTTTTGGCGGTTGAGGTGTGAGCGACTGTATGCAGCAAAATATGCCAATACGTATCAATAACAAAACCAACCACCCACCCACCCAAGTGCTGCCGAGAGAAAACTACCCCATTTATACTATAAAATTTCCCAGAGCTACCATCAAAGACCTTGCAATTTGCATCCTCTATCCAAATAGAGCACACAAATATCAAACATCAAACACGATCTAGGGGCCAGCCATACACTTATCAAGAAGCCGCTGCATTGTATTGCGTTGCAAGTGTGCACGTGTGCATGATGTGATGTCACTTTGCATGTGCATCTGCCCGCTTTGGGGCTCCGCCCTGGGGTAGGATTCAAATCGTAAGGCGCACGTAAGGCGCCAGACACGATAGTAGGCGCTGCGATTGTGAGCAGTGTGTTACGTGTAGGACCACTTGTAATCACACACACACACACTTCACATCAAACCCTGGAGCATCACCTGTAGTCAAGGAGTGCCCCACTTCACATCAAAACCACTAATCATGTATCTGTCTCACTTGTAACCAACAACTGCCTCACTTGTAACCAACAACTGCCTCACTTGTAACCAACAACTGCCTCACTTGTAACCAACAACTGCCTCACTTGTAATCAGAAACGTCTCACCTAACATCAAATGTTCCAATCAAGCTGCTGCCCCACTTGTAATCAAGAACTGCATAACTTTACATCAAATGTTCCAATCAAGCTGCTGCCCCACTTGTAATCAAGAACTGCCTCACTTTACATCAAATGTTCCAATCAAGCTGCTGCCCCACTTGTAATCAAGAACTGCATAACTTTACATCAAATGTTCCAATCAAGCTGCTGCCCCACTTGTAATCAAGAACTGCCTAACTTACCATCAAATGTTCCAATCAAGCTGCTGCCCCACTTGTAATCAATAACTGCCTAACGTTACATCAAATGTTCCAATCAAGCTGCTGCCCCACTTGTAATCAAGACCTGCGATATATCTAGCTTTCCAACTCTGTTTATTTATATCTGTGCTTAACATTAAGGGCATTGCCGACACAGCATGTCAGCCCCTAATAGTGAAGAGCCCAGCCACCTCTGTAGTCTAGTGGTTAGGGCACTCATGTTCTATACAAGAGGTGCGGGTTCAATTCCCACCTGAGGCAAGTGCAATTTTGCACTCTTTCTTTCATCCATTCATTTTTCACATTTAAAAGTTCAATCGGTTTAAATAAACTGTGAATCGAACAGAATCAGTCCATTCGAATTAGAATTTGAGACATATCTTACTCGTACATAAAAGAAGGAAAGCTGACTCATTTCATGTCTGCCAAGTTTAAGTGCTATGATTCATTAGGCTTATGTAAATGTTGTATTGAGTGCAATCTGATAATATAATTGAGGATGTATATAAATAAAACTCTATCTAAAATTTAAATGTCCCTGAAGAAAATTGAAATTTTATTGATGGATACGATTAGTGAACTGCATACCTACTTTCCACTGTCTGTAATAGTCAGTGTCAAAGGATCACAACACAAGCAAATGCTATGCAGCAGAGATGTGATGCATGTCACAAGCAATACATAAATGATACTGCTGCAGGTGCAGTGCATAATGAGGATACTGCAGCTAATTTTGACTAGTGACATTGAATTTGTTGCTTTTGATGTGAAGCACAGTGAGCATGTATGCACAGAAAATTTATGAAAAATATTGTGGGAAGTGATCCTGTTCCTGATTGGAAGTGATGCAGTTCTTCATTACAAGTGTGGCAGTCACTCAATTAGGACCTTCGGAGTTAAGTTAGCCATTTTTGATAACAAGTGAGGCAGAAATGTCATTATAAGATTTGATGTGAAGTAGGACACTTCTTGATTACAAGTGATGCACTAGGGTTTTGATGTGAAGTAGAGCACTTCTTGATTACAAGTGATGCACCAGGGTTTTGATGTGACGTGTACACGATTACAAGTGATGTACACACAGTATGACACAACTTTAATGCATACTTGCATGTGGGGCGAATAACATGCACCTTTTTTGTCCTGGGGTCGTAATTGAATTTGGGGCCTGGTGACTCTACTCTGTCTCTAGTTTCTAGGCCCCCAAGGCAGGACGGCTGGACTGGCCTCTGCAGTGGCTGTGGTACACTAGAGATGTCTCTTCACAATTCACTTGGCTGCACATTGAAATTAGGTTATGGTAGAGATTGAGCTTGGGAAGAATGCATGCTTGAATAAATATAGGTAGGCTGTACTTAAATTTAGCTTCTATTGATAAAGTGGTGTTCTTTTTTTAATTTGGTTTGTAATATAAACACCTTCCCGATCAAGTCCGGCCGCCTATTTTTTTTTTCACTTCGCAGGCCATATCTCCAGTTGCGGGAGGGGTGGAAAACTAAAACTTGGGTGGTATATAGGTGCAACCCCCCACTACCCCACATGAATAAATGGGGCAGCGACGACTCACTATAGAGGGGGTCGCCATATATGTGAAAAAAGTTTGCAGCGTTTTCACTGTCCCGCACAGGTCCGGCCCCCGGTTGATTTCTTACACTGCGGGTCCCGTATCTCCAGCTGTGGGAGGGGTATAGATCTAAAATTTTTGGGGGTGTATCGCCAACACCCCTCCCCTACTATACACTGGCCAGGCGGTTTTTGGCAACTCACCACAGTGTGGGGTGCAAAGTTTAAAATTTATTAAAATGTTACTGTCCCTCACAAGTCCAGCATCCAATTGAATTTCAAAAAATGGACACTTTTGTGTTGTTTTAACACTACTGTGGTTGACAATGTGAAATAAGCATGAAATATCCTCTAAAAAATATCTTATCCGACCTAAAACTGGCCACCACATGAACCGCTTCCCCCAAGTGGGTGACAAAAAAATCACTTTTTACAACTTTTTTATTAGACACTTGAACAGCTGGTTTACAATAATTTATAGGGGAGGGTTAAAGGGCTCAAGTTGTGTAAAAAATCTTACCTCAAAAATGCCTTCATAAGAAAATTTGCTGGGGGTGAATTTCAAATTGTAAAAATGACATCATTGCAGGAACAAAAATAGGCAAAAGGCCGCGACCCCTTCAATTCATGCGAAGTAGAGGGGGGTTGCGCCAATATCTACCCCAAGTTTCAGCTTCTGGCGCGTCCTAGAACAGGAGATAGGACGTCAGAAGTAAAATAAAAAATGGGGGGCCGGACTTGATCGGGAAGGTGTTTATTTGAAGATGGTTTTAATATTTAGAATTGTACGATATTTTAAAATGTTTAAATTGGATTATGTATTTAGAATGGTTTTATAACATAAATAAGATGCAATAGTTTAGATTTTGAATGTAGCAATATAGATTTTTATAAATATATTATGCACATAGCAAAATCTGGCATAGCGTCGTTTGCGTTTTTTACAAACATTGCTACTCATCATCATATCATAAATCACTCTTCCACCAGCATCACATGCCAGGCCATGCTCATTTCCAGTCAATGGCGTACTGAAATCAAAACCGTAGCCAACAATACCCCCGGGGGTGAAACCAGCTCTACTACGGTAGCAGCTAGATGAATAGAGCGTGGAGCCGGGGAGAGGGCACGCGCGCAGTGACACACGCGCCGCACTATGCGCCGCAATGGACTCAACTGGGCCCATCTGAAAACGGGACCATGGACGCACAATGCCCCCCAAGTAGTCGGCTGCAAAACGAACTTTCGCTGGCAAAAGTCCAAATTCATTAAAATATCGTCAGATAGGGACAGGTTTGATAGTGATCGCTGTCCACTTGGATGTCACTAGAAGACGGGTCGAGTTTCTCGCCGCCGCCACTCCCAGCTGCAGCTGCAGCAGCCGGGCGGCATGCATGTGCAGTAGCGGCAGCCCCTAAGCTAGCCGCCGCCCGGCCCGCCCAGATAGATAGACTGCACACGCGCCCGGCTGCAATGCACTGCACCGCGGCGGCGGCCGCGCATGCAATTTTACTCGGACTTTGAGAGTTCGCCCCCTCTTGGACGCGGCCGGGCCGGGCCGCCGCGTCAGCACGCGAATCCATCACTGATTCCGCGCTAGCGCGGCCCGCTGTCGCGACACTTTGCTGACGGCGCGACGCGAAAATAGGGGCGACCGTGGCGACTTTCGAGTCACCGGAATTGTCGCGGCACCCGCGGATCCGCGACCGGGATTCGGGCCGGGGCGAAGCCCCTCGGCTATTGATTTTCGGCTGCTGTCGCCCCGCGCTGGTGGCCGGGCGGCCGGACCGGCGGCGAGTATGCGCCCGCCTCGGGTCCCCGGCTCCGGTGGAACTCGCCGCCCGGGCAAATAGCGCACGCGCGCGCGCCACCCGTCGCTCGGGGATATACATGCGTCATTGTCAAGTGACAAGACAAGTGGTGGGGTGCTTTACTTGGAAGTTTACGAGTTACTTGAAAGTATAATTGCGAGTAAGTGTAATTAGTATACTCCGCGGTGCACGCTGTGCATTTTTCATAAAGAAAACGCTCCATCATGACGTCATCGTTACTGAAATCAAAATTGTTCTAAAAACGTTCAGAAAGAAACATTCCTGGCCTTTTTATTGTCTAAACATTTTTCTTTTTGTAAAAGTGCATGCATAAGTACCCCACTCGCTCGTTTTCGACTAAGACATAAGTAACATTGGATGCATATTTTGCATAGTAAGTAAAAGCAAAATGCAGTTAGGTATTTTAACATGACAGTTTGAATTAGGTAGTGTTTTCGTTCTCGCTGTTCACCGTGTGTTTTGGCGAGTGCAAGGCTTGGGCAAATGCAATATCGTTTGCCACTTCCCCCTGTGCTTGTCACTTGACAACTTGTAAAAGTGGCCGCAGCCCACTTCTCGCAGCACTGCGCCTGTATTTTGGCTGTCTTTGTGCGCGCCCACTGGTTCCTGTACGTACTCGCGAGCGCATGTACTAGTTTGTATACGGCACGCATGTGTATTGGCTTGGCTACTTTGTGTCTGGGTGCGATGATGCTTAGATACTCAATGGAAACTTATTGTGCTGTCCATCGTAAATACACGCGATCTAGCGGCCTTCCATGCGTTTATTAGTCCGGCTGCAGTATTTTTTCGTTTTACTAGGTGATATTATTTTGATAAGGATGTCTATTTCTTAAATTTTAAAGCAAACGGGGTGACCTATGCTAGCGCTGCCAGCTGGACGAAATCTTAATTCCGATATGTTTTTTTCTGAGAGTCAATTTCATTGTATTTATCTGAAATTATACGCTTCCCTATTCGATGTTGTTCTTATTAGCCGCTTAGCTACTCATACAAATTAATATGGTTTATCACGAATCGGGCAGCCCAAAATTAAGATGTGCGTGCGGACAAAATATGGAGCCGGTCGTCACGCCTTGCAACGACATGGCAAACGTGTCCTACACTCCTACATCCAGGTGCCACTCCCAGACTCTGTCAAATGCCCTGTAAAATGTCAAATGTCATGCAAGGTGTCAAATGTCACGCAATATGCTCTGTAAAATGTCAAACTTTACAATGCCTTTTACACGACTTTTGACACCTTGCATGACATTTAACATTTTACAGGGTCTCGGAGTGCCCCCAGGATAACGCTACAGAGACCAATTTTGTTGCGAAAGCAGTGACCCATAAATTGAACCCCGTTACTGTTGTTCACGCTCCAGCCAATCTGATGCAGTGCCGGGCGCGGTACTCTAAGCTTTGTATAACATGCTTATGCCATTTTGTCCACTATATTGGGAAAATGTTTCTAGCCACTGACTTTCTGGCGCCTCACTGCATTTTCAATTTTTTTATTGCCCTCGCTTTTTATACCGTATTTCCTCGAAATACCCCCTCGAATAATTCCCCCCTCGAAATAACCCCAGGTCTTTTCGAGCTGAGGAAAAAATACTTCCCGTCTTGAATGATGTAAATACATCATGTATACTATGTACATGATGTAAATATTTATGGGGGCCAAATAACAGCTATACATAGAGTAGTTTCTATAGCTATTCACATTTGTACATATGTTCTAATATGCCCCGTTTGGTGACATTTATTATCAGTTTTGGGTGTGTAAAAGCCCATTCTTTACTACGATATTTACGAAAATATCTGGCGAAACCCCCCCTCGAATAAGCCCCCCTCGAAATACCCCCCTCCTCAAAATTTCCGCACTGTTAAAAATAAACCCCTGGGGGTATTTTGACGAAATACGGTAGATCGGATCATAAAGGTGTCTTAATGTAAATGTGTTTGAACCACCCTGTAAGCGCGGCCAAGCGATAACCGTGTCGATATCCAGCCCAGAACACTCGCGGTTAGACGGCCAACGGCCCAAATGATAACCTGAGAAAGTAGAAAAAGTTCGCTACGTCCGTGCGCACGCTGTACGTAAATATATACGTAGGATACATTCGGTAGGCTCCAGAATTAACGCTGCCGTGGCCATTGCTGTTCTTTTTCTGAGTTCTGAAAGCAGAAATCATTCGAGAACCGCCAGTTTCAGTCATTTATCAATGATTTTTGGTAAGGCTGGAAACGTGAAGTAAATTTCTGACCGTGTCGCCAAAAAATCCAACTGAATAATAATTATATAAAATGTAAATAAGATTAAAGTTAGAAGGATAATTTTGGTAGTATAAATGATAGTTGTATTGACCATGTGGTTTGTATTTAATTCAACATGGTTATAATAGTTCCAAAGCTTTTCCTGTGCGCGTTCTTAATCTTACCCGGTATTCGCTCCCGCAAGGATCACATTCAAAACGGGCCAGGCCTATTTCGCACATAAGCCTGTTTCGCACAAACGCCCGTTTCGCACACGCATGAAACCCGTGTCGCACAAACGCCCGTGTCGCACAAAAATGATGCCTGTGCGAAACGGGCCTATGTGCGGAACAGGCGTATGTGCGAAACAGGCGTCTGTGCGTGTGACTCGAGCGTGTGACCGGGCACCCCAACTTTACCCCACTGTTCTGCAAACAATGCGACACTAGGGTTGGGAAACCGGAACCAAACTTCGGTACCCGAAACAGTTTTGGGTTAGTTTAGTTTACCAACGCTAGTGCACGTTCCATGTTCTGGATGCACTAACATTGGTAAACTAAACGAAACCCAAAACTTTTTCGGGTACCGAAAGTTCGGTTCCAGTTTCGTAACGCTAGTTCCGCATTGTTCGCAGAATTGAGTTTCCATTTTGCAGGGCATTTTCTAACACTTTTGACCCTGTAAAATGTTAAATGTCATGCAAAGTGTCAAAATTCATGGAAAATTCCTTGCAAAATGAAAACTCAGACAGCCGGCGCAGCGCCGCCTGGAACTCATTGTGCAGCGGGGAAGGGGGCGGGGTAAAGTTCGGGTGCCCGGACACGCACCAGTGACGCGCACATATGCCTCTTTCGCACATACGCCTGTACCGCACATACGCCTGTTTCGCACAGGCATCATTTTTGTGCGAAACGGGCGTTTGTGCGACACAGGTTTCATGCGTGTGCGAAACGGGCGTTTGTGCGAAACAGGCGTATGTGCGAAACAGTGCACCCTCATTCAAAACCTCTATAGAAAACATGTCAATATGTCTAGGACTCCCCAAAACTCTACCCAAAACACCAGAGTTGTCAAAAGTACTGAACTTTTTTTTAAAGTAAATGTAAACGTAAAGTATTTTTATTTTACACACAGCCGAGTACAGAAAACGTAAAGTTTTTTTTTCTTCTTTGACACTGCTAAAATACTTTTTTTCCGGGAAAACGTAAAAGTTGGTATTCTTGTAACAGAAGACGTAAAAGTGAGTATTTTTCTCACAGAAAATGTAAAACTGGGTATTTTCTCTCACAGAAAACTTAACAGACACAATTTTTTCAATTTTTACTCTGGAATACATCAAATACCTATGTGGGGTTTTTCGCGTGATAAGTATTTCTCAGGAAATTACCCTATGTTTATCACATTCTGTCTGTAGGGATTTCACTTTCTATGTCCCCTTAAAATACGTTTTCAGTACTCGCGTACTTTCAAAAAGTACGTGAGTAAGCGAGTACTGATTTTTTTCGGGGGGAAACGTAAACGTATTTACGCATTACTCGAGTATACATATTTATCGAGTAAACGTAAATACGTTTTAACAACTATGCAAAACACCATGCCCAAATATTTCCATGCCAGCGCGGGGCACTATTATCGGGACACACCGAGTATAAATACGTGCACATGTGCTAAGTATGATTGCTGTCATGTTCCAAGCCAACATTTCCCCTGTAACTGGCTTCGAGCCTCGGAGATTGGTTTCTCTTGCCTTGTTCATGCCTGCTTTCAGCTCGTGTTATATTGCCTTGTCAATGGATCTGCGAGCTTTTTGGCTTCTACTATCCCCAATATTTTAGATTTCAGTAGGAACCGCGGTTTTGTATTTGCAATTTCTTTTGTTGAAGAATTGCCATCCTTAAATATCAATTGTTGCCGTTCTTTCAAACGCTAAAAGCAATTTATTCAGAGTAAAAGCTTAAATGCACCTTACATAAATATTTACATACCTATGTATGTGTGTGTAGTATTTAAGTGCACACCCACGTAACGATCTTTTCTATACCTAATCCTTTGGCGTAACTCCAGCATATTTATCTGAAGCATAGCAATAGAAAAATGCGGCCGCACAGCGGCCGCAGAGCCAATTTTCTCATCACTACTTCACGAACATGCCGCGTGAACTTTATTATCATTACCCACGAGCGAAGCGGCAGTTAATGTAGTGCAGAGCACAACAAACAAATACGGGCGGCTGCAGCGCAGTGCATTTTCACAATACACGCGCGTCTGCCCTAATGCCGCGTGCTTAAAGTGCGCGTAGTAAGTTAAGCTGCTATGTAAATGCATGTATTTTATGTATTTACGTTGGTAAATATAAGTGCGGTGGAGTAGGAACATCGTTTTATATTTTTGTTACAATAAGCATCACCCGGTCGAGTGCTGACATAAAGCCCCCTCTAGGCAGACTTCAGGAGGCCTCAGAATTAATTTTGTTTCTCGTAAAACACATCAAGCTCAAAAACGTTATTGCGCTGCAACTGTTTAGTATTTATATAGGTATTTTCAATAAATCTCTTGGATGAATATATCCACTTTATTTAAATATTTACACCAGCCCACGCGATCCACAACACACCTGCATTATGGTGCTGTACTATAAATGCTGCATACTGAAAAAAATACTTAATGTATTGTCAGCTTTTTCCACTGTTAATTGTTTTTTGGATATATTGAGGTAGGTAAACGGAATGATAATAAATTTGGGATGGCAGGGTGATGGGATGGCGCTACGCGCTAGCGCCATTTGAAGGCGTTAAAGGGCGTCGCGCCATGGCGCCATCTTTTCTGGCGCTCTTCCTTCACTAGAACCATATACAAAGTCATTCAATGTTTCAAATTTTGAGAATTATTAGGTAAGTATTAGGTAACTTCATTTAATTCATATTGTGGATCAACACTCAGACATAAATAGTAAATCCACCCCGTTTTATTTTCAATTAGTTAGGTAATTTTCACTGAAAGAACGTAAATCTCAACGGAAATGAATAGCAAAAGTGCATGTACTTATTTATAATACACGGGGCAAAATATTTACATGTAGGGATAGCGTTCACATACCTAGGTAGTTTCTATCATGCGAAACGATTTAATCAATGAAGTATTCATAAAAAAATGTATACCGTAAACTGTTGAATAAGTACGGGTCTATGGAATAACTCATTATGTGATGCAATAACAATCCTCCACTCGGTTGACACTCGCGGAAAATATAACTTTTCCTTTGAATAAATAACCAATAGGGACACGTCTACGGCGTACAGAGAGGTATTAATTTGGGAATATATTTAGGTATTTACAACATATTTATGCTTTAAATAGACTAATGATGCCGCAGCCAGATTGAATCCTTTGTAATCATTACTAGGTAGCAGAGTTGTTAAAAGTACTGTACTTTTCTCAAAGTAAACGTAAACGTAAAGTATTTTTTTTTACTCACAGCTGAGTTCAGAAAACGTAAAGTATTTTTATACTTTTACACTGCGTAAAACGTGCGTAAAATACTTTTTTTCCCAGAGAAAACGTAAAAATGTGTATTTTTTCTAAGGAAAACGTAAAAATGGGTGTTTTTTCTCACAGAAAACGTATTTTTCACGCGAAAATAACGTAAAAATGAGTATTTGTTTGCAATTTTGACGCTAAAATACATCAATCATGTGTTTTTTTCTCCTGATCAGTATTTATTAGAAAAATCGTTTGGCAAAATGACATTTTCTGTCCCTTAAAGTACGTTTTCTGTACTCGCATACTTTCAAAAAGTACGCGAGAAAGTGAGTACCAGTATTTTTTGGTGGAAACGTAAACGTATTTACGCAGTACGCTTTACGCGTATTTTTCGAGTAAACGTAAATACGTTTTAACAACTGTGCTAGGTAGTTAATAAAGTGCTGTTTAATAATTATGTTGGACTACATACAATGTTCATTCATAGTGTACCTACCTAGGTATTTTGCGCAAAAGGAAAGTCTCAATAAAGAAACTCTCGCGTCAAAATTTCCAGACGAAAAATTAAGTCACCTGTGGGAACACCTCGACGTAATTAGTATCTGAAGAATAACTACTCTGTGGATTTATTCAAAAATACGTATACATATTTATGTGTATACTCCGCGGTAGTGATGTAAAAAGCGCCAGACTTTTGGTGCCAAGCGCCATGGCGCTTTTGGCAGGCGCTTTTGGCATGCGAGCGCCAAGCGCCAATGGCGCCACAGCAAAATAGCGCCAAGCGCCAATGGCGCCAGAGGATGTTGGCGCCAAGCGCCAATAGCGCCAGCGCCAAAATTTTTTGCTGCCCAAAAGGCAGCCATGCTAATGCAGGTATTGGTTAGGTCCTGTCGGTTAGGTTTTGTAGTAGGTTAAGTAGGTTATGTAGGCTAAGGGTGCTGAACACTGATGTGACCCTGGCACCCGCCCCAAAATCATCCCCTGTCTGTTCGAAAGGGTCGAAACAGGGTTTTCTGTCTGGAGGTGCTTGGGAGTGCACCATGCGATTCTTCCAGACATCTTTTGGACATCTACCTATTTACTTTGGGGCCTCTACAGTTTGAAGCATTCAGACATTTTACCATTGTATTTACCTTTTTATTCAACCACAACCAAACTTTATTTTCAACACAATGCAATACTATGCATTTGATCGTCACTCGTCAGCTCGTGAGCAATTTTTGAATTGGGATGGGAACCATTAGGCCCATTATTTGGGGAATTTTTTTGAATATTCTTGCAAAATAAGCAAGTGGAGGGTTTGTTCTTCCTGGAATACATGTGCAGTAACACATTTACTTGTGAAAATTTTGCACACAAGGTTTTTTAACATAAAAAAATGATCTATTTTTTGAACTCCTTGTCGCTTTTTTGGCGCTTTTTAAAATGCCAGCGCCAAGCGCCAATGGCGCCACGGCATCATAGCGCCAAGCGCCAAAAGCGCCATGGCGCTTTTCTGTAGCACAGCGCCAAGCGCCAATGGCGCCACAGCAAAAAAGCGCCAAGCGCCAAAAGCGCCATGGCGCTTTTTGCTTTGGCGCTAGCGCCAGGCGCCAGCGCCATGGCGCTTTTACATCACTACTCCGGGGTCGTGGAGCACATGCTACCTACATATCTTTTCTACCGAATGAAACATTACATCATGTACATCATTTACATCATTAATTAAAAAATTGTAAAAAAAATTATTTCAGACATGGAACATACATACCTATGTACTTTATTACCTCCAAAAGTAGACAGACGCTCCATTGGCCCTACACACACTAGTTTTCACCGTGACCGATGTGAAAACTGAAATGGCGACATGGCGACATCCAGCCTACTCTTTTTGTATGCTATATGTGTTTTAGTTTTAAAATTTTCAAAGCTTCACTTTCATTAATCTAACTTCCAATTTAAATTAAATGAAATCATTCAACCGTGTTCATCAATTTGCATTTGAAAAAAATTCAGTTTTCACAGGAAGTCACGGTGAAAACTAGTGTGTGTAGGCACAATAAGAGGAAAAATCGAATAAGAGGTGTTCAATTTTAGCTTTTTTAAATGAAACGCCGATCATTTCTTCCGCGATTTTCACAGACATTTCAATTCATTTGAATCGTTAAGCTTGTTATGCCCCCAAGTACCTAATATTTTATGGATTACGTTTTCTGTACTGTAAAAGTACAGGAGTAAGTGAGTAACAGGTATTGTTTTCGGGAGGAAACGTAAACGTATTTACGCAGTACTCGAGTGCCGCATTTCTATGAATTATCAATCCTTAGTTATCCGAATTATCAAACAAAATCAATACGAGGTATACCTACTATCTGAGGTAATACGGTATTTATATTGTAGTACTAGACCCTGTCTTTTCCTGTTTATAGATATTGTTTTTTTCTGTGAAAGTGCGTTGGCGCGTAAGAAATATTTTGTGCGGATGGGTACTGTGCTGTCCGCAGAGTAGAGGTAAAAATTAAGGTATCCGCAGCATTTATAACAAAGAAACCCTTCTCCATCATATTTTTACGAATTAAAGTTTAAACATTATCAGAAATTTCCATGACAAAGAAAGAACCTGTGGTAAAAAGGTTAAATAGATAATAACTTAAATATTTTTACAATATCTCGCTACTCCCAGGTTGTCAGGACATGAATGTCAAAATTCAAAATCATTTGGTCACAAAAAGTAGGTCTCAATTTCAGTATCATGGTTTATTTCTGTAAAACGTAAGCACAAAATCTCTGCTCGTATTTACAATCCCATAAAAAATGGCTAAAGCCAACAAAAAGTGGACGCTGCACCTAAACATGTGTATGCTTTTGAATGCACAAAAGTAATATATCATATACCATGCCATTTTCTTATCGAGCTATCAAAAGATGTATATCAAGGGAAATGTATACAAATGCTAATAATATAGGCCATCAACACAGCAAACTGCATCACAAGAAACTTTTTTTCACCAAACTTTTGCATGGCAGTGTGAGCTGTGTCAGTGCTGCAATCATTAAAGATACTAAAAGCTCACGCTGCCATGCAAAAGTTTGGTGAAATTGTTTCTTGTGATGCAGTTTGCTGTGTTGATAGCCTATATTATTAGCATTTGTATACATTTCCCTTGATATACATCTTTTGATAGCTCGATAAGAAAATGGCATGGTATATGATATATTACTTTTGTGCATTCAAAAGCATACACATGTTTAGGTGCAGCGTCCACTTTTTGTTGGCTTTAGCCATTTTTTATGGGATATACTTCTTTTTGAGGGCCACAGGCCCAAATTTTATAAGTTATTGCAAATCAAGCAAATGTCAAATGTGGCACTGAGCAATACAATCTATAGTCAAGAAGAAGCCAAATACTAAGATTCAAAAGATTTTCAACATGATATTTAGAACCTGAAAGTTATCACTTGACATTTATGACTTGAAATTACCCACTTGGCAATAACTTGACATAAACCACTTGACATTTATGACTGAATGGCATCACTTGATATTTATGACTTGACATGAACTGCTTGCCATTTTTTCACCTGATAGTTTTCACTTGACATAAACAACTTGACAGGTATCACCTGAAAATTGATACTTGACATATTACTTGACATTTGACATGACATTTATCACTTGACATTAAACTTAACATTTCACTTGAAATTTATCACTTGACGTTAAACTTGACATTTGACATGACATTTATCACTTGACATTAAGCTTGACATTTAACTTGACATTTGACTTGACATTTCACTTGAAATTTATTACTTGACATGTCACTTGAAATTGATCACTTGGCATTTGACTTGACATTTCAATTGAAAGTTATCACTTTATATTCACCTTGACATTTATCACTTGACATTTGACTTGACTTTAGACTTGACATCTATAACTTGACATTTGACTTGATATTTGATCACTTGACATTAAACTTTACATTTGACTTGACATTTCTCACTTGAAATTTGACTTGACATTTATCACTTGAAATTTGACTTGACATATGACTTGATATTTGACTTGACATTTATGAGTTGACATTAAACTTGACATTTCACTTGAAATTTGTCACTTGACATTTGACTTGAAATTTGTCACTCGACATTTGACTTGACATTTCACTTGAAATTTATCACTTGAAATTTATCACTTGACATCTATCACTTGACATTTATCACTTGACATTTCACTTGAAATCTACCACTTGACATTTATCACTTGATATTTTATCACTTTATATTTTATCACTTGACATCTATCACTTGACATTTATCACTTGACATTTGGCCTGACATTTATTGCTTGACATTTATCACTTGACATTGCACTTGAAATCTACCACTTGACATTTATCACTTGATATTTGCCTTGATATTTTATCACTTAATATTTTATCACTTGACATCTATCACTTGACATTTATCTCTTGACATTTGGCCTGACATATATTGCTTGACATTTGACTTGACATTTATAACTTGACATTTGACTTGACATAAGCCACTAGACATTTATGACCTGATAGTAATCACCATGCAAGGTCACATGCTCAGTATCACATCAAGCAGTAGTTCAGGCATGTTTGCGCATTTTACGCAAAATAAGCAAACTTGAATAACTTTTGTAAATCTGTACCAAAATTGCCAAAAATTGGCTCATTTGAAAGCTCTAGTCATGGCGCACATCAACAAATTTTTTTATTGCCGCATTTGTATTCAAATTTTAAATTTATTGAGGTTTGAAAATTTCAAACAGATACCGTCCCAAAGTGGGCGGAGCCTGTGAAAAAAATTCCCGAAAATAAGAAATGGCATCATATGCTCTTTCGTATGAGCCATCAACCATGAAAATCGGTCGTGTTTCAAGGAAGTTATTGCAGTTTGAAGATTGTCGGGAGAACAAGATGAACAACAACAACAACAACAACACTGCCTAGAAAAGAAAATGTGTAATAACTACCTCCCAACTCAACCATTTGATCTGAAAATTTGCATGGGGGTACTCTTCGACACGGGCTATTCAATGGTATAATGGGTTTTGCCGTAGCTTGTCGCGTTCCGAAGTTATTGCGATTTAAATTTTGCGATTTCCGCATTTTGGTGTGTCTGACCATATTATGGGTGGGTCGCTTGCGCCCTCCCTCGGCAGCGAGGGATGGCGCTGGCGCGCCCACCCGATCAATAAGCTACTTGAATTATGACAGCAATATTGTGTTTACCTAGCTCAAATACTCTGGGTGATTTTTCTCATAAAAATATTAAGATGGAAGCTTCATTTGAGGGGAGGGGGTGGCTTATCGTGCGTCTCGCTTTTCATAAATATTCATGATGAATCTATTGATAAATATAAAATTTATACAACATTAAAATGAACTTTTTATAATAATTTCCTTGAAATTTTCTTCGAAGACTTACTTCAATTGAACTCTGAATGTCAAATTGCATCATGTTTAGTATAATGTTTATGTAGGTACATAAGTACCGTATTACCTCGAAATACCCCCAGGGGGTTTATTATTTCGCCAGCAAAATTTGAGGGGGGGATAATTCGAGGGGGGGTTTATTCGAGGGGGGGGTCTATTATTCCGCCAGAAATTTTCGGAAATTCCCCATACGCAGACGTAGAAAAATCGAACAATTCATAGATGTATATGTGTTTATAGGCATCTATAACTGTATATACACAAAAACCGTTTTCTAACGTCACTTAATCATCAGTTTTAACGTGTGTTCTGCATTGTACAGATCACAAACTGCGGTATTTGTCATGTACGTTCACGTTACACTCAATTTTAGGGGGGGTATTTCGAGGGGGGGGTTTATTATTTCCTCAGCCGAAATTTAGGGGGGGTATTTCGAGGGGGGGGTTAATTCAAGGGGGGGTTAATTCGAGGTAATACGGTAGATATTTATTTTTTCTAGGACGGTGCAACAAATATTTTAAGATCTGTGAGTGAATAATACCTAGCTATATATATACTAGCAGTCCTTGCGCCGACCTTCGGTCGGGCCCATCATTTCATCATTTAATTTTTTGAGCCCTGGGGGTACTATTCAAGGGTTATGGTAATTTAGTGTCAAAATGGAGTGCATATTTGAAATCAGTCCAAACATGTCCAAACAGAGCCAGCTGGTGCCAATTCCAGACCACAGCAAACATGTCCAAACAGAGCCAGCTAGAGCCAATTCCAGACCACAGCAAACATGTCCAAACAGAGCCTGCTGGTGCCAATTCCAGACCACAGCAAACATGTCCAAACAGAGCCAGCTAGAGCCAATTCCAGACCACAGCAAACATGTCCAAACAGAGCCTGCTGGTGCCAATTCCAGACCACAGCAAACATGTCCAAACAGAGCCAGCTGGTGCCTGCAGGCTCCGCCCACTGTGTTAGTGTAACTGCTCTAACCTCTGTCACCCACCCAGTATAAGACCAGCTCCCTAGACAGCCAGAGCTCAAGTCAGACCCACTTGGGTCTGCACCTAGACTCAATATAGGGTTCTACCTCCTATATTGGGATTGTATTTTTATGTAGGGGGTGTTCCCGACCAGTGGCCCCCCGTGCATAGGATGGGGGGTTGTCCAAGTTCTCTGGCAACTCCCTAAGTCAGCTTGTGTGTGTTGGATTTTTTGGCAGCGGCCCAAGCCGTCCGCCCCTATAAGTATTAAGATAAGATAAGATAAGATAAGATAAGATAAGATAAGATAAGATAAGATAAGATAAGAAAGATAAGAAGATAATACCTAGCTATAAATATAAATATATATATATATATATAATAATACCTAGCTATATATATATATATACCGTATTTCCTCAAAATACCCCCGGGGGGTTTATTGTTTCATAGTGAGAATTTTGAGGGGGGGTTAAACGAGGGGGGGGTATTTCGAGGGGGGGGGGGGTTTATTATTTCGCCAGAAATTTTTTGAAAACCAAGTACTAAATTGTCGTCTGAAACGTACGCAGACGTCGAAAATGCAACAAAAATCGCCATTTAAACTGGTGGCAAATATAAATGGGAAATCAGGTACCTCATTATTCATAACTATCTCACAGGGAAACGTGCAGCCAAATATGGCTGCCATTTGATGTGGGGCTGCCCACAACATTTGCCTACATATATGCCAAGTGGCACCCCCTGGCACACCGCTGTTCTGCTGCTACAGATTGATGAATGTTTTTTTCCAAGTTTCTTCCTGGCAAATATAAATGGGAATTTTCAAAAAACACACAAAATACAGCTGCAGTAAAGTGCACAGCCGATTTTTTTGTGTACTGCCAACACAAGCAATGCATGCACTTGTGTTGGGTCCTTTCAAATAAAATAAAAATTACTTATAGCTTTCCCACAGCCATATTTTGACTGCTGGTAAGTTGGGAGTATAATTTGGCCCCTGGTCCACTCACACCCACAAAACTTGCCCCCAGCAAGCAGGCATGGACCACAAAAACATGACAACAATGATTTTTAACTTTGTGATTATCAAAATTGTAGTTGTGATTGAAAAACTGTGATTTTCAATTTTCTGGGCATGGCCACCATTTGTTTATCCCAGTCACACTAGATACAGGGCACATTGCCCATTGGCCCCTATAGGTTTTTATCAAATAATTAGTGTCCACATTGGATGGGCACAAGTATTTTGTCCTTTGCGTCAAGACACTGCAGGCGCCAGACACGCTGTCAGGCGAGTGCCCCCTCTACACAGGGTAATTTTTATCCTTGGCTATAAAAAATACTTGAATGCAAAAATGGAGCCCAGGAGCAGCCATATGTTGCCCCTGACACCAAACAAGCCAATTCTGGCCTCCGTGTGCTCCATGAATAGCTTGGGATAGTGGATTGTTCACTTTTTCAAACATACGTTTTTCTCCAAAAAAATGTTCATGTTTGATCAACAACGCCACCATTGTGTGGGGCTTCCGGGGGTTCTGACTGGGTAGAAAAGTTGCACATGATTACAATCTACCAATGTCAAAAAAACTTTTTGGTCTCAAATGTCCAGAAAAAAATTTATCAATAATTTTTGTTTCATCAGGAACAAAAATTTGTATGGAAGTTCCATTTATATTTGCCAGAAAAAAACATGGAAAAAAAATCTTCTGCATCGAGGGTGGCCTGAGGGGGGTGTCCCCTAGGGTATATATGGTAAATAAATACTTGGGGGCACCCTCACACAAGATGAAAGCCTAACAGCTTGCATGTGGGATTTGTAAAATACAATTAAGTGATTTTCCCATTTATATTTTCCACCAGTTTATAAGACTCTAAAGACTTGTATAAGTGTGTAGAGGTATAATCACTGTTCTCACATAACAGAGCCATCGTTTTTAACGTGTGTTTTGCTTTACCCAGATGACAAACCGCAGCCTTTGTCATTTACGTTCTCTATACACTAAATTTGGGGGGGGGGTATTTCGAGGGGGGGTTTATAAGTTCATAGTGTCCATTTTGAGGGGGGGTATTTCGAGGGGGGGGTATTTCGAGGAAATACGGTATATATATATATTTATGCTCAAGGTGCGTCATTCTGATTTCTGACCGTGACGAGTGTCATTTTCAAAATAAATGTTATCTCATGTGAAATATGAGGCATTTGCATTGAGCACGTACGTCATCTATAACGTACTGTTTGTAGTTGATAGAACTATTGATTACCAGTGACCAAAATTTCGTATTTACCTACTACACTACAACGTCGTGATATCCCCTTAACTCATTCGAGAACTTGAATTGAATTTTCCCACCTTTTTCACATATTTCTACAAATATATTGACGTAGTGATATTCAATTTTTCCACACAGACGCACAATCTTATTTTTCAGCTGCCGAAGTATCATACATTTTTCTTGGTTAATTCTTACCGCAACAATGGCCAACGACTGAGCAGTTTGAATGGAAATTCTTTGTTAATTAACGCTAGTGCACCTCCGACGACCCGCTAAATAGTGCCTAGTGTCATTTTAATCAAAAGAAAAGCCACGCTGGGATCTCTGGGCAGTCTACAAAATTAATTTCTCAACGTATTCATTCACCTAACGCAAAAATTGTGCCTACACTACCCGAGTTCATAAAAAATCGTCCGTCAATAGTGAATTCAACTATAATTCAAACCTACGTAATTGCATATAATACCACATAAATAAATACAAACTGAGACGAATTAATTGCGGAGAAAATCGTCGCAATTCGAGTCGATTTCGAGTGCATTTGATGCGGCGGCTACATCAAAGGTCGTTGGTCCGCTGACACAGGTGAAACTATGGCCAAAGACCGCCTGTCTCAGTTGCAGGTGGGTGTTTTGAAGCGGTAAAATTGGTGAATTTTTTGTGAGGATGGTTCATTTGAGAGGTTTTGGGATGTGTGAAAATGAATGTGCTTCAAGGTTATTCAATGAATATGGGGCGGGCATATTCACACTCCTGGTTTTGTCTCAAGTGTGAGAGAACCGTTTGAAGAATCAAGGCAAACGAATTGAAGCTGAGGAATTTTTTAGATAAGCAATGCTAAAATCCCAATTTGCGACATGATGAAAAGCCAACTAGTAAAAATCTAGTTTGGAAAGGCACCATAACCTAACGATCATATTTCAAAAGCCCACATTTACGCGCCAACTTGGCACAGGGCCAGGCGGGTACGACGGGTGCGGCGCCGGCGCCCGAACCAGCCGCCACGCCCTACATGGAAGAGTTCTTCTCGCAGGTGTGCAACAGTGTTCATGTGCGGTGCGCCCTGCGAGGTCGCTAACCATGTGCACAAATTTAGACATTTATTTTGCTAAAAGCAAAATACCTAAATGTGCACATATGTATAGCAACGCCGCATGGGCTAGAGTAGCAATTCACTCAGGGTTTTTTTTGCTGGTATCGTACAGTATGTATATTGTCAAAGTATGGAATGGAATGTGTGTATGTGCAGTATGGTATTGTAGTGCATATTTAGCTGTGACATCGGATTTATTTCGTTTGCAAGATATAGCTCCTCAGTGTTGAGCAGCGAGCATGACTCTAAGGCGCCACACACGCTGGATGTCAACTGTTTTGGTGTCAACTCGATTTTAGTTCAAATTTAGGCAGCAGGACAATTTTCAAGTGCACGTGCGGCAAAGTCTAAGAGGAATTTATATTGTCATGTTCTTTTGAACACAATTTTGCAGCCCATAAACTAAAAATTTAGACTGTTTTTCATAAATTTTGCGTTTACGGGCTGCGAACCCATGTTCAAATGAAGTGTGTGCTTCTAAAAGTACCGATCTACAAATTTTTCAAATTTGAGTTAGGACCATTTTTGGGGTCCCCATAAAAATGCGCTTCAAAAAAAATATATAATATGTGGGGGGTGCGAAATTCAATTTTGAGATATGGGGGGTCGAAAAAAGCAAAACAAATCGCAAAATACAGTTTTTGAAATTTTCAAAGTACCGATCTACAAGCTTTTTTAGCTTTTGTATTTTTCAAAGTACTGATCTACACACATTTTTAAAAATTTTACTTCTAAATGTACCGATCTGCACTTTATTTTTTGTGCTTCTAAAAGTCGATGTCAGCTCGGCCTCATCAGCAGCAAAAACTCAATTTGTGCTTTTTACTATGGGTAAAAGTACCGATCTACATCTATCTGATTTTGTGCTTTAAAATGTACCGATCTACATGCTATTACCAATTTGTTCTTTTAATATGTACTGTACTACAAAAATACGATTCACTAAATGTTATATAGCTAATGTTATATGTATAAACAATGATCATACCCATGCATGTGGATACCCAATAATATGGCCGAAATACCCATACCCAAAATTCCCATACCCAATACCCATGTATGGGTATTGCATACTCCAAACTTTCAATGGCGATTATCTCAAAATCGATTTTTTGTAGATCGGTACTTTTAGAAGCACACCCTTCAAATGCACATGGCAATATAAATTCCTCTTCGACTTTGCCGCACGTGCACTTGAAAATTGTCCTGCGACCTAATTTGAACTAAAATCGAGTTGACACCGGAACAGTTGACACCCAGCGTGTGTGGCACCTAATCAAACTGCTGCATACCATAGTTGTTAAAACGTATTTACTTTTACACGATAAATACGTATACTTGGGTACAGAGTAAATACGTTTACGTTTCCTCCGGAAAAAGTTCATGTACTCGCATTTACGTATACTTTTTGAAAGCACTCGAAATTTTCTCAAAAAAACTCACTTTTACGTTTTCTGGGAAAAGTATTTTACTCACGTTTACTCATGAGTAAAAGTGAGAAATTGTACTTTACGTACTCGGGAGTGAATAAAAAATAAATACTTTACGTTTACATATACTTAAGTTGAGTACTTTTAACAACTCTGCTGCATACCGTGTATTCTTGAAAAAGTCGCCATTCGGCCGTCCACAACTGCAACCCATTTTATGCATTTATGCAACTGCATTTTATTCAAGAATATGCGGTATGTAGGGATACAAACTTTGGTTGCACATTTCTATGCCCGTGTTTTTATGCAACTTTAGATTGGAAGCTGATACCCAAACCCGACCAAGCCAGATCGGACCCGAAAATGACGAGAATTTCTCACCCTGACCCGTAACCCGAAACACGAGTCGAGTCGGGTTTTGTTCCCTTCATTGAGGACATTTTTCAGGGAAACACAGTGCGCTCCCTCGCTTATCGAACGATATGGATTATGGAGTTTGGATAAAAATATGCCTATATGCAGCTGTGAACAAATGGAACCGGAGTTTCTATTGCTTTTGTGACGCGGTATCAACGTTATCAGAAATTCGAGGTATTGTTATAGAGCTGGATAGCATTTTTTCACAATTTAGATGGATTTTTTTAGTGTCGTCTGTGTTTGTGAATAGTGTCAAAATTTCAGTGAAAGAGTGTCATTATTTAGAATTCCCTGGCGCTGCTATACGCAGCGCTCCAATAATTAACACAACTCAATGTCGACAAATCCCTATTTCAGGTGGAAACGATTCGAGAGAACATCGACTCAATCGAGCAACTCGTGCAGGATGTCAAGAAAAAGCAATCGGACATTTTGTCAAATCCGGGAAATGACAAACGTATGTTTTTTATTAGAATCGTGTTGCTTTGGCAATTGACATTGTGTGCCTGAATACCTATTTAATATTATTATAATTTCCAGAATTAAAACAAGAACTGGATGAGTTGATGGGTACAATAAAGAAGAAGACGAATCAAACTCGCTCGATGCTCAAAAGTTAGTTTCAGAATCAATTGCGTAATTTCATATTGCAGTGGTTTTTGGATGTTTGCCAAAACTTTCCGCCGGTATATGAGTTTTTTATGTAGAAATAACGTATAGGTACCTAGGCTGACCCGAATCATATGGAACTGCAACATATGTTACCAAAAATCGTGGAACCGGAGCATTGGAACATGATATGATATGAATTATATGTCAACCGCATAACTCACCAGAACCACCCCCCCCCCCAAACAAAACAAAACAAAAAATAACAAAAAACTCAGCCATCGAAAAGCAAGTCGCCGACGAGGAGGCAGCGGACAACGCAAACGCGGAAGTTCGCATCCGCAAAACGCAACTGAACACGTTGACGCGGAAATTCATGGACATAATGACCGATTACAGCAAGGCGCAGGCAGATTACAGGGATAGGTGTAATGAAAAAATGACCAGGCAGATAACTATTGGTGAGTTTCGGGGTCGCCTGGGCCGAGATTCAATTAGAAGGTTAGGGACACGTAAAGCGCCCGACTCGCGAGTAAGCGTATGAAATTGCGCACGGAAGCGTTAATAGTTTAGCCGCGTATTGGTGTTAGTCCCAAACCCTGTAAAGTGTAAAGTCAAGTGTCAAAAGTCATGACAAATTTGTAATTGTCATGCAAAATCTCGAAATTTTGGTAATAAAATATTTCCTTTTTTGTTTTGATTGACATGTTACATGACATTTGACACTTAACTTCACACTTTACACTTGGCTTGGGACTGTCCCCAGGACGCTCTACGTTCTGGTTGAATTGAGGGCCTGTGCTGTAATTTTGTAGTCGTGTCAATTTTTCTGTCAAATTCGCAGCGAACCCCGACATGGACCCGAACCAGGTGTCAGAGATGATCGAGGAGGGGGAAACGTCAGCTCTACTACAGGGCATTGTCACAGATGCAGAACAGGTCAGTCTATGCCTTAATATCGGAATAAATTTTTAGTTCATCCCGGACATTGGTTAGGCGTGCAAATCTATCTCAGCCATGGGGGCAGACCCAAGCCCTGTAAAGTGTAGAGTAAAGTGTTAAATGTAAAGTCAATGTCAAGTGTCAATTAAAACAAAAAAGAAAATATTTTATTACTGAACTTTGCATGACAATTGACACTTTGCATTTGACTTTACATTTGACACTTTACTTTACACTTTACAGGGCTTGGGATTGGCACATGATCGCAACCACTTTTATGTTCTCAACACAATTTTTGACTCTAACTTTGTCTTTTTGATCCGTTGAAGCCAAGTACTCAATGTATAAACGTACTCTGCACAAGATTTTTTGTGCTTCTAAAAGTACCGATGTCAGCTCGGTAGTGATGGAATGGCGCCATGGCGCTGGCGCCATTTGAGGGCGCCAAAGGGCGCCGCGCCATGGCGCCCTTGGCGCTTGGCGCCCTTTTTCTGTGGCGCCATTGGCGCCTAGCGCCCACTTTCTGAAAGGCGCCATGGCGCCCTTGGCCCTTGGCGCCCTCTCTCCGTGGCGCCCTGCCCAAAAAGGGCGCCAGAATGGCGCCAGCAAGGTTTCAAGGAGAATACGGCGTAAATGAATAAAATATAATAAAAAATGAAGATGCGGACGCGCGCATGCGCGGATAATAGAAATTTGCCGCAAAGAAAGGATGAAGTGGTGCGATTGGACTAAAATCTTTCGTCCAACGGTAGATCGGACACATCTGACGGATCAGAAGCTGGGAATGATGGGCCCTTGAACTCGCAAACTCGTTAATCAACTTATTCAAATCATCGCAATTCAGTTTTTGTCCATTTCAAGAAAACATCTATGGGAAAAGGGGTGTAGGTATATGTTGTTTACCATTTTACAGGGTATTTTACATAACTATTCATACCTTGCATGACATTTGACACTTTACAGGGCATTTTAAACGAAAGAACAAGTGAAATGTGTGCAGTACGGTGCTGAAGTAATATTTGAGGCAAAGGCAGGGTATTGTATATAAGTATCTATTCTGGCGCCCTTGGCGCCTGGCGCCCTATTTTCCAAATGGCGCCCTGGCGCCCTTGGCGCTTGGCGCCCTCTTTCCGTGGCGCCATTGGCGCCTGGCGCCCACTTTCTGAAAGGCGCCATGGCGCCCTTGGCGCTTGGCGCCCTTTTCCTGTGGCGCCCAGTTTCCGAAGGGCGCCATGGCGCCATTGGCGCTTGGCGCCCTTTTTTCTGGCGCTTTTCCATCACTACAGCTCGGCATCATCAGCAGCAAATACTCAATTTGTGCTTTTTTACTATGGGTAAAAGTACCGATCTACATCTATCTGATTTTGTGCTTTAAAAGGTACCGATCTACATGCTATTACCAATTTGGTCCTTTAAATTGTACTGTACTACAAAAAATATGATTCACTACATGTTATATAGCTAGTGTTATGTGTATAAACAATGATTATACCCATGCATGTGGATACCCAACAATATGGCCGAAATACCCATACCCAAAATTCCCATACCCAATACCCATGTATGGGTATTGCATACTCCAAACTTTCAATTGCGATTATCTCAAAATCGATTTTTTGTAGATCGGTACTTTTAGAAGCACACCCTTCATATGTTCATCTAAGTGTGTCAAAGTGTCAAAATTCATGTAAATTGCACTGTAAAATGGCAAACAAAGGTGGTCTGACTCTGAGAGTGCCCCAAGACAACCCACCACCCCCTCTCACAGGGCAAGCAAATGCTAGCCGACATCGAGGCGCGCCACGCGGACATCCTCAAGCTGGAGACGAGCATCAAGGAACTGCACGAGATGTTCATGGACATGGCCATGCTGGTCGAGTCGCAGGGCGAGATGGTCGACAGGATCGAGTTCAACGTGGAGCAGAGCAAGGAGTACGTGGAGCGGGCCACCGACGACATGCGCAAGGCCATGGCCTACGCTGCTGCTGCTAGGAAGGTTCGTCGCATGGGGGGGGGGGGGGTATATAAACCTATTTGCTGTACCATCGTGAATGAAGGCACGTTAAGTTACACAGCAAAAAATGATTTCGTGAAGTGCGTGAAGCGCTTCCACACGTTTCCAACAACATCACGCAATTTTGTGTGAAGTGTCTTCCACACGCTTCACGTTGCTTCACCGAGCGTATCAGGCGCTTCCGAACATGTGGAAGACACTTCACAACGCTAGCGCGCTTCCACACGCTTCACTATTGAGTACATTTGGGTGCCTGCACTAGGGTTGGGAATTTCAAAATTTTCGGTTCCGGTTCCCGGTTCTCGGTTCTAAAAAATTTCGGTTCGGTTCTCGGTTCTCGGTTCCTCAAAATTTTCGGTTCCGGTTCTCGGTTCGGTTCTTAAGTTCGGTTCCGGTTCGGTTCTTTCGGTTCCAAATTGTCAAAAATTTCGGTTCCGGGTTAGGAAAAAGTCGGGTATCGGGTAATGAAAAAATCGGGAATAAGAAAATAATAAGCTGAACAAAGGAAAAACAACATAAAACAACCTCCCCCTACAATTGTGCCCCTGTAGTGGCGGAATGGTGTCATGGTGCTCGCGCCATTCATAGGCACCACGCCATGGCGCCATTGGTGTTGGCGTAGGCGCCCCAGACGGCCAAAACTTGGTGCGCATGTAAACCCAGTGCGCATGTAGACCCCTTGCTTCGGGGGCCAGGTACATATCCAGGATTTTTGAGCATGGTGTATGTTTGTTTACTGAGCCTGGTGTACGGGAGGGGGATTCACCCACCCGCCCTAAAAGTTTACCTACATGGTGACAAAATGGCATCATGGCGCTGGCGCCATTGGCATTGGTGCCATAAATCTCTGAAATGTATGTTTATACATGTACATATAGAGAGATTGGCACCCCACTCGCTGTATTTTATAGAGAATTACCAGTACGCTTACCAATGTACTTCTAAAATATCAGTGTGATGGAAAAATGTGGGAAAATGGGCCTACATGTGCACCAGGTTTACATGTGCACTGGCATAGACCCTCACAGACTGCTGTATATGTATTTTGGCGGGATCGTGAACACATGAGGCTGCGCGACCGGTGAGATGAAATAACTGGTCGCGTGAAGCAAGAATTGTGCTCTTGCGCGCAAATTTTTTTGACAAATCACCCTAAAAATTGATGCCGGAAGTTACATTTCCATGCATATTCCTACTCTCACCCAGGAAGGGGGGAGGCGGCCGATTATTGTATAAAATTTCGGTTCTTTTGGTTCTTTAGTTCGGTTCCGGGTCTACGTGCCGGTTCTCGGTTCCGGTTCGGGTATTTTTTTCGGTTCCGGTTATCGGTTCTCGGTTCCAAAATTGTGCTCGGTTCTCGGTTCGGTTCGGTTCGGTTCGGTTCCCCAACCCTAGCCTGCACTTTATTAAGAAACGTGAAGTGTCTTCACCGCACATCCACACACCCATTTTTGGCTGTATGTCTTATTTGTCATTTGGAAGATGATGCTATGTATTATGCGAGGAAAAGTCTATAAAATGTTATTTTTGAGTCATTTTTCAATGGTATGTGGTAAGGCGTGCACTCTGAAGACTAAACATTGCGATTATGATTAAAGGTTGAATAAAAATCTTACAACATTTACAGAAAAAGCTGATGATGATCGCCTGCGCCACTGTGACAATAATCATTCTTGTCGTGATTGTAGGCAAGAAGTTTGGATTTATATAGGTAGCCACATTTTAGATTTAGATTTTCAAATGCATATTCCTTACTATGAAGTCATTTTTCATCATTGTAGAACATTGTAGAAATTTTCATCATATTGTCAAATATAAAATGATTGAAACCAGCATTTCCAGTGATGGCAATATACCTGATCTTAATTTTTCTAAGGGAGAAAGGTTTACTTTTTTTGTTCTTCTGCACAAATAACCCTTATGTTCACTCGGGGAAAAAGGGATGATGTGTAACATGTGCCACAAACTGTATACCTAGGTACATTAACTGACACAAAGGTATAATACCTAAGTATGCAAATAGGTATTCAGATAACCATATTTTCTTGAAATACCCCCTTGAATTACCCCTCAAAACTTGACTTATCCACTCATCACAATACTTAATGGTCATCACTTTTCTTGTCACTTGATCACCTGTAGAATTGGCACCAGGTTGCTCATTCCATCCTAAGCAATCAGAATTGAAAACTAAATAACATTTCCGTGTTTCAAAAAATTTAAGCAGGGTAATATTAACCTTAAAAATATTGAAAATATTTTTCCTTTTCCACAAGTTCTACTAGGTATATATTAAAATTGAGCATGTTGGATGTGTGTGTGTTTTCATATGGTTATAATAATTCTTCCCCCAATATAAAAATTTAGTTTGTGCCCAATTTAATGTATCATTCCGTCTATTCTAAAAATAAGTCAATCTAGGGATTTTGTTGGACAATTATGACATGACAGTTATTCAGGTAGGTGATTAGATTGGTATTTTTCATCACAAACCTTGCAAAGACAAGTGGAAATTTAGAAAGCTTCCTAAAGTAAAATTGTATGAACTAATGCAATGTCTGCCAATGTCTTATTCCTGGTTCAGATGCATTACTCAATGCTTTGTAAGCACATAGGTACTGTTGTATTTTTATGACGTTTTGGTTTATGCAAACTGTATTGGTCAAATCCACTTACACAACAATAAATTATACACAGAAAAGTTAATCAAGTGGCGTTTTCCGGGGGGTTGACTTATTTGAGAATGCACGGCATCTTTTTAGTGTTGAACGCTTAGTTTTCAGTAAGATACTCAGTAATATTATTATATGAATTATATTATATTATATGAACACAACTGCCAAATCAAAAAATTGTAAGAGTTTTTAATAGTGTGTCATTCCTTAATATTGTTAGTATTATAAACATTCTTTTAACAACTTGCCAAGATTTTGCATGATCAGAAATTCTACTCATTTCAAACTATTACCAATTGACATAAAGTCGGCGGACATTTCACCCTACAAAATCGGAGAGTTAGAATTCGCTCGCAAATAGAGCGAACACAAAACTTGGGTCCCACACGGACGCTCGGAATAGAAAAAGAAAAAAATATTAAGAGAAATGGACGCTTAGCCGTGTCCGTGCGTGCACGCCGCCCGTTTCAACGTTTCGTTTCAACGTTGTCCGTTGGAAGCGAAAAAATTTGACTGTTTAAATGACCCTTTTACCGTTTTTATTTATTTTTCATTCGTTGGCTCCGTTTTAATGGAAGAGTCCCCATATGAGAACTTGGCAGCCAGCCAAAATTGCGAAATCCGCTATAAATGTGAATAAAAAAGGCTAACACTAACTATATAACCATGTATATAAACAAAAATAGCGATTATAAAGGTGGAAATTGGCAAAGTGGAGCAACTTTTAACGATTTTTAGCTAACTTTGACTTTTCACTCGCATTTGTATTATACGCAACTGGAAACTGGGATAAAAGCCAAGTTTTCATACGTGACCCGATCCATTCCAATCATTAAAATATTGCGTCACAAAAATGACGACATGCACTCTCCACTGGAGAGACTGACGCAAATGTTTGTAGGGCGATACGTCTGCCGACTTTAATTGTTTTGTATACTACATTTTTTTTGTAAAAATATGTATGCACTGCTATTTACATATTTATTTTGTTTCTCAAACAAAACACCAATGGCACATCCTGCTTCCAGTCATATGGCAAGCTACAATGAGGTTTACAATATTCAACCTTCGGTTTCAACCTCCAGTAAAACCTTAAAAATAGATATTTTACACATGAGTAATGGATGTTAAGGTAGATATCAAACTTAATCTGGGATCAGTCACTTGACATGCTGTGGGATTGGTGTCACTCAGTGTGCCCAAACTGCTAGAGATAAAAATTTACGAGGAAATGCGGTTGGTGAACTCATTATGATAAAATGAATGCTTCTCGGATCATGCTTTTCAATATTTTGAAGTGTTGTGAACGCCTGCACTCAAGTGTGGGTAAAAGCTCATTTGCTGTTTTTATTTTTTATACGTTAATTACGGTTTAATTACATCGTAATGCAGTGATATGCGACATGATGCTGTTTGAATTAGTCTCACAATTATTTGCATACATCCATGGTGTTTTACGAAGTAGTGATGAAAATGAGCCACTTAATAATAGGGATGAGCGCTGTGGCTTTTTAACATCACTACTTTAAAAGTTATGCTGCTCCCAACGCTATTGCACAGTTCTACCGGATTTCCAGCTACTATATTGTGGCGAAACTTGGACATTTTTTTATTGCAGCCCTAATTCTGTGGTACCAAAAATCAGTTCTTAACAGCCGTTAAAACCCCATTTTTCATAAACTGCCGGTTAATATGTATAATTGAGCCTTTGATGACATCTGGATTCCATCAATTCTATCTCACCTCTCAAGCATAGTTGGTCCAAGTGGTCTGGTGTGGAATTGCCCCCTGGTGTTTGCTATATGCACCCCTAGGGGCAATTCCACACCAGACAACTTGGCTTAACTCAGCTTGGGAAGTGAAATAGAATTGATGGAATCTAGATGTCATCAAAAGCCCAATTATATTAGCCGGCTCTTCACCAGAGTTGTACAAATACTGGTATTTTTGGAAAACGTAAACGTAAACGTAAATACCTTTTCCAAATCAAAAGTATAAATACTAAAACGTAAGGTATTTTTAAAACACCGGGGAAAACGTAAAATAAAACGTAAACGTAAAAATTATATTACCGTATTTCCTCGAAATACCCCCCGGGGGGTGATTGTTTCATAGTGGTCCCGAGAGGGGGGGGGGTATTTCGAGGGGGGGGGGTATTTCGAGGGGGGGGGGGTTATTATTTCACAAGAAATTTTTTTAAATCCCAGTACGAAATTGTCGTCTGAAACGTACGCAGACGTCGAAAGATACAACAAAAACCGCCATTTATAAGGTTATGTAGACTAATATTAGTACGTAGATGGTATAAACACTGTTCTAACGTGATTCCGACATTGTTTTTACTGGTGTTCTGCACTACGCAGAACACAAACTGCAGTATTTGGCATGTACGTTCTCTTTACACTCAATCTGGGGGGGGGGTATTTCGAGGGGGGGGGGGGGTGATTGTTTCATAGTGGTCTCGAGAGGGGGGGGGGGTCAAACGAGGGGGGGGGGGTATTTCGAGGGGGGGGGTATTTCGAGGAAATACGATAAGTGCTTCCGCTATCAGAGAATACAAAAAAAACTATGTTTTTACAACATTATGGATGTTCATATGATCTCCATCGACATTTTCTGCTTACCTGTATTTTATATATATTTAGAATGATGGGACAGGATATTGAATTGGGATTTAAGTTGGAATTTTGCGTCATTGTCAACTAGTGGGTGTAGGGCCATAAGGTGCCAATTCCATAACAGGAGAACTAAAAAATTATGTGTGAGATGTAATGGCAAGTTGTATGGCAAGTAAAAATTGAAAGAAAAGTAAATTTGTAAGTAAAATGGTAACTTAAAAGACAAATGGCCAGTCATGAGAAAACACTATAAATGTCTTTAACTTTTTGATTGCATTTCAGTTCTCCCTCACAAAAATACTTTCATTGAACTTTTTACTTTTCACTTAATTGAGTTCTCCAAATGCGGAATTAGAACTCTTTAACATTAGAACATGTTGAACTCATCATATTACACTACATTTGTCAAACAATATTGTTCCGTGTAGCATATTTTTACGTTTTCTCTGGTACCCGGGTAATTGTGCCAGGAAAACGTAACAAAGCGTAACGGTATTTTTGGAAAGCGTAAACGTAAACGTAAGTATAAATACCCGAATAACCGGGTATTTCGGGTAAACGTAAATACGTTTTCGCAACTCTGCTCTTCACCTATCTTTAGTTGTGTTTGTACAAATTATTTTTCATCGAAACAAGTTGGTAGCTGGAAAGAGGGTCTTAATTCACATGCCTAAGTTATCACATATTTGGTTTTTTATTCTGAAAAACAAGGGCGATTCTCCTCCACATGTACATAAATAAGAGAGTAAACCTCCTGTGTGTTTATACACTTAGGTGTCATAGGTAGCAAATTATTTGATAACAATTGCCAGATTTTGCCATTGCAATGCACGGAACCAATCTTTTTGCAACAACAAACACGACAATCGGCCCTGACTTCGTTGACATCGCATATTTTTTGTCGATGCCAACTAATGTCAACTAAATAACACAAAAAATTTTTTGAAAGCATCACACTTAAAAAAATAATGAAAATTCAGTGTCACTTTATAAAATTAACTATGCTCTAACAAATAGGAAAGTTGAAATCACATAATTAACCCAAATTTAGTTGCCATGAATCCAGTTGACATCCAGGTAGTGGGGACCCGATTTGTACGTAACTTCGGGCATTGATTGCAATTGCATCCAGGCAGTAATTGGTGAAGCAGTAATTGTAATACCACAATTAAAACATTTATTATTTAGGTAAATATAACATTTACTTGGTGCCAGTTCCGCAAATTGAGAAGTAAAACAGCAAAAGCGAAGTGAAATGACAAAAGCGAAGTGAATTGAGAAGTAAAATGGCAAAGTGACGAGAAATTACTTTTTCTTTTGTTTTACTTCGCTTTTGCCAATTTACTTGCCATTTCACTCCGCTTTTGCCAATTTACTTAGGGTTTGCCATTTCACTTTTCACGTCTAAATTTGCGGAACTGGCCCCCCGAGCCTGGAGTAAATATATCCACATATTTTACCTGAAATGAATCATTCCCTTTGGGCAGCACCTGAACTTATCCCATTTACATATTTATCTGTGTATTTATTAAGACGTATTCACCTGTGATCCAATTATTAATCCACTCATTTTGAAATTGCAATAAAGAAATTTGGACACCTCATTGCATGATATAAATAAATACATGACACGTGATTCAATAAGCCCGGCAAATAATGATCAACGCTATAGTATGCATTTATTGACAATTTATTTACAGCCACTGCGCGGGCATTTCGTTGTGTATAATAAGTAAAATGTCGATTGAACTGCAAAAAGAAATCATTGATAATTTTTTTAACATACATTTCACTGTGTCAACATGGTTAAAATAAGAAAATGGTACAATGTGTGTATTTTAAATACTGTTCATTCTAATGTTGCTTTTCATACACAATTAAACTTTCAATAATTATAAAATTTATCTCAGTAATGTCACTCCAGAAAAACGTGTTAGCACCAACTCCCCTCCAAACGGAACTTTGAAAAAAATAATAATGAGAATTCAATCACTGGAAGATTCACAAGGATTACTGGGATAACATCGGCCAACGGGAAAAAGCAATTACCGTATTTCCGTCCAAAGTTGCCAGGATACCTACAATAAAAGATACCCTCTAAAAGGCGCAGTTTTTGTCGTGACGAAATAAATACATAGGCGTGGAATACCTCCAATAATACGGTACACCTGGCTGCGTGCCAAAACGCGTTAAGTCGTTTAAAAAACAGTGGCCAAACATGGCGGACAGAGATGAAAATGGTGCCGAAGGGCACCCAGACAACTTTGTGTCAACTTGTATTACGCCTGGTTAACATTTTGTTACATCCCACTTTGACAAAATGAATTGCGTTGTTGTTCACTGTTCGTAAGATGTTGCAAAATCTTGCGAAAACAATAAGAGGTACCCTCTAATATAAGGTGCTAAAAAGTAATGAAATAAATTGTAGGTATACCTACAATTGGAGGTAATACGGTATGTGGGATTAAAATATATCTACATTTACAAAATTGTGGTGCAGGTATCCGAAAAATTTAGATAACATTACAAAAGTGTTTAAGCAAAGATAAACACATGTGCTGCGCATATATAAATAAGAAAAATCTTTGGTATAGTATGGCCAAAATGACAGCAACAAAAAACTGACATCTACATTTGTGGTGTAAAAGCGCCATGGCGCTTTCGGTGCAATTTTGCTATGAAAAAGCTCGGCGTTTTTCGCATCACTAAATACATTATACTCTACAATTTTTTAATTCGAACAGCTTCCGTATCACAAATGGGTGAGTGCTGCTAATGAAAGTGTTTAGTAATAAATATAACGCAATGAATAATGCGGAAATAAATAAATAAATAAATAAATACATACGTTACAACAAAATAGTACAAAACTGCGGTTAGAAACTGTAAGTGCTGAAAATAATCGTACCCATGCCTTTGAAAGAACGGTTTTTAGCGCTTTTGATTGGTAGTATAGCGTTCTCGTCTGCTCCACAATTAGTTCGACATAACGTCTTATTAGCTAAGGCGATGTCAGAAGCAAAAAAAGATTTCCTCAAAAACGGGTGCCAACACCAGTTAGCAATCCAGACAAGCACTGAAAAATCCATATCCAATCCAAAACAGGGCACGTAAATAAATAGATGTCAACGCATGAACCTGCTAGGCTATTACAATAGATATAGCCGGAAACTTCACAATTTTTTATGTAAATATTCACGTAAACTTCAAATACAAAGCAAAAGCAGATTCAATAAGATGGTCCAACTCGTCCTTGTCCATATTTCAAAGTCATGGTCCTCCTTTGGCAGCGTGCCAACTGCCTGTTCAGGAACCTGACCCGCTGCGTGTCGCGGGCAATCGAGGGTGGCTTTTTCACCGCCGGCTTGTTCGATTTCCTGAAAACGAATAACATTTTATCAGGGGTAGAAAAGGGGGGCGGGGGTGTTACGCTCAGCCATCCATCTGTCCCGCAGGCCGCTCAGCTATCGATGTATCCCGGAGGCCGCTCAGCTATCTATCTATCACGGGACAAATTTTGGGCTACAATCCCTTGAACCCCCCCTCCCCCATCGACCAGCTGTCTATATATCTGGGAGTGATTATTGAGAGTTTTTAACCCAATTCTTGCTAAAAACCGCAAATTTGCATACATTTTTATTGTTTTTCACCTTCAAAATCCTAATTCATGTTCCTTATTGTCTATTTTTTTGAATCTATATTTGTCTTCTACACCTGAAAAGCCCATAGATTGAACCACCTTAACCCCCACTCAAATGTTTTTCCAGCTATCTATCCATCCAGAGGAGCGATTGCTATCTATCCTGAAGGGTACAAATCTAGAATACCCTAGAAGTTTATTGAGAAAAACAACAAAAACAAATTGCCCTTTGCCACTGACTTTATAAGCTGCCAGCAGCGTATCACTCCAAGATGGCTGGCTCATACTCTCAGGCGAAAGTGGACTTTCTGTCATCCGGCACGGTCAGACTTCCCGGCGCATCAGCTGAACAGCCTTGCAGCTGGCACAGTGCCAAAAACTGTCGCCGGCTCAACCTTGCGCTGCACAGCTCTGAGTGGCCGCGATTCCTGCAGTCTTTTCTCACTGTGTTCTACACTGGATACTGATGTTTCGGTGGCGTCCAGTGTGCGATCGGCTAGAGGTGTGCTGGATGTTCGGTGACTCTGGTCGCTGTTCGTTGGATTTACTGGCGGCAGTCTGCCAGGTGGGTAG